>OZ004710.1:5510088-6174500 GCA_963924515.1 Vespertilio murinus | reverse complement strand
CCTCCAGGTTATCTTTCACCTTCCCACCAACTGGAACCCACTGCAATCTAGCTTCAAGCACACAGATAACAATACCCTGGGGCATGGCAGTACCACACAATGAAAGGAACTCCAGTTTCTGATGGACTGTGGATCAGAATTGCTTACCAACCTGAACTATGCACCTCTGAATTGTTACCTGAAATACAAATAAACCTCTTGGTTCTGTAGGCTTCTGTGTTGTTAGGTCTCTTTGTTACAGCAACTTAGCCCTTTCCCGTAACTAATACTTTCATTAATTCTACCTAAAGATTGCAGGGCCCCTTTAGGAAATTCTCTTCTGGTTTTTAGGTCACCATGAAGCCAGTTTTAAACACCAATAAATTAAAAACATCAAAGAATATATCCAACTCTGAAAAGACTATAGAACTATGGATGCTGTCTCTGAAATTTTGGGGGTGGGGGTTTGGGGAAGGAAGTGTTTGACATTGTTTAGGACACCTGTTTTTCTCCCCATAGTTTATTCCCTATGGCAACTATCATCCACTATGTATATATCTCTCATTTTTTCTCTTGCTTTTATGCTCTCACACACACAAACATATGTTCTCATCCTTCTCCTCGTCTTGGACTTTTCTCCCTCTTCTGCTCCTATATATTTCTTAAGATAAGTAAAAATACATGTCTATATGAATACCTGTGCATAAATGTTCATGGTAGCTTTCATCATAAAGATAAAAGAAGAAAATAACATAAATATCAAATACATTAGAAATTTATAAATAACTTATGTTATAGTCATACAATAGAATGTAATCCAACAATTTAAAAAAACGAATGAATAGCTGGTATATACTAGTACAACAACATGGATAATCTCAAAAGCATTTTATTGAGTGAAATAAATAAGATATAAAAGAGCACATACTGTATGACTTCATTTTTGTGAAGTTCTAGAACAAATAAGACTAATATATGATGATAGAAATCACAGCAGTGAGTGCCTCTGATGGGGGTAGGGATGGATTGCACAGGGGCATAAGGAAACATTCTGCAGTGATTGAAATTCTCTGTATCTTGATCTGGTCAATCACATGACCAAGTCTCATTGCAAGGGAGGCTGGTATATACATTTGTCAAAGCTCATTGAATAGTACATTTGAAGGACTGTATTTTACTATATACACTATAATTTATACCTCCAAACATGCATATATACAAATAGTGTTGGAAGACTACTATAGGAAAAATGGATACATTAAACTTGTAATTTTTGTTTCTTCCCACATAATGCTATAAAGCAGATCTCTCCCCCATCACATTACCCACTCATCTCTCAGCTTCATCACATTCAATTTCTGATAACCGCATCAAAAGCTCTCCCTCTTCTCTATCAAAACCATCATGCCAAATCTGTTGGGTGTGATTGTGCAGCTTCAGCTTGTAACAGCTTAAATTAGTACTCTCATCCCTGGGCTATGTGCTTCCAGGCTATGGATGAAAAAGACAAGAACAGGGTTGTGATAGAGACTCTTTACCAGTTCCTAGAGCTCAATCTTACTGAGGAAGTTGTGGCATTTATATACTAACTTGCTTCAATCACTGACTGAAGGATGCTCATATTGGTGTTAATTCTCCAGAACCTCCAGTGTACTATGTGTGCAGGCAAGGTGAGATCTTGCAGCCAGAGATCTCAAAGCCCTCAGGCAAAGAAAGGCATAAATTGGCAGCTGATAGTCATATAAATCTTAGAAATTCTAAGGAGTGAAGGGTTATAGGTGGGACATAACTTAAACATATAGGATTGAGTACTGTTCCTGAATAGGTCCAATGTCTGCCTTAATCTAGGATGTCTATACTGGTTAGTTCTTTCTGCATAAAAAACTATACCAAATGATAGTAGCTTAAAACAATAAATACACTGAGTGGCCAGATTATTATGCATTCAGAGATCATAATAATCTGGCCACTCAGTGTATATCCTATATAATAAAAGGATAATATGCAAATTGTCCCCTTGGCCAGGAATTCGACCAGCAGGCAGGCCAGCCAATCACCCATGTCTCCTCCCCCTTGCCGGGCTGGCTGGACTCCACCCATGCATGATTTCATGCACTGGGTCTCTAATATATACTGAGTGGCCAGATTATTATGCATTCAGAGATCATAATAATCTGATCACTCAGTGTATTTTATTTAGTTTACATTTATTTGCATTAACTAGATAATTATTTTGATCTGGACTGGCTCAACTCATATCTGCTAGGCTTTCTCATATGTTTGTAGACATGAGATAAATTAATGGTTGCTTTAAGCCACTAATTTTTCAGATGATTGTATGGAAAAAGTTAACTGATACACTGGGTAAAGGAGTGAAGTTAGAGTAGATGATCAGATAAAGTTCCACTGAAAGGTGGACATTTAAGCTGAGACTTAAACACTATCAGGAGATATTGATACCAAAAGGGAGTAGGGCATTCAAAGGATGGAGAGAAGCAAATTCAAAGGTTGTGACAGGAAGGAGCTTGGTGTTTTTAAGGAATTGAAAGAAGATGAAAATGCTGCTAGGACTGAAGGAGAAAGAGAGAGGGGGGAGGGAGGGAGGAAGGAAGAGAGAGAAAGAGAGAGAGAATCAAGTGTGGTACAAGGGAAATCTATCCATACTCTGACTCCTAAGAGGAAGGAATCATAAGAATATGTTCTTTATTAGTATTCTTCATTAATAGAGTCTTATTTAAAATACATTCTGAAAATGTAGCATTTAGAAAATATGCTAATAAAAATGATTCATGTTATTTATATGGCTTTCTCATGTCCTTCACTCCACTCTTTCTCTTCTCCCCAGGTTCAATCAACTACAGGAGGAGGGAACTAGGGCAGAGGCAATCTAAATATGCCTTAAAATGAAGACAAAATAAAAAGCCATAAACTAAAAATATAAAAGTTCCCAAAAACAAGGTTGTAGTGTGAGTCAGCCATTTAGCAAATTGGCCATTTGGCAAACTGGATTCTAGAAAATTGGCTTCCAGCTTTGCAACCCAGAAAACTTCCAACTCTTCCCTCTCTGTGCTTAATCTCCTCAAAAAATAGCCTGGATGAAGACTGTCCCTTTTAGCTCTAGTGAAATGAGGTTTTATGGGACCAATGAGTTTCATGGGTTTGTGTGTGGGTGTGCATATGAGTAAGTAGAAATTAATCTCAGATGCCTGAAAAGTATTAAAATAGAAAGGGAGTGAGGGACCTTGGAGGCTGAAGGAGAGAAGAGGGGGAGAGGCATTCACTAGCTCATCTTGAATTGCACCAGATTTTAACTCAACATTAGACTAGTCCTCTAATTTCAAAGTCTAATGCTTGGGAACAAATGTGTTATAACAGAAGAATAGATGTGGAAACACACCAGGACTGACCCCCTTGTCTCAACACTCAAATTCACCAGGCAAATCCCCAACTAAGCTTTGTTTGGTTTTGTTTTTCTTAAATGAATAACAGAAACTACACCATATCTGGTGTAGAAGCAGACTTCAAGACAAAAAATAGGGACAAATGTGAAAAAAAATGAAAATACATCATTCCTAAGGCACTAATTGGGAGAGCAAAGATATAGACCTGCTCTTGCTATTCACTATGTAACATAGAAAAAAATCACATATTTCTGTGCTACAGTTTTCTTTTATGAAGGCATAATTGGATCACAGGTGGTAAAAACTTAGCATGCATTACACCACCATCTCTGTCCAAGCCAGTGAGAGATCAATAATCAGCTTAGCAATCTTTCCTGTGACATATAAAGATGTCCTCAGAATCCATCTCAGCACAGTGCTTCCAGTAACCACTGCCAAATTAACAGAATTGGCTCTCAAAATTAAACGTACTTTTCTCAACTAGATTACTAGTTCCCAACTTATGGGCTGCAGATTCTAAGAAGGCTGAAAGCTTACTGGAAAATGTCTGTTAAGTCATATGCTGGTCAAGCCTTGTCTTCAGGATCAATAAAGTGCTATCTTATTTATCAGTATCTTAATTTTCAAAAGAGATTGGGATAGGGGAGAGGCACCAAGATAGTGGCATAGGTAAACGTGGCACTTGCATCCTCTCACAGCCACATCAAAATTACAACTAAAACACAGAACAACCAAATCTGTTAAACATGTTATAGATAACCTGTTTAACCAATTAAATTTTTTTGTGGTAGGTTACACAAATGGCCACAATTTCCTTATGTCTTATATATCTCTATTCCTTGATTCTGGGTATTGGCCAATACAATGTGACAGAAAATATTGTTTGAGTTCTGAGTCTAGGCCTCAACAACTTTTGCAGACTTCTGATCTTGGGAATCTGCTCAGCTGCCATGTAAACAAATTTGGCCTAGTCTACTGGAGGGTTAGAGATATGCTTTCCCAGCTGAAGCCATCAGACCAACCAATTCCTAGCCAACACAGTACATGACCATATTTGCATAAGTGAGCCCAGTTGGCTGATCAGGTAAGCCTAACTTAGATCAGCATAACTGCCTACCTGATCCCAACCCAAATTGCTGCTCAACAGAATTGTGAACTAAATAAAAGATTGCTATTTTAAACCACTAAGTTTTGTGATGACGTATAGTGCATCAATAAGTGATATATTTTCTTCTTGCATACATAGCTAGACTGTATTTTCCATATCCTCTTGCTCCTAGATTAGTCATGTGACTAGTTCTCCCCAATGAAACATGAGTAGAAAGTGGCATGCGTCACTTTCATGCCAAAGAGATTTCAGAGTTGATGTGTTTTCTAATGTTTTCTTCCTCTGTCTCTTGACTAGATATAGAGGTTCTAGCAGAAAGCTTTAAAACTTTAGGAGATGTGGAGCCACAATATGCAAAGAACCTGGGTTCCTGAAACACCACATGGAGGAGAGCCATTCACCAAACAAGAACATCCATTTGGATTTTACATGATCAAGTAATAAACTTAAATGGTGTTAAGCCATTGAAGTATGAGGATACCTCTGTTATGGTAGTTAACATTATCTTAACTAGCACACAGGGATTATATATTTAAATTATCCCCATTTACCAAAAAAGAAACTGAAATAAAGAGAAATTGAACTAGTAAGAGTTGGAATGTAAATCTAGGATACCTGTTTGATTTATAGCAACTCCATATCCTATCTTGCCAAGGCAGTTGCAATAATCATTATTAGTAACATTCCTTGAGGCTTTCATTTATTTGAATGATGAGTTACTGTGTAGAGACAAACAATGCAAGCCTTTGCCATTTCTTGCCCTTCCCTCATTCCCCAAATTCCATAGGTTTTGGAGTTGGTGTGGAGAGACTAATTCAAGCCTGTCTCTGCAGACTCCAACTGCCCAGTCTATCACAGTCAAAGGGAATGTACTAAAGACCTTGAACCTACAGAACTTATCATTAATGAGAGAGTTACCTTCATCCACAGCTGTCTGCAGAGCACTGGAACCACCACAAGCTGCATGCCCTTATGAATTTCAGTGTTCTCCCTTAGTTCCCCATGCCTCTCACTTCATTTACACCATAGACTCTCCCCAATATTACAAGGATCAATGCAGTGGAAAGAACAAAGAAATTTTTGTTTCCTGTGTTTTCATTTAACAGCTACTGACTGAATGTTATGTGTTATATACTGTGCTGGGCACTGGGCTCTCACCAAGCTGAATTCTAGGGGGGAAAAGAAAAAGTAATAGATTGGATGTTGATAGAGAGGTGAATCTGCTTAGATGTAATGAATATTCTGAACAGATGAGTGATTATGTATACAGTGATTATTTTTGCCAAACTCCAGTTCTTCAGTTTAGCTTCTATGAGAATCATCCAGAAAGGCTTTATTTTAAAAAGCATAATATAAGGCCTCATCCTGAGAGATTTTGAACTGGAAGATCAAGTGTATGAGTTCAAGTACTAATTCTAACAAATTCACTGGGAGATTCTAATTCACACAGTCCTTTGAGAAACTCTAATTTGTGGTATGGTATATTATTTCCACAGAACTGTGTAGTCAAAGGCTGGGGACACTGGACAGCAACATGATGGTGCATAGAATCGCTAGCAAGTCGGCTCCACAAAATGCCCAGAAGAACAGAGAACAAAGAATCTGATTAAATTCATAGAGTCTCCATAAAAAGATGGAGAGAAAAGGCAACTGTCATCACTGAAGTGACAACATGCTGCATGTGAGTAGTTTTCTTGAATTAAGTTAGCAGGTTTTCAGAGAAGCAGTTTATGGGAACACATTAAAATACCATGACAGACTAAAGCACTTTATGGGAAAATCAGATGTTTCTTACCTAACGTCAAATATTCATTGAAAAGAAGAATTCATACCCCAAACAAACAACACTGAATTATTTCAACAGCTACCAGTTACAACAGTGTTCCTGGCCAAGACCCAGCTCTGTGAGCAATGACTACCCTCTAGTAAAAGATTCGGTTCCTTAGAACACAACAAGGACAAGTGGGTAGAAATTACAGGAAGACAAATTTCATTTTGCTGTGAGGGAGAACTTTTGAGTAAAGTAAAAATGGAATAGGTTGCCTTTGGGGGCAGCAAACTGTCTGTTATTTAAGTAATTCAAGCCAAGCCTAGATGTACTGCTGTGTATTTACCAAATCTTTTTTTTTTTTTTGTATCTAGATATACAAATAACAACATTAAGACATAGGCCTAGCCGAAACCAGTTTGGCTCAGTGGTAGAGCATCGGTCTGCGGACTGAAAGGTCCCAGGTTTGATTCCGGTCAAGGGCATGTACCTTGGCTGCGGGCACATCCCCATCCCCGGTAGGGGGTGTGCAAGAGGCAGCTGGTCGATGTTTCTCTCTCATCTCATCGATGTTTCTAGCTCTCTATCTCTCTCCCTTCCTCTCTGTAAAATATCAATAAAAATATTTAATAAAAAAAAGACATAGTCCTTGGTCTCAATGGACTGATATTCTAGTGTAGATGACTGACAAATAAACCCACAATTATAATATGGTACAACTAGAGGCCCAGCACATGATATTCCTGCACTGGTAGGGTCCCTAGGTCTGGCCTGCAATCAGAGCCCATCTTCCCTGGCTGCTGGCAGCCAGCCTCATGCCCCCTGCCACTGATGCCAGTCACCCTCTGCGTGTGGGGCAATGGGCAGGGTAATCAGGTCCATGCTCACTGGCACCCACCTTGGCTTGGCACCGCCCGCATCCGCCACCACCCACCCCCAGCTCCCCATTCTCCATTGGGCAATTTGAGCCTTCTGGCCAGGGACAGGGACCAAGAGGTTGGGGGGGAAAGGACAGGGGAAAAGAATACCCATAGTGTGCTCCCCTTCATGTGAAAAGAAAGGAAATATACTAGTACATGTATCTGCTCAATTGTACAAAAGAGATGTAGAAAGAAATATAGAAACTGAAGAGAATGGGTAGTAATATAGGGGAGTGGAATGGAGTGGAAAAATGGGGAGTGGGAACAAGGTCTAGAGTTAGGGAAGTAACATTTTTATGAGTATGCATTTTTATTAGTTCTGGCTTTTAGAACTGTGTTAATGCGTTGATTGCCATTAAAAAAAAAAGATTAAGACCAGGATGGGAAGAGAGCTCAAGATAGTATATAGTTAGTAACAAATGAACAAGTGAACAAGATAACCACACTGAAGGGAAAATAACTAACCTAATTAAATTTGTTATAGACAGTAGCTTGTATACTGTAAGGTTAAAGACATAGAAAACTGTATATTGTTCTCTAGCTAATAAATTGTTTCTCACGGGGGTTTAGCCCAGCAATGCTAAAAGAATTTTATATATGTACTAGCATTGAGCAAATACATAAATGCCTCATGGGTAATGAGAACCAGGTTTCTCACTTTTGGGGAAAAGAATTACAAATAAAGAAGAGGAAGGTTAGAATGAACTCTGTAGTGTTGAACTGGAGGAAATATCAGTATGAACTCATGCTTTTAAACACACACATACAAGCAATAAAATGCACTGTTCATAGCTACATAGATACACATGTACTAAAAACATGCAAACCTGAGTTAGGCAGTGATTTATTTTTCGATCTTGGCTGCACATTGGAATTACCTGGAGAGCTTTAAAAACTTTTGATGCAGGTCATGTTAAAAGAGAGCAAGTTACAGTCCTTCCCTTTGTCACCTAGCACTCTCCAGTTTCAAGAAAGGAAACTAAGACCTATCCATATCTACATGGAATAGAGGGTTCAATCTACAAACAAAAACATGCTTAGGACTCTGGAAAATCATACTGAAATAGCCCTGATTTGGAAAACAATTTATTGAATCCCCCCTTCCTACCCTTTTCTCTTTTCTGGTTTTATTTGTCTGGTATGAGACCCAGGCACCAGAGGTTTCTCCTATGTTGCCAGGTGATCCTGATGTGCAGCCAGGGCTGAGAATGGCTGGGTCTGAAGGAGACATGGGAAATCTGGATTGGTTGACTCTGGGAAGGGAAGGAGAAGCATGGAATCAGCAAAAGGAAACTTTAATTTTACTTTAAAACTGAAGCAAAAATGACTATATATGTTAGGATTTGTGATTCTGGAAGGTTAGACCACAGGTATTTATTATGTTATTCTTGATTTTTCTCTATTTCTTTATGTTTATAATAATTTTTAAAGATAAAAATAAGCTTGTTTGTGAACACGTGTCATTTTGATAAACACAAGAATAATCCAAAAACATTGTTGGTTTTGTTTTATAGAGACAAAGGAAATAAACAAACAGAAGCTTCAGATTTGTAACTGTTGAAGACTCACTGGGAGTCCAATCAATAATTTTAGTATCTTCTCCAGACCTCTTAGCCACAGATAAAATATTTTAATCCTTGTTCTAGGAGTTCACCCCTTGATTAATTTCTGGCCAATACTACAATGTAGTAGTTCAATAAAGTAAAAGAAAAAAAAGGAGGGTTCACTAGCAATAATAATAACAGCAATGATGTATGCAAACAGAAATTATTTTTTTAAAGATAACCACTTACAATCCCATCTAATAAAAGAGTAATATGCATATTAACCATCACTCCGCTACACCCACAAGCCACGCCCACTAGCCAATCAGATCAAGTATGCAAATTAACCCAACCAAGATGGCTGCTTCCACGGAGTGAGCAGGCGGGAGGCTTGGGTTTCCCCAGCAATGGAGGAAGCCAAGCTTTCCACACACCCTGGTGGGCCCTAGGCCTCCATTCAAGAGTACAAAGTTTCAATTATAAAAGATAAATAAATTCCAACAGAAATGGCGGCAGCCACAGAGCTAGCAGGAGGCTTGGCTTCACTCTAGGCTACAAAGTTTTAATTATAGAAGATAAATAAAACCCAGATACCAGGGTCTCAACTTGGGTCCCCAGGGGGCATGGCCAGGCTGCAAACCACCACAGGCTCCTCGCCCAGGCTTCCTTACACCCCAAGGGAACCCCCACCCTGATCTGGGACAACCTTCAGGGCAAACCAGCTGTCCTCACCCATGCACCAGGCCTCTATCCTATCTAATAAAAGAGTAATATGCAGATTGACCATCATTCCAAGATTGATCATCACACAAGATGGCTGTCCCCATGTTGTCAAAGATTTTGCCCCCATGTGGACACAATATGGCCACCACAAGATGGCCAGAAGGGGAGGGCAGTTGAGAGGGACAAGGCCTGCAAGGGAGGGCAGTTGTGGGAAATCAAGCCTGCAGGGGAGGGTAGTTAGGGGTGAGCAGGCCGGCAGAGGAGGAAAGTTAGGGGTGACCAAGTCTGCAGGGAAGGGAAGTTGGGAGGTCCCAGGCCTGCAGGGGATGGCAGTTAGGGGCAAACAGGCTGGCAGAGGAGCAGTTAGGCATCAATCAGACAAGCAGAGGAGTAATTAGGGGGTGAGCAGGCTGGCAGGCAGAAGCGGTTAGGGGCAGGCAGGCAAGCAGTTGGCAGCCAGCAACGGGCATTCGGACATCCCTCGAGGGGTCCCAGATTGTAGAAGGTGCAGGCTGGGCTGAGGGACACCCCCCCTGTGCACGAATTTTATGCACTGGGCCTCTAGTTCTTTAATAATCCTAAACAGGCTAGTATTAAGCCTGTTTACACAGCTTTTGCTGTACTGGTTGTTTTCAGCCTGATTGTTTGGTTGCATTCTTCACCAGCTGATAAATATATTTTTATATATTTTTTAATTGATATTTTACAGAGAGGAAGGAAGAGTGATAGAGAGCTAAAAACGTCGATGAGAGAGAAACACCGACCAGCTGCCTCTTGCACACCCCCTACCGGGGATGTGCCCGCAACCAATGTACATGCCCTTGACCAGAATCAAACCCGGGACCTTTCAGTCCACAGATCAATGCTCTACCACTGAGCCAAACCAGTTTCGGCTGATAAATATTTTTAATGCCACCTTAATCTTTTTAATCAGTTTGTACAAATCTATCTCTCCTTCTCATCTCGCTCTCCATTGTGACCAGTGGCACACCTCAGCAAGAATGGCACTGAGCCAGGCTGGTGTTGCTCAGTGGTTGAGCATGGACCTATGAACTAGGAGGTCACAGTTTGATTCCCAGTCAGGGCAGATGCCCAGGTTATGGGTTCGATCCCCAATAGGGGGCATGCTGGAGGCAGCCAATCAATGATTCTCTCTTAATTCTCTCATCATTGATGTTTCTATGTCTCTTTCTCCATCTCCTTTCCCCTCTTAAATAAGTAATAAAAAATATTTTTAAATGCCATTAAGGGTACAGTCTATGGCCAGAGAACAGAAAGGCTGATGGTCTTCCAGAAGGATACAAGCTATGGTCATCAGGAGGTTTTGTCTAACCAAGTACAGAGAGGGTACTCCAGCAAAGAGAGTATCAGTTAATGTAAGGAAGGCTGCTCTGAGGTAAATTATATCAGTGCTGGAAGAATAACTCTGAACAAAAGATAGAAAAATGTGAGTTCTAATCCCAGTTCTGCTTAAGTAGCTATGACATGTTATATCTTTATTCCTTCTCTTATCATCATCCAGCTCCTCTCACTCCTATTTTTTGTGTGTTTTACCAAACACATTTTATTTTTTCAATTTATTTAAACTGAAAACAACAGAAACACCTATATTTGAGATTGCACATTAAGAGAGTTCATATGGTATGTGTCTTTCTCTGACTTATTTCACTTAGCATAATGCCATTGAGGTTCATCCATATTGTCACAAATAGCGACAGTTCATTATTTCTTATGGCTCAATAATATTCCTCTCTCTCTCTCTCTCTCTCTCTCTCTCTCTCTCTCTCTCTGTGTGTGTGTGTGTGTGTGTGTGTGTGTGAACCACAATTTCTTTATCCAAAATCTTGGCTAACTAACGCTGCAATGAACATAGAAGTGCAGATGTTCTTTTTTGAGTTATTGTTTTTACTTCTTCAGATAAAGATCCAGAAGCAGAATTGTCGGATCCTATGGTAGCAATCTTTCTAATTTTTTTAGGAACCTCCATGCTGTTTTCCATAGTGGCTGCACCAATTTACATTCCCACCAACTGTGCACTAGGGTTCATTTTCCTCCACATTCTTGCCAACACTTGTTATTTCTAGTCTTTTTTATAATAGCCAGACTTTTTTTAGCTGTCAGTAAAAACTTATTTATCCAAAAGGAAGTCCAATTGTTTTTGGAAACAATTTGGCTTGTCTGACATTATCAACAATTGCACTGCCACTCAGGAGGAGGAAATATCTCCATAATGAATGGGGAAAATGAAACATCATGAAATGATTGCTTTTCTAAATTATAATGTGTTTATGTTGTGATGTATGCTCAGTAGTCCACTACTGCACAAAACTTGGAATATCACACATTAATTAAGCTGACAGGTCCATCTGCACACTATTCTACCTGTTCAGTATCTTTAATAGTAGCCCATCGAGCTGAAACTGGTTTGGCTCAGTGGGTAGAGCATTGGCCTGAGGACTGAAAGGTCCCAAGTTCGATTCTGGTCAAGGGCATGAACCTTGGTTCCAGGCACATCCCCAATAGGGGGTATGTAAGAGGCAGCTGATCAATGATTCTCTTTCATCGATGTTTCTAATTTTCTATCCCTCTCTCTTCCTCTCTGTAATACATCAATAATTTTTTTTTAATTTTAGTCCATCGTGCAATATTCTGTGCAGTAGGCTGCCCAACATTTCCACGGGAGCCGACGAGAACCAGAGCGGGCTGCTGGGAGCTGCACTGCTTCTGTGGGAGGCAGTCCCACCGTCTCCTCTCCAGGCCTGTGATCGTCAGCAGAGCTGTGGGCCTGCCCCCTGTCCCCTGGAGACCCTCCGTGGCTGGGGTGTCACAGAGGCACCAAAGCAAGCATTCCACCAGGCTGTTCATGCTGCCTGCTCTCAGCAGCAGCCCCCCACACCAGGACTGGGGGATTCCGGCAAGACTGAGAGGACTGGGCGCCACCATCTTGTGCTTATGGGCATCATCATCTTTGTGACAGAGTGATAGTTAATTTGCATATTACCCTTTTATTAGATAGGATAATCATCACATAGAGTGGTAGTAAATTTCTGATACATCTTGACTTTCCATCAGATGTATTTCCACTATCTTGGGTTCCTCAATGGCAAAAAAATTATTTTTTTTATCATCTGTGTATCCCCAGCGCCTGGATCACAGTCAAAACTCAGATATTTTGTGAATTGGCTAGAATTGACACTAAAAAAGAGTAAATTAGTAGGTCATTTGTTGCTGGTGCTCTTCTAGGGAAAGATTATTCCACTTTGTTTCTAGTTCAGTGTAGTGCCTGCCAAATACTCCCTCCAGTTTTGAAGTACTTATTCACCTAGCTGACTGGGGTGTTGGCAGCCAAACATTCTCCATTTGATGGAGAGAGCTGCCTAAGCCAGGATGCGCCCCTTTACTGGGAGAGCCCACGTCTAATGACTGGTAGATGCAGAGGTATAAAGACCTGGGCCCTCATTCTAATGCAAGACATCTCTCCATAGCTATTCCAGATCCAGAGCTCCCCAGAGGATCAACAAAGGCCCTTGTTGTGACTGCACTGGGGCTCAAATGATCCCCGGCCTAATCCTGTTAGTTTCTCCTCTTTCACAAGTGTTAATCCTAAAAGCACCCCAACTAAACTCTCCGCAAATGAATCTCCCCATCAGAGTTTGCTTCCTGGGGAACACAGCAGGCCACACCCCCTAACCTCTGTTTTAGATGTGCCTTTCTCAGGCCTGATCCATAAAACACTGAATACTTGTTGAGGCCCAGATATATTTCAGAGCTGAGTTTTCACTAAAGAATCCCGCAGGATAAGGAGACAGGGCCACAGTCTCATTCACAGGACACTACGCTGTTCCCCTACCCCCTTCTTCCCACTCCTCTACAAATGTCTACACATCACTACTCGGAGATCCTGTTACGAACCAAACACACACAAAATTCCCTCTTTGGGCCCAAAGTAACTGTAAACTGAACACTGTTTAGTTGAAACTGAATCCCTTTACAGGAAGTGCCTGCTTCCAATATCTTTTAACAACTGAACACATCCCAAGTTCAAATCCCAGCCTCCCTGCCGAGAGGCTGTCCTGACTCACACAGCAAAACCCCCAGCTCAGCAGAGGGATCCTTGGCACAGACCAGCTGCTCCCCCAGATTCATTTGTGCAACTGCTGTATCTGGGGTTGTCCACCACCTGGAATGCCTTTCAAGTGGGAATGATTTTGGAATCCTATGGAGGAGATGGGTCCCACTGCTCCCCAGGATATTCCAGCCTAAGCCACCAGAGATGAGAGTCATTTCGAGAAATAAGAAAATGATAGGAAGATTCAAACACACATTTGACCTGACTAGTTTTGTGTTGACAGCTAGGGCAACTAACCCCATCACTCCTGCCATCTTGTTGTACCAGATGCCCTCGGAAGACAGGGGACCTCAGTCACACAATTATTTTGGCATCACTGGGCAACTGTGTTTTGTTTTATTAACTTTTTAATAATATGGGCCTTTTCATTTAGTTTTCCCTCTGCCTGTGGAACATTCTCTCATACCCACAAAAAAAGAAAGCTTCTCAGGAGACTAACATTCCTTTTTCAACCATCCCCCTCCCCAGCAATATAGTTTTTTCTTTGTATTTGATAGAATCAAAATCAGATGCGTTGCCATCAGGATATGATAAACTGTACTCCTGGTGTTTCATCATAATAGCAGGTTTGGGACTAAAGCCAAACAGTGGCAGTTTTTTTTTTTCCTTTCAAAGAAGAATGGCTTTTAAGAATTAAATAAAACTCTTCTTCTTCGTACCTACTTCAAGATACTCTTCCCCACAATATGTTATGAAAAATGTCTTTTTGTAGAGTACCTTTTTAAATATATTTTTTATTGATTTCAGAGAGGAAGGGAGATGAACAGATAGAAACATAAATTATGACAGAGAATCATTGATTGGATGCCTCCTGCACGCTCCATACTGGGGATTGAGCCCACAACCCAGTCATGTACCCTTGACCAGAGTTGAACCTGAGACCCTTCAGTCCACAGGCTGACACTCTATCCACTGAGCCTAACTAGCTCAGGTGTTTGTAAAATATCTTGAATATTTCTATATTTCAAATCAATTCATTTGATGTCTTCAGCAAAAATAAATAAATAAAATACAGGCTTTAGTAGATCATTTTAGTGTGACAGGCCAGATAAAATTAAAGTGAAATCTGGCCTTAAATAGGAATGTTTAAAAAACAAGTAGAGGTGAAAGAAAGACTACACTGCTTTGCTCTGTAAGCAGAGAGAATTGATCTGGAGTGGAGATTTTGTGAACTTTAATCTTATCCCTGGTATTTTGGGGGCTTTCCAGCACCCACACATTTTTGTCAGGCAGTGTTTACAAAGAACTAGAGAAGCAGCATCAATTCAGAAAAAGATTTTGTTTCAGAATGGAAAAGATTAATCAAGAAGTCACATGGTCTATTGTTATGCAACAAGAGGTAATGTAAGAGAAACAACTTTGTAAAAACATTTTTTCACTCCAAAATGATAAAAGGAAGAAGATCTGGAGACAATTTCAATACTACTTAGGAAGTGAAAGGCAAGGTTTGATAACTTTTGCAGAACTCCTAAAAGAGTGGGTAGCATTTCTAAAGCTGTAGTAAATATTGACTGTATAATGTTATAGATTTACTTTGGGGCTCTCAAGAGAAATAATTTTCTCATTGAGGTTTTTCCTTGCAACTAGCCTACTCAGACATAATGATCGTTTCTTCTGCTTCCTGTACTGCAGTTAGTTTATTGAGAGCTCTGTGCAATCAGTATTGCTATCAATCATCATCATCAAATGGAGGTAATGGTGATGGTAATAGTGATAGCGACAGCAGTGATGAAGATTAGAGCGATCAGGATAATGGTGGCAAACATGAAATGATAATGGAGGTGGCCATGGTGATGTGATAGTAGTGGTGATGGTAGTGATAATGGTGATTTGGTAGAAGCTTTGCTAGTAATGGTGATTATAATGATTGTGATGATTATGATGGTAATGTATCGATGGTGGTGGTGAGGAAATGGTGGTGTTTGTGGTGATGTTGATGCAGATTGTGATGGTAATGGTGACAATGTTGGTAGTAGTGGTGGCAATGTGGTATATATAATATATAGTGATAAGACCAATCTTTTACAAAGATTATGTCCACATTCAGAAGGGTGCAAGATCCTGTAATTCATTACTGAACTTCATTTAATGAGTCCTCACATTACTAGGCGGATTTAATTTACTCTGTCATTCAAAAAGTACTTATTCAGCATACACTATGTTCCATGTACTGTTCAAGGTACTCATGATACATCAGTGAATAAAACAAATAAAAGTTCATGCTCTCAAAGAGCCTCAATTTTAGCCAATGAGACAGATTATAAACAAAGTAGATAAATAAAATATGTCATATGTAAGGTGATGATAATTCCTAAAAGAAAAGGCACAGGTGGTGAAATAGGGAGTGCTGGCAGGGCTGGGGGATGGATCTGTGTGCATATGTGTGATGGTTTGAATAAATGTTCAGCAAATATTCTCTCTCTTCCCCTCCCAGTGTGGGCAGAGTATATTTCCTAACTCATTAATGTTGGGCTTGGTCATATGATTTCCTTTGACCAATAGAAAGTTAATGGACTGTGATGCAAGCAGAGATCTTTAAATGTTTACATTATTTGGCTTGGCTATTAAACTCTGATGATATATTATGAGAGGAGCATGCCCTGAATAGCCACTGCCTCTTTATTCTGGGCCTCAACACAAACACACACAGAGCAGACCTGAGCCAAACCTGCAGCCTCAAGTAGAGCTGACAAACTAAGCCCATCCTATACCAATCAAGTAACATTTGAACCCATGAGTATGGAAATAAATGCTTCTTGTAAGTCACTGAGTGTGGGGTTTAATATGCAGCCTAATTATGGCAATAACTGACTAACACAGGGAAGACAGCATGTGAGAAGAGATCTGAAGGAGGTAAAACAACATATAATGCAAGTACTTGGTGAAAGATCATTCCAAGCAGAGGGAATAGCAAGTACAGAAATTCCGAGGTGTGAATAGAAATGACATGTTCAAGCAAGAAGGCCAATATGTCTGAAGCAAAGTAGAGGAGGGGAAGAGTAATAGATGAGGCTAGAGAAGGAATGGTGGTGTGGACAGATTGTGTAGGGCTTCATAGGTCATAAGAATATTGGGAAGCCATCAGAGTGTTTTGAGCAGAAGAGTGACACAATTTAACTTATATTTTGAGAGGATCACTTTCTTTTCAGTGTGGATGAATAATAAGCTATAAGGAAGTAGGATCAGAAGCAAGGAAACCGAATGGAAGGTAACTGCTCAGCCCTCAGCTAGAGGTGTCTTGGATGAGGAGAGTAGCAGGTAAGTTGCAGGGGTGACTCATTGTCTTGTACCATCTCCATGGGATGGCCCAGATGCTTCATCATCCCTCTGCCCCCAGTAGCTGAGGAAGCTGAAGCCATTAGGTTGGGTTCAGTGGTAGTTATCAGTAACAGAGCCAAGATAAAAGCTCCCACTCCCATTGTCTCCAATCTGTTGCTTAGCACAGGGAGTGTCACCACTCCATCCCTCTATTGTCTGAGGGGTCTTAGTGATTCGGTAAAGGAGGATCTTTTCAGAACAGCTCAGGCAGACACAATGCAGCCTGACAGTCCAGCCGCAGTCTCTTGTGTGCGTGGATCTTTCCCGCTTTGTGTCAGTTAGCAACACGCCTTTAATTCCAAACCTCAGGCTAAGAATCTGTCTGCATCCTGGGGGCCCTAGATGGTCTTAATATTTCGTGGTGGCACCTAAAGAGCTGAGATTCCTACATTCTAAACCTCCTTATTTTCCTACGCTTCATTTGAAATGAATTTGCCTGGCTTAGCATTCCAATAACCTTACACTTTCCCATGGTGCTACATTGTCCTTATCCAACTGCTCTCTACTTGGCCTTGGACCTCTGTAGAACCATCAAAAAGGCATACTTAGTCTAGATTTTCCAAACTCTAGGGGGAACATTACTCTTTTCTTTCATTTTCATCTGATTAATGGAAAGGTAACTAAGGGTGTGTGTGTGTGTGTGTGTGTGTGTGTGTGTGTGTGTGTGTGCTTGTGCATGCGTGCATGCACATAGTTTTGTATGTGTGTAGTTTGTGTATGTAGATGTGCTAGGATGGGATATTGTTCAGAATATTTATTTGAATGTTATCAAATAACATTTGATTATTGTTATCTGAATATTATTAGTTATTTAAGCCTGTTTTTACTGCCATTTCTTTTTCTTGGCTCAAGTTCAAACACACAAGATGTTTTAGAAGAGAATTTTTTCGAAGTCAAAAGATAGCCCAAGATAAATGCATCTATTTATAAGAAATATTTTTAAATATGAGCAAATTGAACCTAAATGGCCAGTGTTTTATCTTATTTTGTCAAGTGACCTTGAAGAAAAAAAGGGGAAATTTTTATGAAAAGTTATCAAAGTGGCTAAGTACTTGTTTTTTATTAGCAAATCACCAGGTTTGGAGATATACTCTGTGCTGGCCTTCTGTAGCCACCGATGAGTCCATTTGGCTGGATTTAGTGTAAACCTCAGAGTTCTGTCTGCATGTTTCTATGACAACAAGTTCCACGGTTTTCAACAATAGAGAACTCCAGGCAGAAGTGTTCTTTTGCTTTTGGGAAGTAACGTTAACTGGATTCAGAAACTAAGCAGACACCCGAGTCAGGCTTGGGGGGGGGGGGTGTCACAAGATCATCTTCCAGCATTACAGTGGGCTGGCACTGGAGAGGGGACTCGGGAAGCAGCAGTTTAGCCACCCAGTGTTGAAGAAACTGAGTCCAGTGTTTGAGGTAACCAAATATGATGCTCAGTACAGTTCTTGGGAGGTAGGGGTAGAGTTTATAATGCAGTTCAATCGCCAATATAAATGGCTTATCAAAGATTGTGCAAGAATTCAATTATGTAAAAGGTTGTTGTGGGGGTTCAAACTTGTCTTATTTCTTTTCTTTTCTTTTTTTTTAGTATATTTTATTGATTTTTCTACAGAGAGGAAGAGAGAGGGATAGAGAATTAGAAACATCGATGAGAGAGAAACATCGATCAGCTGCCTCTTGCATGTGCCCTTGACCTGAATCAAACCTGGGACCTTTCAGTCTGCAAGCCAACACTCTATCCACTGAGCCAAACGAGTTTTGGCTCAAACTTGTCTTGTGGTCACAATGTGTAAGGACTGAATAAATGCTGAGGCAGGGCCTATTGCTCTGTTTGGATTCTCTTCAAGGACTG
Source organism: Vespertilio murinus (assembly GCA_963924515.1). Classification (NCBI taxonomy): domain Eukaryota; kingdom Metazoa; phylum Chordata; class Mammalia; order Chiroptera; family Vespertilionidae; genus Vespertilio; species Vespertilio murinus. The sequence continues at coordinate 6,155,764 of OZ004710.1, read as the reverse complement.
TATTTGAGGACAAATCAAAAGTATAAAGCTGGCTGAAAAGAAACCATGATTGGATAGTTCCTTCCTATCAGCTGATGGCAGTCTAGGTGAACAGTTCTTCCCTGTTTCATAGCTCTCACTGCCTGACTTCCCAGGCAATGCTGTGGATTTCCTACCTTCATACTTTCCTACTTTCCCTCCAACTGCATGTCTCTAGCCACATGACCTTTAATTAACTGCCGTCATTGTAACTGACCCTTAAACTTTCGTGTATTCTCTCATTCTAATTACTTAGCAAAACAAGTCTCAGAGAGCGAAAAGTTCAATAATTTTCCCAAGGTCACATATCTTATAAGTAACAGAAGCAGGTCTCTGGGAAAACAAATCCAGTGTTTTTTCCACCATCAGAAAAACACTACACATTGTTAATTGGATAACTCAGCTTACTGCTAGAAATGGTTAACAAGTAGAAATGCCACAAAAATGCATAGGTAAGGACAATATATAAGTAAGGCAAGTGAGGAAAATAATTGCTGAAATCTAGGAGACCAAACCATCAACAAAAGGAAACAATAAGTAACTACTTGATTATCTGGACAGGCAGTCAACAAAAGGAGGAAACTGAGTGGTGCCAAACATCAACCGCTCTTAGAGAATGAATCTAAGATAGTAAAGCAGACACATATACTGAGATAAATACAGACATTTATAAGGGAGAGACGTCAATTATAAAATTTAAAACATGAGTTTCAAATGAGTTACTTCTATGAATAAAACCCACCACCATAAGATTGTAAGCAAGAGTAAAAATTCTGATTTTCTTAAGCAAATGAGGGAATTAATTATCAGGCTTTCACAGGCTCATAGAATCAATGAGAAGCTGGAGAAGAAGGTTGGACAACCAGCAGACCCAAGGGTGCTACTGAAGTAGCGAAACCATAGCCAAAGTCCAATTACCACAGCACAGTATTTTTCCTCAAGTTTCTGCTACCACTGTTATGCTAGTATATCTTATTTTGAACTTTCCCTAAATCTTTGTGAACCTTGTTTAAGATTCAGTATCCCAGGACAAGTGTGCGAGTCGCTAACTAACCCTCAGCTTTACCAGGACACAGATAGAAAGGGGAACTGAACCCTTTTGCTTTCCATAATGGAAGTACCACCAAGGGTTTGAAATGGCTATTTCCCCCTACTAAAACCATACACAGTGAGAATGTATTAGTTAGGGCAATACTAATTGCTATAATTAACAAACCCCAAGGTTAATGGCTTAACATGCTTGAAGTATATTCCTTAGGCATATAACTATGCCTAAGGAGTAATAATATTTGCTGCCAACACAAACATTCTTGGTTGGCAGCAAACCTTCCATAAGATTATTCATGACCCCAGATCCTTCAATATTGTGGCTCCACCCTCCTCTTGGGTCTTGGAGTCCTTTGCATTCACCTGGAACATGAGTAAAGATAATGAAGGTACACCCACTGTTCAAGCTTCTTAATTCAGACAAGATGTACATTACTACTACGCTCATCCCACTGGCATAAGACAGTCCTATGGCCTCAATTACATACATGTAAAGAGGCATGAGAAATGTAGTTCCCAGTAGGTAGATGCTTACAATAAATGATTCCACCCTCTGCAAGATGAAGCATAGATCTGCTATGGACAAAAAGTTATCTATGTTATGGGCTACCTTCTACAAAAAATATGGGGGCAACAGGAAGGGAGTAGGTAGGATGTGTGACAGTCAAAGCACAACATAAGTTCATAAAAAAATGTATTTCCAAACACTTGTAAGGAAGCCTACATTTTCATTTAAATGAAGTTGGCTATATGTCCTTCAGCAGAGTTTATAACTCTTGGGGTTGTATACTATCCTAAGAGGTCCACCTTCTGCCCAGGCTAGAATTCCCCTCCAACATTGTTATTGACAACCTACATTCCCAAACCTACTCAGGAACACTGTGTCAACTAGCATATTGTAGCTAGACACAATAGAAAACCCAACTCAAAGTGAAATTCAGATGTAGAGGAGCCTTCAGGCATAGGATGATCAGCAGCTTAACAGACAGGTGCTTTACATCTCTGTGCTCTGCTATACTCAGTGGTGGTTTCATTTTAAGGCTGATTCCCCTTACAACAACAAGATGGCTGCCAGTGAGAGTCAAGACTAATTGCACTGGACAAAAAGCTGTTCCTAAAGTGTTAACTAAAATTTTTATTGGTAGTTTATCTCAGGATAAAATCTCACAACAAGAAATGAACCTAAAGCAGTCATATTATAGTGCAAAAAATTAAAATTTAAAAGCTATCAGGACTACATTATAACATTTTCAAAAGCCTCCTAATATTTAAATCAAAAAAGGGGGAAAGTAGAAGAATATCATGTAAGGAAAAATACCTATAAGTAAATTACATCTAGAAAATGTGTACTTTAGAAAATTAATTGTAATGCTAACAGCAAGACACCCAAGAAAAACACACATGGTGTCAAAACAAGCCAGAGGAAAATCATTTGGGCAAAAAATAAAAAAGGATCCCAAGTCAAATTTATAGAAAATATTCCTTTATTAACTTTTGGTCGAGAATATGTATATTTTCAGAAAACAACTCCAAGACCATGTGGATTCTGACAACAGAGAGGAAGTGACAGGACTACTCCAACCATGAAGACAGAAGAGAAGCAGTCCAGATATGGAAGATGCTGAGAAAGCCTTGCCATAATAGCAGTCAGCAGCTGTGTATCACTGCAGGTTGCCCAGGACCAAACCAGAGAGGGTTGGACCTGCATTCCACCATTTGTCCACCATCCAGAACTGAAATATCATTGCTGACATGTATACATAAGGAACTGTTTGACATTGAAATTGTGTCTCAAAAGAATTGTTGGCCCAGAAAGAAACTCACTACAGACTGATTCATATGCCTTTCAGCATAACGATTATTGCTTGTCTCAGTTTTTATTCTTATAAGTATATTTCCAGTAGGACATGGTCTCACTCACCTAGGGGAAATGGTGAACAACATAGACTGATGAACAGGAACAGACCCAGAAATAAGGAGCCATGGGTCAGACTGTTGGACCTCAAAGGGAGGGTGGGGATAAAAGGGAGAGATCAACCAAAGGACTTATGTGCATACATATGAGCCTAACCAGTGGTCAAGGACAATAGGGGGTGGGGGCATGAGTGGGGAGGGGTGGGGGATTGGAATGGGGGGTTGAGAACAGATATGCAATACCTTAATCAATAAAGAAATTTAAAAAAAACATTAAAAGACTTGAAAAAAAAAAAGACTAATTAGTCCTAATGCATATCCAGCAAGAGAGAGGGAAAATATCTCCCTGAACCATGAAATAGAGAGCTTTTTTCAAGTCTTATTAGGTCAGTTTAGGGTATGTACCAACCTCTAGACCAGTAAGAGCTATTGAGAAAATACCATGTGCTGAATGGTTTAGATCCGTGGTTGGCAAACTGCGGCTCGTGAGCCACATGCGACTCTTTAGCCCCTTGAGTGTGGCTCTTCCACACAATACCACAGCCTGGGTGAGTCTATTTTGAAGAAGTGGCATTAGAAGAAGTTTAAGTTTTAAAAAATTGGCTCTCAAAAGAAATGTTAATCATTGTACTGTTGATATTTGCCTCGGTTGACGAAAGAGTTTGCCGATCACTGGCTTAGATTAATGAGGATCTATTCCTGAAGCTTGTGACGGGGTTCCTCTCTCATAATCACATGAAGATAATACTTCAACAAAACTAGGGTCATGTAGTCAAGAAGGGGGGAAATGAACACCAAATGGTCAACCAATAACATCTGCTAAAGATGGAGAAGGCTTTACTTAGTAAGAAAGGCCACTCCACTTTTGGGCAGTGCTAATTATTAGAAAGTTCTTCTTTATATTAAGCTCAAACCTTGCTCTTAACTTTGCTTTCTGGTACTCCACTTCTTTGTGACATACTTTTAAAACTTTACAGACAGATATATATTCTTACTCCATACCAATTTCCCTCTTCTTCAGGCTTTTATCCTCCCCAATATATCATTTCCCACCTCCTCATCACTCTTGTATTTTATTGATGTACATGTTCCAGTTGACAAAATCCTTCTTACAGGTAATGTCCAGGAGAGAACAGCAAAACCCTCTGTTGTTCTTTCTACATTCCCTCTATATATAGCCAACGACTATATATTTAATTATGATAGTAGAAGCTACTATAACAAATAAACCCCAATATCTCAACACTTTTACACAAAAAAAGGTTTATTGTCACTCACATAAAGTCCTGATTGTCGGCTGGCTCTCCTCCAACCAGTGGTGACCCTTGAGGTTCTGCTATATTCATCACACAGCTTCTAAAGTCACCCTTTTTATCAATGTTAAGTTATAAGGTAGAAAAGCATGAAATATCATGTGTGGGCAGCTTTATAGACCAACCCTGGAAACAGAGCACCTCATTTGTGCTCACATTCTATTGGCTATAACTCAGTCACATGACTATTGGGAATTGCAAACAGAGCTAGGAAGTATAGTCCAACTATTCCTGCCACAGATATTTAGCCATTGGGCAACTTCATCCCACTGATGGTTTTTCTTGAGCTTGCTATTGCCTAAACTCTACTAAATTTTATCTTAATGGGCTGCCTACAATTACAGAATTCATCTTTTGAACCAATGTGTGGGGCTTCTCCTGGCTCCCACTCATTGCCCACTTAGGCATCTCATTCTGCTTGCTGCTTCTACTACTTTCCTCCTTTTTAGGAAGCTCTCTTTGGGAATTGTATAACTAAGACCTACTTGAAGAGGAGCAATTTAACTGAGTGCAGTCAAGTTTGTATAAGTCAAGCAATGGTGCTAACCTGTTTCAAGCATATCAAGGGCCTGAGGGAGTTACTAATTAATACCTCCAGTGAAAATCACATGTTAACAATGTCACTGTCTAAAAAAACAGTGTTAACACGTGTTAAATCACATGTTAACAATGTTTTTTTGCAACTGTGGAGTTGTTTTTCTGAATTTCCAAATAGATTTCCAGATCCTTTGTTAGTTCATTGTTTTGTGTGTTTTAAGAGCCATGTGAAAAAGAGGGAAAATTGTATGGCCGACTCTGTTCTGCAATGCTGGGATTTTTTAAAAATGAAGTTGAAATATATACTGCTTTCATCGCTTTTTGAGGCTTTGTGGGCCAGAGCATTTGTTCTGTGAATCTATTTCCAACCCATACTGCAAGACATATAATTAGTGGTGCCTCCGCCTCTCTCTGGCAAGTTCAATCAGGCAGAGCCCATCAAAATGTGCTCCACAAACTCCTCATTCACAGCAAACCAGGATAGATGTTTCTTACTCCAAAGCACCATTTCCAAACAATTATCCAGCCCCAAAAAAATCGTCATTGGGATGTCACTAAATGGTATATACTCTGGAACAGCTCACATTAATTTATAGAGTTATTAAATACTGGACATTGGGGTTTTATGTGGCTAGAATTCTGTTACAATAAAACTTGAAAGGAGTTAGTACCACATCGGTCAAAAAAATATCTTAAAAGACCATTTCCAAAAAGCTGGTATGTGGCTCAGCCTCGTGGTATCAGGAATTTTTTAGACCTAAAATAAATCCATAGGTTCATTCTTGTATTAAAGTATTTACTAAGCATCTACTGTGTACCAAGTACTAGAGTAGGTGATAGAGATAGAAATAAATCCCTGGCTAGACAAGCTACCAGGCCAGTAGGGAAGACAGACATAAATCAATAAGTTGATATAATAGATTTATATAAAATTTAGTGGAAAGATATTAGACCTGGCTGAGGCCTCACAGATCATCAAATCCAGTCTTTTTAAAACCAATAACCCCCTTTATATAAAATCAAAACACTTCTAAGCCACTCACCAGGAAACTAGAATATCATCCCCCACTCCCAGGAGATATGGATCTTTTAGGAAAACTAAATTATTGTCTGTGGATTTGGGCAAGCCAAGATTTGTTCCTACTTTGCGTTTTAGAGGGGTTTTTTTTAAAAAAAAAATCTCAATGTCTTCTAAATATTGAAATGCTATTTTAAAACTCCTTCCTCCTCTCTTCACCCCACCCACAACCCCAGTTAGCTCCTCTAATTCAACGCCCCCCCAACTTTGAAGATGAAGACATTGAAGTCTAGAGAAAGACCAGAGCTCAGGGGCCCTGGTGCACCCAACATTTTGGGGGTTACTAATAATATGGGATGATGAAAGAAATAGCAGGACTGGCTTAAAGAATTGTGCTTTGCTTCTCAAAATGTGATCTGTCGCCCAGCTGGCATGGTTCAGTGGCTGAGTGTCAACCTATGAACCAGGAGGTCTGGGTTGCAGGTTTGATCCCCAGTGTGGGGAGTGCAGGAGGCAGCCAATCAATGATTCTCTCTCATCATTAATGTTGGATGAATTCTACTCAGACATAAAAAAAGATTGGAATCTTACCATTTGCAACAGCATGGATGAACCCTCAGTGAAATAAGTCAGAGAAAGTCTAATGCCACGTGATTTCACTTAAATAACAAAATACATGAGCAAAATTGAAACAGACTCATAGACACAGAGAGCAAACTGGTGGTTCCCAGAGGGGAGGGGTATTGGGGACCTGGGTGAAAGAGGCAAGGGAATAAGAAGTGAAAATTGGTAGTCACAGAATAGTCATGGGGGTGTAAAGTACAGCATAGGGAATATAAACTTGTAGTTAATAATACTGTAATAACTATGTATGTACCAGGTGAGTATTGGAAATATTGGGAAAACACTAGGTAAAGTATATGATTCCTTAACCACTAAACTGTACACATGGAAACCAATATAAAATCAAATTGAATGAAAAAAATGCAAAATCTCAGGCATCACCCTAGACCTACAGAATCAAAATCCTCTTCATTTGTACAAAATCCCCAAGTGATTTGGATATACACCAAAATGTGAGAAGCAGTCATTGTTGATGCCTCCACACCATATGACATTTGCCCACCTGAGTTCATCAGAAGATATGGTAGACAATTTCTAACATGTCTGCATCTTAACTTCTTTCAAGAATGGTGGAATTAATGACTCAGGGTAAACCCTCAACTAATCATGGATTGAAGCCAGTAGACAAATGCCCCATTCTCCCCACCCTTTAACCAAGGAGTTGATTAATGCTCAGCTGGTATGGTTTGTCCAATGATACAAACATCTTGCCAAAAGGAATGCCATATAATCCTGAAAGATTTTTGTCCCAAAGCTGACTAGGGGATCATGCTGACTCTTATCAAGATCTACTTTGTTCAGGTGATTGTTTGGTTGTTCCCTGGCTACTTGCCATTCCTCCACCTTCTAGTCATCTCCCATGACTTAGGATTACCCTAGGCATGGGAAAATAGCACCCAGTAATTTCTTGCATACTCCACCTGCTTCTCTCATACAGGTTCCCCATGTTGCTTTGGGAATTCATCCAACAGACTCTACCTTTCAAAGCCTTAAATCAGACACCGATCTGACTGAGGCTGGAATTTCAGGGCACTGCTTTATTTGGATTGTGTTTTAATCATAGGCTTGCCCTTCTCATGTCACACTGACCATAGTCCCTCGGGGTCTCTAATTTACTTATTTTACTTACTCTTTCTAAGAGGCATGCCCTCCATGGATGATGAATGTTGATATTCTGCCACCTAGTGGAGGAACTGTAACTGCAGGGATGGAGCCCAAATGCTGAAAAGAAGGGATCAATCATTTACCACCATGTTCCTATTGAACATTTATTATGTACAGACCACTCTATAGATAGAAGCTCATTTAATCATCACAAACACCCTATGATGATGTGATCCTAATTTCACAGGCTTAAGAAAATTAAGCAACTTTGGCAATAGTGATACAGGGAAAGGACAAAAACAATAAATGAGCTCATTAATGAATGGGTTATAGCTTAGGCAACTGAGGCTCAACTCTGCTAGGGTTCTTTTGACAAACTATGTGGAACATCTCTCAGAATCATCCTACTAGAGCAAGGGTGTAGAATGTTTCTTTTTCTGCCAAGGGCTATTTGAATATTTATAACACCATTACTGGGAATATCAAATTATCAACTTAAAAATTAGCCAGCTATTTTTGGTCAAACATTTAATTAACTCACCCTTAATGCATTTGCAGGGCCAGACCAAATTATTTCTCAGGTCTTATATGGTCCAAGGGATGAATAGTCCCCAACCTTGGTCTAGAGAGTAGAGAGACTTCAGCATCTATACTGACTACCCCTCCTCTCTGTTTGAGGGATGTTAACTCACCCACAATTCTGGGTTGTACCTACTTGTGGCTGAGAAGACCTAGTGGTATAAGAGAGTGCTCACAGGAGAGAAATGGACATTCAGGCTCTTAAGGTGGGAAGGTGCTAGCACACTAGAAACTTGAAAGTGGTAGGAGAAGAATCTGCTCCAGGCATGTCTGCCTCCAAAATCTACCTCCTAGCCTGTCCATTATAGTGTCTCAATAGCTCACCCATGTATGAAGTAAATCACTTGTGAAGTTCTCCAATGTACTCAGAGCTTTAGACAATGGTCAGTCAGACCTTGAGTTCTCATATCAGCTCTGGTTCCAACTGAAATTTGAAGTCAGAATCCATGTTTTCCATGGATCCCCTGATTCACTGTGGATGATTATAATCTTTTATCTGTTTCATCTCACTATGCTCACAAGAAGTATGTTGTATCAACTCCTTGAACTTTATCATGGAAAGACCTGATAGATGGAAATACTAAAGCAACCAGTCGCCACCTAGGGCAGGTTGTGAACAGGCGGTGCAGTAACCCCACAGTTCTTTGCTTTATCCAGGTCCTCCTGTCGTTGCATTAGTGTCTTGTTTAATATCACCAAGATATAAATTGCTATTAGGGAAGGAGCACAAGCTTTCACAAGACATGCCTGAATTTCAATATGAGCTCTGCTATTTACCAGCTGAATGAACTTGAGAAGATCACTTGAACTTTCCTGAGCCTGTTACCTCACCCATGAATTTGAGCTGATAATACCTACTATGCTATGGTTGATGTAATTAATCAAAATGTGTATAAAGCAGATCATGATACCAGATTTTGGGGGAGGAACTAGTTTATTTGGAGGTATACACATTACTAATAGGGAAGAGGGAGAAGTGAAGCAAGGAAGAGAAGACAGCCAATAAAGGGTGCACTGTTAAGCTGGCTACCAGTGGGCAACTAAAACCTCACCCTCAGGAAAACTGGGTAATAGTGTAAAGCCCTCAGCTCAGAATTATCCAACAAGAGTTGAGGGAAATGGAATATTTATATACTAATTCCTGAGAGTCATTAGTTGAGGGAGACTGCAGGAGGGTGTTAATTATCCCATATTTCCACAGTCATGGAGGTGGGAGGGAGTGGAAATGAGTCCTTGGGCAATTAGACATAGACACTGGCAGTTGGAAGTAGGCCAGAGCACCCTGAAAGGACTATGGACTATAAGCAGGGCATCACAGCATCTGCTCTACATAGGCAGCCCATGCTAGGCACAGAGGAACTAAATGTGTTGGTACCACTCTCTTGTCCCATTTTGTTCAATGCGATGTGGGAGGCACTAAGGGTCTCCTCTGTAATCATGTTATTTATTCCTTGTGCTTCATGCTTAATCTCTTTGCTGTATTATATTCACCGTTCCCCCCAATCTTTATTACTGCCCTCTTTTATACACTATCTCATGTTTGAACCATTATTTTTTTTTGTTTCCCCCTCTCTAGCAACCATCAACTTCTTTCCCAACTATTCCTTTGTGACATTTTAGAAGTCCCTTCTCCCATGACTTATGTTAGCAAAAAGGTTTCCTTCTCTCTTGCTCAATGAAAGGTCAGGTTACCCATTCAAAATGAGTACTGAAGAACAGAGCACTATGGTAGACATTGAAGATTGCTCAGCCAATAGCCATTTGATCCTCTTCTTCTTCTTACCAAGAACAATCTGATTTTTTAACCCTTCAAGAAGCCATGTCCTGGAGAGGAGGCCAAAACCAAAGGAGAAATATGCTTTGGTCTAAGCCAATCACAGAGGTAGCCTTTCCTTTGCAAGTGGAAGGTTAAACATTGTCAGGTTACACAATGCTGACCAATGATATCTAAGAAATGCCCAATGCAGGTGTCTGGGAAGGTTTGCCTTCCTAATGTTTTCAAAGTGATCTTTGTTTTCCACTTCTGGGCATTGTCACCTGTATGTAACATCCAGAATTACTACAGTCCTTTTGAAACTATGAGGGAAATACTAGAGAATATTAAAGTGGAACTAGAGCCACCATGTTGTTGAGTGGTGACTCAACCAACCTTGTACCCAACCTATCTGATTGTTTAAGCTCATTTTTGTTGCATCATCTGTCACTTGCAACCAAAAGCACCCTGAAACAACATGATAAATCCCTTAGACTTTAGAACTTCATTTTAAAAAAGACATATAAAAGAATGATTTTAGAGGAGAAGCAAGATGGTACCATAAGCAAATGCCTATACTCGCTGCCTCCCACAACCACATCGAAATTACAATTAAAATACAGAACAATCATCACCCCAAACCACTGGAAAGCTGGCTGAATGAAAGTACTACAACTAGAGAGGTAAAGAACAAAACATCATGAGACTGGTATGCTTTGTTCTTTACTTTTTTAATCATGAGGGAGATCTCTGCAGAGCCTGCTTGGGAGAGGTAAGGGGTCCTAGCCCCACATTAGATGCCCAGCCCAGGGTCCCAGAGCTGGGAAAAGAAGTTACTACATGCAGTAAGAACTATGGGCTGTAAAAACCAGTAGGAATTGGGGCTGAGTGACACACAGACTGCTGGAGATCCAGCTGCTCCTCTTAAAAGGCTAGCACCATGAACTGAACTTACAAGTTCTTACTTCCTCTGAGCTCCAGTACCTGGCCAGGCTCTGGGGGAACAAGACACATACAAGGAGAAACTGGACTGTCTATCATCGGGGAAGGAACTCAGGGGTGGCTTTCTTGCAGACAGAGGTGCTCATAGTTGTCTGTCTCTTTCTTTCATTTTCTCAATCTGTAGCTGCCCCCTACTCTGAAATTGGACCCCTCTCTAGCTGAGCTGGATGCGGAAAAGAGAAAAGTATTTACAGGAGCCTCTAGGACAATTTCAAGTATACCAACATCTGAATTATGGAGGTTCCAGGAAAAAAAGAGATAGCAAGACATTGAAAACTTATTTAAAGAAATAATGACAAAACACTTCCCCTACCTATTGAAACACTACCCCTAATCTATTGAAAGAAATAGATTTACAAGTCCAGGAAACAAAAGAACCCCAAACAAGAGGAATCCAAAGAGGACCACAACAAGACACATCATAATTAAAATGCCAAGGGCAAAATACAAAGAAATAATTTTAAAAGCAGCAAGAGTAAAGCAGTTAGTTACTTACAAGGGAGTACCCATACGACTTTCAGCTGATTTATCAACAGAAACTATGCAGGCCAGAAGGGAGTGGCAAGAAATATATAAAGTGATGAATAGCAAGGACCTACAACCAACATTACTCTACCCAACAAAGCTATCATTCAAAATTTAAGGTCAGATAAAGAGCTTCACGGACAAGGGAAAGCTATAGGAGATCATCACCATCAAACCGGTATTATATGAAATGCTGAAGGGTATTCTTTAAGAAGAGGAAGAAGAAAAGGTTAAAAATAAAAAAAATATGAACAACAAAGTGGCAACAAATACATATCTATCAACAATTAAATCTAAAACATGGAAAAATTTTTAAAAATCTGATGAACAGAATAAACTGGTGAATGGAATAGAATGAGGGACATGGAAATGGAACAGACTGACAATTCTCAGAGAGAATGGTGAAAAGAGATTAGACAAAGAACTTATATGCATGTATGCATTACCTATGGACACAGACAATAGGGTGGTGAGGGCCTTGGATGGGGTGGGAACCAGGTGAAGGAGAACTATGGGGGGAGACCTCTGTAATAATCTTAACAATAAAGATTAATTTTTTAAAAAAGATTATTTTAATGCATAGACAATCTGCTCACAAATATTCTAAATGGTCCAAACATTTTCACTGGCCTTGGCCACATTCTCTAGCCTAGTATCATTATGCACGAATCAGCTTGAACAGACACAGGAGCATATCTAAATAAGCCCATCTGGCCTTTCATTAATGCAAGTCCTGAAAAGTTTGGGTGGAAACTGACTTTTTCCTACTTGAAGAATAAGCTAACTAAATAGAAGTGTTCTAGATAAATCTGAGGTAGTGATAACTCATGAATCACTTAAAACAATAATACTTCTTTTAAATAAGCAAGCCCATGGCAAATCCTTTGGATTTCAGAGAAATTCTTTTATATAAGTATAAAATAAACCTTCATTGAATAATACATACTAATAAAAGGATAAGATGCAAATTGGTCAGGATACCCTCACAGTAACAACCGAACAGCAGGCTGCATGGGGGTGACCAGGTTAGCAGCGGGGTTAGTGAGGGTCAACCAAACGACTGATCAGCAGGCCGCTTGGGACAACCAGGCCATCAGTAGGGAGGCAGTGAAGGGCAACCAAATGACCAAACATTAGGCTGCATGGGGCAACCAGGTCGGCAGGAGGGCAGAGTGGGGTGACCAGGCCAGCAGAGGGGGCAATGAGGGGCAACAAGGCCAGCAAGGGGTGCAGTAGGTGGCAACCAGGCCAGCAGGGAGGGAGGAAGTGAGGGGTGACCAGGCCAGCAGGGGGGCAGTAGGTGGCAACCAGGCCAGCGGGGATAGGGGGAAATAGGTGGCAAACAAGCCAGCAGGAGGGCAGTGAGGGCTGACCAAACTGGCAGAGGGGGGCAATGAGGGGTGACCAGGCCAGCAGGTGGGCAGTTAGGGGCAATCAGGCAGGCAGAGGCAGTTAGGCTGGGTGATCAGGCTGGCAGAGGGGGCAGTTAGAGGCAATCAAACTAGCAGGCAGTTGAACAGTTTGGAGCCAGTGGCCCCAGATTGTGAGGTATGTCCAACTGCCCCAAGGGGTCCTGGATTGGAAAGGGTGCAGGCTGGGCTGAGGAGAACCCCCATGCACGAATTTCGTGCACCAGGTCTCTAGTAGTAATAATAATAATAATAATAACAACAACAACAACAACAAAACAGACAATACATTTGATACTCAGAACAGCGAGGCACCATGATTATCACCAGGCCCATTTCACAGATGAGGAAACAAAGATATAGAGGGGCTAAGCAACTTGTTGCCCAAGATTAGTTGGCTAATAAGTGGTGAAGCAAGGATGTAAATCCAGGTGGTCTAGTTTCAGAGTCTGTACTTTTAGCAACTACACTATAATACCTATGAATATGCTACCATATTCCAACCCCACTGCTGCTACTGCCACTGTTGTCACCCAAGTGGCCCAGGGATGGGTTTGTGGTACAAGGACAGGCCTCAAATGAGAACCGATCACAACGTAAAGACATGAGAAGCGATCAAGTGGAAGCTCCTAACTTGAGACAGAAGCCATAAGTCTGATGAAAGGCCTGGCTGCCTTATGCTCTTCTCAGAGCCAAGCATACCTCTGGGGTATAAATAAATGGTGCACAAGATCTGAAGACCAGCTGAGTGCACTGAGCTTCATGGGAAAGAACCAGGAATGGTTTCTTATGATTTTGATTCCTGTGCCTTTGGAAGCTGAGAAGAGACTTTGCAGAAAGCTGTTTGAAGAAAGAATGAAGGATTGAATGAGGGAAATGAGAGCTTAGAGACAATTCTGCAGAGGCTGGTGGAGTGGAGGGGAGCCCTAAAAGAGGAGGTGCTCCCCTGGGGGTTGGGAAGTGGGGTTTGTATTACTGACTGCATAGCTCATAAATTTATTTTAAGTCCATTGGATCCACAGGTGTATCCCAGGTTTAACCAACATAAGTCTGGTTTGGAACTGAAATCTCTAGAAGTCTCTTGCTATTTAGATCTTAGATAATAATCTCAGAAGAAGAAAGAATGGGAGATTTTAGAGTGTAAAATTTAATTCTGTTTTTGAAGTTCCTTTAAAAGAAAATCAATCACCTTTGTCTCTCAGTCTTCACCAGCCTTACTCTTCTTTGATTTTCTTCTTTCACTAACACATTTAAGGCACTTCAAGGCAAGACACATTGACAATAAGTTTAGTATGAGGAGTCATATTTATTTTATTTTTATTTTTTATTCTTTCTTTTTTTCTTTATTGATTAAGGTATTACATATGTGTACTTATCCCTCCATTGCCTCCCCAACCTCCCACTCATGCCCTCACCTCCCTGGTGTCTGTGTCCATTGGTTAGGTTTATATGCATGCATACAAGTCCTTTGATTGATCTCTCCCCCTTATCCCCACCTTCCCCTACCTTCCCTGTGAGGTTTGATGGTCTAATCAATGCTTCTCTGTCTCTGGATCTGTTTTTGTTCATCAGGTTATGTTGTCCATTATTTTCCACAAATGAGTGAGATCGTGTGATATTTCTCTTTCTCTGACTGGCTTATTTCACTTAGCATAATTCTCTCCAGTTCCATCCATGCTGCTGCAAATGGTAAGAGTTCCTTCTTTTTTACCACAGTGTAGTATTCCAGTGTGTAGATGTACCACACTTTTCTAATCCACTCATCTGCTGATGGGCACTTAGGCTGTTTCCAAATCTTAGCTATGGTGAATTGTGCTGCTATGAACATAGGGGTGCATATATCCTTTCTGATTGGTGTTTCTAGTTTCTTGGGATATATTCCTAGAAGTGGGATAACTGGGTCAAATTGGAGTTCCATTTTTAGTTTTTTGAGGCAACTCCATATTGTTCTCCACAGTGGCTGCCCCAGTCTGCATTCCCACCAGCAGTGCACGAGGGTTCCTTTTTCTCCGCATCCTTGCCAGCACTTGTCTTTTGTTGATTTGTTGATGATAGCAGTTCTGACAGGTGTGAGATGGTACCACATTGTCATTGTGATTTGCATCTCTCAGATGAAAAGAAATAAAAGGAAAAGAAGAAAAGGCTTTGATGATGGTGACAAGGCTCATTTTTGCTATGTGAATCCAATCGGAATAAGGAGACCACAACTTTGGCAACTCAGGAAGTCTTTTTTGTTTTCTCACTAGAAATCTCTGGACCTCTGGGATTTAGGGGATCTCAGTATCAAATTGTCTGACCCCATTCCACATATAACAGAAGAAAAGGAATGTGAAGTCCTTGGTTTCTGTCCTCCGTGGTTTGAAGTATTCCTAGGGGGAGTGTTAACACCTTTGAAAACCCTAAGGTGTGTATTTACATTTCTGAGATAGAAGTTAAAGATGCGGAAAGAACGCAAAGTTTCCAAAGGGAGAATTCCAGAAGAAGTAACCATGGAAACCGTTCCAAGGTCTTCAGAGTAGTGTCACATTGAGCAGAGAGACAGCAAGCTCCTTAGTGGAAAATAAAACCAAAAGCAAAGAGGCTGAGCTAAGGGGTGAAGTAAATAAAAAAATGAATGAAGCAATTTTTAATAACCAGGTGAATCAGACTATTAGTAAGCACTAAATATCAAGATAGCAACAATCATCTTCTCTAAATGAAAAATGCAAACGTAGGTATGTTTTCAGTAGCCCTTCTTCCTGGGGACAGCATTTCAATCTCATGCATATCCTTAGGCTTTTCAAGAGAACCAGTACCAGATTTCAAAACTTTATTCATTCATCAGTTCACTCTTCCATTGAACAGCTGATATAAGGTAACCAATGCCACATTTATTTATCCATTAATTCAATATTTATTGAGTACCTACTATGTGCCAGTTACTCTACTAGATACTAGAGATATTACAGCAAACAAGGCAGCTATACCTCCTGTCATTACAGAGCTTGCTATCTAGCTTAACTGAGTTCCTGACCATGAGGAACACACAATTTCCTTAGGAGAAAAAAATACAGGCAAAGCAAGAATTAAATGCTTATATAAGACCTCTATCAGAATTTAAATTTTCCCATTTTATCACTGTCTAAGCTCATTCTTAACCTTGTCTCTATTTCACACATTATAAAGTTCCTTTGTGAGGGAAATTCTTAATTAGCTGAATATCATAAAGTAAATCCTCCCAATGCCTGTTTACATTTCATTCATCCCTTAATGTATATCTTCAAAGACAAATTTGCTTATAGGTAAATTTCCAAATTCACCTGAAGGAATGGTTGGGTAAGAAGAAATATATTTTGAGTCTAGCTACTTTAAGGGCACTATAAATGGTTGGTCCACTTTGAAACATCCCTGATCCAGCTCTGTCTTTAGGAACTACCAAAGGCTTTTTCATTCTCACCTTTGGAGTTGGACCAGTACTAGACAACTCTGCAGAAATCAGATAAAAATTTAGGTCTCTGCCTTCTAGAAGACCAGGAAAATGTGTGGGTCATATGACCAGAAAAAAAATGGAATGTGAGCATCACCCTTGAACATTGATCTCGCAGTTATGGCCAATAACATGTGAAAATGGAACAGAGTCGGGCCCAGGTGGAAGGCAATCCTGTCTCATTCCTCGAAACTGTCCTGGCATGGCCCCCTCTCCATTTTGAGTGACACAAGATGACTACTTCATCACTTAAGAAGATTACTCTGCTTACTCCAAAAAAGGGAACACTGGGTTATAGAAGTGAGACTTTTGAATCTTTGGCTATATAATTCTCAAGACGCACTGGTGGAAAAGCTATGTGATAGGTGAGGGGAAGATTATTACTTGGGGAAAGAATATTCTCATGTGTATTTCCTTTCTATTTTGTCTCTAGTTTACTTATCACTGGTAGAGAAATGGAGCTAGTGAACAAAACAAAACCATGATCCTGGGCTATCATGGATCCAAGATGGCTGAACTTAAAGTGGGGTTGGGGATGGGGTGAGTCTACAGCAAGGTTGATTGATGAACTATTCTCAGACAAAATGTGTTGGTCTTGATTAAAAAGAATGCAGACTCTGGTTCGTTTTAATTTCCTGAAATTTTTTTTATTACTTTCTTAGAGAAGGGAAGGGAGAGTGGGAAAAGAAGAGGGAGGGGGAGAGAAAGAGGGAGGGGAAGGGAGAGGAAGAAGTAGAGGGAAAGGGAGAAGAGAGGGGGAGGGGGAGGGAGAGGAAGGTAGGAGGAGGGAGGGGGTAGGAGAAGGTAGGGGGAGTGAGAGAGGTGATAACCTAACATAGATCAGCTGCTGCCTGCATGCTCTCTACCAGAGATTGAGCGCACAATCCAGGCATGTATCTTATTCAGAAATCCAACGGGCAACTTTTCAATGTACAGAATGACGCTCAACCAACAGAGCTTGTGGCCAGCACAATTTCCTTAAATTTCTTGATGAATCAAAATCATTTTCACTTCATTAAGCTTTGATTATAATTGGTATGAGCTATTCGTTTGTCGGAATTTTTAATTAGCACAGAAAGAAAAGGAAACTTCAACACTGCTTGTTTTCCTTCCTCTAAGGCAAAGGTCATAAATTGTAGTTAGCTACCTCCTCATGGATTTTTGTTTGTTTGTTTGTTAACTTGGTAGAGGGAGGGCAGAGAACGGGGTCTCCAGTTGTGATCCAGGGTCACAACTTGATACTTAGCATAATTCTTACCACTTTAAAGCTTAACTTAAAACAATAATCACTCACTAACATATGATCCTGTGGTTCAGCAATTTGGTCTGTGATTGGTTGGATAGTTCTTCTGTTATTCTCACCTGGACTCATGCATATACCTGCAGTCAGCTAGTATATTGGCTGGAGTCTGGTCATCTAGGGTGGCCTCATTCACATGTCTAGCTGTTGGTGCCGGCTGTTGATTGAAACTATGTGGGTTATTGGGCTACATATTTTCAGCAGGCCAGTTGAAATGTATTAATATGATAGGGCTCTCAGGAGTATTAAGAGAAAACAAGCCCAGTGCAGAAGTGCTTGCGATGTCTCTGCTCCCATCATGTTTTCTAATACCTCACTGGTCAAAGCAAGTCACATGGTAAAACCTAGATTCAAGGGGTAGAGAAAAAGATCCCACATCTTGATGGGAATTGCTGCAAAGTCACATTGCAAAAGGTGTGCATGCAGCCAGGGCATTTTTGCAAAAAATTTACCATCCCCCTGTTGCCAATCCAGATAGCAGCCATGCAAAGACTCTCTCTTGCATCTGGCTAGCAGTGTTACAGGCTTGGTTGGATTCCATGTTTCACGTTTTTCCTGTGGTAAAATGAAATGGTTTGGAGAAAACAAAGAAAAAGATGTGAAGTGTTTAAAGTTGCCAGAGGGTATTGTTTCAATTACATTTCCATATCTGTACAAGAACAAAATCACACACATATGTATATTTGATATGTATGTATATATACACACACAAATTATGTATATATATATACATACATACTGTGTTCCTTTGGTAGCTATGCATGCTAATACAGAGTTTAAGCAATGTTGATCATGTCTAGTCAAATAAATAAATAGTCTCAATCTTGATTTACTCACTTGATAGGGATAGAAAGTTTTCACATCAATTTGTAAACTGACCCATGTAATCTCCTATAAATACACACACAATCATAATATCTTCAAGCTAAGCAATAAGTGTTTAAAGTGATAAGATTTTTCTTTTCACTTTTTACTTTTATGGAAACATCTGTTGATCCACACCTATCATTTTATGTAAGGATCATATGCCGGAGATTTCAAAAACAATGGTGATACGGTTTAGAGAGGCATTGTATAATTTATCCAGGAAAGACTACTACACACAATATTTTAAAAATATGTATATTTAAAATAAATATGTATTTGACTATATGGGGTTTCCCATAAAATGTATACATACTTAACAGCTTATAGCTCAATTGATGTTTCTTTCTTTTCAGATTTAACCCATTAGAATTAATAATTATTCAGTATGTATACATTTTTGGGGATACCTGTATATATCCAACCTAGAGGAACATAATAAGATAATGGTTGAACATATATTTCAACTGTTTAATAAACTTTATAATGGAAAGCAAGCAGAGGAATTGTAAAGACCCTATGTCAATCAGGATTTAGTCAGGAAATCAGAAACCACACTAGATATTCCAAGAAGAAAAGGATTTAATTTGGAAAATTAAATACTTACAAAACCATTGGAAGGAAATGAAGATCAGAAAAAAAACTGGGTAGCTTTTAAGAAATCAGAAAGTTGCAAGAATCCTTAAAAGCTGTCGTTAATGGTTTCAGCTGCCTGCTACACTGAAATGGGTAATTCACAAGAGAATACCCAGAAGCCTCTGAAAAACCTTAAACCTATTGTCTAGTTTTAACACAACTTCCTGTTGTTGTTCTAATGGCTTCTGCTTCTTTTCTGCTTTCTCTGTCTTGCAAAGGGGCCTCTCAATGGAAGTCGATCCTGGAAGCTGGCTAGCAAGCATTTCTAGGGGATGCAGCACCTTGGCTTCCAGCTCCTCCATAAGGGGGAGATCATATAAAGAAATGGGGATTAATACTTTTCAAAGTTCAAAACCATCCAGCACAGAATCCAAGCTCCTCTCAAACTTATGGCAGTCACTACTCTTAAGACTGGGACCCCATAGTGTACCAATATATTTTAACAAAATGCAATCAATCTATACATACTACTTTGGTGCTCTCTTTTCCTAACCTGAATTTATGGATGTATTCATATAATAATCAAACATATAAATTGCCAATTGTCATGGCAATAGTATATTTCTTTTATTTAATATGTGTAAGCACCTTTGAGCTCTTGTGCAAATAGATTTCTAATGTTTTTCCTTTGTTATAAAATAAGTACTTTACACAAATAGCTACGTTTTCTCTTCTTGAGTTAATTTCATGTGTTATTCCAAAAATAAATTAATGGGTCAAAATGCATAATCACTTCCTTAAAAGGTATTGTCTTGTCAAAACTAGTATAGAATTGTAAATTGTACTAATAAACATTATGCAGTGCAACTTACACCATATGGCCTTAATCAATCTGTTACTAGCATTTGTTTTCTTCTGGGTCTATAAGGGATTAAGAAGTACAGCTTCACACTAAGACATCTTCCTCTAAAACTATATATATATATATATATATATATATATATATATATATCCTCACCATTCTTCCCTGAGTCTTTTAATCCCACTCAGAATTTTTGGCTAATTCCCCCAACACACAAAAAAATACATCTCCCAAACTTCCATAATTTATCCAATGAAACCCCATGTTGAACTCTCTATCACAGAATGGGAAGGCTCTCTAGACAGTATAGGTCACATTTCCTGGGTCCTGAGAGGCCCTGGAGATCAATGCACACTCCAAAACTGCTATTTGCCTACAAGTGGGTCATCCTTCCTATTTCAGACGTCAGGAGAGTGTGCTTGGGTCACCACCACATCTCAACTTCCACATGGAGCTCTCTCTTTCAACACTTGACATCTTCAACCACTTCCCTTGATTGCTTTCTCTCAGCTCTTCAGAAGGTCAACTCTGTGGCCATGATTCGAAACTATGCTCAAAGATCACCCCTAAATGGCCCCTCTGACTTCCCAAATAAAAGGGGTCTCACTTCAGATCTGCTATTATATTTCCATCTTTTCTAGCTTTTACACCATTTTATTTTTTCTCTCATTTGAAGAAAACTTGAGAAATATGGAGATTAAAGGAAAAAAAAACCCACTCGACCCCATTGTCATAATGGCACACAGAGATAATTATTGTTAACATTTTTTATATTATTCCTTTATTCCTTTTGAGGATTTTTTTAAAACATAATTGAGAATATATCATGGATACAGTTTTTTTTTTACTTAACATTTTATCATAAGCATATTTTCATGTCATTACTTTTTTTGCTATTTTTTATATATTTTATTGATTTTTTACAGAGAGGAAGAGAGAGGGATAGAGAGTTAGAAACATCGATGAGAGAGAAACATCGATCAGCTGCCTCTGGCACACCCTCCACTGGGGATGTGCCTGCAACCAAGGTACATGCCTTTGACTGGAATCGAACCCGGGACCTTTCAGTCCGCAGGCTGACGCTCTATCCACTGAGCCAAACTGGTTCAACTCATGTCACTACTTTTTGATGTCTCATTTTAAAAAGAACATAAATTCTATTGTGTTGATGTACTATAACTAATTCTCAGTTGTTCAATATTTGGGTTATTTCCAGTTTTATACTATTATATATAACTAGATGACCGGTGCACGAAATTCATGCATGGAGGGGTATTCCCTCAGCCCAGTCTGCACCCTCTCCAATTTGGGACCCTTCAAGGTATGTCTGACATCCCTCTTGCAATTTGGGACTGCTAGCTCCTAATTGTTCACCTGCCTGCTGGCTTGCTGGCCTGCTTGCCCCCAACTGCCCCCTGTAAGCCTGATCACCCCCCAACTGCCCTCCCTGCCAGCCTAATCACCCCCCAACTGCCACCCCTGCCAGCCTGCTTGCCTCCAACTTCCCCCTACCAGTCTGATTGCCCCTACCTGCTCGCCCCATTGGCCTGATCACCTTCAACTGACCCCCACTGATGGCCTGCTCGCCCCCAATACCCTTCCTCCCCACCGGCCTCATTACCAATCACTGCCATCCCATCCTGGCCTGATCATGCACAACTGCCCTCCCCTCTTGGCCCCTAACCGCTTCTACCACGGCACCACTACCATGGTTTTGTACAGAAGAACATCTGGAAGGTCTCCCAGCCTAATTAGCATATTGCCCTTTTATTAGTATAGATACAGGCCTGGTGCACAGGCAGTAGATGGCTGGTTTGCCCTGAAGGGTGTCCTGGATCGGTAAGAGGGGTTCCCTTGGGGGACAGAACAGCCTGGGTGATGGGCCTGTGGTGGTTTTCAGGCTAGCCACACGCCCATTGGGGTGGAGGTCCCCAATATGGACAGTGCCAGCCTGGGCAAGGGGCTGGGGCAGTTTGCAGGCCAGCCACACCCCCATAGGGTGAGGGTCCCCAATGGGGGATCATGGACAGCCTGGGTGAAGGGCTGATGGCTGTTTTCATGATGGCTATGCCCCCCAGCAGGGTCCCTCATCCCATGGGTGCATGGCCAGCCTGGATAAGGGGCTGAGGGCCATTTTCAGGCTGGCCACACCCCCTTCAGGATAGGGGTCTGTGCTGGGTTGCCTGGCCAGCCTGGGTGAGGGGCTATTTGCAGGCTTGCCATGCCCCACAGCAGGGACCCTCACCCCATGGGGGTGTGGCCTGACTGGGTGAGGGGCTGAAAGCCATTTGCAGGCCCCTCCCTCAAGGGCCAGTCTGATCCATGGCGACTACCCACAGGCCCCTCCTTTAGCAGCCAGCCCAGGGAGACAGGAAGCTTGGCTTCCTCTATCGCCAGGGACAACCAAAGCTTCCCACTTACTTGGGCTGGCTCCCTGGCTGCCACCATCTTTGTCCCAGCAATTTGCATATTCCCTCCTGATTGACTGTGGGCATAATGGAGTAACAGTCAATTATCATATTTCTTTCTTATTAGTATAGATTTAGGCCACCCCTCCATGTTGGTTAGCCATGCCACTTGTTATCTAAAAATACTTGCTTTGGAGACTGCCATCAGGGTCACCCCTGAAATCTGTTCTCATTTCTCTCACAATATTATGAAAAATCTTTTACCTTTTTGCATCTCTATCTAGGTGGGCAGCCACTCCTGCATCTCCTTCTATATTTTGTTACAGAATTGGCCAAATACTCCATTGGCCAAGGTTTTGAACTACCCATTCTTGCCTTCTCCCTCACTCCATAGTCCTTCACATGAAAGGGATCAGAAGTTTAATTCCTCATTGCTATGAATTCTGCTGCCACTTTAGAAGGCAGAGGTGTATATGCTTAGTTTGGGTTTTACATGACATTTTTTATCAGTTTCAAAATATTAGGTTTTGTGAAGGATACTATACTAGCATGTTGAAAGGAGTATAGAATTAGAACTTGAAAGACCTAGATTTCAACCTAAGTTCCACTATTTATAAGTATTTCAGGATCCCAATGTTTTCATTGTAAAACTACGGGCAAGTGATGCACTAAAGAACATGTTTGGTCCCATTGGGTTCTAGCAGATTCTAGATGAGTACCCTGGAGCCTGAGAAGCCCATTGACATAGTATTTAACTTACCACATGTGACTATTCTAGAAAATCATATATTCCTTTCTATTTTTACTTCTGAAGCTTGATTTATCAAGGTTAATTGTATACTTGATATTTTGTTCAGATGATCTATTTCCTTCCCTTGCTTCCAAAATTATGTTGATCTCAGTACCAACACTGCAGGAAGAAGGAGGAAATGAAAGGTTATGAAATACAAATTGAATGAACAGATATATTTACCCATGTGGGAAAATATGTGTTAAAAGCTGTTAATTGTGGCTTTGTTTGTACTAGAAACAGAGTGGAAACAATCTAAATGTCCATTACTAGAAGACTGGTTTACCAAATTATACCATAATGCAAATATCCAATACCAGGCAACCATTAAAAAGAATGAGGCTGATCTTTATGTACTGACTAGAGGCCCAGTGCACAAATTCATGCACGGGTGGGGTGCCTTGGCCTGGTGGGCAAGCTGGGACAATTGAAGTCATCTCACCCAGTCCTGATTGGCTGGAACCCAGCAGGAAGCTAACCTACTGGTCAGAGCATCTGGTGGTCAGTGCATGTCATAGTGACTGGTCGAGCAGTCAAGCTATTGGACACTTATCATATTACGCTTTTATTATATAGGAAATTAAAAATGCTCCAAGATAGATAGACTGATAAACATCTATCCTACAAAATAAAGCAGTAATATACAAATTGACCACCACTCCAACATACAAGATGGCTGCCCCCATGTGAACACATGGCCACCACAAGATGGCCAGCAGGGGAGGGTAATTGTGGATGATCAGGCCAGCAGGGGAGGGCAGTTGGGAGTGACCAGACCTGCAAGGGAGGGTTGTAGGGGGTGATCAGGCCTGCAGGGGAATGCAGTTGTGGGGGGACCAGGTCAGCAGGGGAGGGAAGTTTGGGGTGTCCAGGTTGGCAGAGGAGGGCAGTTGGGGGCAATCAGGCCTGCAGGGGAGCAGTTAGGCAATGATCAGGCTGGCAGGGGAGTGGTTAGGGGTGATCAGGCTGGCAGGCAGAAGCAGTTAGGGGCAATCAGGCGGGCAGGTAGGTGAGAAGTTGTGAGCCAGAAGTCCTGGATTGTGAGAGGGATGTCCCTGATTGGAGAGGGTGCAGGCTAGGCTGAGGGACACACACCCCCATCTCCATGCATGAATTTTATGCACCAGGCCTCTAGTGCATCAATAAATGTGTAGATATACATGAGTGGGGGAAAGTAGGTTTACAGTTATTTACATGTAAAATAATATAATTAATAAATAATACTATAAGAATAAACTGTGTTTCAAGTACTCATAACCATAAATATGCTTTTGCCCACCCCTGTATAGAGTATCTCTGGAAGTAAACACAAAAAGATGATAAGAGTGCTCCCTTCTGAGATGGGAAATAAGGATCTGGTTGATTCAAGATAGGAGAGAAATGTATCCTTTATTGTTTATTCTTTTGTATCTTTTGAATTTTGTATTAAGTGCATGCATTGTCTGTTAAAGTATAAGTAAAATTAATTTTTGCAAGGTTGAAAAATCATTAAAATTATTTTAAAGATAACTACAGAATAAAATGAGGTGTGGGCATTATTGGTGAGTTTCAATTGCCCACACATTTTGTAATCCTAAACAGATAATCTCCATGTCATACTTAGGCCCAGAGAAGATTTTGTGACCTAAAGTTGTGATATTGGGTGGTATCTTTCTTTGTAACCCTACCTGAGACTCTTCCTCTCCCACTCACCAGACCTTGGGTATTGACTCTGGAATTGATGAATAGAGACCAGGGATGCTGCTCAAAATCTTTCAATGAACACATTAACAAAGAAATCGTTAGAGGAGAGCCTGTGTCCCCTTATTGGGACCAGAAGCCATCATTGGGCAGCTGCTACTGGACATTTGTGAATTTTCCTGGCCTAAGTGAGAGGCAGCCCTGGATCTACTGTGGGAAGGGTATGGGTACTGAAATCAGACAGACCTGGATTAGATTACCAGATCTACTTATTTTAATTAATTTCTTTATTGATTAAGGTATCACATATTTGTCCTCAACCCCCCATTCCAATCCCCCACCCCCCTATTGTCCTTGACCACTGGTTAGGCTCATATGTGTGCACATAAGTCCTTTGGTTGATCTCTCCCTTTTATCTCCACCCTCCCTTTAAGGTCCAACAGTCTGACCCATGGCTCCTTATCTCTGGATCTGTTCTTGTTCATCAGTCTATGTTGTTCACCATTTCCCCTAGATGAGTGAGATCATGTCCTACTGGAAATATACTTATAAGAATAAAAACTGAGACAAGCAATAATCGTTATGTTGAAAGGCATATGAATCAGTTTGTATTGAGCTTCTTTCTCACATGTTCCCTAAGACTCTAGCTCCTCATCTACAGGAAGAAGTAAGGTCAACTTCTTCACAAGGTTGTTGTGAGACTTTAATGACATTAGCAGTGTGGACATTTGGTACTGAATAAGCATTCATTCCTCTTCTCCATATCTCTCTACTTGCTTCACTGCCACCCATTCATCATCACCCTCCTCAGTTTTCATAGAGGTACCCAAGTTGATATTCCCTGGATATTTTTTCTAGAGCAGTTTTCAACCAGAAGCAATTGTGTCCCCAGGGGACATTTGGCAGTATCTGGAAACATTTTTGGTTGTCACAACTGGAGGAGGGTGGTGCACCTGGCATCTGATGAGTAGAGACTAGGGATGCTGCTCAACATCTTTCAATGCATACAACAACAAAGAATTATCCAGTCCTAAGTGCCAGTAGTAGTGAGGTTTAAGAACTCTGTTTTAAAGGTTTTTATAAAGCTCCAGGTGCATGTTTGTACAAATTGGAAGCATACTGCATTTACGAAAATAACTGTATTTTAGAGTAGCCATAATTAAATCCTCTAAGTAGCATTTCAGCAGTTTCTGTCATTGCTCTGTTTTCAAGAACACAAGTCTATCTTTAAGAAAAAGAGAAGGAAAAACTGGAGGGAAATAACTACTACATCTTTTATACCAGGAACTTGAGAAATTTGCCTATATTCTTTAAGATTATGAACTAAGGTAGCTTTGTATCACTTATTTATTGCTGTATAGCAAATCACCCAAAATGTAGTGACCTATAATCATAACCAGTACTTAGATACATTCTGCTCAGCAGTTCTTCTCTGGTCTGGGTCATATTCAGGGATCTCAGCTCAAAAAAACCATCTACTTATACCCAGTCCAAATTGGTGACCTGTGAAATCATGAATTGTTATTTTAACTGCTAATTTTTGGGGTTATTTGTTATGCAGCAAAAACTAACTGATACAATGAGCATTTGGGCCTTTTTATTTCAGTTTGGGGCTCTTGGCAATAGTGATACTATAACATACACAACTTGTCCACGTGTGCATGCATTTTGGTTCAATCTGGGAGCCCTCAGGGGATGTATGACTGAGGGATTAGGCCCCCTCCCCATCAATCAGACATCCTTAGCACTGCTGTGGAGCCAGAAGAAGCTCCTGCCACTGCCACTGCACTCACCTGCACTTACCAGCCATAAACCTGGCTCAGGACTTCTGGCTGAGCAGTGCTACCCTTGTGAGAGCACACTGACCACCAGGGGGCAGCTCCCGCGTTGAGTGTCTGCCCCCTGGTGGTCAGTGCATGTCACAGAGACCAGTTGTTCTGTCCAGTCAATTTGCATATTAGCCTTTTATTATATAGGATGGTCTAAATGTCCTATATGAACTAGTAGTTCCTGCCTATCTCCAAACTCTCATGTCCCACCACCTTGCTAACTTCTGGGCTCCAGCCATACTGATTTTATTTCAGTCCTTTCTATTTGAGATGCTCTAATCCTGGGGCTTTTGCACATACTATTCCTTCCACCTAGAATGAGTTTGTGATAGATAGAATATCAACCCCAAAGATGTCTATGTCTTATTCCCAGAATCCATGAATATGTTAACTTATATGGCAAAAGGGACTTTGCAGGTGTGATTAAAGTAAATATCTTGAGATGAGGAGGATATCCTAGATAATCTGAATGGGACCAGTTGAGTCACAAGTGTCCTTATAAGGGATAGACTATAGGGAGGCAAGAGAGTCAGAGTCAGAGAAGGAGATGTGATGATGAAAGCAAAGAATGTAGAGGAGAGAAACTTGAAGGTGCTATTCTGTTGGATTTGAAGGTGATGGAAGGGTCAAAACCCCAGGAGTATAGGTGGCCTCTAGGAGCTAGAGAAAGCAAGAAAATGGATACTTGCCAAGAGTTCCTTCAGAAGGAATGCAGACTTTCTGACATCTTGGTTTTAGGGATTCTAAACTCCAGAACTATGAAATAATAAATTTGTGTTGTTTTAAGTTTGTGGTAATTTACAGGAGCAATAGGAAACCTATATACCTCTTGTCTTCATCTAATGTATTCCTAACTTCCATCAGATTTTAGCTTCTCGGGGACAACCTTCTCAACATTCTGACCTGATCCGATCTATCTAGATTCAGCACATCTTTGCAGTTTTTGTCACAGTTGTGTGATTATTTATTACCCCAGCTAAAAGTTCTATGAGGGTAGGCACCACGTCCTTTTTTCCCCATCAGTTTTTTCCCCAGCACCTAGCACAGTACCTGGCATACAATAACCCTTAATAAATGGTTTTTGAAAAATAACACAATAAAGCACTAAAAATGGTGTTAGTCATAAAATGAGTTTCTGTAAAATAAACAGAAGTGGCAGTGCTGAACATTAAGAATAGGAATCAAACTATATCAGAACCAAACAGTCCCCAACAACTAACTCTTCCTATGAAAACTTTCAATACACTCTTATTCTGAAAATGGGAACATTCTTGCAACTCTGGCTACCACACCATTCTTCAGATCAAATTCCGGCACATGTTTACATAAATAAATCATATTGTAAGGTACTTTATAGTTTACAAGAGAACATCATATATATATTAATCCTCAGAACAATCCTATGAGGTAGACTAAGCTGAATCCTTATAGTGGTTTTATAGAAGGAAACTGGTGCTCATAGGAATTAAGTGACTTGCCCGATGAACCACAACACCCAAAAAACAAAGCTAGATATCAGACCCAGATCTTCTGACTCTAAATGCAACATGAATACATTGCATTGTACTCCACAACATGTTATATGTAGCAGGTTTCTTCATGCCAGTGTAGAGCATGCTATTGGTGTGTGCTCGTTCACATCTGTTAAGCAGTTCCGAATAAACTGGCTAAAGCCACCATGCTATTTATTCAACAGCATTAAGAGCATTATGGGTAATTTTTAAATATCCCAGCTCTGATTTTAATAGAGTCAAAATAATTGCTTTGATTTGTTGCCTTGGGAAGACAAATATTATGAAGGTAACAAAGGAATTGAAAATAATTCCAAGTGTGGCTGAGGGGAAGAGAAAATAAAAATTACTGGAAGAAGGTAAGTCAAAGTACAGAGAGACAGAATATTGGAATGGTTATTAAAATGGCATAGAAATATGCAAAAATCAAGACAGGAGCAGTATTAGAGAGACTGACCATAAGGAGATCTAAAATCTTAGAGGAAAGAGGAAGAATGACACAGGATTCATAGATGACTGTAGCCAGGTGGAGTGGTGGGTGCTATAGTCCCATGACTTGACATTCAAAGATGGAGACAGGGATGGTATTAGTAAATAATAAGAGAGAATGGGATAGAAAATTAGAAATAAATAGCTAGGAAAGGTACCCACCCCACCTTCCAATAGAGGGATATGAGGAACATGAGAGAGAAAAAATCTACCATCTGAAAGGATGGCAGGAAAAGTTGTGTCCCCAAAAGAGTTAAAATTTTATGTAGAACAAAAAACATTCAAAGAGATTTCGGATAGAGGGAACGTTGATGATGACTGAACAAGAATTCCAGAGTGCACAGTAAAACTATTAAGTAGTGGGGAAATGTAGGAAAAAATATCAGGAAGTGAGGTGTGTAAGCTAGTCTTCAAAGATTCCCCAACAAGTCCTGTCTTACCTGAATCTTCACCAAGAGGTGAAGAGCCCATTTCCCCTCCCCTTGAATCAGTGCTGTCCCTTGAGTCCTTCTTTCATTGGACTGTTCCCTTTTGGGACTTAACCACAATGCTGTGAGAAGTCTAAGCCATATGGGGTGACTACATGGAGGGGATCCAAGGAGCTCTGGTCGACTACTCACTGGAGTTTTCTGTTAAAAGCCTCCATCAACCGTCAGCCACGTGAGCATGCCACATTGGATATTCTAGTCAAATCAAGATCCCATCTGACTGCTACCCCAGCTGACATCATGATCAGAAAAACCATCTAGCTTAGCCCATTTAACCCATTGAATCATAGGAAATAATAAAATGGTTGATGTTTTAAGCCATTAAGTTTTTTAGTGGTTTGGGGTACAATAGGTGACTGATTCAGAAATGGACTAGGGTAAGTAAATAAAGGCTGACCAATGAATTGAGTTTCCTTTGTGACCAACATCATCAGGAATAAAGGCTTAATGAGCTGAACTTCCTTTTTCCCTGAGCAACTGAAGAATGGAATTGCCTTGGGAAGCGCGCCTTCTCCCTGTAGTCTCTTCACTGACTGAGTCACATTATACTAATGACTTCTTTTCTGCCCTAGGACACGTTCTCTGCCACTGAAACGTGCACAAATGCAAGATGCAGAGGTCCAACCCCAAATCTGAACTGGAGGTCTCCAAACGAATCGTGGTTTCAAGCATTTTAAAAATTTTTCTACTTTGGAGGTGCCTTCATCTAAAACCGCCACCCAGACCCTTGTGAATTAGGACTGTGTCTCACCTTCATGTATAATTCACTTCCCCCTTAACCGAGTGATTTTCAGGTTAATATGAAATAAGCTTGAAGATGCAAATGAACTGAGTAACCATGACAACAAAGAAGAGAAGAAAACAAAACAAACCAATTATGCCTATGCAAATTCCTTCCTAAATGTCTAGGTGAGAGAGAATATCACTGTTAGCAATAAGGCTTAATGGCCAATGACAAATGCAGAATGAGTTAGGGCTAGTGGCACCTGTGGGGGCAGCTGTGGTAGAGGAGGAAGCTAGGCTTTCGCAAGTCACTACTATGGGCTCATATTCACAATAATGGCATATTGTGTGTGTGTGTGTGTGTGTGTGTGTGTGTTTATTGAGCACCTGTATACCAATGACTTTTAGATAAGGTACATTATATTTTACTTAATTATCTTCAGTTCAGGCCTTCCTGGAATTTTGCTCTAATAGCATCTTAGACATAGACATAGCTCCACCAAAGCCTTTAACTCACCAAACGCCAATTGGCATGGGGTAGAGCAGTCCTCCAACTGTAATGTGCATATGAGTCATCCAGGCATCTTGTTAAACTGAAGATTCTGATTAAATAGGTCAGGAATGGGCCCAAGATTCTGCATTTCTAACAAGCTCCTCCAAGAGTCATGCCTTAAGAAGCGAATTTGATAGTTAAGAGTGTGGGTTCTGCATCCAGACTAGCTAGGTTCAAATCTTGGATCTATATGTTAGCTATGTGTGTGACCTTTGACAAGCCACTTAACCTTTCTGTACTTCTTTGTTTATAAAATGAGGATGATGAAAACAGCAAAGAATAGTGTCTGCCTCATACTGTCACCTCTTGGGCGACCTAAATGAGTTTATGCATTTAAAATATTTAAGCAGTGACTGACATGTAGTAAACACTTAATAAATATTAACTACTATAGACCCAGTGCACAAAATTTGTGCACGGGTAGAGTCCCTAGTGGCTGCTGGCTGCCAGTTGAGGCCTCCCTTCACACCCGCCTTGGCCTGACGCTGCCTACTCACCTGTTCCACTATCCCGCCATGCTCCCACTCTCATTGGGCCTGGAAGTGCCTCCACTGCTGCCCACTGCCAGTACCACCCCCTGGTGGTCAGTGCCTGTCTAACTCCCAGTCCATGGAACTCTCTGTGGTAGGGACAATTTGCATATTAGCCTTTTATTATATAGGATTGTAATTTTCTTACATCTTAGCCATTAATTGAACATTTTCTACATACTGGGAACAATGTACTATGTACTTTTAACCTGATCATAGATATTAATTCTCACAACTCTGTGAGGAAATTGGTCCCACTTCACAAAGAAAAACACAAGATTTAATGAGGTCATGGAGCTAGCTGAAAGTAGAATTTGAAGTCAAGCCATCATATTCCAAAACCCATAATATCTATGCTGAGTGTCATGAGAGAAGAAACTACAACCATTCGTTACTGTTTCCTCAGGGAGCTGGCACAAAATCATATATATTAGGTGCAAAGGAAAAAAATATTTGTTCAGTGAATTACCTAACGTATTTTCGCCCTGACTTTAGAGATAAGGGAACTAAAATGTAAAAGAATTTTAAAAGATGTTCAATTACACCACAATTGGGAGTGTAGGAATTGAAACCCAGATCCCTTATGTATAAAGCCAGTGGACTATTCCCATTGCAGAAATAACCGTGATTTTACCCACTGGGGGAAATGAAAGTGGGTAAAGGAGATTGGTGAGCAAGCACTTGAAAAACTACCAAACTCAGCAAGAGCTGCTTAACTTGTTTAGAGTATAATTGACCAGAGAAAGCTAAAATTCATTCATTTGCTCATATAAAACTTCTTTACCAAAGCTTCCCCCTCTGTCAGAGCTTCTAAAGGGCACCAGAATCATTAACCCATGCTTCTTTGCACTTCTGGCTTCTGTATTGATCTTATATAATATTTAAAGGGTATCTTAGTTTGGGTTCCCTCAAGAATTCTTTGCAAGGAGTGTATTTGGGAGGTTTGGGGAACATAAAAAGAAGATTGGAAAGGTGATTCAGAGAAGGGAAGGCATCCAATAAGAAGTGCATTATCAAGTCATCTACCCACAATAGGTAATTGGAAATTAATTCCATAAGGACAATCTGGGAAATAGTGTAAAACACAAGTCTCAATTTTATCTTACATAAGAAGAAAGGGAACTGAGGTACTTTATACCTCAATAGCCAAGAGCTGTTGGTTGAAAGATGTTCTCAGGAATCCTAATTCCTTGGCACTTTAAGCGTGCCACATATAGGAGCATAGTGGCCCCCACTCTCCAGAAAATGCCATTAGGCACAGAGATGTACTTAGATGCTGCCATTTTGAAGTCAGTAGTAGCACTCTGAAATGGTAGAATTTAAGGGATATGGACAGGAAACGAATGAAACTTGCTAAGAAAAGGAGCTCCATTTGCTGCTTCCCACTACAGCAGCTCACAAAGAGGAAATTATGTGGGGAGGAAATTACCTATTTATCCAACTAGGGTTGTTGAAGAAAGGATATAGGAGTCATTTCCAAGAAGGGGGATGCAGGAGACAATGGACTACCTCTATTGGGTAGAGTGTTGATAATCAGCTCACGTCTGTACCTCTTAACCCTGAATACATTTAAATGGATTCTTGAAATTGGTTGTGGGAAAGGTAATAAGAGGATCTGTAATGGGGGGGGTGGTGGTAAGAGAAGACTCAGAGGAGGCATCCAGTATGTGTTATTAGATTTGTTCTTAATCCCAGAAGAAAAGAATACATACCTTTTTTGAAATATCAGTTTTTTCCAGAATCAGTGAGGTCATGGAAACCATAATCTTTGCCATGTGCTCTCACAGCCACAGTTATGCTAATTAAACCTGGGGGTTCTGGTGAACATGGTGAAATCAGACTTCAGCAGTTGTTTTTGCATTCGTTCGAGACTGAGGTCTGAGGCCAAGTGGCCCCTGATCTTCCTGTTTATTTATTTATTTAGTTATGTATTTTGCTTTTTATTCACTTTTTAAACTTTTAGGTGGACTAAAATGCACTCTTTTTGGTGTGTTTCATGAGTTTAGACAAATGCATAGTAATGCTAACACCACCATGATTGAGTGTCTAATCTTTTATTTTCCTGACACTTGGGCCTTGGAAGCTTCCCACACTCCAGAATGTAGAGTAGCAGACAGCAAGATATACCATCACTGTTCACCCAAACTGTCATCAACAATGACAGGAGGGAAATCATTCTAGGAGAGATTTAAAATTGAATTTGGGGGTCTAGAGAACTTCAGATGTTGTTATTTTTACTCAGTTTCTTCAACAAAGGGGTTCTGTTTTTTATTGTAGAATTACAGTAATGTGAACCTCAAGAAACTACAACAGACATTCATTAGCATTTGGCGCTCTAATTGTAAAGGTAGAGCTAAAATACTGAATAAGCTTTCAAATCAATATACATTTATTCCAATGATATCTAAAATAGCCTAGGGCAACCGAAGGACTTGTATGCATGCATATAAGCATAACCGCTAGACATAAGACACTGGGAGCAGGGTGAGGGCATGTGCGGAGAGGGTGTAGGGAAGGCTGAGGGAAGGTCAACTGGAAAAAAAAGGAGATATGTACTACTATTTGTAATACTTTTAAATAATAAAAAAGAAGGAACTTTTACCATGTGCAACAGCATGGATGGAACTGGAGAGCATTATGCTAAGTGAAATAAGCCAGTTAGAGAAAGATAAATATCACATGATCTCACTCATATGTAGGATATAATAATCAACATAAACTGATTAACAAAAATAGATCCAGAGACAACTGGCAGGGGAGGGGTGGTAGAGATCAACCAAAGGACTGAGACAGTAGGGGCTTGCCCTCGGGTGTGGTAGTAGCTGGGGGGGGTGGTCAATGGGGGGGGCATATGTAATATTTTAAACAATAAAAAATAAAATACCCTAGGGCCTGGCTGGCATAGCTCAGTGGTTGAGCATCAACCTATGAATCAGGAGGTCAAGGCACATGCCAGGGTTGTGGGCTTGATCCCCAGTGTGAGTTGTGCAGGAGGCAGCCCATCAGTGATTCTCTCTTCATAATTGATATTTATCTCCTCCTCTCCCTTCTTCTCTGAAACCAATAATAAAAATATTTTAAATAAGATAAAATAGCCTGGGGAAGGTAAAATATTTTATTTTATTTAAAATCTTTTTATTACCTTCTGTGTGTCTATGCAATCATGTCTCTCTCTTTCAGCCCCCTTCTCCTTTCTGCTCTCCCTGGTTCTTCATATAGAAAATGTCCTTAAAACATGGAGTCAGTCTGTGTGTATTTGCATAACAGCAGCCTTCTATATAAAAATAAATCCTGAATAGATTGCTCCATTGTATATATGTGTGGGTATACATGTCACATACACGTATTTATTTTTCCAAGAACAAATGTCTTAATGTTTCTTTTCCTTGAGAAAAATTACCAACTGCCAGATTCTCAAATTCCATGTGGAACTTTGCAATAACAGAGAAATATATGTAAAAAGCCACAAAGAAATGAAATATAGTAAGGAGTCAGATTTTTGTTTCAAATAACTCTGAATTTCCAAAGACTTCACGAGTCAAGTAGAATGCTATTCTTAGAATGGCTTTGTCCTCTACAGTAGGTGAACAATCTCTAGGACAATGGACAGTAGTTAAGTAACCAAGTCTCATTCTTTCCCTGAAACAAAGAGAGGCAATGGCCACAGGATTATAAAACTATGGGAAAATACAGCTTTGAAAACAGGATGTCCTGAATTCAAATCCAAACCCTGCCACTTACTTGAGCAAGTTTCTAAACCTCTTAGAAGCTGTTCTCTCATCTACAATATGGGGTTATTCACACATACATTGCAGGGGTACTGTGAAAATTATATATAGTGTACATGAAAACATATGGAACTAAGTGGGTATCAAAAACTGCAAAGAACCCTTAGCCAGTTTTGCTCAGTGGATAAAGCCTTGTCCTGCAGACTGAAAAGTCCTGGGTTCAATTCTAGTCAAAGGGCATGTACCTGGGTTACAGGCTCCTCCCCAATTCAGGTCCTGGTCAGGGCATGTGTGGGAGGCAACCAATAATGTGTTTCTCTCACATTAATATTTCTGTCTGTCTTTCCCTTTCTCTTCCACTCTTTCTAAAAACCAATGGGAAAATATCCTCTATTGAGGATTTTAAAAAAAGAGAACTGCCAAGGGTCTAAGATTTTACTGTTTGCAAACTAGTAAACTAGTCTGCCACCGTTTTGTGGAAGCTTGTAAAAGACACAAGACTCCTGGATCAAAGATGAAGGACAGTTTCTTACTCACAGCAGTAATAGTAACCATGTTGTTGGCATTTTATGCATCAGCTTCCAAAGTCCCAGTTCCCACAGGGGATGTGAAGAGGGCTAGGGGACACATGTATATGCAGTGGGTTTTATTACAGGAAAGGAACTGGGGAAGGTTGGAACAGAAAGTGGTGGATCAAGGGGATTACTACAGGGAAGTGGGCCTTGGAAAGACAGAGGAACTCTTTTTGAAAGAGGATGGAAAGGGGAAGAATGTGGAATAAGACCCCAGTAAAATGCAAGGGTAGAGAGAAAATAGGTTGAAAGGTATATAAGGGTTTCTAGTCTTATATTGAGTACCCCCCCCAAAAAAAATGTCTTTAACAGTATTTTCAGTTCCACATGCTTTTCCAGAATTTTCACCGTTCCCCACCCAGTGGTGGAATCTGTTTTCCCTCCCCATGAACCTGGGTGGGTATTTGTAATTGCTTCAACAAATAGAATGCAGCAGAAGTGGTATGTGACTTTCAAGATTAGACTAGAAAAGGAAATATAGCTTCCATTCTGCTCTCTCTTTCTTGGGATGCTTATTCCTAAAACTGAGCCACCATATTGTGAGGAAGTCCAAGCTACACAAAGAGGTCATGTGTAGGTCTTTTGTCTGACAACCTCAGCTAAGGTAAGTCTGCAGATGATTCTAGCTCCCAGCTATCAGGTCAGCATCAGCCTCTGAAGTCCCACTGAGTGACAGAAATAAACCATTCCTGACCCACAGCATCCACAAACATAAGTGGTTGTTTTATGTCACTGAGCTCTGAGGTGATTTGTTATGCAGCAATAGATGACCACAACATCCAAGCTGGGGAGTGGAAAAGCCTTCTTAAATAGAGCTGTGGAGAACTGAGACTGACTTTTAGAAAGAAATGAAAAACTTTCAGTGGAGTGAAGACTATCTGAGGAATGTGAAGCACAGGTTTGTAGGGGCAGTAGGCTCAGGATGTCAACATTCTTGAGCCAACCTCAGACCCCAGGAACAGTGGATGGTTGAATCAGGCAGGCAGAGTGAAAGAAGTACCCTGTCTCCTCAGCATCTCCCATTTATTAACCCAGAAGTATCTCTAACCAAAATCCAGGGGTGGGGAACGTCCAGCCCAAGGGCTTTATACTAGTAAGACCCACAAAATCATTTGATGTGGCCCTGCCAAGGCTTTCGGGGTGAGGTAAGTTAATTAAAGATTTGACCGAATAAAGCAGACTAATTTTTAAGTTGGTAATTTTGTATGGCCTGCGAATGATGTTGTAAGTACCCAAATGGCCCTTGGTAGAAAAAAGGTTGCCCACCCCTGACATAATTCCAGACTGGCTGCCACATCTTCTCCTTCTATCAACATGCATTCTTCCTTCTCATTTACTGTCTTAGGGAAGTCAACAGCACTAACCAGCCATCAAAGCAGGAAACTGAGGACTCTCCCTAGGAAATGGAATTCCTCTTCTTCACTTCCATGCATTTGCCACAATTCCTTTGCCCATTCTTCTTTGAATAAATTATAGGTTTTAAAAAGTGCACCACTGAAACATTTAAACCTTACCAACTGGGGCATATAAAAATATAACTTGATTTTAGCTCCTATCTCCACTGATGGTGCTAATTATAGGCAGCTCAGTTTCTTCTTGTCATAATTGATTCTTTCAGGTACTTAGTTTTTCAGTTTTGCCTCCCTATCAAGGATTCTTGCTCCTCTTCTTCCCAATATGGAGAGTAGGTGCATTTTTATAGCTGTGGGAAAATGGCTTGATCCCACTGCTGTACTCTTGGGTTGGTTTGGCATGCCTGATCGCTTGTCATCCTGCCCTGGTCTCCACTGAGGTGAGGCTTGTTTGAGGGGTATTGTGCTGATGCCCCCCGATGTTGATCGTGGCCCTTGCCAATGCTTCCATTCCAAGGTCCATAAATTCTGCAAGGTCTCCTCTGGCCTTCTGGAGTACATCTTCCCTCTCAATGCTTTCACGTCCAAGTCAGGAGCCAGAAATTCTCTCCTGCCTTCTGGAGTATATACACTGGGACCGCCGATGCTTCAAATTCTCTCTCATCAAAGAGGATGCTAGAACTAATTCAGGATGTGCCTGGTGAGGTGGTCACTTACCCAGATTCTCCTAAGCCCATGTGGGTGTTTCCACCATCCCTTATTTCTGCCCCCATGCCCTTTATGGAGCACAGGAAGGATAGGGATATAGGGAGACATTTTCTTCTTCCTTTCTTTGACCAGCTTCACCTCCCAGAACTGAAAGTCAAAGCCAACAGTCTCCTGGGAACAGCAGCTTCCCTTACTTACACTGTATCCTCATCCTTCTTCCCTGTGGCTATTACATGACCAACCCTCTAAGCTTTGGTTTCTATTTTATAAGAGCCCAACTTTGGGAATTATGAGAAAAGTCTTTTTCTACCCTTATTAGTATGGCTTTCAAGATTATTTTCCTAGTCAGGGCTTTTAAAAATCTAGTTAACTTAAAGCTAAGCATAGATTAGTGTGTCCTATGCTATGTCTACCTTCTATGAGAACAGCCTCCCTCTTATGGCATAATCTGAATAACAGAAGAACAGTAAGTGATTCTGTTTCTTTTTGCCCTATGTCATGTCTACCTCCTGCCAGCACAGCTACCAATCAAAAGGGAAAAACACATTTGTATAATATTTTAAGACCTTATCCTAATATATAAGCTAAGTTGAAGAACAAAGTCATGTGAAATTGTGAAGTTTTGGCTTCCATTTTTAATTATATCTACTCTAAGAAAATGAAAATTGGTTTGCCAATAACTAAAATATTGAGTTGTTTTTATTGCATTTTGCATAAACCTGAATTCAAGTTAATTATTGTTCTCCAGAGGGGACTTTTGAAGCCAAAGGGAAAAATCTTTTAATATTACCTCAAATACACTATGTATACAATTTTGAAAGTGTTTTCCCAGGATAGAAGAAGCAAGATCATGAATTTAAGAGACAAAATTCTCCTCATCAATCATCATCATCATCTGATAGATCTAGAACACTCATCAGAAGTCAAATTGTGTTCATGACAATTTGATGTCCCAGTATGTATATGCTCTTACAATTTTAGGCTAAGTTGTTTAAAAGTTTGAACATGTATTTGGAGAAAGATGAGCTTTGTATGTGGATAAGACTAGAGTGGGCAGGCAGTTCTCTTAAAGTTCCCCATTCCTTTTGGTGCCAAGGTGGTGAACATTTCACCATTAGAGAGAAATTCTTCTAACTTGGGGATTATACTAATCAATCTTTCAAAATTCTTTCATTAGCTTCACTAAATACTTAATGAGCAGTACATACAAGACACTATAATAGGGTTAAAAGATGAGTTTGGGATGAGGAGTGGGCAGACATGAGGGAAAAACAACAAATAAAAAATGAATCAATCAAGTTAGGGATAACTTACTTAGTGTAACTTAGTTTTTTCTTCCTTTGGGGAATTAGGCTTAATGAGAGACTTGGGTATCCGAAGAGAGATCAGGAAGGAGGAAGAGGAATAGAAAATGGAAGGTGTGGGGAGGATAGAGAAGCTTCTAGAAACTATAATATTTCCTTGATTTAAGTTATGATTTCTCCCTTGTTTACACCCATACACATGTTAATATTTCCCAAGTCAGGATTTATCCTGTAACCTATAAATAGATTTAATGAGGTAATGTGTTTCTTCTTTTTTCTTAAGTTATTTAATTGAACTTGTTATTAAATAGAACTTATGATCCATGGCCCATGTAATACTTAGACATCAATAGTATCTTCTTTTAATATATTTTATTGATTTTTTTTTACAGAGAGGAAGGGAGAAGGATAGAGAGTTAGAAACATCTATGAGAGAGAAACATCGATCAGCTACCTCCTACACACCCTCTATTGGGTATGTGCCCACAACCAAGGTACATGCCCTTGACTAGAACTAAACCTGGGACCTTTGAGTCCGAAGGCCGATGCTCTATCCACAGAGCCAAACTGGTCAGGGCTCAATAATATCTTTAATTGAAAATTTTATTGAGATAATTATAGACTAATATGAAATTATAAAATATAGAGTTCCTGTGAAGTCTTTATCCAGTTTCCCTGAATGATAACATTTTACAAAACTACAATACAATATCACAACCAGGGAATCAACATTGATAAGAATCCAACATATCTTAATTGAATTTCCCTATTTTACTAGCATGCGCGCGCGCGTGTGTGTGTGTGTGTGTGTGTGTGTGTGTGTGTGTGTGTGTGTGTTTAGTTCTAGGCTTTTTATCACATGTTTTGTTATTAGAAATTCCTTCATACTGCTCTCTTGTTACCATACCCACCTCCCTTTCACCCCTTCACTCCATCCTTGACCCCTGGTAGCCACTCATCTGTTCTCCATTTGTAAAATTTTGTCATTTGAAAAATTTTATATAAATGGAATCATATATTATGTAACTTTTTGAATTTTTTTCATGCGGCATAATATTCTGTAGATTAATCTTTTTGTGTGTATCAGTAGTTTCTTTCTAAGTAGTTTTCCATAGGATGTATATAACATGGTTTATTTAACCATTGACCTATTGAAGGACATCTGAACTATGTCCAGTTTGGGACTAGACTACTAGATCAGTAACACTTATTGAGCACATACTATATATATGATAGGCACTTTTGCATTTGTTGTCCCAACTAATCTTTACCCCTAAAAAAATTCTTGTGAGATAAATATTAGTATCTGTGCTTTATAAATGAAGAATTTGGGGTTCTGTGATGCCAGTTAGCATGCTAAGGTCACACAATTGGTAACACAGTCCAAATTCAGATTCTACACTCAGATTCTAATTCCCAAGCCCATGAGAGTTGTTTGCAAGTTAAGTTGATGGATTTTCCCTTGGGCTACCATGGGCATTGGGGCTGGGGCTAGCCAAAATGAGCCCGAATGAGAGCACTTAGGGCTGTTTATGCATCCCCAGATTTCTCCATTATTTTCCCACCATAAATCAGGATAGGCCTGAGGAGTCGGGCAGAGAAATACCCGGTAGCTAACCTGCTTGATGGATTTCTGTTTTAGAGGTGCCTGTGCTTAGAGGGTCATCAACAAGCCAAATCAAAAGGTGAAGGTGAGATTTGGTATCCCACATCTTGAAAAATATTCCATTATTTCTTGCGTTCTTTTTCCACTTTCTCTTTCAATTGACAAATGCATCAGGGGAGTGGTAGTTAAACTGATACATTGTCATTCTGAAAACAATTGACTAGAAATGCCCTGCCAGTTTATATCAGTAGACATATCGATAAAAAAAAAAGCTTCAGAGCAGCTCATCTGCCCAGGGGAGAGACATATTCTGCCTTCATAACTCAAGCACAGTTTCCCAAAGAACTAGTGTGCCTGTCAATAATGAGCCAGCATTCTGAAGGAAGAGTCTTCAGGAAAACAGGCACATGCATGCTGTCCTCTTCTGGACTTCAATGCTGGGGCAATTTTTAAGCTCTCTCTCCTAATGAAAGTGCTTCTCCCACCAGCCCATCACTTACAATTGCCACTTCACTTCCACTTCACACCACTGAAACCAATCAGAAATTCTGAAATTGTGGCAACAGCAAAGGGGTATGTGTATATTTTAAGGGGAAAATTAAGACCACATTGAGATACCATTACAATGGCTAAAATTAATAACACTGAGAACATTAAGTGCTGTCAAGGTGCTCTCATACACTGCTGATAGGAATTCAAAATAGTACAATAGCTTTGGAAAACTGTTTGGCAATGTATATTAAAGATAAATATATGCATATTCTATACCCCAGCAATCCAAATATTAGGCATAAACTCAAGAGAAAGGAATGCATATGTATAACAAAAGGCATGTACAAAAATGTTCATAATAGATTTATTCATACTAGCCCAAAACTGTAAAAAGCCATTGTGGTTCAGTTGGTTGGGCATCATCCCTTGCTGGTTCAATTCCCAGTTAAGGTACATGCCCAGGTTGTGAGCTCAGTCCCCGGTAGAGGGCATGCAAAAGGTAGCCTAGGATGCTTCACTCTCACATTGATGTTTCTCTGCCTTTCTTTCCCTTCCTCTCTCTAAAAATCAATTTTATTTTTTTTTAATTAAGAAGAGGACTCCTATTTTTTAAAAAACTGTAAAAACACAAACATTCATCAATAGGACTGGATAAATAATTGTTGAATATTCATGCAATAGAATACTAAACAGCAAAAAAATATTACTAATATATACAACATGGATGAATCTTATAGAAACTGGACTCAAGAGTATTTACTGTGTGATTCCATTTATGTGAAGTTCAAGAACCAGCAAAATTTATCTTTGGTGATAGAGTTCAGAATAGTGATTACCTCTAGAGGGGAAGGGGAGATGGTTACTGACTGAAGGGGCATGAGAAACTATCTAGAGTACTGGAAAATAGTTCTAAATCTTAATCTGGGTGGTGGTTACTCGAGTAGGTAAAAATTCATCAAACAAAACACTTAAGATTTGTGCACTTTATGCCCTTTATTATATAAATGTTATCAAAAATTAAAGTTAAAAAATATACAGGAATGAGACTCATGTAATACTTTAAACAATAAAGAATTAAAAAATACAAGGGAGAGTTCTGTACCAGGCCATCCTTCTTTCCTATCCTCTTCCTCATCACCATGGATCTGTCAACACCAGGGTGTGTGACAGAGCCAGTTGACTGCTCCACCTAATGGACTATTTGGGAAAGCCAAACTGATACAATAGTAAGCATAATTAGCGGGAAGCCAGATGAGAGATTGGCACTGCAGTCTGAGGCAGGATAAGCACTTCATGCTAAAATGCCTCCAGAGACTTTCCCTGTCTCCTGTTAACAAAAGGGTGACTCATGCTGAGGCGGAGATGGAGGAATTATTTGAGCATAGATGATTTCTGCTCCCTTGGAAACTTGAATTTGGGACACACACACACACACACACACACACACACACACACACATCTACTTTTGATAGTCAATTATTCCAGAGGGATTTGAATACCCAAAATGAGAGATAAGAGATTTAAGAAAAATTATCAGGGTGTACTAAAGTCACATAACATACGTATTCATTGTTTTTACTTATCTACTAGAGGCTCAGTGCACAAAATTCGTGCATGGGGGTACCACCGCCTGGTCTGCATCCTCTCATAATATGGAACCCCTCAGGGGATGTCTGGCAGTTGGACATCCCTCTCGCAATCTGGGACCACTGGCTCCTAACCACTCGCCTGCCTGCCTGATCACCCCTAATCACCTCTGCTTCAGACCCCACCACCACAGCTTCATCTGGAAGGACATCTGGAATGATGTCTGGAAGGTCGTTCGGCTATCCAGTCTGATTAGCATATTACACTTTTATTATTATAGATTTCTAATTCACACACAGCAAGATTCTTTGTGGTACATAGTTCTATAATCTTGAACAAATGCATGTGATTGTATAAGCACCACTACTATCCAGACACAGAACAATTCTATGACACCAAAAAATTTCCTCAAGGTGCCTCTTTATAATCAATCCCTTTTTCCACCCTGGCAGCCGCTGATCTATTCTCTATCCCCATAAGTCCCTAGAGTTTTACTTTTGCCACAGTGTCATGTAAATGGAACCATAGAGTATGTAGACTTTTGCCTTCTTTTACTTAGCATAAGGCTTTAGAGAATCATCCAAGTTGTTTATGTATCAGCAGTTTCTTCTGTTTTACTGTTGAGGAATATATGAATGTAGCACAATTTGTTTAACCATTAACTAGCTTAAAGACATTTGGGTTATTTCTAGATTTTGGCAATTATGAATAAAGCCCCTAAAACATTCATATACAGGTTTTGTGTAAACATATGTATTCATTTCTTGAGCAAATAACCTATAAGAGGGATACCGGATAAGTGTGGGTTTAACTTTATAAGACACTAAGAACTCTTCCAAAGTGCTTATACCATTTTGCTTTCCCACTAGCAATGTATGAGTTTGTTGTAAAAACTTATTCATAGTATATGTCCATTATGGATTGACAGAGGAACCTGCCCTTCATGGCCTCTCAGGGACCCAAACAGATAGACCAGCCACTGTCTTAAATGTTGCCCGTAACTCTGCCAGAGCACAGGAGAATTCCAGAGAACTTTTCATAGAAGACTCATTGGTCAACCCAGAAGTGACTCACATACACTGTGCTCACAAATCCTTGACCAGAATAAGGCACATGATCCCACTTCACCACAAGGGAGCTAGGATATGCAATTCTACTATATGCCTAAAAGTGGAAAGCTAGAAATACTTGGTGTAGAACATTAATGACTATCAAGGTAAACACACCCACACATGAAGATAAGGCATAAAAATCATTCTGATGCAAAACTAGAGAGTGGTATAAGAAAG
This sequence comes from Vespertilio murinus, assembly GCA_963924515.1. Classification (NCBI taxonomy): domain Eukaryota; kingdom Metazoa; phylum Chordata; class Mammalia; order Chiroptera; family Vespertilionidae; genus Vespertilio; species Vespertilio murinus. The sequence continues at coordinate 6,112,214 of OZ004710.1, read as the reverse complement.
TGCAATTGCAGTTAAGAGAAGGTTTCTCTTGTATGAGATCAGAGGAGTCCTCAGGCAGCAGGAACCTTAGAAATTAGGCTTTAGCTGAAACCGGTTTGGCTCAGTGGTAGAGCGTCGGTCTGCAGACTGAAAGGTCCCAGGTTCGATTCCAGTCAAGGGCATGTGCATTGGTTGTGGGCATATCCCCGGTGGGGGGTGTGCAGGAGGCAGCTGGTCGATGTTTCTCTCTCATTGACGTTTCTAGCTCTCTATCTCTCTCCCTTCCCCTCTGTAAAATATCAATAAAAAATATATATTTAAAAAAAGGAAATTAGGCTTTAAAAGATCATGGAAATTGGACATTCAAAATGTTTATATTTCAAAATATAGTATACTAGTTAAGAGGAAGAGCCAGATTGACTGGGTTAAAATCCCAGATCCACCAAATACTATATGCATGACTTTGGGAAAATGACTTAACTTCTCTATGCCTAAGCTTCATCATGTAAAAAATGAGGCTACTTACTAATAGTACCTGCTTCACAGGTTGTTGAGGGAAATAAATTAGTTAATATTTGTAAAACGTTAGAGCCTAACACATAAGCGCTATAAGTGGTACACACACACACACACACACACACACACACACACACACACACTGTCTTCAACAAATTTAAAATCCAAAAGTCCAAACAAGCCCTTTCTTGGAGATTTTTACAGAGGCTGGATAAGAAAAAATAAAATCTCTGGTGAAATTTATTACTGGGTCTTGGTACCAGCAAGGGCTGCAAACTGACATCCATTCACTGTCTTGACCCTTAGGCGCTGAGAAGGACCTTTCCTGTTGCTTTACTACCAAAAATTCAAATTGGATTTCTTAACCACAGGCCAGAATTTTCCCTTCCCTGTCCAGAGCTACACCAGCTGAGCCATTCTAGGAGATTTTCCTCTCTGACTTTGGAGACTTAAACTCTGTTTAGGAAAGTCTTTTCACCAAGCTATGTAAAAATAAACCTTCATTCATCACCTGTCTGGGGATTTCTTTGAGTACCAAGGAGGAAGAGAGACCCCGTAGGACAGATAAGCATGTGACAATAGGCATTTTCTCTTTCAGGAAAAAAAATGGAATCTGTACAAAGACCTCTATCTCTTTGAAGATAAGCAACTGAATAAATATTTCTACTGTAAATGGGAAAATAATAAACCTCATAAGTAGAGAATGGAACCTTTCATTGATTTAGATTATTTGGCTGAATAAAGCTCATTCAAGCATATTCCATGTTTGATTCTCATAACCTCTCTATAAGGAATGCAGAATAGAATTTAGTATTAACTGTCATTTCACAGATGGGAAAACTGAAACTCAGAAAGATGCAATGACTTTCCCATGACGTTGCAGCCAGTAAATAACAGAAGTGGAACTCAAACTAGGAGCTCTTTCTCATGGTTAGCTGTAGAATCCTGTTTCCAAAAAGGTACAGGGAATACTGCCCCGGAGGGGGGTACAAAATAATTTAATTTTACATTGGATGCACTTATTAGCAAAATGTAAAACCAGAACAAATTAGTAATTTGAAGCTTCCCTTTTCAATACCTTTGATTTGTTTAAAATATTAGTCAACTCAAAGAAAATCTGAAGCAATGGCACAGAAGGTGTGTGGATATGGCAAAAAAAAATGTAAAGATTGTCTCCAAAGGACTGAAGTCTGGAAACCCTGCTGTAACGTGGTTAGAAAGAACAGTGGCTTGGCTAGGAGTGCTCCAGGCCTGGCTCTGTTACTAAAGGGCTGTACAACCTTGAATTAGTCATGACCTCTGAGTTCCAGTCCTATCCTATACGGAACAAGAGGGAGAATTGCAGTCATTTCTGGAGCCTCTCCAGCTGGAATCTTCCAAGCTAGTAATTGGGTGTTATGTCCAAGAAATGGGAAGGGCTGGGTTTCTTTGGCCTCCTTCTTCTAAAGACAGCTTTCATTTGCCTGAATTCAAGCCAACAGGAGACTGCCGGATCCAGGGCACATTCCTCTGGGTCAGCTGCTCAGGCTCTTTTCTCAGGAGCTTCTAAGGAGGGCCCCCTTTGGTGGCCTTGTTTCTAAAGTCTCCTCCCCCCTCCTTGGCTGTGCACCCTGGGCCTTTCAGCCTTATTAGGAGGGGAGATCATGATAGAAAAGGAAGGAATCTCCACAGAACCAGCCTCCAGTGAAGGAGTAAAGGAGAAAATCCATACGGATTTCAGCAGGGAGGAAATTTAGGGCAACAAAAAAATGGAAGTCATGACTGTCCCTCTCTATAGGATCAGGTTCACTAGGAAGTGTTTTTGGTTTTTTTAATAGCCAGTATTCCCAATTGAATGTGTCTTGAAGGTACTATGGGTGGATAGCAGGTCTCCTACTACTGAACCAGATCAGCACCAAGAACAAGAAGGATGGTCACCATCAGTTCATAAAATTATGAGGAAAACTACCTTGACCTGTTTTATAAACTTGGGCAAGAACTTAATCTCCTTGTGTCTCGGTTTCCCTAACTGTGAAATGGATATAACGGTTACTACCTCCTAAGGTTCTGGTAAATATTAAGTGAAAATAATTCATGTAAAGTCTGGCATAATAATAGATACTATTTTTTTTTAAATATATTTTATTGATTTTTCACAGAGAGGAAGACAGAGGGATAGAGAGTTAGAAACATCTATGAGAGAGAATCATCGATCAGGCTGCCTCTTGCACACCCCCTGCTGGGATGTGCCCACAACCAAGGTACATGCCCTTGACGGCGATCAAACCCGGGACCTCTCAGTCCACAGGCCGACACTCTATCCACTGAGCCAAACCGGTCCCGGCAATAGATACTATTGTTTAGTTTTACTACTGATAATCTTAGACTGGGTAACCAGGACAGTGTTCTAGCTTGGAGTTAGAAAAATGTGGGTTGAAATCTTGGATTTAGTCCTGTAACTTTGGCCTTCAATGTCCATTGATAAAATAATGATGCTAATAGCACTCATGTCTAGAGAGAGTTGTAACAATGCAATTGCATGACAGCATAAAACACAGAGCAGAATGCCTGCACATTTGAATTCTTCATAAATTATAGCTGTGATAGACATGGATCTGTGCCCCCAAAACCTCCCTTGAGGAAAGCCTCGTTGTCCTAGCTGCAGGAAGTGCTGCCAGCAGACACGCTAACTGTCAGTGCCTTCATGGCCTTTGTGTCCCTTGTAAGTTCACTGAAGGCAGAACCTCCTAGTTCTTTGGTGTCCCCAAGACATTCAGCAAATATACCAGATCCTCTCTAAATACTGATTAATGGGCTGACTAATTTAATTACTTACCTCTGAAACATGGAATATATTTCAATGGAGTCCACTTTGAAACATTCCAGGTGAGAGAAGGGTAAAACTCCACTTAGCCTCATTCCAAATCCACGGTAGAAATGAGCTTGCCCTGACCAGCACCTCTTGCCAGCTTAAGAGGTTTCTTTCATTTTTATTACGATAGGATACAGAGCACTGACTTTTGGGGATCCAATTTAGTTCTCATCAAAATCCCTCCACTCTCTCCCCAGGACCGGCTGGGAGAGAGGACACTGTATTCATGCTGACCTCATTTCCAGTCAAGACTGCCTGTGAAAATGCAGTCTTGGCAGATGTGCCCTTTTGAGAAGATTTTTATCTTACAGAACTTGACAGATTTTCGGCCTCACTCTTTAATTTGAAGTTTCTCATATTACCCCCTCCCCTCCCACCATTCCTGCTTGGGTAATTTTTCTCTAAAGCTGACAGTTTCTCAGTTGGTGGTTACATTCCAGAGTGGGTTAATGTGAAAGGCAGAATTGCCACATCTTGAATAACTTAACCCAAAGTGAGGATTGAATACGGGACTGACCAGAATGTAGCACAGTCCTGAGCTTTTGAGCAGTAGTTTCCAAACACCAGTCCATGGAGCAGGGCCAAGGCCCCACTCCCATGGAGATACAGTCCAATGGGGTGTGGTCAAATGTAATAATGGCCACAATACTTTGCAGCTCCTCTCATCAAGAGGTGGAGTCAATTTCCGCACCCCTTGAATCCAGGCTGGCCTTGTGACTTGTTTGATCAATGGAATGCAACAGATGTGATGCTGTCTCTATTCTTACCTTAGACCTCAAGAAGCCTTGATACTTCCACCCCCAAACTCCTGGAAAGCTCTGACTGCCATATGAAGAAACCTGATTGATAGAGGGTGAGAGAGCACATGAATAAAGGCCTCAGTGTCCCAGACTTCCCAATGAAGACCAATATAAGCCAGCCAGTCCCACTGACCAATCAGCTGACAGCAGATGCATGAGCAGGTCCCGCCAAAAATCAGCCAAGCCTGGCCCAAGCAGAACAATCCAGTGGAGCCTAGGCCATATTGGCATCCTACAAAACCGGGAATAATTCAGTACCGTATTTGCCGGCGTATAAGACGATTTTTTGGCCCTGAAAAATACGTATTTGCCGGCGTATAAGACGACTGGGCATATAAGACGACCCCCTAACATTTCCACTAAAAATACAGAGTTTGTTATATACCCGCCGTATAAGACTACCCCCCACTTGGAGGCATATTTTTCAGGGCCAAAGGGTTGTCTTATATGCCGGCAAATACGGTAAGTGATTTTTTACATCACTTATTTTGGAGTATTTTGTTCCATAACAAAACAGATAAAAGGGAGAGTAACTTATAGAGGGAGACGGAATGTAAAGAAGAAAACAAAATAAAAGATCAAATTAATATAAATTGTGATGTTCACAATAAAGGAAACAAACACATTGAATTGACGGAGAGGAACTATGGGTAGCAAAATTGGAAAAGATAGTCAAGGAAACACCTCTCTAGAGAGGTGATATTTTTGCTGAGACACAAATTGGGAGAAGGAGCCAGTTAGGTGAAGATCCAAAAGCAGAAGAAACTGCAAATCAAAGTCTCTAAGACATGGTGCCTGCAGTCCAGTGGGAGAGGAAGACTATAGATAAAGTCAGAGAGGTGGGCAAAATGCAGCAAGAAACTACTGGAGGGTTTTAAACAGGAGAGTGACATCATCTGATTTTCATCTTTGAAAGATCACCCTGGCTGCAGTGGGGAGGGTGGGTTCTCGGGTGTCAAGAGTGGAGGCAAGAAGCTGGTTGTGAGGCTATTGTAAAATCCAGGCTGAAGAAGATGGTGGCTTAGACAGGGGCAGTATCAGTGGTGGTCGTGAGAGGGATCAGGTTCTGGAACTATTTAGGAAGGAAAGCTTCCTTGCCACACATATGCTGGCTTGAAAGCAGTTTGTTATTTAATCCACATGTCTAATAAAGTTTAGATTGTTGGTATTGCTTTACTCTTCATATGCTTATGCCAAAATTTTTATTGATGAGTTTTCATTAAGTGTATAATTTATTCATATTTTGTGCAATTTTTATTGTTAATTATTAATAGGTGCATAAAATTTTCCTCATGCTCAAAAAAGTGGATAAAACATAAATCTAACATCTGGTTGTACATAGAATGGAGTATTTGGTTTATAGTTCTTATATTCACGATTTTGTGAATAGGATTAAAATTGTTTCTATTCAGAAATTATTTTGAACATTTTTTAAATCCAGAATCCCCATTACAGTCTCCCAAGATATCAACCATTTACTTATATCCATTTGCTTCAAATGTTCTTTTTGTTATAACTTAATTGGGAAACATTTGTTTCTTTCATAATTATTGAAAAAACAGTGCAATTTGGTGTTTAAAACCATGAACTATGGAGCTAGTCTGCTAGATTCAAATTCCAACTTTGCCATCTATTACTTGTATGATCTTTGGCATGTTTTTCCAAAATGAGGTAATAATAGTACTTCCCATATGGTGGTGTTATCATGATTAAATTTTTTAATTCATGGGAAGTGCTTAGAATAGCCTCTGGTATGAAGCAGGTGCTTAGAGTTAGCTGTTATTAGCACTGAATGTCTTTAGGATGCCAGTCATTGGGCTACATGTCTTTCTTCATGTAAATATTTGAAAGGGGAAGAATCATATTTCATATAAAAATTAACAAAAAAATCATATTTCAGACTTTCACTAATCCAGAATTCCCTTCCTAATTTTCTGTCTCTGTGAGTTTTGACTATATGTTGTCCTGATGACTGGCCCTCATGCCCATTGTCCCATTGGCCATCACCAGCCTTGAGTTCTTAACTGTGGATTGCTTATGTAAGAAAAAACATGACAACAGCACACTGCATGGTGATTATACCAGATACTATTGTGGAAAAGTTTCCTGTTGCACCAAAAGAGGTGATAATAGTCCAAGTTATTAATGAGTTTTTAGTTAGAGAGGTATTGGGACTGAGGTCATCTTGTATGCTTATTCAGTTAAATGTCTACTGTCTGGACTAGGAAGGCTCAAACAGCTCAGAGCTGAACAGCTAAGGCTCCCCAAGCATCTCCATCTCTGTGTGGTCTCTCTAATATGGCAGCCACAGGGTGGCCCGACTTCTTATATGGTGACATGGTAGCTCAGAACACCAACAGTGACTGTGTGTGTGTGTGTGTGTGTGTGTGTGTGTGTGACAGAGAGAGAGAGAGAGAGAGAGAGAGAGAGAGAGAGAGAGAGAGAGTTCCAGAATATTGCCTCTTATGACCTAGCCTTGGAAGTCACATATTTGTCACAACTAATATTGGAGGGTATTAGTTGAGACTGTCACAAAGACCCATTTGATGTTCAAGGGAAAAGCAGCATAGACTTCACCTCTTGATAGGGAGGTGAAGGTTGTAAGACTCTGGAAGAGCATGTGGAAATATTACGGACATTTTTGGAAAGTATGCTCTGCCACCAATGAAAAGAGCTAGTCAGTTAAATCATGACTTGTGCTGGCCAAGGAGATTATATACACCATGAACAAAAAGCCACAGATCAACCTGAGCTGGTTTAATTTGTGGCTTTGCCTTAAAGTCCTACCTTTATGGGGTTAAAAGAGAAAGTGATTATGGATACAAGGGGAAGAAGGAAACTCATTTATTGAGTATCTATTATACCCTGAATACTTTACACAAAGCTAACTGTAGATCAACAACTATTCAGCTCATGATTCTGGGGGTTCAGCAATTTGAAATGGATTCAGTAGACCAGTTTTATGGTCTATGCCAACCTCAGCTGATTATTGTGCTTGCTGCATCATCAGCCAGCTGCACCTTGGTTTATTCCCTCATGGTCTCTCATCCTCCAGTAGGATAGCCCATGTCTGTTCATATAATGGAAAGGTGCTGGAGTACCAAGCCTCATCGTGCAGGCACTTTTGAATTTCATTCCATGTGTTTTAGTGGTATTTGGGTAATTTTCTCCTGAAGATTGAATTTGGGGTATACAAACCAGGTCAAGGAAATATTGAACATGAGGGGCCAAATGTACACTAAATCTTATGAAAATCAATCTACCAGGATTACCAATTACTTAAAAAGCCCCTGTCTTCAGTGAATGCCTCTCTTCCCATAACAAGGTTAAGGACAGGGTGACTAAGGACCTACAGGGACTTCCTGATGTCCTTGGCCAGTGGTCGGCAAACTCATTAGTCAACAGAGCCAAATATCAACAGTACAACAATTGAAATTTCTTTTGAGAGCCAATTTTTTTAAAAACTTAAACTTCTTCTAATGCCACTTCTTCAAAAGAGATTCTTCCAGGCCATGGTATTTTGTGGAAGAGACACAGAGACACACTCAAGGGGCCAAAGAGCCGCATGTGGTTCGCAAGCCACAGTTTGTCGACCACGGGCCTTGTCAATCAAGCTCCTTCCAGAGAATGTCAGTCTGGCACTGTTACTCCCATTCATCATTTACCACCTATCCCAGAAGTGAATTATAATTCAACCTCAATACATACATATTATCATTAGCAAGAAAAAGTAAAGCAACTCAATTCTTTTTGTTCTGTTTTTCTTCTTTTTACATTTTTTTTTTTACAGGATGGAACAGTTCAAACCAGAGACTGGAAGAACAAAAGGTCAACTGGGGCAGCAAAGCTACCTACCACATAAATGGACAAGGTTACATGGTCAGACAAAACCCAGAGATAAGTGTGTTATTGTGCAAAGTGAGGCCATGAGTGCATTTTAGAATATTAAATTATTTTTAAAATTTATCCTTGAGTCCTTTTTTATATCAAACTGCAATGTAGCATTTTATTTTATTTTTTCCATTCAGAGAGATGATATTTTTGTTTAAAGTATTTCAAATAGTAGTACATATGTCTCCACTTTTTCCCAATTGATCTTCCCCCAGCCTCCCTTACCACCACCCCCCACCCCCATCCCCACCTCCACCCCCCGCACATATCTTGACCTCCCTCCCAGTGTCTTGTGTCCATTGGTTATGCTTACATGTATGAATACAAGTCCTTCAGTTGATCTCTTCCTCCCCCCACCCCCTAACCTTCCCCAGTCCTTGAGTCTTTGGCCTTTTTTATTTCTTCCACTTAGCTTGTTTCACTTCTTTACCCAAAACATAAAGCACAGCCTTCCTCTCTGCCTACATCTATTTTGAGGGGTTAATATTTAACTAAGCTATGAATAACTTCTCTCCAACGAGCAATCCCCATTCCTACCTTCCATCCTCTTAACACATCCTCATACCACCCCACAGATTGGTTACTAACCCCGTAATGAACTTCCTAATGTCTATTCCTCCTTCATTGAGGAGGATTAGTCTTGAAGAACGGAGAGCAGACAACAACCGCAGACACTTTCTTGGCCAAAGTCTAGAGCAACTTATCTCCTATTCCTGAGAACCTTTTAGTGTCATGTGAACTATAAGTAGGACACTACTTGATTTTAGAATGTTCTCTACTCATTCCCCAAATTCATAAGCCTGGTGGCACAGGTAGAATAATTGTCCCCCAAAGATATTGTATTAGTTTGTTAGTGCTGTAATGAAGAATCTGCTCTAGGTCTCTCTCCTAGCTTCTGGTGTTTTGCTGTAAATCTCTGGTATTCCTTGGCTTATAGACATATGACCCTAGTCTCTGCCTTTGTGTTCACATGGCCTTATGTGTGTGTGTGTGTGTGTGTGTGTGTGTGTGTGTGTGTGTGTACCCAAATTTCCCCTTTTTATAAGGATACAGTCATATTAGATTAGCCCCCATCCTAATGACCTCATCTTAATTCGATCACTTGAAAAGACCATATTTCCAAATAAGGTCACATTCAAAGGTTAGGACTTCAAAAACTTTTGGGGAGACACAAATATGTTTGAATATGTTACCATACATGGCAAAAGAGACTTTGCAAATGTGATTAAGGTTATTGAAAGGACTTTGATATGGGAAGATTATCCTGGATTATTTAAGTGATCCCAATATGATCATATGAATCCTTGCCTTAATAAAAAGTGAAAAAAAATAAAAAATTATGAATCCTTAAAGTGGGAAATGTTTTCCCACTATGGAGAGAGGGGGTATGTGAAGATGAAAGAATAGTCAGAGATACAACACTGAAAATGGATTCTTTCCTACAGCTTCCAGAAAGGAATGCAACCCTGCCAACACCTTGATTTTAGCCCAGGGAGACCTTGTCATACTCTCACCTACAGAACCATAAGATGCTAAAATTACAATGTTTAAGCCACCAACTGTGGTGATTTTTCAGGTAGCACTAGAAAACTAATACAGCTACTATTAAGCCTAAGCACGTCTTAGGTAATGTTTCCTAGAAGCAGAACCTGAGAGAGATATTCATGTAAGTGATCTATAGGGGAAGGGTGCAGAATAGGGCAGGGGGGAAAGCTGAGCAAGGATGTGATCTCTACTGGAGACTAGTTTCAGCCTGATCCCATGGGGAGCTCTGAAGCATAAATAGCACCACATAGTTAGTTAAACTTTGGCAAGGCTTTTACATCCCCATGCCAGTCAGTCATTGAGCTAGGTCTGTGAGAGTACAGGGGAGAGGGGTCCATGAGTAGGGGAGGGGCAGAGCTTGCAGAGACAGGAGCAGCTATGATTTTTCAGCCAACACTCATAGTAGCTGGGAATTAGGGGCCCTACAGATAACCTTGGGGAAAACAATGTAACCTTGAGACCCTCAGCTGCCTCGTGTCTATATAACAAGGACAACATATTTTCACAATTTTAGGGTATATTTTTCTGTTCCTTCTCAAGAAATTACTTTACCATGGTCAGTCCAAGGCTCTATTCTCTAGGATATGGGGTGGGGTGGGCTGAAAGAAGACTGAGATTTTGCTACAGAGGGAATGTGGAGAGAAAGACCAAAGTAATATGTAGCTTTTGACACTCAAAACTAAATTAGGCAGCAAGCAAGGGGCTTGCAAGCTAAGAGATTGTCTGGAGGAAACATTTTCTAGAACGCTTTGTCTCTTCTTGTAGCCAATCAGCAAATAAACTTGAAGACTCCGCTCCATGAAGGCACAGCTGGAATCAGGGAGAAGGAAATATGACAAAAGAGAAATAAAATAAAACCCCACCCCTTTGCCAACCTAAGAATTTGTGAGAAGAAGGAAAATGTGAGATGAGAAAGCAGTGATACAAGTGGACCCTGAGCTCCCCTTTCTGGAATGTGGGGTAGCCACACTGAGAGATAAAAGGGCCTCTGACAAATCTGAGTCAACTTAAAGTCAACTGGGTGGCACAATGGGATGGGTCACGGGGACTCTGGTCTTTCTAACCTGCCTCTGGTACCTGTAGATTATAACACCTAGGTTAAGAACCAGAGAGCCCATCATAAGCTCACCTTGTCAGGACAATGGCACCCTACAGTGGCCTGCACAGAGGCCTCAGCAGGCACCCGGAGATTGGTAGAGGGTGTCTGATCATCCTGGAAGGCCTCAGCCACACCAGAAGAAAGGTCAAATCCCAAGTTAAACCAGCAAAATAGATATCAGCCTAGCATCTGGAAGAGTCTAAGGGACCTGCCTAAATAAGCCTTTTCCTCCTGCAGTTGGGAAAGTGCTCTGAGAGCAAAGTTTTCACCAAATGAGAGTCTGAATATCTCCTAAAAGTCCCATTTATATTATCAAAACTGACCTCTTTTAAACCAGAATGGACATTACATTTAATTTTTTCCCACCACCAACAAGGAGGTGGAGCTCTGTGGACTTATTAAGGATCACATAAAATCAAATTTTGGCACAATCCATATGCAGGTGAATTTAACTCTACCATGAGTACAATGAAGGGTTAGGCAAATAACCTTCAATGTGCTAACTTTAAAATTTTGTGATCTTGACCTGACAGCAGGAGGCCACCATAGCTGATAACTATTTGAGACAGCCCCCAAGACAAGAGGACTACTCTGGCTCCCGCCCCAAGAAGGTAGCTCCCAGGAAAAGTGAGCCCTCATGCCCATCCCTCACCCCAGCTTCTGGGACCTGGCTCAGTGTGCAGAACTGAAGGCCCTCACTTCCAAGCTGCATCCTCAAGCTTGGATCCTCCAGCTCTACCTGCTTCTCTACTGTAGAGAGCCACCTGAGCCTGAGGGCACTGGCAGAATCCTGTTATCAGTACTGATTTCTTATCTTTATCCATGTGCTTGGAGTGAGGAACAAAAAGGACCTTGACCCACCCAGGTCTTGATATGCCAAATCTTGTACCAAAAAATAAAGAGCTTACCCAGATCCTGATGAATACAATTTGGGCACACCCAAAAATCCTTTTGATCATAAAATCCCTTTTGGAAACCAATAAATACACTGTGTTGTCTGAGGTGAGTGTGACTGTCTCTCCATCAGAGAGATGGCGCCCACCTAGCGCCCAGCTTGAATCTACTTCTGTCTCTTGTCTCTTTCTTTCTCTAATTTCTTAATCCCCAGCTCCTCCCCTCAAGAACCTGTTGTTTTCCGTGTGGGATGCGGAAAACAGAGAAAATGTCCAGCACACTCTAGCCTTCTCCATTTTCACACATGCACCCTAATTTCGACCTAGGCTGCTGGAACCTACTTTGTCTTGGGTATGGACAGTGAACTGCCCAGGGACAGAGCATTGGTGACATATGATGGGTACAGGGTATGAACACCTTTTGTCCCTTAGTGCAGACACAAACTCCAGTGTGCTGCTGCCGGGTTGAATCCATCAACTCCGTGGATTTTGCTGGCTTTTTCACCATGGCTGCACCTCCTTCCCGCCCCGGCCCATTTTCCACTCCCCGCTTGGTCTTCACACAGCACTGTCCCATGAAGCCTCAGGTCACAGTTTGCTTCCAGGGAACCCAGCCTAATAGCAAAGGTGAATATTGGGACTGGAGGCTGCTAAGGTCCCCACTGGCTTGATTTAGGAAAGGGACGGTATAGGGTAAGCTGTTGGCTTAATGCCTTGAGTTTTTATTCACACCAGCTGGTGACAGGTACCTCCATCTCCAGGCTACAAGCCAGTGTGACAGCAACTGCCCTGTTTCTCCCTAATCTTGGCAAGGTATTAGAAACTCATTGAACTTTCTGGATCAAGGCCTTCTCTACTAAAATGCTAATAGGTCTCCTAGAAGCAATTGAAAGTAGTGTCCCAGATAAACTTTGCTTGGGCTGGCCCCACGGATTCTGAAAAGTGCCATGAACAAGGCACACAGGGTTGAGACCTGACCACTCATCCAGGGGCGACAGAAGGCTGTGAGAGCACTCAAGCTGGGGAGGGGGGACAGCAAAAGAATTCTCACTGGACACTGACTGAGCCTCACCCCTGCATGCTTGTTCAGAAGGAAAGCCTAAGTTATAACCGTCCTTGACCACAGAGGATCATGAAAATACTAAGGGAACATTTTGGGTCTTAATGGAGCACCTCTAAATCATGTATCTTGTCGGCACAGATCCTGCTGACTCGGGATGTCAGAATTGGCAGCTGTGAAAAATCCCTACCGTCCCTCACTGTAAAACTCATCTTCTCCCTGGGGCCTGATGCTAGCAGAACTGAGTAAAAAGAAAACACATTGAGGAGGAGACTGCAGGAAAAACAGCCAGCACTTTCAGATTCCAAGACACCAACATTCATCATCATTAGCCAAATGAAGAGTCAAGCCAAAGGTCTGCAACCTCTCCATTACTGTCTTTCTCCTCTGAAGGCCTGGCAGAAAGTAGGTCAGATAACTCTTGAGAGGCCCATGGGTTGTGGCCCAGGTACCACTTGGGTGTGAAGAGGCCTTATGAAGACCCTTGGTGATCCTGCCCTGATCTATGCACCCTAGTTGGAAAATTAGTAGAAGGCACTTGTCAGTCAGAGGAGAGCTAACATGCAGCACAATGTGAGGTTCTGGGAAAGGTGTGGGTGGGGTTAAGAGGATGAGGCCTCAGGAATGAAGATACCTCAGGGGATATATGGCTGCCTGTCTTCATTGGCACACAGCTAGATACATGTCCCAGCCTCCCTTGCTTTTGGCATTGACGTGTGACTGAGTTCCGGCCAATGGAATGTAGACAGAAATGTGGTGTACCTGTCCTTGCCTGGGCCATAGAACCTCCTACAGGATTCCCCATACTCTTTTCCCGCCTGCCTTCTAGAAGCAGAGGATCCAATGGGTCATACTGAAGCCCAGGGGAGGGCAGAGCTACAGGTGGAGGGAATCTGGATTGCCCCATGACTACATGAAGCAGAACCCCCATCCCCATATGGGCAGCTGGGCTTTGGATGAGTGAGAAAGAAATGTCTATTGTGTTAAGTCCCTGAGATTTAGGGCTTTATGTGTTGTAGCAGCTAACATTGCCTAAATTCATTCAGCAGGAAAGCTGAACCATAAGCAATCTTTGCTGTCTCACAACTGGGCCAAGGATGGGCCCTGCTGACAAAAATCCTAATGAGAAACAAACAAACAAACCAAAAAAAAAAAAAAAAAAAAACTGCCCGGATCAAACATTTCCCTTCCAATGTGAGAAGCAGTGGGCATAGATGTGAATTCTGGCTTTGTCACTGGCTAGTTGTGTGGGTTCACAAGGATGCTTCCCTCTCAGCCTCAACTTCCTCACCTCTAAAATAGAGGTAACCACATTGAAATGCCGTGTTGTTAAAATACTCAGATTCATTGAGATTACATATCTATTGTTCTCACAATGCCTGCTGCATGGTCAGGCTCGCCCGATTTAAGGTAGGCCACCTGAAATAGGAGTTTTTTATTTTATTTTCTTCCTTGTCTTTTTCTGGGAACTGCTACACACTACCATTTCCCCTCATAATCACTGGGTACCGTCTGACCTTAGTAAAAGGGCAGCCACACATACCTCTCGCAATTTATCACGTATAGGAGAAAGACAGGGCGGGGCTGGTGCTGGCCTTCTCCGCTGGGGCAACTTGACCAAGGTTTTCATTCCGTTGATTGATCACGTTCGTTCTGAGCTGTGTTTGGCTGCTCAGAGAAATTCATCCACAGCCCTCACAGTGAGCTGGATGGTTGGCCTGGCCCCAAAGACACCTCAGCAAATCTGCTACCCAGCTCCAGTGGCGGGCAGCCAGGCGTCTGGTCCCTTAGTCTCAGTCATGCAGCTGTGACTGACAGGCAACAGAGAGCTGAAGCTCTGATGTGAGCTTTGGCTTCTAGAAAAAACAGCAGGAGCAGCAGCAGCAGACTCCTTTGGAAAGCAGCCCTGCTGGCATGGCTGATGCTGACACCCTGCAGCCCAGGGACCCACACCGGAGGGTAAAACAGCAGGTAATTGATGGCTTCCCAAACTAACTTAGCAGACTGAGTTGACTCTGGAGTTTAAGGCAGAGGTTTGATTCCAGCCCTACCCTAGTGGGCCATTTCCTGACAGCTCAGAGCATGTTGCTTCCTCAGCTGTATACAGAAGTAATCCCCCTACGAATGCCGGAGGCTGCAGGAGTAGGTCAAAGCCCCGGCCACACATTGGAATCCCCCAAGAGCTTTAAAAACTCCTGATGCCCCAGCCACAACCTAGCCCAATGGCGTCAGAATTTCCAGAGTTGGAATCTAGGCATCTGGAGTTTTTAAAGCTCCCCAGGTGATTCCACTGCACAGCCAAGGCTGAGAATCACTGGACTGCAGCTTTCAAGCACTCATCCAGCATTAGCTCCCATGATGTAAGACTGTTGGCCCCATTTGACAGAGAAGACAATAAACTCACATAGGAAAAATCATTTGCTTAAAGTCATATGCTTGGTAAGTGAAGAGGCTGGCCTTTTGGCATTTAATTCAGTGATGTTTCTCCTTAACCCTTCTGGCCCCATCTCCCTCTTCTATAAAATGGATACGCCACTAACATACTTCATAGGGCTGTTGTGAGGATGAAATAACTCAACTTTTTAAAATGTTATTTAATATCTACATATAGCCTGCCAGTATGTCCAGCACTATTCAAACACTTAACAAATATTAACTTGGCTTAGTTTACTAAAATAAACTTCTTGTGCCCTCTCACACCCCTGAGCAAATTGCTCTGGAGAACGACTTAACAGAACTAGCTATTGCCTTTAAGATGTGTGAAATTTTTGACCCAGCAATGTTTTATAAGTCATGAAGAGGAACTAATTAAGGGTGTATGAAAAACTTAACCACAGGGGTAATTGTAATTTTTATAATGACCAAATGAAACACTGATGTTCAAATCTAAGTAATTCATTAAATAAATTATAGCACATAAAAATACTGGATTAGTATGGCTCAGTTTTAAGTGGCACACTCTCCCATGTTATCTGACTCTGGCTCTATGGGAGCCATTTTATAACTCAATAAATTGTATAACTGATCAAAATGTAAAACATCTCTTTCTTAGAGTCTTGCAAATGTTGTCCAGTCCTGTTGAGATTCATGACTTCCTTCCCCAACTGGGGAAGAGGCTAGTTTTGTCTTCATTGGCACATTCATTTCAATAATCTTGATCTATAAATGTGTGTGCTCTTTGGATTTTTTTAACTGGTTATACCACCTGCTGGTTCCCTTCTATGTTAATGAGTTAAGTAAAATCTTTAACACATGTAAAACAAACTAAACATGAACATACATAAATAAATGGCGTGTGGCACACAGATGCTAGGGTGGTCCCATGTTCACTCCCTGCATAATCCTCTCTCTTGAGTGTGTGCAGAACCTGCAACTTCTTCTAACCAGTATAAGAGGGCCGTGATGGCATGGCATTGATGTCACTTCTGTGGTTAGATAATAACATAGACATAGACATACGCATGGACATGGACCTAGGCATAGATATAATACTTGTCTTGAAAGCACATGACAGAAAGACATTCTTGATAGCCTAAAAAAAAAAAAACAACAACAGCCACATTGTGAACTGCCTATGGAGAGAGCCATATGGCAGGGAATTGTGCGAGACCTCTAGGACCTAAGAGAAGCCTCCAGCGAACAGCCAGGAAGAAGCTGAACCCTCAATCAGACAGCCTCAGGAGAATGTAATTCTGCCAACAACCTGAATGAGCTCAGATGTGGATTTTTCCCTAGTCAAGCTGACACCACGATTGTAGCCTTGTGAGATCCAGCACAGAGGCTCGAGCTAGGCCAAGCCTGGACTCTTGACTCATAGAAACTATAAGATAGCAAATGTGTATTGCTTAAAGCCACTAATTGTTTAGTAATTTGTTACACCGAAATAGAAACTATTAGAGGTGTCATAGAAAAATATTTTTTATATGAAAGATATTTACAAAATGCCGTGTGAGAGAGAGATAGAATCTGGAAACCTAGTAATATAGAACTTGGGATAACTTATTTCCTTCTTTTTGATTTTCTGTACTTTATTTTTTAAATTTATATTTATTATTGACAGTATTACAAATGTCCTTTTTTTCCCCACTACCCCCTTCCAACTGTCTCAGGCTTTCACCACGCTATTGTCTGTGCCTATGGGTTATGCATATACCATATTTTTCCATGTATAAGATGCTATTTTTTCCTAAAATCTTTAGACTGAAAATCTGAGTGGGGTCTTATACAGGGAAGTCAGCCCATGAGGGAGCCCCTTGGGTGTGTAGCTGCCCATACCTTGTCAAACAGGATTCCTCCAATCACAAGCCTTATTGTTACTGTCAGCTGATGCCGTAATTGGAGGTAGAGGTGGAGAGTTCGCAGATGCAACAGGGACTGGATCGTTCTAAGCCCATAAAGATGCCAAAAAATAAAAAGAAAAATACCTGTAAGCGATTGTCTTACTCTGCAAAATTCAAACTGAATGTAATCAGCTATGCAAATCCATAGAAATAGAGCTGCAGAGAGACAATTTGGACTTCCTCCCAGTAAGTATATGATCGGACAGTGGAGAAAACAGGAAGAACAACTTCTTAAGATGCCAAAAAAGAAGAAGGCCTTAAGAGGAAAACCAGAAAAATGCTTAAAATATTGACTTCTTAATTTTGGGTTGGAAAATTGGGAGGTTTCTTATGCATGAAGTCGTCTTATACAGGGAAAAATATGGTTAAGTTTCCCAGTTAATCTCTCTCCACCCCCATCACCCACCCCCACCTTCCTTCTGAGATTTGTCAGTCTGTTCCATGCTTCTGTGTTTCTGGATCTATTTTGTTCATCAGTTTATTTCGTTCAATGCATTCCACATATGAGTGAGATCATGTGACACTTACCTTTCTCTGACAAGCTTATTTTGCTTAGCATAATAGTCCCTCCATGCTGTCTCAAATGATAAGAGAACCTTCTTTCTTACAGCTGCATAGTATTCGATGGTGCAAATGTACCACAGCTTTTTTATCCACTCGTCTACTGATTGGCACTTGGGCAGTTTCTTAAATTACTTACATTATTAACATAATATTAGAAAACATTGAAATAAAATACTGAATGAAATATTCAAGTGTTGCCTGGCTGGCATGGCTCAGTGGTTGAGCAGTGACCTATAGGCTGAGAGGTCATGGTTTGATTCCCAGTCAGGACATATGCCCAGGCTGCAGGCTCGATCCCCAGTGTGGGGTGTGCAGGAGACAGACAATTGGTGATTCTCTCTCATCATTGATGTTTCTGTCTCTCTAGCCCTCTCCCTTTCTCTCTTAAATCATTAACAATATTTTTTAAAAATATTCAAGTGTTAACAGTGGTTATGTCAAGCTGGTAAAACTACGGTTGAACATTATATTCCAGGATTCTGGAAAGTTATTTTAACTTTTCCACTTTCAAGAGCTGAGACTAACTGGTGCAATTAAATAAATAAATAACTCTTAATTACTTTTTTCAATTATTAAATACAAATTCCATTATTGCTCCCGGATTTAATTAAGAGGAGAAAACTATCCATCAGGGTCTGTCCACCAAACATACAGCTACAGGATAATATAGAGCTAACAACACAAACTCTAGTATCATGTGATTCCAAGCCTGGCCACCCAATTGTTTTATTTTCTGAAGTTATGCAAATTATTTAGCCTCATCTATAAAACTGGAGAATAATAATATCTACTTTATAGGATAAGAAAATTGTAAATAAGAAAGTCTATGTAATTCATTTTTAAATGAGCCTGGCATATATTAGGTGTTCAATAAATGTTAATGTTACTACTAGTGTGATTAGTAACAACCTCCCACTGTATGGGTGGCCAATAATTTAGTCATCGTGTTGTTCTTAAATTCAGCTTTTAAAACAAATGCAAAAGAAAATTATAAAAATTATAATTATGGCATGACAACTCAGATATTAAAAGGAATATAACATCCCTTGAAAGACCTAAAGTGGATGCTAAAGAAACAATGTTCCCACTTCAATGCTAACTAAATACACTTAGCACTATGCTTCTGCTGGCATGAGATGGGATGGTTGTAACTGGCCCTTTAAGAGTCTGAGTCGAGGTGGTTTGAGGTTTATTTCATGCTGTAATAAACTGGTTAGTTATGGTGTGAGGTGAGCCAGGTCTAGGTCAAAGCTCTCTCTCTCAACATTCCAGAGGCCTCTGGGCACTGGGTGGGAGATGGAAACATTCCAAGGCCACCATGAAGCACAGATGAAGAGCTACAGCTGCCCCTGGGATAGTGTCAAAATCCAGGCTTGGTTGGGGCAGACCAGGCCAAGGAGACTTGACGAACGGGCTGCAGCAGGGGAGGCACCAACACCAAGGAACCTATAGACTGGATGTCTGGTGGTATGGCCACAAGCAACAGGCAAATGGCCAGCCAGACAGGCAGATGAAGTCTGGGAGGTCCTACAAAGTTTTTGTTGCCTGAGAAAGCCTGGCCTTGGAAGTTTAGCAGAGAGTGGTGGGCAGAGGCTATGCCAAGCCACTGATTGCAAGGGAGCCAAGCTATTGGTAGTAGTGTCAAAGCTATGAGATACTAAGGATGGCTTTTTATCCAAGGAGCAATTCTAAGGGATAAATCTCTCAGAATGTGGCTCTAAAACGCTTCCAGAGACAGGCATGGAATGGCCCCCCGGGGTGAACAGGATAAAAATGAACTCTTATCTAAATCTTGTCCAAGAAGATTCCTAAAGGATCCTCATGTTTCCGCAGGAGAACCAGTCTCCACATTCACAAAGAAGAACTAAGCAGCTAAACGGTGGCATCCATTTTGTTTAGATTAGGAATTCAGTAGTGCATGAGGAAGGAGTAATAGATCCCTGACTCAGAGAAGGAACAGTGCTAGGCTTTTGTTGTTATTACTGCTACTATTGTTGTTATCATCCTTTAAAAGAGCCTTCAGATGTGTTCATTTTTAAAAGATTCCAATCCTAAAATGCTGTGATCAATTTTCTAATTAGCAACCAGACAGGTAGGAACAGATTTAGACATAAATATTTTCCTGTGTATATGGGACTGTCCACAATTTAAATAGTTTCCTCCCCTGGAAGGAAGATATCTAACTTGAAAGGACTGTCTACTTTGGTGCTTTCCTTTTTGCTCTCATGACCAACACTATATCCTTAGATGCAATGCAGGAAACTTTATACCTTGCATTTGGCTCCTAAAGTCAGCAATACCAAATTACTGCTTTGAAGGTCCCAATACCCTAATGTGAAGGTGCCTACATTAGTCAGGGTGAGTAATGCTAGATTCTGTAACAAACGATCCCCAAATCTCAATGACTTAACATGATTCAAGTTTATTTCTCACTTATGCCAAGTCCGTTCTGCTGAATGCTTCTCCTCTAAGGAGAAACTCAGAAATTCAGGTTGTATCTGTTTTGTTTTACCATCCTGTATATTCAAGTTTTCCCTGATATCATACAGCTGCCAGATGGGACAGACAGAGAGCATGGGTGATCCTATATTTAATACCTTCTTATCTCAGCCAAAAGGTGACACACATGCCTACCACTTACATCCTGTTGGAGAGAATAAGTCATGTGCAAAGAGAGCTGGGAAAATGCAGCTCCTAGCTGAGCAGCCTATTCCTAGCAACAACTCTACACTATAAATCTTTGGTAGTCAGCCAACCATGTCTTCCACAACACATCTTTACCAATTTAATTACTTCCAACCTCTCTTTTTTCTTTTTGTTAATCCTTACCCAATGATATTTTTTCCACTGATTTTCAGAGAAAGTGAAAAGGAGAGAGGGATGGATAGATAGAGGAGACAAAGAGAGAGAGAAACTTCGATATAAAAGACACACATCGATTGGTTGCCTCCACTGGGGCTGGTATGGAACCTACAACCCAGTATGTGCCCTTGACCAGGAATAAAACCTGCAACCCTTCTGTGCATGGGCTGACACTCTAACCACTGAGCACACCAGCCAGGGCTACTTCCAACATCATTAGGATGGCATTCAGGGCCTACCCCAGTTTAGCTCAAATTCAAGTCATAAAGGCTATATTCTAACCAATCAAGATGACTCAGTTTTTCCGCAAACATATCAGTTAACTTTTGTTTCATAGCAAACCATTAAAAAAGTAATGGCTGAAAACAACAACTATTTATTTAATTGGCAATTTGGGTTGAATTCAGCAGAGAGATTCTTCTGGTCCAGCTGTGCTCACTCATGTGTCTACAGTCAGTTGCTAAGTTGTCTTGGGTGGGGGTTAAATTTAGATGGTTCCTCAGCTGGGATAGCTTGCCTTTGCCCCACATGGTCTTTTAACCTCCAGTAGGGTAGGCCTGGCTTTTAAACATAAAAGTGGTTGGCTTATAAGAATGAGAACATAATTGTACATAGCCATTTGAAGCCCAAACTCAGAACTCACTTTGGCAGCATTTTATTGGACAAAGCAAGTCACAAGGCTAGTTCAGATTCGAGGGGTGGAAAATAAATTTCACGTCTTAATAGAAGCTTCAAAATGACTACACTAGATATTTGCTGTACTCTCCATGTCTTCCTGACAATGTGCCATCTACAATTCCAGTTCAAATGCCTTCTCTTTCACAATGATTTCTGATTTTGTTTAGGTTCTCCCAAAACCAGAGCCTGAGACAAGGACTAGAGTACAGATGTTGAGTGAAGAAGTGAGAAGAATAAAGCAGAGATGGAGAAAAAAACCAATGTAAGAGTGCTTTACTGAGACCACTGCCGTGGGCAATGAGAAATTGATTCCATAGGGATCCCTGAGTAACTATGGGATGACTCTCACAATTGCCCATCCTTCAAAGAAGTGGAACCTGGAGACTTTACCCACGGTGACCATTTTCATTGGTTGAGGATTACCCTGAAGGGCAGTATCTCCCCCACACCTTCAGGTTGCTCTTGCAGATGAACCAAGCCATTCCCACTGCATCATAGGAAAGCCTTGAGGCAGAAAGAAAACATAAACAAGCTTAAAGTGGGATGCTGTCAGCATGACCCTGAGCTTGCCTGGAACTACCGACTACAGCTGTGTCTGAAATCAGAGACCAGGGAATGTTTTATGAGGTTCCAAAAATGTTACGTATAAATTATCTGATGTCCTATTGGAGGGGAATTCTCCCTCCACAGGGATTCTGTGCTCTGAAGTTTCCATCATCCTTATGGCACCTATGATACACTGTTTTTAATTGCATACATTCATACATGTGCATAAACTCCCCTAATGGGCAACAAGTTCCGGGAGAATAATGGTCACATTGGACAGAACCTTTTAGATCCCTAAGTTGGCCCCTATGGCAAAGCCCTATCAGTTATCTTGGCTGAGTGAGGGAAGAAACTCCTAGATCCAAGGCATTGTAATCTTTCACTCAAACTATCTTTCAAGAAAGAACTATAGGTACCTATGATGGCAGTACTAGAAGGGTTGTCAAAAATAAACAAAACCACACATACACACCATAGAGTCTAAGATGCCCAAAGCAAAAGGAAGCATGTCTAAGGCAATGCCATGGGAGTGATCTGAGGGGACAATGGTTATGCAGGGAGGTGTTGTATTGGTCTGGCTCACATAATGCAGGACTAGCTGTAGAAGGAGATAATGCAATAAAAATGAGTTGCCATCTTCACCAAACCGTTCAATATGTTACAACGTCCTTCTGATCATAAATATGATACATGTGCATTATAAAAGAGTTAGAAGATGCCAAAAAGAAGAAAGAATAGAGCTGGCACTCCTTCATAATTCTACCACACAAGGGTAACCACTGAAAACATTTTGGCAAAGTTCCTTCTTGCCTTCTTCCTACTTATTTATGTTACACGATTGAAGTCATACTGGATATTGATTCCTGCTTTACTTAGCATGAGTGCTATCAGAGATAGCTAATGGAGTCCAACTTCCTCACTATATAAATGAGAAATGGAAGGCCCAAAGAAATCAAGAGCTATATGAAGGCCTTAGAGCTGATACCTGAATGGAAATGTCCCAACCCCAACCCAGTGTTCTTCCTATGATATGATGCTACCTCTAGTTACCTCTTCTTCTTCCCCACATAATTGTGAACAGACAAGAAACTTAGGTTTGGGGCTTTAAATTTCCCTAATTAGTATGTGCACTTAAAATTTTCTGACTACATGTGTATACATTGTTCTGGAAAGAGACAATGGCTGCCAACAGAGCCACTGTGTGAGTTAAGAGAGATAAAATAAATAAGAAAGTACCCAGCATGCAACAGGGACTCTGTAAGTGTGGCTGAGGGGTACGTGTTACTGGGGGGTGTAGAGAGAAGCAGAGTAGGAATCCAGCTCTGTTTTCCCCCCACATGTCCACAATATAGGCTCACAATGTTCTGTTGCCCATATTGGAATATAAAATAACAAACTTCTTAGCCAGGAAGGTGGTTCTGCCAGATCTCCTCTGTCTGGGTGGATTCGTTTTTCTATAAACTTTATGGTCCTTTGCAAAGAACGACTACAAGGGCTGCAGATGTTGCAGGCTCCTGTAAGCAGATGTTCACAACTGTAAAAATCTCAGAAATTATACCTTAGCCTTTTAAGTCAATGAACTAAAACCCAACATAACATGCTTGGCTCATTTATTATTTTCCCTTATTACAGAAGGCTGAAGATTAGTAGCAGGGAAATAAATCCACTTCCTAGGGGATAGCCCGCAGTCACTAGAGTCACAGATAAGCCCATTCTCTCTATGCCTTGGCCATATTTCTTATGGGGTTAACTCACACAAACCCTCTGGTATCAGAGGAGGAATATACCCAGGGACTCTGTGGGTGGCAAAGAAAGCAACTCCTCTCTCACCTCTCTTACCATAAGCAACTTTCAACCTCTCCACTGCCATTATCATCCATGCCAGTGGTGAGAGAAGCAGAATATCATAAAAGAGCTTTGGAATTATTAAACCTCCCTCCTGTGCTGAAATCCAGTGTAGTATTATAAAAATTATGTATAATAATCAGGAAGACTTAAAGAAAATTTAGAAAGAGAGCTTTAGAAGAAGTCACAGCTGGCTTGCTTCCTGTCTTGCTTTTAGTAAATACAAGAATATATATTTTGCTCACATATATCTCAGTGTCTAAACATTTTGTGGGGAGGGATCAGGTTACTTGTGTAAAGCTATGCATCGTTTCTCTTCAAGAATAAGGACAGGGCATAACATTCTCACTGTGAGCAAACAAGTACACAAGCTGTTTGTTCTCTTTCCTCCCCTCCACACAACCTCTCCTCCCTTCATCTCACTCCTTTCACAAGCTTGGAAGTCAATGAGTGATGAATGACAATCCCTCTAGCATGATGTTTCAGCATTAGGCCAGGGTATTGCAAAAAAGCAGATTCAAAGTAACTCTCAGAAGTAGAGTCTGTTCAAAAACATACTCTGCCCCTCCCTCAGACAACCAAGGGGGATGCAGATTAGTTCACAACCAGAATCCCAGCCAATGGAAACATAGAGTGGCACCCTTTGAAACAAAATTGGGGGAAAGCCACATAAAAATATTGGACTCACTTTAAATGACTAAGGGGAGAACAAGATTGCCAGGCGCTGAGAACAATTTCTAACCAGGAAACAAATAGGCAATTCATTGTTGAGTCAATCTTAAGCAATGCAGCTAGGAATCAGTCTGGTTCTGTTGGTGGCAGTGGGCAAAGGTCCAAGTTCCCTTAGTTTGTTCAAACTGGTTTGTCCAATCTCTCACTTAAATGTGCAGTTTGTTTTCAAAGTCTTTGCGAAGAGCTTCTCTCACACTCCCATTGACCCACCAGATCTGTCTTTGGTGGAGAAAACCAGGGCTGTTTAAGTAAGTTGGGTAGTCAGAAGTAGAACAAGTTCCAACCTGATGGCTTCTATCTTCTCCATAAAAATAATGACAAAATTATTTCCTATAAGTTTAATGCAGGTGGTATGGTGATGTGTGTGTACATGCACATGCACACATGTGCACACACATGCACACATGCATATGGTGATGGAGGACAGTTTTAAGGAAAATGGAGAACATTTAAAAAATAGCTAGAGGGATTGTCATTCATCGTGCATGGGTGGGTCTGGCCAGCCTGGCCAGGGTGGAGGGGGGATGGGACATGGGCAGTTGGCTGGCCTAACTGCTGGTCAAACTCCTGCTTGAGGGGATAATTAGGATATACACTGAGTGGCCAGATTATTATGCGTTCAGAGATCATAATAACCTGGCCACTCAGTGTATATGCCTGTTCTCATACTATAAGGGCAGGGTTGAGGAGTTGCAACAGAGACCACATGGCTCATGGCTCACCAAGCCAGAGTACTTGCCACCTGGCCTTTTACAGAAAAAGTTTGTTAAGTCCTGCTCAAGTACCATACGGCCTCAGCCCAAGCCATATCAACAAAATGGAAGTCCCACAATCTGCTTCTCAATACACATAAAGTTATGGCGTTTCACCCAGGGACCACTGTACCACTGCTGCAGAGAAACAGAACTCTGTAACTGCCTGCGCCATGAAAAGCATGGCATCCACCTCATTTCCTCTTTGAAAATCTCTCAGTGAGGTATCATAAAGGCAAAACCTGGGACACATATGGAAACCAAGCTGTAAGAGAAAATGGGAAATGAATTATTTAGATTTTCAGTCCCCAGCAGGCTGTAAGGCATGCTATAGAGGGTTTGGAATGGAACTAAGTGAGTCAATTTGTACTGTGTGCCAAACCATCCCCGTTAGTGGTCATTCCAAATAAGAAATCCACAATCAAACCAACAGGATGGAGACCAGAGAAAGGTTTAAAGAGGAGAATTAGAAAGCTTCTTACTTTTATTATTTTTTCTTTATCGATTAAGGTGTTACACATGTGTAATTGTCCCCCACCCCACCCCCCACTCATGCCCTCACACCCCCCCCCCCGGTGTCTATGTCCATTGGTCAGGATTATATTCAGGCATACAAGTCCTTTAGTTGATCTCTGCCCCTTACCCCCACCCTCCCCTACCTTCCCTCTGAAGTTTGACGATCTGATTAATGCTTCTATGTCTCTAGATCTGTTTTTCTTCATCAGTTTATGTTGTTTATTATATTCCACAAATGAGTGAGATCATTTGATATTTATCTTTCTCTGGCTGGCTTATTTCACTTACCATAATGCTCTCCAGTTCTATCCATGCTGCTGCAAATGGTAAGAATTTCTTCTTTTTTACTTCAGCATAGTATTCCATTGTGTAGATGTACCACGGTTTTTTAATCCACTCACCTGCTGATGGGCACTTAGGCTATTTTCAAATCTTAGCTATGGTAAATTGTGCTTCTATAAGCATAGGGGTGTATATATCCTTTCTGATTAGTATTTCTGGTTTCTTGGGATATATTCCTAGAAGTGGGAATAGTGAGTCAAATGGCAGTTCCATTTTTAGTTTTTTGAGGAAACTCTATACTGTTCTCCACAGTGGCTGCACTAGTCTGCATTCCCACCAGCAGTGCACGAGGGTTCCTTTTTCTCCGCAACCTCGCCAACACTTGTTGTTTGTTGATTTGTTGATGATAGCCATTCTGACAGGTGTGAGATGGTACCACATTGTTGTTTTGATTTGTATCTCTCAGATGATTAGTGACTTTGAGCACGTTTTCATGTGTCTCTTGGCCTTCCTTCAGTCTTCTTTCAAAAAGTATCTATTTAGGTCCATTGCCCATTTTTATTGGGTTGTTTATCTTGCATTTGTTAAGTTATCCGAGTTCCCTGTAAATGTTGGAGATTAAACCCTTATTGGTGATAACATTGGCAAATATGTTCTCCCATGCAATGGGTTTTCTTGTTTTGTTAATCGTTTCTTTTTTAAATATATTTTGTTGATTTTTTACAGAGAGGAAGGAAGAGGGATAGAGAGTTAGAAATATCAATGAGAGAGAAACTCGATCAGCTGCCTCCTGCACACGTCCCACTGGGGATGTGCCCGCAACCCAGGTACATGCCCTTGACTAGAATAGAACCTGGGACCTTTCAGTCTGCAGGCCGACACTCTATCCACTGAGCCAAACCAGTTAGGGCTTAATGGTTTCTTTTGCTATATAGATGCTTTTTATTTTGATGTAGTCCCATTTGTTTATTTTCTCCTTAGCTTCCATTCCCTAAGAGATGTATCCCCAAACATATTGCTATGAGAGATGTCTGAGATTTTGCTGCCTATGGTTTCTTCTGAGATTCTTATGGTTTCACAATTTACATTCAAGTCTTTTATCCATTTTGAGTATATTGTTGTATATGGTATAAGTTGGTGTTTTAGTTTTTTGGGTGTTTTGTGTGGGGAGAGGGAAGGTTTGCATCTATCAATCCAGTTTTCCCAGCACCACTTATTGATTAGACTGTCTTGACTCCATTGAATGTGCTTGCCTCCTTTGTCAAATATTAATTGAGCATAATGGCTTGGGGCGATTTCTGGGGTCTCTGTTCTGTTCCATTGATCTATATATCTGTTCTGGTGCCAGTAACAGGCTGTTTTGATTACAGTGACTTTGTAGTATAACTTGATATCTGATATTGCGAACCCTCTAATTTTGTTCTTCTCAGGATTTCTGTGGCTATTTGGGGTCTTCTGTGGTTCCATGTGAATTTCAGAGTATGTGTTCTAGTTCTGTGAGATTTGTCATTGGTATTTTAATAGGGATTGCATTCAATCTACTTTGCTTTGGATAGTACAGATATTTTAATGATGTTAATTCTACCAATCAATGAACACAATATATATTTTTTTACTTGTTTATATCTTCTTCTATCACTTTTTTCAATCCTGTAGTTTTCCAAGTATAAGTCTTTTACTTCATTGGTTAAGTTTACTCTTAAGTATCTTAATTTTTTGTTTCAAAGCTAGTTGGGATTGTTTGTTTAGTTTCTATTTCTGAGAATTCATTATTGGTGTATAAAAATCTATGTGTTTGCCATCGATTTCTGGGTGTTAATTTTGTACCCTGCTACATTGACAAATTCATTTATTAAATATGGTAGCGATTATCCTAAGGATTATAATTAATACCTTAACTTATAAGAACCTAGTTTGGATTAATACAAACTTAAAATTCAGTATACAGAAGCATTGTTCCTATACATATAGCTTCCTAGATTGCTCTATACTTTTGGCTAATTTTAGAGTTCTGAAAAAAATTAATTTTGACCATTTTTGTCAGTGTCCTTTTGTTGCTGTATGGAGGAGAGGCTTTTGGGGGAGGTTCTTGTTCCAATATCCCCAATGATATTAATCCCACGAAGTTCATAAAAGGGTGCTACAAACTTGGAGAGGAGTGAGATTGAGCAGTTAAAGGTATGAAAGTAAAGTAACTATTGTTGCTTCTTAGTGTATATATAGCTATAGCATCCCATATAAACTTTTTTGATTGATTTTAATCCTCAACCAAGAATATGTTTTTATTTTAGAGAGGGAGGGAGAGGGTAACATTGATGTGAGGGAGAAACATCGATTGATCATCTCGCATATCCATCCTGAGTGGAAATCAAACCCACAACTGTATGGGACAATGCTCCAACCAACTAAGTCATCCAACCAAAACAAATTTCCATATAAATTTTAGAGTTGGGATATCAGTCTCTACAAAAAAAAAAAAGTCTAGGATTAAATTGCTATGAGTCTATAGATAATTTGAGAAGCATTGATAACGTAACAAATTTGAACCTTCTGATTCATGAACATGGTATGTCAAGAGAGAAAAATAAAATTCAATCTTTTATTTATTTATTTATTTATTTATTTATTTTGTAATGTGTTTTTATTATACTACTAGTGGCCTTGTGCATGAAATTCGTGCACAGACAGGGTCCCTAGGTCTGGCTGGCAATCAAGGCCAATCAGGGCCTTCCAGCTGCCAGCTGCCGGCTGGGGTCTTTCTTTATTCCACGCCACCCCCTGGTGTCAGTGCACATCACAGTGAGGGATCAATCTCCCAGTCAAACTCCATGGGGACAATTTGCATATTGGGCTTTCATATGTATAGATTTTCATTACCTAGGAAATGTTTTAAATATTATACAGACAATTAAGGGAATAGTTAAAAAGTACCCTTATAACACAATTGCAATAATTGCTGATGGCAAGATTGATTTGTATGTATATGCCAAATTCATCCAATTTTACACTTTACATACGTGCAGATTGTACATCAGTTAAACCTTAATTATACTAGAAAATGCATTAATCTAATTGTACTTTATTCTCTAATGAAAAGTTGCCAGTTCGGTGCTTTCATTCACGTAAAGAAGGTGAACTTTCTATAGACAGAAGAACTGTTCAAATATCTATAGTTTGGGTTTCAGAGCATATCAAGGTAATCAGAGCAGACTCTGTTGGTGGTATTCCCTTATTCCTTCGCCCTTACCACTTCAGGTGCTGCCCAACCTCCGACAGCCAGCACTTGCATTTGTCTGATAGACTTCTCTGGCTGATGAAACCTACTTTACCTGCTCATTTCTCAGGCCAGAAGTGCCAGGTAATTAATGTCCCCTGAGGAACTGCCTCTATTAGTAACTGCTGGGAATTGATTGTTATATAAGTATGCCAGCTTTCTTTAGGGTGGAATAACACTGAAATGCATGCTATACACTGTTTCCCAGAGTTCTACAACAAGATTATGTTCTGCAGATGCCTATAGAGCTAACTGGCTGGATAATGTACCCTTTAATGGCTGCCTTCCCATCCTTGTTTCACTTCCCCACTTCCTTGACTAGCATTTACTTTATTTCCAAATTCACTAGTTGCACTAAATTTTTCTCTCAGAGCTGGCTTCTTGGGGAACCCAAACTAAGACATATATGTAGTATGCCCCTTAAGTGAATACATGAGCAACTTTTAGAAAAATTACTAAGGAAGATATTCCCCTTAAATAGGAAAACTACCAAGAATTTCAAGAGCCTAAAACATGGATTATTTTTTGGTCTACAAATAGGCTTCAGAATTACTGTCTAGAAAACCCATGCAGCCGAAACTGGTTTGGCTCAGTGGTAGAGCATAGGTCTGTGGACTGAAAGGTCCCGGGTTCGATTCCAGTCAAGGGCATGTATATTGGTTGTGGGAAGGAGGCAGCTGGTCGATGTTTCTCTCTCATTGATGTTTCTAGCTCTCTATCTCTCTCCCTTCCTCTCTGTAACAATATCAATAAAAATATTTTTTAGAAACCATGCAATTAAAAATAAGCAATAATTTATGCAACTGGATTAAAGCTGGCCTTCTCACCGGTTCTAATGGACAACTCAAACAACTTTGGCATCACTCAGTTTATTGTAATCCTAACAGTATATATTTATCTATTTGTCACTTTTCAGCAACTTTTCACCCCTAGGGTTTTTGTTTTTGCTATCCCTAGCATGTTTTTTTTCTTAAGATATATGAGAAGAAAAGAAGTGGGCAAGCTCATTGCAAAAAGCTGAAGCTTTATAAGGCAATTACTTATCCTATTGAGAAAGAGTGCTAGGTTCAAGGCATAAACACAATGGATTGGCAATGAACAATTTGCATCATGCATTAACATGGCAATTAAAAGTCATGAGAAACCTAGATATTAAAAATGAAATGGATGTGGAAATAGCAGCAGCTGGCAAGGTTAGCTACCACCTCTGAGGAGAAAGTGTTGGTAATTGTGATAGATTGTGAGATTTGCTCCAATTCGTCACCTTTCCCTGTATACACACCCTTTCGCCATGTGGCTTACTTTAGGACAACAGAATAGAAGAGGACATGACACAAGCAGAGGCTGGAAAAGAGCTTCCATGATTGAACTTGCTTGCTCTTGCTTTCTGCCATCACCATGAGAACATGCTCAGGGTGACCTGCTAGTTGATGAGAAAAACGTGGAGCAGAGTCAAGCTGGCCCACTCATTTTAGCCAAGGCCAGTCAGCTAATCCCCCAAATATGTGAGTGAGTCAGGCAACACCAGATATACTGCCCAGCTGAGCCCAGCTTAAATCACCAACCCATAAACACAATTACATTTATACATAATATTTTAAGCCACTGAGTTTTGCACTCGTTTGTTACATAGCATTTTGATGGATATAGGTAATTAATACAGTAAGGTTGGATATTGAGGAATGTAACCGTTCTTGGGACAGTAAGGCCCAAAATTCACATAAAAATAGATAAATTCAGCAAGTAATCTAAATGCTCATAAATATCTAGATAAGTGATGGATTCTAAAATACCCATATCAGAGGTTTCAGACTGGTGGGCCACCATCCATATCCACAGATGTGTTTCTATGGGATGTTGAAAGCATGATATCTTGCCTGCTTTTAAGTCAGAAAGAATAAGCGAGTCTATATTAGACAGCTTACCTCTAATCATTTAAACTTCTTTCACTCCTATAAATTAGATGGAAAAATCTAAAGCTAAACCTTGGGGTCAGAAAAAGTTGACTCTGTGTATCAGACAGGGTTTAGTCAGAGAAACAGAACTACTAGGAATGATGTCGAATAGAAACTGATCATAGAGATTTGACCTTGAGCAATTATGAGCACTGGTAAAAACTGTCTTGTTTGGTTGTTTCTTCTGCTTCTGGGACAACTAAAACCTGTGAGGAACAAGCTGGAATGCGCATTGGCCTTTACCATCTCCAAGCCTCTGACCTTGCTTCTTTGGATGACCTGCAGAAGTTAGTGCTATTGCCATGAATCCACAATGGCACCAGGCCTAGGATGTGGAGAAGCTGAAGAAATATATCCTGCAATCACTGGAACTGTAAGCCTGCCTGCTGCCTAGAAACAAGGTACACCAGCAGAGCCATGAAAATGTGCACAAGCTGAAACAGGGCCTGACCGACACTGACCTTCTGACAGCCAACATGGCTCTTACTTTACTTCCCCCTTCCACATCTGCAGATTTCTTCTCTGACGAACACTAACTAGAAACATGCAGATAATGGAACTCTTGGAAATGTAGTACCAGCTTCCAAAATGACACATTACAAAGCCACCACATCTTAACACTTATTTGAACAAGTGAACATTTAGGTGCAAATCAGGAATTCAGCTATTATATCCTAAGCTTTAAATTTATGGGCGAAAACTAGAGAGAGAAGAGACATCCAGTTGCTGCTGTGTGTCTCAGGAAGCTTTTGACCATGAGTCAAATTGGCTAAATGTAGGGAGATTTATTTTATCTCATATAATAAGAAGTTCAGGCAGCCCAAACCGGTTTGGCTCAGTGGTAGAGCGTCGGTCTGCGGACTGAAGGGTCCCGGGTTCGATTCCGGTCAAGGGCATGTACATTGGTTTCGGGCACATCCCCGGCAGGGGGTGTGCAAGAGGCAGCTGGTCGATGTTTTTCTCTTATCAACATTTATAGCTCTCTCTCTCCCTTCCTCTCTGTAAAATATCAATAAAATATATATTTTTAAAAAAGAAGTTCAGGCAGACCAAGATGTAACACAACCACATCACATTACAACTAAAATACAGAGCAACCATCATCTGGAACTGTCAAAAAGCTGGCTGAGTGGAAGCCCTACAACTAGAGGAGTAAAGAAGAAAGTACACTGAGACTGCTAGGAGGGGCAGAGGCACAGAACAGGCTGGGCCAGCACCCATGTGGGCCGCTTTTTTAATCAGGAGATGGTCTTTCTGGAGGCCACCTGGAAGAACATGGGGTCCTAGCCCCACACCAGAAACCCAGCCCAGGGTCCCAGAACTGGAAAAAGAAGTCCCTGTAACTATGGGTTGTAAAAACCAGTGCTGACTGGGGCTCAGTGACACAGAGGCTACTGGAGACCCAGCTACTCCTTTTAAAAGGCCAGCACACAAACTGAACTTACAAGGTCCCACGTGATTCCTTTGCACTCCAGCATCATGGCGAGGCTCTAGTGAAAACAGACACATATGAGGAGGAACTGGATTGTCTGGCATTGGGCAGGAACTTGGCGTGGCTTTCTAAGGAGGTGCTAGCAGGGATCATTGTTCCTGTTCTAGAACCTTCCCAGTTGGTCCCAGGGCTGATTGGCAGCCACTTCTGTTTGTTCTGCCCTGGTGATTCGCTAAGACCCCGCCTCATCCAAGTTACAACCCCACCCAAACTGCCTGCAGCAGCTTTTGCATATGAATGGCCTGCCTGTCCTTGAAAATCTCAAACAAGCTGCAGCTGGGTCAGGGAGTCCCAAACCTATCAATAAAAGGCCCAAGACAGGAGGAGAAAATGGCGGCCGAACAGATGGACCTGTTCTGAGCCTAGTCTCAGAGCAGATAGAAGGAGAGCCTGAGTGTTAGTTGGCAAGCTAAGGGGTAGCAGAACTCTAAGAGAAGGAGGGGGTCTGCTGGACTGGGTTCCCTGACCAAGAAGCCCGCACTGCAGCGGAGACCTCTCCTGGAGCTACCAGCTCAGAGAGAAAACTACTCCATTTTGCAAGGAAAAGTGGATCTTATCTGAGGACAGAAAAACCCACAATAGTGGAGACCACCGAAAAGCTGTGCCGCCCCAATGGATGCAAACACATGGATTCAAGGAAGTTCTTCAATCACCCACGGAAAGGTCCGAGTTTGCCAGGGATAAGTGAGGGATGTGGGTCCCGGCTGCAGCGGCAGCGGTGGTGGTGGTGGTGGTGGTGGTGGTGGTGGTGGCGGCAGCTGGGGGGCCAAGGCAGCTCCGAAAGTAGCAGCGGCTGCAGAGAGAATCGCGCACACTGCAAGACCCACTGTTGGGTCTGGCATGATCTTTCCAAAAACCGGGACTTTTTTTAAATGGTTCAGGAAGCGGGGCAAATTGTTAAAAATTGGGACTATCCCACCAAAAGTGGAACTTCTGGTCACCTAAGCACAAACAGGTCCTATGCACACCTACCTGGGCCTGTTCTCCTTCACCCATTGTTTCTGAGTACTAAGCAAAGACTACCAAATAAGTGAGCTAGAAGACAAGATGGAAAAAAATACCCAATTAGAGCATCTTCTAAAAATAAATAAATAAAAAACAGGAGGAGAGCCTACGGGAACTTTGGGACAATAGAAAACAAAACAATATTAGAATAATAGGGGTTCCAGAAGGAAAGGATACTGAGGAAGGCATAGAAAAACTGTTTCAAGAAATAATGACATAAAACTTTCCTGAGATAGAGAAGAAAAAACCCACACAAATACAAGAAGCTTGCAGAGTCCCAAGCAAAATGGATCCCAACCGAAGGACTTGTATGCATGCATATAAGCGTAACCAATGGATGAAAAACTATGGGGAGTGAGGGCATGTTTGGGAGTGGGGGTCGGGTGGGAATTGGTAAGATATGTACACATATAATACCTTAATAAAAAATGAGAAAAGAAAAGCCCAAGACCCAGCACCAACACCAGCCTTGCTTCACAGCTGGGCCTCTTCTGTGCGCTCCCAAACCCAGTGCAAAGAGGAGGAAGCTGAAGATCTTTTTGTAGCTCCTGCTGGATGGCCCCAGGCAGTGGCTGACTTTGCACCTCCCTATAGACCCAAGAGCCAGTGTACTCAGTGCTCAGTGGTAGACCATACCTGATTATAACTCTGCGCATCCATAAGCAACATGCTCAAGAGGAAGACTCAGTGAGCACCAAAGCCCCACTGAAGCAAGTCCTGCCCCATAAGGATGACTCCTGCACAGCAGCTTTCCCACTGTAGTCACAGCTGGTCCCCACAGCCAATTGGCCTGGAGGTCAGTGACACCAATAGCAATCAAGTCTTAACTATGACAAGACTGCTCATAGCCTACAAAGTGGTGGACCGAGAGTGCCCAGCTCAGATGAATGGGGAGGCTGAGCCACTGGGCTGTATAGAACACTTACTACACAAGGCTACTCTACCAACTCAAGGAAACATAGCAGCTCTACCCAACACATAGAAACAAACACAGGAAAACAGTCAAAATGTGGAGACAAAGAAACATGTCACAGATGTAAGAAATCAAACTACTGGATAGAGTTCAAAACCATGGTTATAAGATGACTCAAGAATCTTCTAGAAACCTCCAAAAATGGAAAAGGATCAGTCAGAAAATAAGCATACACTGACTGAAATAAAGAATTTCTCCCAAAGAAATAAAGTGTGACCACCTTGTGAGTTCTAGAAGGAAGATTAAAAATAGACATAAAGTGATCAACAAGCTCATAAAAAGATTCTCAGCACAATAAGTCATTAAGGAAATTCAAATAAAAACCACAATGTACCACTTCACATCCACTAGGATTTTTCAAAAACAGAGAAAATAAGTTTTGGTGAGAATGTGGAGGAATTGAAACTCTTATACACTGTTGGTGGGAAAGTAAATTGGTACAGCTGCTGTAGAAAACAATCTGGCAGTTCCTCAAAAGTTTGAACAGAACTATCATCACCCAGCAAGTCTATTCCTAGGTATCTAGCCCCTAAAAATAAACATTTGTTCATACAAAAAAAAACATATACACAAATATCTATATAAGCACTATTGATAATAGCCAAAAAAGTCAAAACAACCAAAATGTCCATCAATGAGAAACCAGATAAACAAATCACAGTACATACATACAAAGAAATTTTATTCGCCCATAAAAAGGAATGAGATTCTGATACATGCTACCATGTAGATGAACCTTGAAAACATCATGTTAAGTGAAAGAAGCCAGACATAAAAGTTCACTTTACACAAAATGTCCAGAAGAGGCAATTCCATAGAAAGCAGATTAGTGGTTGCCTGGGACTGGGGGACAAAGGACTAAGCAATGATTGCTCAATTAAACTGCACTGAATTTTTTGAATAATGGAAATGTTTTGTAGGTAGATAGAGGTGGTGGTTATACAATACTGTGAATGTGCTACCACTGAATTGTTCGCTTTAAAACGTTTACTTTTATGTTATTTGAATTCTATTTCAATTTTTGAAAATTAAAAAAGACATATGAGAGAAAAATAGCTTTTTCCACCCTGCTGTTACCAATAAAAGTGATTGCAATTGCTAAAGCAAGTTGAGGAAGAAACAAGTGTGAGGAATAACAACCTTCTAAAGATGACAGGGAAAAAGAAGGAACTTGGGTTCTGGGTGGATCGTCAAGCCATTTAATTGATCTGCCATAAAATCACTCTTCCCAAGTAATTTTTACTTTGTGAGATAATAAATCCCCCTATTAAGAAGTCCTACTATGGATATAATGTTTGCCAAATGCTTTTATTTTCTCTTTTATTTGTATTTGGTACCTGGAAGCTAGCAGGCTTCTGGCAATTTCCCTGAGTGATTCCAGGTAGTCCCATAATCATTTTCAGGCACCACAGCTTTGCAAAACACTCCTACTTACCTGCAGAAACCAGACATGCACCATTCCTGCTGTTATAAAAATCCAAGCCCTGTGAATCTAACCACTTACACTATTCCAGACCTCCCAGAAACACAGACCAGAGAAGGTCGGTACACAGGCACATTCTGTCCAGATCTTATCTGCAGTCCACAGGCACTTGAGATTCCACAGTCAAAAGAAAACTGACCTTCAACATACTAATAATGGATCTCTCTCTTTTTAGTCCTAATCTTACTTCAATTAATTTTAGTGCTTCCATATATGCTATTGGGGTCTTTTACCATTCCACCACTATATTCATACACACGTACATGCACACCTACACACACGTCACTGCATGTCATTTTACCTTGAAATCACTCAGAAATCACAATGCCACAAAACCCTCAATGTTGTTTTCCCTCAGCCTCCCCTAACTCCCTCTCCCAAGAAACCTACCTTGGGTGGAAGAGAAAAGGAGGTAGGAAGGCAACAGGCAACTTGCCACTTCCTGCCCCCCTGGAGTTGCGAAGGAGGAAGAAATCCTTTGGGGTACTTGAGCTATGGTTGTGGGGGTCCCATGGCGGCAGCCCCATCTGCCACTTAGCAGGAACCAAGACAGGATATCCTTCATATTATCCAAGACATTTTATCTGAAGAACTCAATTGATGTCTGTTGATTTAAGTTTTGTATCAGGAGTAACAAGTCCCAACTGACACGTGATGCTGTACAGCTGACAGAATGCTTCCACATGCATTATGTTATTTAATTGGGGTTACCATTCCTCAAGGTGGACCTTCTTGTTCCTACTTTATGATACAAAGCCAAGGAGGAATGATTTCCACCTAGCTACAGCCTGGAGGTAGCAACCGGGCCCCGGGTCAAAGCTTTCTGATCCCAGATATCTTGCTCTTTCTTTTTCTGTTCCTTGTTATGGACATCTGGGGCCCAGCTGCTAGTCCTTGACCTCAGAATCCTCCTCTGAAGGTCTTGGGAGTCCCCAGGGACTCTTTTTTTTTTTTTTTTTTTTTTTTTTTTTTTTTTAAATATATTTTATTGATATTTTACAGAGAGGAAGGGAGAGAGATAGAGAGCTAGAAACGTCGATGAGAGAGAAACATCGACCAGCTGCCTCTTGCACACCCCCTATGGGGGATGTGCCCGCAACCAGTGTACATGCCCTTGGCCGGAATCGAACCCGGGACCTTTCAGTCCGCAGACCAACGCTCTACCACTGAGCCAAACCGGTTTTGGCCCCAGGGACTCTTAATTCCCATGGTCCAGGCTGTCTGATGCTCCCTCTACTAACCTCACTGTTTTAGCTTGTATCTGCAATTGTGCTAATGACAAATGCTGCTTCCATGGCCAGACTTAGGAACTGGGGAGTAAATAGCAACCCTACAGCACTGATGTAAGAAAGAACAGAACCTCCTCTACAAACCAATTAAGAGCACCTGTTGTAGTTCTATGACCTTTTGAAATTTTTTTTCAAGAGATAGTTTTTCATAAGGAAAAACAAATAAATGCTCAGAGAAGTCAGAAAGGGCCTTTTATTACCCTGGCCGGTTTGGCTCAGTGGTTGGAGCATCAGCCCTCATACCAAAGGGCCACAGCTTCGATTCCTGGTCCAGATCAAGAGCACATACCTTGGTTGCAGGTTCCCCAGCCCCAATAGTGGTGAGTGTGGGATGCAACCAATCCATGTATGTGTGTCTCTCTCACCGCTTCCCCCTTTCTTCCACTCTCTAGAAATCAATGGAAAAATATCCTTGGGTGAGGATTACATTTAAAAAGGGAGAGAAGAGCCAAAACCGGTTTGTCTCAGTTAATAGAGCACCAGTCTACTGACTGGAAGGTCCCAGGTTTGATTCCGGTCAAGGGCATGTACATTGGTTGTGGGCACATCCCCAGTAGGGGGTGTGCAAGAGGCAGTTGGTCGATGTTTCTCTCTCATCGATGTTTCTAGCTCTCTATCCCTCTCCCTCTCTGAAAAAAAAATCAAAGTATATATATTTTTTAAAGTGGGGGGGGGGGAGAGAATATGGTGTCTACCAGGAATTTCCAGGGGTTTGCTAGGAAAGGATAGGGGAGAGGCCAAAAGATTTATTTATTTATTTTGGCCTCTCCCCTATCCTTTCCTAGCAAACCCCTGGAAATTCCTGGTAGACACCATAATGTTAGAAGTTGAATAAGGACTTTGTATTGGCTTCCTATTGCTGCCATACCAAATTACCAAAAATTTAGTGGGTTTGATACAATATAAATTTATTGACTCACACTTCTGAAAGTCAGAAATCTGGGTGTAGCATGGCTCAACTGAGTCCTCGGCATATAGTTTCTCAAAAACAAATTCAAGGTATTGACAAAGCTGTATTCATTTCTTGAGGCTCTGTTTCCTTGTTGGCTGTCAACTAGAAGCATCTCTCAGCATCTCATGGACACCTGCATTTCTCATCACATCAGCTTCTCCACCTGCAACACCTCATGCTTCACATCTCTCTGCCTTCCTCTGCTGCCTATAAGGGCTTATGTGATCACATTGGGCCTGTTGGATAATCTGGGATAATCTCCCTATTTTAAAGTCAGCTGATTAATCACCATAACTACATCTGAAAAGTCCCTTTTGCTATGTAACATACTATTACCACAGTAGTAACACTAAAAGGGTAAGATTATGGGGGCCAAAATTCTGCCAAACATAACCCATACTTGGGTGAGCAACCATGATTTCCATACACCTCAAATGCATCCATTTCTCCTGGCCTCAAAGTCCAGATGTCTACTAAGTCTCTTTACAGTATTTAAGCTTTCACTAAGATGATTTAGGACTTTTTTACACTTGTCCTTAATCTCTATGACTCATCGCCAAGTCTTTAATATTCATAGTTCTACCAACAGTCTGTTCAAGACATTTGAAGTTTTCTTCTATTATGCTGCCATGTTCTTGATAATTTACTTTACCTCCACAGTTAAAAATTTCCTCATCTACATAATAATTCTAGTTTCAAATGTTGGGAGAAGGAATACCCCGACAGAATGCTCTTAATCACCTTCCATATGGCTTTGGAGCTCAGTCATTACCAAGCACCACAAGAATAATGTCATTAAACCATCCAGTGGTCACATTTTGGCTAGTTCAAGGAAGATGATGAGGAAGCAGTTTGGCCACGCTGTTTGCCTGTCTTTCAATTGGGAGTGGGATGGTGATCTTTGAAATTATCTCTGAGGTAGAGGCCCCTGTGGTCTCCTACTTTCCAATGCTGGACATGGTGCCAAGGCCTGACATCAATCAACCAACCTTCAATTTTTAATTTAGCAAACACATCTAATGCTTACTAAGCACTGTTCTAAGTGCTTTGTATTTATATTAACATAGAGGCATCATTATTGGTAACCTGTGGATGAGGGAGTGAGACATGGAGAAGCAAGTAACTTGCCTAAGATCACATAGCTATGGAGGGATGGAGCCAGGATTTGAATCCAGGTAGTTCTCATGTTTTTAACCACTAGGTTATGTTGCCAGAGTGCCAACCTTTAGGACACCTCTTCTTATTCATCGTAACAGTGGGGTTAGAAGAGGGAACAACAGGAAATTATTCCCCCACCTACCTACCTCCATTGCCTCTAACTGGGCCATCATAGAAGTAAGGAAGAGCGGTGCTTGGGAGAAGAAGAAAAGGAGAAGACCATCACCAGAGTTAGGGAAGGAGGTAGAAAATAAGGAAGCTGGACATTAAAAGCTCAAAATGTTAAAAGTTTTAAGCTGTTTCTCCATATCTTCTGCCTCACTGCAGCTTGGAGCTGACTTCCAGAGATGCTGAGAAATTCTAGAGACAGAGAGCAAAGTCAAAGGGGTGTTCACA
This sequence comes from Vespertilio murinus, assembly GCA_963924515.1. Lineage (NCBI taxonomy): Eukaryota > Metazoa > Chordata > Mammalia > Chiroptera > Vespertilionidae > Vespertilio > Vespertilio murinus. Next base: position 6,072,486 of record OZ004710.1, on the reverse strand, counting down.
GGGCCCACAGGCTGAACACACAGTGGGGACCAATAAAAGAAAACTCAATCGCATTGTATTTTAAAATAAATTATTTCATTAATGTGTCCAACAGAGTTGTGAGGAAGTGCTGTTTAAACCCTAAATTCACTATCACCAGCCACTCTGCCACCAAAGAGAATATTTTCTATTATTGATAAACTAGCGGCCCGGTGCATGAAATTCGTGCACAGGGTTGGGGGTTGTCCTCAGCCCAGCCTACCCTCTCCAGCCTGAGACCCCTCGGGGGATGTCCTGGTTATCCCTAACTGCCTTCCCCTGCTGACCTGATCACCCCCAATCTGGCTCCCAAATGCTCACCACTTCTGCCTTCCAGCCAGATCAACCCCTAACCTCTCCCCTGCCAACCTGATTGATGCCTAACTGCTCCCCTGCCAGCCTGATTGCCCCCAGCTGCCCTCCCCTGCTGGCCTGGTCATCCCTAACTGCCTTCCCCTGCTGGTCTGATCACCCCCAACTGCCCTCCCCTCCCGGCCATCTTGTGACAGCCATCTTGTGACCACATGGGGGCAGCCATCTTATATAAGGGGGTGACAGTCAATTTGCATATTACCTCTTTATTATATAAGATAGATGTCAACATTGTTTCTTCCCCTTACAGAGGCTGGCAAGGAGAGAATGAGAAAATATGAAAATGTTAAAACGTCTATGATTTTTTTACACTGCTAAAGGTGAGATCGCAAATTGCAATGTATGGGCCTGAGCTGGCTCCCAGGCATGTTTTGTTTGGCCCGCATAATGGTAGCATGCACAGTGTTTTTTTTCCCCTCAGTGTTTTAAATTGGCAATAGTTGCTAACCATATAAAAATATTCTTTGGCAAGAATCATTTGACAGATGTATTGCAAATAAGTTCTACTTGTTCCACAGCTTGCCAAAACGTAGTTATGAATTTTGATAAACAGCAGTTCTTAATGAAATATAATTTATCAATCTTTTCCTTTATGGTAGTGCTTTGTATGCCCTGTTAAAAAATAACACTCCTTATGAAATTCATGAAGATATTATCCAATGCTTTCTTCTAGAGAAGCTTTATTGTTTTACCTTTCACATTTAGGTCTATGACTCATATTGAATTAATTTTTGTGCATGGTAGGGATCCAGGTTCATTTTTTCCATGTGGATAGCCAATAGTTCCATCACCACTTATTGAAAAGATCATATTTTCCCCCACTGAATTATGATGGCATCTTTATTGTAAATCAAGGGAACCTAAATGTGTGGATGCTTGGTGGCTCTCTATTCTGTACATTGAGCTATTCATTTAACATTTACAATACCACTCTTAAATTACTGTGGCTTTATAATATGCCTTTAAATTTAGTCATGTAAGCCCTCTAATTTTTATCTTCTTCAAGGTTATCTTGACTATTCATTGGGATGAAAACTTAAAATTGGTGCACATAATTATATATGTCATTTCTCACTGGGAAAAAAAGTAATGTCAAAAGGACTTTCTGGGGGTGAGGGAGATGAGACATTGAACCTCTCTCAAGGAATCAGACATCTAGCAACACAAGAGCCTGTATGGCAATAATCCAGAGCTGCCTTTGTAGACAGGGTTTACAGGCTCCAATTTTTCATAGTCCCCACGTATTGTTCTCTATTACTGAAGAAGATGGCCTAGTACACTTTACTTGCTCCTCACTGGCTTCACTTATTTATTGTTACTTGGATCCTGAAGGTATCTGAATTAATAGGCTAATTTAGCAGAGCCTATTGATGTAGCTTTGACCCTGTGAAGGGATGTTACTGGTAATCATAAGGAGTAAGCTACATTGCTCTGAATAATTGAGGGAAATGGAGGGGAAATTGAGGGGCTTCTTTGAAGCCAATGTCTCCACCTCAACACTATTAATATTTGGTTTGGGATCATTCTATGTGGTGGATGCTGTCCGATGCACTGTAGGATATTTAGCAGCATCCCTGACCCCTCTACCCACTAGATGCTCCTCCAAGTTATGACAACTGAAATGTTTGTAGACATTGTCAATTAGTCCCTGGGAGCAGGGGCAAAATTGCACCCAGTTGGAAACTACTGACTTAGACTTGAGTAAAACAGGAAGGGTTACAAATACTGGCAGGATTCCCAAGGTTATCAACTGCCCCCTTACCTCAGCCAGCAGAAGCAGAACAGTGCATAGAATATGTGAATAATGTCGCCTACAGTTGTTCAATGTGGTGACCCTGGGGACACACTATTTACAAGCTCCCTCTCCCTGAGTATTCTGTGTATTCTTCCCCTTTCCCATTCTACTCCATCTTCCATACATATACACACGAACAACTGCTGTAAATGATGTGGGGGGGGGTGATAGATGGTCCATTTATCAAACTAATTCCTAGGAAGCATACCAGAGTCAGAAGTGAGTAGGATAAAAACATCAGTTCTTCCACCATTACCTCTGCCTCTCAGAAAGATTGAGATGCAGGCTCTCATAGCACATGGGTTGAGGTTCAGGCCAATTTCATTTGCATTTCAAAGGCCCTGCTTCACCATTCTCTGTATCTGTATTTAATTCCCCAAGCATTATATTTCTTCCCCTTGGCTTTCCTTCAGCCTTGTAGCTTTGATTAAGTATAACACAGGGGTGGAGGTACTCTCTACACTAAGGATGGGAGTGGTCCACTCCAGGCACAAGAATAAGGGGTGCATTTTTGCATTCTCTGTAGAAAATTTTGAAAACACTAAAACTTACTAAAAGTCAGTCTGCTCTTATCACCATTTATCAGCAATTCTAGAATTGTTTAGACATTAGTCAATGATAAAATGCTCCTCTCCTGCCAACCCCCCAAAATATTCTATTGTTCCATATTCTAAACAATTATTTTAGCTATTATTGTTTTAAACATATATGTAATTTTTATATTTACAGCATGGTTCAAAAGTAGGTTTACATTCACAAGTATGCAAAACAAGGAGTGTATTTTTATATTACTATTTATTATTATACTAGAGGCCTGGTATACAGATTCATGCACTGGTGGGGTCCCTCGGCCTGGTCTGCACCTTTTCATAATTTGGGACCTCTTAGGGGATGTTGGACTGCTGGTTTTGGCCCGATCCCCACTGGCCAGGCTGATGTACCCCACCAGTGCATGAATCTGTGCACCAGGCCTCTAATATGAATGTAAGATCTTTGGCTAATCTCTTCCCGCCCTCCCCACTTCCCACTGAGATTCATCAGTCTGTTCCATGTTTCCATGGCTGTGCATTGAGCATCTGCCCCCTGGTGGTCAGTGCAAATCATAGTTACCAGTCAAATAGTCAAACAGTCTCTTAGGCATATATAGTACCCTATTCTGTAAACCTACTTTTGTCCCATCTATATATCCACTGAGCCAAACCAGCTTGGGAGATATATATATATATATATATATATATATATATATATATATATATATATATATATATATATGCCTAAGCAACTGGCTGGTCAGCTGACGTGACCTGCGCCCTCTCACAATATGGGACCCCTTGGGGAATGGTTGGAGAGCTGGTTTCGGCATGACCCCCACAAGCAAGGCCGAGGGACCCCACCAGTGCACAAATCCATGTACCAGGCCTCTAGTATATTTATAACATAAGCATAAGCAACACCAGTAAAGACAAATATTCTCTATATATGTACACACACATATATATGCAGTATTTCTACTCTAATTATGTTGCTTTTGCTTATGGTGCTAGAGAATATAGTAAGTTCTTACTTAACATCGTCAGTAGGTAGTAACTAAGTGAAACAACATATAATGAAATCCATTTTAACCACTCGCTAATAGATATAAGCAAAAGTTGAGTTCCTATAGCTATAGCATCTCATCAACATTATAATGAAACGATGTTATTTGAGGACCCGCTTATACTCACAGGTAAATTTTACATTTCTGTGCCAAATCTACTAAGAGAATTTCAGGGCAAATAAATGAAGGTATATCTGGGTTACAATCGTATACTCAAAGATAAAAATCCTTTTTAGTCCGTTTGAAAGAAAAATGCAATGAGGGGAAAGCCATTCAATATGCCTGCAAATACTAGTGTCCACACTTCTAGAACACCTCATATTTTAAAAACAACATGGCAGGACCCCTTGAAGTTGGAGTTTGCCATGGAGATGCTACACTGCGAGGATTTTCACCCCCGGGCTTGGGGATATTTCAGAATTGTTAAATAACCTCAACTAAGAATTTTTGTTCAAATGAATTGGATATTTCAGCTTCATTTCTGAACCCTACACTTTGATAAGCCTCTGTGCCAAAAGAAGAGCTCTACACCTCTTGGTCATCTTGAGGCCCCCTAATATCTCCAAAAAAAGGAAAGAGCTGCCAAAACCGGTTTGGCTCAGTGGACAGAGCGTCGGCTCGTAGACTGAAAGGTCCTGGGTTCAATTCCGGCCAAGGGCATGTACCTTGGTTGTGGGCACATCCCCAGTAGGGGGTGTGCAGGAGGCAGCTGGTCAATGTTTCTTCTCATCGATGTTTCTAACTCTCTATCCCTCACCCTTCTTTTCTGAAAGAAAAAGAAAAGAAAAAAATCAATAAAATATTTAGAATTTTAAAAAATTAAATAAAAATGTATAAAATTTTTTTAAAAGAAAGAGCTGAAAGTGAAAAAGGCTCAACTTACCCAATAGGACTCTGGCCTACCAGCGTTTAGTCCCTTGTGTTCTGGGCATTGGACCTTTGTCCAAGCACACGCCAAAAGATGTGTAACAAATCAGACAGGCTGAGTTCATGTTAGAAACACTACTTTACAATCTTGCAGGGAAGTATTTCTTTCTAGGGGGAGGAAATAATTGGAAGAACACAAATCACTCCTTGAGGATTAATTGAGTGACTTCATGAATTTGTGCTTAAATCTTGAAAGGGAGCTGTCATCTCAGGGTGTTTTATGCCTTCTCATGTAAGGCCTTCCCATCCAAGCTTGTGTACAACTCTTGCCATTTCCCCCCACTCTGCACTCCACATCAACCTATTCTGTCCACAGGAAAATCTTTTGTAGTTCCCTGCATAACCACAAAGAAAATGACAAAACTATGAACATCCGCTCTGGACTGTAGGTGAGTGAGAAATCAACCTTCACTTTGCCAAACCACTAAATACTTAGGGCACTTTGTTACAGCAGTTAGCTTACCCTAATACATCCTATCACCTATCTCATGCTGCTTTGAAAATCATTTGTAGGTCTCTGTGAGCTCCTTAAGGGAAGGGATTATGTCTTGGAGGTCTCATCTCTAGCTCCTATCATAGTGCTTGACACACAGTAGGGGCATAGTAAATATCTGTGGAAGGAAGGTCAGGAAAGGGAACAACTCATGAATGGACACGGTAGCACAGAAGAAAGTCTACCTGGGCACATTTTTATCCTTTGCTCTGAATTAGCTGAGACCCTAATGAGTCAGTTTTGCCTCTCTGGACCAGTTTCCCTGACTGTAAAATGAGGTTAGCTGGATCAGTTCAACTCCAATGAGTGAGCATCAGTATCACCTGGGGGGGCTTGTTTATATCAAGATTACCAGCCGAAACCGGTTTGGCTCAGTGGTAGAGCATCGGTCTGCGGACTGAAAGGTTCCGGGTTCGATTCCAGTCAAGGGCATGTACCTTGGTTGCGGGCACATCCCCAGTAGGGGGTGTGCAAGAGGCAGCTGGTCGATGTTTCTCTCTCATTGACGTTTCTAGCTCTCTATCGCTCTCCCTTCCTCTCTGTAAAATATCAATAAAATATATATTTTTTAAAAAAGATTACCAGGCCCATTCCCAGAGTTCCAGATTGAATTGGGGTGGGTTCAAATACTTTGAATTTCTAATAAATTCCCCGATGATACTGCTAATCTGGGAAACACTTGCCTAGATAATCTCAGATCTCTTTTATCTCTAAAGTGAGTGACTCAGTGATCCTCACCAGTGCTTGGGAAATGTCAGGGCCTGGTAATCTCCAGTGTCAAGTTTATGAGCCAAATCATAGATGATTTTCCCAAAGTTAGTTTGGCATTTGGTACCAGATTAGAAATATTCTATGTTGGCCCACCGCTACCTGATAGGACACCAGTGCCTCCAAAATCATTTAAATTTTAAATGTGAGAAACTGTGGGGTACCAGATTACTGGTCAGAATTTTCAAACCAACTCTTCCTGATCCTTCCCCTTCACTTCCACTCCCATTACTGGACCTTTTTTTGAAGGGATTAAGCAGCGGGTGAATGGTTCCCTCTGGTTGATGTTTCTCTCTTCCAAATACGGCCAATAAATATACTGACACCAAGACTCCATAAAAGCCACAATTAGTTATCATATATTTATTTTTAACATAGCACCCCAGTTTCACATCATGTACATTTTCCAAAGCTGGAGATTCTTAACCTACTATGTTCTTCACAGACTTTCCAACAAGTGTGAAAAAGAGGCAGTAAAGGTTAGCTGGAATCTACAAGTCACAATCCAAATACAGGATACCCTATATTTATTTACATTTAAGATCAATATAGATAATGTTCCCAATGCTTAGCAAATGAATGAGACTGTGGCTGAGTAAAATATTAACACAACTTATTAGCACATACTCATGAAAACACAGAAGGCATAAAACATATACTTTACTGTTATTTGTTTTACTGTTCAATGTACCTGTCATGAAAAAATATACATTTTTTTACTTTCAAGGTTAAAATAGACCATCAGCTCATTCTCTCTTCTGGCTCACTGCTAGGGAAACAAAAGTGGCTCTTTCTAAAGTGGCTCTTCCCATCCATGGCTCACTTGAACGTATTTGGCCTAAAAAACAGAATGGTAGTGCTAAAGAAAAAAGTACACCCAAAAGCCCTCACACAAGTTGCCTTAAAATGAAATAAAAACAACACAATTCAGTTGATCTAATCATAATATAATGGGTTTGTTGTGTCAAATGTTCCATCCCCAGGGCATAGTGGAGCTATGTTTCCTTACTATAGTCCCCAAATTCCAATTCATGCCAATGTACTCTGGTCTTCAGAATCATAAACCCGCTTTTTCCAATCTCACATAGCCATAAATTTAGCTTAGTGTGAGATAAAACTCAGAAAACGTGAAAAATGAACACCCCTCAATTGTTAAAAGCAGACCAAGACTACAATAACTTGAACAAGTCATCCCAACTGAAACCCTGCAATGTCTTTTAGAAAATGTTCCTTTAATATCATGTGTGTTAGTCAATGTAGAAAATAATCACAGACGCTTAAAAGCAACTATGTACCTGGAATGCCTTGCTCACATTAACAGACTGATGTTTCAAGGAACACTTGTAAGTCAACCTCTGAAAGCCTATTTTTGAGGAGGGAAGCAGCTCTTAGATTTAGAATCTACTTGTATTGCTTTTAAAGTCTGGCCCTCTGTGTCTGCTGTTCTTATAGTTGCTCTTGGGAGGGTCCATAACTAGATGCATTTCTCAACACACACAAGCAACGTAAGAGTAAGTCTCACACTCAAATATCCATTAATGATTTATCTGTTGGCATTGGTGGGCAGCTCCCCTTAGCCTGTGCCAAAACAGAATCAAGATATGCCAGCTCAGGACTCTGAAAACTCCAATGTCTACTTTGTTCCACACTAAGTCATGGTACAAAAAAAATCATGACAAGAACACCAATAACTGAAGTGTAAATTCAAGTAATCCTTTGATTAAAAATGTACACTTAAAACAGAATAAACCAGTTGTAAAGAGAAATCAAAGTTAGTACTGTTCTATGTAACTAAAAACGAAAAAGGTTTCTCAACTGATATTTCATTTTGTTCACACAATCATAATTTTCAAGCTACAACCTACTGAGTCCTACTTGTCAATATGGAAAGACCAGGTTGCTAAGATATTTGAAAATCATTTTTTATATGTTTAGAATCACATTTCCCTTGGTGATATCTAGCCAGGAGGTGTGATTCTAGTTTATGTTGAACAAATGTTTTTTAGCTCTAAGGTGTTATACTATAATTGAGATTTTCAAACTACTGCTTAGAAGGCATTTGCAAGAGCTTGCCTTAACTGCAAAAAACACATCCATTCCAGATTACTTTCTTATTGATCTTCTGAATATACATCTATTATTACCATGAGTGTGAGATCATTTAAGAAATAGACAATATCATTTAGAAACAGACTATAGAATCAAGTCACATATGAAGAGAAGGATGCTTTATGATAGTTTAGACATTGGTATAAATCAAAGGAAAACTCATGTTTTTGATTACTCACCCTATGCTGAAATTGAACATTTGCAACCAAGTAACAAAAGATATACTGAAGAAAACTAACTTACTACATATTGAGTTCATTTCTGGTCTATTTAAAAACAAACTCCCATAAGGAATACAGGAATGGAATCCATTCAAAGCAACAACTCTCAAAAGTTCTGCCAAAAAAACTCAGAGTAACTTATTGCATCATGAAAGGTGAGGTGTTCAAAAGAATAAATAGTTAATCATATTCTTTCCCTTCATATTTTTGCTTCAATCCATGAGAAACATTTAGAACTAATATTCATTAAAACATGTTTTAATATTTTAAGATTAATTAAGTAAATAAAATTCAACAAGGTAAATAGAAGAAACCTTCTAATCTGTTTTTAATATTGCTAGAGGATCAAGGAGTTAACTTAGAATCTATAAATCAGGTGGCTTCCCAACTCTGCCACTAATTCTATGGATCCTTGGGCTAGGAACTGTGGTTTCTCAGGGCCTTGAATTACCTAAGCAAACGGCAAGAGATGGGTACAGGTCCTCAGAGGTCAGACATCTTAATTCTCCAATGACAGTAAAATGGGCATAGCTTCCAGCTAAGCTGTCTCCTCTCCCAATCAGGCCCAAAGCACTTCTCTAATATTAATAAAGCAGTTTAATCTTTCTAATTAAAGCAAATATCTGCATTGATGACAACACATGCCTCTATTCCAGATCTACCTTTTGGCTTTGCTCCAGGTCTACTGGATAGGGAGGTGGCAAAAGCAATATGCCATAGACAAAAGATACTAAGATATCTAATGGGGGCACTATCAACTCCTACTATACTTTTGTCTTTGGGACTATGGGACATCTATGAAGGACCAACAAGGTTATTAAATCCCCACAGATGGGGACAAAATGGCCCTCTGTCCACAGAACTCTGCCCAACAAGCAGGTTTAATTTTGGAGTAGTTTTACATAAGAGGTATAATAATGATTTCAATAGCTGTCTTCCTATAAATCACATTAAAGGCTCACAGAAACATTATTGGGAGTTTAATTCTAAATTGCAAGTGTACATCCTAAGAAAACAGAGAAACAAAGAATGAGCACTAGTTAGGTAATAATAATGTGTGTAAGTGTATGTGCATCTATGTGTTTGTGTTTAATCATTTTTTAAAAATCCACTTCTAAACAACTAATAAACTGAGGTCACTAAAAGTCCAGTCAAGAAAATTGGGTATAGATATTATTGGCATGTGCTTTAATGAAATGTCTATCTTAAAATATTGGTGAGGCTATGCAACTCATGGAGCTTTGATTGTCTGATGCAAGTTTTTCCCCTTAATGAAAACCAAACCGACTAAACAAAATCCCAACCTAATTTTGCTTGATGGAGGGAAATGTCAATATTATTAAAAAGTACATCATATAACATTCCTTGGTTTATATGTCTGCTTAATGTATATGAAGTGCTATCTCGAGTGAATGTGTATACACTGGAAGATTACGGGGTAAAGTGCATAGGCTATTCTTTCCTGGATTTAATGTAACAAAAGGCAAACATGCTATAAAATGTCTGCAACAAAGACACTATTGATAAAATTGGTTGCAGTCCCCAGAATTGAGAACATGGGAAAAGAGGTTAACTTTGCACTGACCCATTCATGACCTTAAGAAGGGTTTACACTGATTCTGAACCCTTTCTACAGGGACCAAAAGAGTAGCCAAAGGGGAAGGAAAAATGTATGAAATAGAGAAAGACTTCGAGATTTCTGATTTTTAAAATCAAGCCAATTCAAAAACCTTTAATATGCACAGAACAAAATCAACAATTTGTTTACCGTTGTAAAAACATCATCTGTGTAAGCCTTATTTCTGTCATTAAGCCATTGATAAAGCTTGACAATGGAATAAGGAAACATTAAATAAACTCCTACTCTTCTAAAAGCTGTCAACTCTATTGAAGTCAAAGACAATCTCACCTGCTATAAACCTATCCAAATCGCTTGAAAAAGGACCCTAGGCACACCCCACCCCTCTGTTCTAAGAATGGGTACAGCAGCAAAATGCGTAAGAGACAGCTTTCCTTGCCATCAGTCTCTCAAAGTGACATTAAAGCTGATGTGCCCTGATCCCTGTGAAGGTTGGACAATTCCCATCTTCAACTTGAGTTTTCTGGTGAAGCAGCAGTTATCAGAATTTCTATAGGATACTGGCTTCTGTAGTTTGAGCTCACTGTTTTACCTCACTTACACTGGAGTCAGTTTGGCCCTTCTTCACTACACATAAACCAATCACTTCCCAAGAGTATGCTTCACATAGAACCAAATACTTATATATCCAGTGTCGTAATTGGCTTCTTTTCATTATTTCTTCACATCCAATATACTCATAATCCAGGTTACAATAACAAAGACAAAAATAATTACCAGAGATTGTTGAATAGTTAGTAACAACCATTTCCCCTCTTCTTCCCCAGTTTGAATACCTGGGTTCAAACAACAAATGTTTATCAATCCAAACAGTCTCATCAGCCTTTCCTATTTGATGGGTAGTTTCCAAATTCATGCATTTACATATATGTTTTCCATGCAAGATAAAAGTAAGAGATCTGGCAACTATTTTAATATGATTAGGAGAAGCCGTAAAAGCACATTGCTCTTGCCTAAAAATTTACATGAAAAGGCTGAGTTATCTGGGTTGACAGCCTAGCTAAGCCAAGTTAAATAGATCACTGACAAAACTTCCACTTTACAGAGGTTTAAAGACCGAGTTAAGTCTTTGACATTTAGTAGAAAACAATAATTATGTATTATTAATAGCTAGATAAAATCAAAATGGCACTAGATAAGCAATTTTTGGCATATGGTGATAGAGGGCACAGTGCCGATCTAAGTCTGAAGCTTTTGCTTTATTTTAGGGTGTTTTTTTTTATAATCACCATGCCAAAGTTAGAATTCCAATTATTCAGGAAACCAACCTACTGTACATGATATACATACAAAAGTAAAACAAGCATCCTAAAGGTACTGGATTATAAGATCTTAATACAAATCATAAATTCTTTAAATAAATAATGCTCTACATTGTCATTTGCTAGAAGGTTGATTTTTGCTAAGGAGCAACATCTAACATCTCAAGAAAGTCGTGAAGAATGAGAGAGAAATTCCACTGATAATTACAATTTCAAGTGTGATAATCAGTTATATAGTTTCATCACAGTAAAGCACACAAGTATAAAAGTAAAGGTGACATGGATTCTATCCCACTGCTCACAGCTTTTTGACACAGTCAGACATCTATCTATGACAAGTAGTTGGTTTGAAACAGTTAAAGGAAAGATCTTGGCAGAAAAGGTCACCCGCTATTACTTGGATCTTGGGGTCACAACACGGTGACTGGACGAAGTTGTTCCAATTGGTTTTCCAATGCAATCCGTTCTTGATGAACCTCCTGAGTTATATAAAGCAGAGAAAAGAGAGAAAAAAGCAAATGGGTCATTTCCTGGGTTCATCCTTAGTTCATGAGATATTAAAAAGGAATATAACTGGACCCATAAAGACTTAAGTACCATATGACTCAGGGACGGGTGGACTGGAAGGTATCATGTTTATAGCTGGTGATTAGTCAAAGAAAGCTTCACATTTTGTGATATCTTAACTTTTTTCTGAGGATGATGAAATGGAACTGACTGACACACACACACACACACACACACACACACACACACACACACCTGCCACAGCCTCAATCTCACCTTCAGTTTTAACAGAACCAGTGACTGGCAGAGAATAATGCTAAACATTACAAGATTGATTAGGAAGTGAGTAGAAAAACAAAAGTAGACTCCTAATACTGAGAGGTGAAGCCATCATGGACTCAACTTCTATTCAATATCTTGTTTCTAATCCAACACCATACTCAGTCAGATTTGAGGGACGAAAAAGTGTACTTGGATGGCCCTCTACCAAAGTTTTATCTAGGGTGCTTGGCAAAATATGGCTTGAGGTGTGACTTCTGGGTGAAAGGCAGAAACAAAGATCAGCGAAATGCTATTTGGGAATTCATTTTTTTCAGCCCTAAAACAGATTTATTGGCAGAGAGAGAGGGAGACACATAAAGGCATTCTTCGCATTTATTCACCCACCCTCCTACTCACCCATCTAACAATCTGAGATTTATCTACTACTGGCCATATTCTGCTCTAGGTGCGATCATACCAGCAAAGAATAAGACAGATCATACAATGAAATATTATTCAGCCACAAATAAGAACGAAATCCTGCCATTGTGACAACATGGATAAACCATGCAGCTATTATGCTAAGTGCAATAAATTAGACAGAGAGAGACAAATACTATATGATCTCATTTATATGTAGAATCTAGAAAAGCCATTTGGCTTTTCATAGAAACAAAGAGTAGAATGATGGTTGCCAGGGGCTAAGGGATGGGATAAATGGGTATTTGTTGGTTAAGAGTACAAATTTCAGTCATAAGATGTATAAGTTCTGATGTTCTAGTGTACACTATAGTAACTATACTTAACAATGCTATATTATATACTTGAAAGTTACTAAGAGAGTAAATCCTAAATGCTCTTGGCATATAAAAGAAATGGAAATTATGTGAGGTGATGGACTTGTTAACTAACAATACTGTGATAATCATACTGTAATATATAAGTATATCAAACCAACATGTTGTACACCTTAAAATTACACAATGTTACACATCAATTATATCTCAATAAAGCTGAAAAAATAATAGAACTACCATATGATCCAGGAATCCCACTTCTGGGTATATATCTAAAGGAACTAAAATCAGTTTCTCAAAGAGATATCCATATTCCAACGTTCACTGCAGCTTTATTCACAATAGCCACAGAAGCAGCCTAAATGTCCATTAATGAATGAATGGATACAGAAAATGTATATACATGCGATGGAATATTATTCAGCCTATAAAAAGAAAAATCATTACTGGACTTAGTGTGGTGATCATCTTATAAGGTATATACTAGTAAATATTGAATCACTATATTATACACCTAAAACTAATATGATATTGTATACCAACTATACATAAATGTAAAAATAAGTAAATAAAATAAAGGAAACCCTGTCATTTGTGACAACATGAATGAATCTGGAAGACAGTATGCTAAAGAAAATAAGCCAGACACACAAGGAAAACACTACATGACATCACTTACACAGTATGAGGAATCTAAAATAGTCAAACTCATAGAACCCAAGTATAGAATGGGGGTTGCCAGTGGCTGAAGCAAAGGGGAAATTGGGAGGTATTATTCAAAGGATCCAAAGTTTCAGTTATGTAAGATGAATAATACCCATGATCTATTTGCTTTTTAAAACCACTTTATTGAGGTATGACTGTCATACAAAAAAATTTGTACATATTTAATGTATACAGTGTGATGAGTTTGGAGATAATTATACACCCATGAAACCATCATTACAGTTTATGTCATAAAAATATCTATAACCTCTAAAAGTTTCCTCCCACCCTCTTTATTTATTATTATTATTATTAGTGTATGTGATAAGAATACTTAACATAAGTCCTACCCTCTTAGGAAATTTTTAATAAACATATTACAATAAAGCCTTTAGAAAAAAACATAAGAGAGTATCTTCATAATTTAGATATAGGCAAAGTTTCCTTATATAGGAAGAAAGTAATAATTATAAGAGAAAAATGACAAATTATACTTTATCAAAATTTAAAAATATTGTTCATGAAAAGACACGGTTAAGAAAATGAACAGGTAAAACAAAGGCTGGAAAAAAAGCATTCATAAAACAAAGCACTAAAAACTCAATTTTTAAAAGGGCCAAAATTTTGAAAGAGCACTTCGTAAATATATGAGAGGTAAATAATCACATAGAAAAGTGTTCAACATAAGCATCAAGGAGATGCGAGATTAAAATGACATCACCAGAGGACTGGCTAAAACTAAAAGAGTAACACACTAAATGTTGATGAGGATGTAGAGCAATTGGAACTCTGCTATATTAAGTGAGGGTTAATACAAAATGCTCTAACCACTTGGGAAAAACTCTAGAAGTTCTAATAAAACTAATCACATATTGTCACCACCTAATCTACAAACCCTAATCCTAAATAGTTACCCAAGAGAAGTGAAAATGTATTTGCACACAAAGACTAATTCAAAATGCAGTTTTGTACAAAATAGCTCAAAATTGGAAACAGTTCAGGTGTCTAATATATGAGAATCGATAACCAAATTGTGGCATATTCACTCAATAGGATACTACTCGTCAATAAAAAGCAGATTATTGACATATACAGCAGTATAAATGAACCTCAAAACCAATATTAAGAGAAAGAAGTTTCACAGAAAAGTATATGTTAAGAGTGGGGTAGGAATTGACTGGGAAGGAGCAAGAGGAAGCTTCCCGGGATGATGGGAGTGTTCTGAATCTTGATAGGGGTTTGGGCTCTATAAGTGTATGCATTTGTTAAAAATTCAACAAATGTGCCGAAACCGGTTTGGCTCAGTGGTAGAGCATCGGTCTGCGGACTGAAAGGTCCCAGGTTCAATTCCGGTCAAGGGCATATACACTGGTTGCGGGCACATCCCCAGTGGGGGGTGTGCAAGAGGCAGCTGGTCGATGTCTCTCTCTCATTGATGCTTCTAGCTCTCTATCTCTCTCCCTTCCTCTCTGTAAAATATCAATAAAATATATAAAAATTCAACAAATGTACCCTCAAGATTTGTGTGTTCACTGTATATAAAATGAACATCATAAGAAATGACTGTAAAAATATTAAAATCTAGTTAATACTATGCATGCTGGAATATTTAGAACACATGTACAGATCTCTTCAATTTACTTGAAAATATGTTAAAATAAGATGGACTGTAGATAGAGGAACAGATAAAGGAACGGATAAGTGATAAAACAAGTATAGGAAAATGTTAATGGCAGAACCAAAGTGGTGGCTATAAAAGTATTTACTGCATAATTCTTTCAACTTTCTTGAATGCTTGAGAGTGTACATAATAAAATATCAAAGCAAGGGGGTTAAGAAAAGAGAACAAAAAAGGAATAGACAGCCAAGACTGGTTTGGCTCAGTGGTAGAGCGTCGGGCTGCGGACTGAAAGGTCCCAGGTTCGATTCTGGTCAAGAGCATGTACATCGGTTGCGGGCACATCCCCGGTAGGGGGTGTGCAAGGGGCAGCTGGTCAATGTTTCTCTCTCATCGACGTTTCTAACTCTCTCTCTCCTTTCCTCTCTGTAAAATATCAATAAAGTATATTTAAAAAAAAAAAAAAGGAATAGACAACAGAGAATGCTAAAGAGGAAGCACCAGTGAAGCAGAAGAAAAAAAAAATGTGCCAGGTTAGGTTTCCCAAAAGCCAGTTAGAAAAGTGTCTTCAGAGGAGGGAGCAGCCAATTGTGAGGATTCTTTGGAAATGTCAAATAATATTAAAACAGGCCCATTGGATTTGGCCATAAGAGGAGTGAGTGGAGGAGAAGGAATCCACACTGAAATGAAGGGATAGAAATCTGTTGGTGAGGAAGCAGAGATAGTACATGGAAAGGACTCCTAAGAAACGTGTCTGTGAAGGAGGCCAGAGAGACCAGCAGCTGCAGAAGAGGGTTAAGGAAGCATGTTCATGTATGGATGGGAATGAGCCAGTAGAGAATATATGTTTACTAGTAAGTCCTAACCCCCCATACCTGTAAGTATGATCTTATACGAATAAAGGATCTTTGTTTATTTAATTTATTTAAATGAGGTTATGCTAGATTAGGCTGGGTCCTAATCCAGTTCACAGTGTCCTTATATGAAGAGGACACTATAAGAAGAGAAATTTGGACAGAGACAGACAGAGAGAAGGTCTTGTGAGAGTGGAAGCAGAAATCGGAGTGATGCGTCTGCAAGCCAAGGAATGCCAAGCACTGCCAGCCACCACCAGAAACTGGGAAGAAGATGGCAGGGTTCTCCCCTAGAGCCTTCTGAGAGTGAGCTTGGCTGTGATGACACCTTGATTTCGGACTTTTGGCCTCTAGAACTACGAGACTAGATTTCTGTTCTTTTAAACCACCCACTTCACAGTACTTGGATGTGACAGCCCTGTGAAACTAATGCAGGGGAGATTAATAATGAAGGGACACAGATGATAAGAACAGGGGTAATGTCCTTGACAAGGTGATATGAAGCCATTTCCAAGGTACCGGGAGAGGGGCTGGCCTTTGATATGTTCAGGACCACCTTCCTCCACGGAAATAAGTATAGCATCATTCAGGGTAGATCTAAACAAGTTACCCAGAAGCTTCAGACTATAATGAATGCTTCAAACCAGCCTTGTAATAGATTCCCTGTCCTTTTAGCTAACTATAATATGCAGCCTACATATTAACGTGACTAGTCTTCCACTAAGCATTCAAGAACCAGCCCATGAAACTAAAATCCAGCAATGCTCTGCCTTCCAAAAGGAGTGTGAGAACAAAGAAGCAAGTCTTACCAACAGGAATGATGGTAAATGAACCAGATGCTCGGTTAATGGTCAAAACAGAATAAAACCACTAGGCGAAAAGCCTGGAAATCCAAAATCAGAAAGCCCCTTGCTTACCTTCAGTTGCTGCTGGAGTTCACTGTTCAGCCGGGC
The DNA here is from genome assembly GCA_963924515.1 of Vespertilio murinus. Lineage (NCBI taxonomy): Eukaryota > Metazoa > Chordata > Mammalia > Chiroptera > Vespertilionidae > Vespertilio > Vespertilio murinus. The sequence continues at coordinate 6,055,590 of OZ004710.1, read as the reverse complement.
CAGCACTGCATTTGCCTCTTTATTTTTGCGGATAGCAGTTTGAATAGCCTTCTTCTGTTTGGAAGACTGTCTACAGAAAGTACAAACAGTTCAATGAAATAAAACTTAGAGGTCTGGACCCTTGTCAAGACTGTCTGATTCATGAGAAGTGCTACATTAACAAGGGGCTAATGTCACAGGGCTCCAAAAATAAAATCATATGTTCACAAGCGGGCAGGCAGACACACCCCAAATAAAACAAATTTGTCGGAATGAATTATTGACACCTGAAGTAATTCCCATTTTATAACTTGAAGAAAGGCTGTGAATCGGCCTTTATAAACACTCTGCATTCCATTTAATTCCAGGATATTTTAATAAGTATTTCTTCTGGACAAACTAGTCTGAAGGTAAAAATAGAACATTCTCTTTAGCAAAGATCCTACATTAATTTAACCAATCCCCATAACTCTCCTTTATTCCATTATTATGAGACATGAATGCCTGTGAGTGAGCATGTGCATGTGCATACACCAGCATGTATATCTGTAGCACTTGAGAAATACACAGAAATGTTTCAATGCTTGTACTCCCAAATTAAGTCAACAGCAAACTCATTCAACAGGTATAAATAAGGTAACCATATGTCTCACTTTGTCCATTACCATCTCTGCTTACACTGCTTGTCCAGCCTTAATTATTCTTAGCACCCTGTTTCTCCCTCAAAACTGTCCACAGTTGGGATAATAAATCAACATGGCTGTATAACCTACAAGTTTATATTCCACAGCAAGAAATACTGAATATAAGGGCAAAGTGGCAATTTAAGTTCCCCTGAACAATATTTGTAATCATTGGGAGATGGGGTATAGGCCAGAGAAACTCAGCTGATATGCATTGTGACCACTGTAGTGATATGATTAATATTCACTGAGAATATTCTCTAAGCCAGCCACTCTGCCAATTTGATAAGACATGCATACTCCTTTCACCAACAAATATGACGATTAATTTTTCATCCATATATATGCAGGGAAGGGGCTTCAAAATCTACTTTTTAAAATACATAGATTGGATTTCTGGTTTCAGGACAAGATGGAAAAGATATACTTCTCCTCTATTCCTTCCCGTGAGTACATACAGTTAAAACCCTGGACATAATGTTTAAATAAACATAAGATGACTCCAAAAAAAGTGGAATGAAGAAGGCTAGGGAATTCAGTACCCAGGGAAACATATTGCAGTAAATTGCTGTTGATTTGTGTGTCTTGGGAATTTGTGTTTGTTTGTTGTTGTTGTTGTTGTTGTTGTTGTTTTTGCTTCATAGATCCCAGACTGGATAGTGGAGAAGGTGGCCATCCAACAATGAACAAAATAAATTGATGAACAAAATAGATGCAGAGACATAGAAGCATGTAACAGACTGTGGAATCTCAGAGGGAAGGCAGGGGAGGAGGGTGGGTGGGAAAAGATCAACCAAAGACCTTGTATGCATATGTGCATAACCCATGGACACGGACAATAGGTGGTGAGGCCTGGGACAGGGGAGAGGGGACAGGGGAGGGCTAGAAGTCAATGTGGGGGAAAAGAGGGCATATATGATACTATATAATACTTTCAACAATAAAGATATTTTTTTAAAAACTACAGCTGTCACACTTAATGAAAAACTGGATGTTTTCCCTCTAAAGATTAGGACCAAGGCAAGATTTCTACTTACATCACCATTTTCATGATAATATTAGAAATCCTAGCCAGCACAATAATGTGAGAAATGGTATTAAGGTACACATCTTGAAAAGAAGTAGAATTGTCTCTATTTGCAGATGACATGATGGTCTATGTAGAAAATCCCAAATAATCTACAAAATCTGCTAGAACTAATAAGTGATTTCAGTATGGAGAAAAAGGAATTTGCAGGATGGATTAACATACAAAAATCAAAATAATTTCAATATACTAACAGTGAACACTTGCAAATCAAAATAAAAATATGATATAATGGGTGAGAAAGAAGAATGGAAAGTGACATGGGATCCCAATGGACATGGGATTTCTTTTTTGGGTGATGAAAATGTTTGAATTATTAGATCAGAGTGATGGTTGCCCAACTTTGTGAATGTACTAAAAACTACTGAATTGTATACTGAAAATGGTGAATTGTATGCTATGTTAATTATATCTCTATAAAGCTGTTAAAAAATAAGAAAATGAGCTGAAACCGGTTTGGCTCAGTGGTAGAGAGTCGGTCTGCGGACTGAAGGGTCCCGGGTTCGATTCCGGTCAAGGGCATGTACATTGGTTGCGGGCACATCCCCGGTGGGGGTTGTGCAGGAGGCGGCTGGTTGATGTTTCTCTCTCATCGACGTTTCTAGCTCTCTATCTCTCTCCCTTCCTCTCTGTAAAATATCAATAAAATATATATATTTTTTTAAAATAAAGAAAATGAAAAAGATCTCTTTGTGAACTCCACCAACTGCCCTGCCAATCCAACTTTGGAAGATGTTATAGCCACCACTGACTGACCAGCATTAATGTGAAGCAGAGATTAAAGTGGAAAGCTGGGGGATTACATGGAAGGAAGGTTAGCCATCTTTGTCCCTGATAGAGATCCATGCCCTCAACTTGGGGGTGGCTGGAAGGTGGTCAAAGCTCTCAGTGACCCTTAAGGACAAAACATCCTTCCTTTATGCACTGATGGCACCAGAAAACTGTCCATTTGGAAGAACAAAAACCATCCTCTGAAAGGGTGCTGCACAGAATGAGGCTCTGGCTCCAAAGGTAAGTTACACCCACAAAACCTGTTGCTTTTCTTAGTTACAAAAATAGTCATGGGGCCGTAGGTGCAGCATAGGAAATACAGTCAATAATCTATACAATAAAAACCCAGTGGTCGTGATGCCATAACAATCAAAGACTGGTCACCAAGAGGCAGCATGCGCAGCGAGGCGCACATGGTGGGAGGGGCTGCATGTGTGTGGCAAGACGCATGCGATGAGCGGGGCTGGGAGCACAGCAAGGTGTGTGGATAGTCAGGCCGTGCGATTTTGCACGCTGGGCTGTTAGTATTGTAATAACGACATATGGTACCAGGTGGGCACTGGAAATATCAGGGGAACACTTTGTAAAGTATATGGTTGGCTAACCACTATGTTGTATACCTGAAACTAATACAAACTCATATTAAAAGTCAACTCTAATTGAAAAAAAAATAAAAGGGGAGAAAAAAACAACACCTGTTGTTTTTCTCTCCATAACAGTGTAAGCAGGAGAAAAATCCACAGCTGCGGCTGAGACCTGCAAGGTCCCTAGAGCAATTTCATGATGGATCTTGAGCATTTACGTTAGTGACCAGTCAGGCTCGCTTGAAGTCACACACAGCAGCAGGTTTCTGCCCTCGACACCTTGCTCAATTTCACAAAAGGGAAACTGAGGCAAGTGATAGCTTTTCTTAAAGCCAAAACCTTCTGGAAAAGGACAGTATGTCCAGAGCATTGTTCTCTAAGTCCCCACCCTCCCTTCCAATGTCTGTTACAGCTGGCCAGATAGATATCTTGGATGCTCTACAGGTGATCATTCTGTGCTTAGATGATCAATAACATAAACTCCTTATGAGGATTAAAAAGATAGCCCAGCCGGGGTGATTCAGTGGTTGAGCGTCGACCTATAAATTAAGAGGTCAGATTCGATTCCCGGTCAGGGCACATGCTCAAGTTGTGGGCTCGATCACCAGTGCGGGGCATGCAGGAGGCAGCTGATCAAGGATTCTCTCTTTGCTGCCTCTCTCCATCTCCCTTCTTCTCTGAAATCAATAAAAATATATTTTTTAAAAATATCATGTGGATGTAATGTACAGATAGGGAAAATAGTCAATAACATTGTAATAACTATGTAGTGACAGATTGTTAATAGATATATTGTGATCAATTTGTAAGAAATATACATATTGAATCACTGTTGTACACCTGAAATATAATACTGTATATCAATTATAATTATAATAAATTATTTTTTTTAATTTTTAAAAAGATATCACATCTACTGAAAGTTGGGCCTGAGGGTCATGAAGCTATTTGCCATGGGGAAACATGAAATAAGACAGGCAAAGAGAACATTTCCATTTCTATTACTGTCTTATTCCTGAGAAAATGTGGGCCAGTACAAGGAAGAGAGGTCGGAAGAAGTGGAAGGGGAGGCGGGAAGGGAAGGAAACATACCATGGTCTTATCCTCACTTGCCCTTTGTGTCAGGATATGTCCTATAGCTTAAAAGCCTCTTTCTATATGACTGGAAAATGGTAATCCCATCACAGAAATAAGTAAGGTAAGACTACATCCATAAAATTACACCCTTTTATGGTATGAGTATATATGTAAGCATCTACATTTACATGTACATGAAGATTTAAAAGGAAGCCTCCGATTCTGCTCTCACTTATCTGTTTTACTTACTTCTGGACTGTTGGATGGGGTTTCATGGTTGCTACAGACACTGGCCCGCCAACGGTGGTAGAAGGCTCTTGATTTTCTGTAACTTGATTTTCCGGTCGTAATTTCCTACGGATAGGCTTTGATGGAGGTTGAGAATATGATGTGTCCTGCGGATTAAGAACAAAATTTTAAAAAATTAAAAAATTAATTGCTCCCCTAATCATGCCAATGTCCTATGTCCCTCTAAGCCAACCCAAGGTCAGACATGTGTAGAACTCTGCATCTAACGATACGTGACTGATTCTCAGCTAGGTAAATTTAGAGGGACATGGGCATCAGATTTCGGTGGCCTTTGTTTCTTTCCTCCTTTTTTTTCATGCTTTCAGCCTATTATCTTTTGTCACCCAGAAGGACACAGGATTCAGATTCCAGGGGTCCACCAACTCTCTTTTCTTTCCTATTTTAAATGCCGTGTGCATCTCACAGCACAGAGCCTTTTCTACTGAAGAAAACGCGCTCTTGCTCCATTTTGGGGCTTTTTGGAATATAGTTTTTAAGTTAGTAATGTTCTTAGTCATAAGTTCAGAATTCTCCTACCCCCGATTGCTACATGAAATCAAGCTCAAGAGCCATGGTGTCTTCTGGAAGGAGACAGTTGACCTGATTCCTTAAAGGCCCCTGCTTTACCTGTGTTCCTGAGCCCAGAACCCACTCTCTATCATGAGAGAAGGGCCTGAGAAAGTGGGGAAGGACAAGAAGAGGGTTGAGAAAATGAAAGGACAACACCATGAGTGAGTGGTGTTTACTGAGCAAATGACGCAGGACTCAGGTACGCACGTCGACTGAGGTGAAGAGGTTGACATGCAGAAGAGACCACGGCACTAAGACAAGGATGGAAAGACTACCACGCCCCCCAAAAGGTACTCCTAGAGGCTTCGCAGTGTGTGGGATTCTGTAAAAGGCATCTGTTTCTCCCCATCTCGCCTCTTACTTAGTCTTACTGACACCAAAGCCTCCATATTTAGCTGGGAGGTTGAAGAGGAAAGTACAACTTGTGAGTGACATCAAGATCCAGCCCAGGCCAAAACCTGTTTGGCTCAGTGGTAGAGCGTCGGTCTGCGGACTGAAAGGTCCCGGGTTCGATTCCGGTCAAGGGCATGTACATTGGTTGTGGACACATCCCCGGTAGGGGGTGTGCAAGAGGCAGCTGGTCAATGTTTCTCTCTCATTGACGTTTCTAGCTCTCTATCTCTCTCCCTTCCTCTCTGTAAAATATCAATTATATATATATATATATATATATATATATATATATATATATATATAATTTTTTTTAAAAAGATCCATCCCAGGAGTCATCAGGACCCCATCTTCACAAAGAACCCAAATTCTAGGAAATCTGGGTCATTAGCATTAACGTCGGGACATGAAAACCTTAAAATGGTAGATGCCCTCACAGAGACAAAAAAGCCGAAGGGAGGGCTCACAACGCCACCCCCGTGACACCCCTTTTCTGGCCTTACCTTCTTTGTTGGACTACTCTCTGCAGCTTGTGAGGGGGCTCTGCTCAGCTGGGGGTGTAGCTCAGCCTCAGATGCTTGTTCAGACTGCAGCAAAAGATAAGAGAGAAGATAAAAATGTCAAACCACAACCACCCAAATATATAACGAGGAGCACTTAAGAAAACAGTCGCTATGAGGAAATTGATGTAGACCAAGTTGCAACCAAGCATAGGTAAGTCTGCTGGTCCTTAAGAAAACCTTCCATAGACACAACTCTTGCCTCCCACACTTCCTTCCAGCACTGTTGAATCTTAGGAAAAGGAATCATGAGGATGTCCTCTATAAGTGGACATATATATTGCTAAAAACCAACACTTCACAAGTTCAAACTGAAAATAACAAAGCTTACTGGAAAAAAATAGGGCTGGGAAAGAAGTTAAAATTTTAACCGAGGCACTAACAAGCACAATAATCATAATTAAAAACACTGGAATTTTAAAGCATATATTAAGTTCCTAATAAGGAAACATTCCGGTAGCTAGGACTTCTTACCTTAAATAGGGTAAGGGAGGGTAAGCATGATGGAAGGAGTAAACAGGGCTTTTGGCTGCTAAGTGATACAAAATGGTGAATGGATGCACAAAGATGGACAAAGACTGCCCAAAGCCCTTCTAGACAGAGCAGGCACTAAAGAGCCAAGCAGAAGACCCAGGGAGACTTGTCCCCTCATTCCCCCAGCCCCAGGCTGCCACATTCAGCTGTGCTAGAGCACTTTGTGTTTCAGTTGCTACTGGCCAGGGATGTGAAATAGTAAATTGGGGAGGGGAGGCCTTCATGAAAATCAAAGTAACATCCACATTATACTGGCATCAGTCATCTATTTACTCACAAACTAATCCGTGTTACACTAGTACACATTACAGCATAAGAGCCAGCCTTATTGTTCCCCCTCCATCCCTATCCTAGCCTCTTCTGAATGCGGCTTCTTTCTTCCTGACTCTGCTGAAAAGGCTTGTACCCCAGGACACTACTGCCCTCCCATTTAGCTGATTCTAGTGGCCTCTTGTAATCTTCTCTAGACCAGTCCCTGGCATCTGATGAACTGTGACCTCCTACTAAAATCATTGTCTTTCTTTCCTGTTGACTTCTCTTATTATCGCTCAGACGTAAGATTTCTCAAGGTTCTGTCGTCAGTTACCTGCCTGATTTTTCCCTCCCTCTTCATTCTTCCCAGAGTAATCCCATCTGCTCCTACATTTTCACCACCCTATCTAGAAACCTTGCTTCAAAAACAACTCCCACCTGTGCCAAGCCCATTTTACAAATACTCAACATGCCCGATTTTGAGTTCCAACTTTTTCTTATAGTTTTCTCCTTTCCATTAAGGCTAACTGTATTAGTATGACTTATTATTGTTAGATACTGCAAAACACAGAACACTTACTATGTGTTACACGTTATTCTAGGTCAGGCGTGGGCAAACTACGGCCCGCTAGGCCCGTTCGGCTGTTCTATCCAGCCCGAGCAGAGCTGAAAGAGCGGGCCGTACCCTTTTATGTAATGATGTTTACTTTGAATTTATATTAGTTCACACAAACACTCCATCCATGCTTTTGTTCCGGCCCTCCGGTCCAGTTTAAGAACCCATTGTGGCCCTTGAGTCAAAAAGTTTGCCCACCCCTGGTCTAGGTGCTTTCAATGGATTACGTCATTTCATCACACATCCTAGGAAGTAGTTATTATCCCCATATTATTAGTGAAAAAAAAAGAGGATTGAGAAGAAACTCACTCAAAATCACACAAATAGAAGGGTCTGAACCCAGGCCTCACGTCCTAATGCTGGGATTGTTGTAACCACTATGCTTTATATTTCCTGGGCCAAGAAATATCCATTGAACAGCTACTACAGGAGACCCTATGCTGGCGCTGGTATTAAAGGATGAGCAAGCGGAAACCGGTTGGGCTCAGTGGTAGAGCATCGGTCTGCAGACTGAAAGGTCCCGGGTTCGATTCCGCTCAAGGGCATGTACACTGGTTGCAGACACATCCCCGGTCGGGGGTGTGCAGGAGGCAGCCGGTCAATGTTTCTCTCTCATCGACATTTCTAGCTCTCTATTTCTCTCTCCCTTCCTCTCTGTAAAATATTAATAAAATATATATATATTTTAAAAAAGGATGAGCAAGCCCCATAGGAGTTTAAAGTCTAGTGGGAAAGGCAGAGAAATGATGGGGCAAACATGCTTCAGTGGAATTAGGATGGTGGTAGGGAAGTGTGAGAGCTCCAGAAGCACTCAGCCTTCTGGGTCAGCAAAGGTTCGGGTGAAGGTGATATCGCAGCTGAGATCTGAGTGACAGACAAGGTGCAGCCAACCAGAGGGGCACTACATTGGGATGGTGAGAAAGGAGGCTCAAGGGACCTCCTACGCTCCAATACCCAGAATATCAGCCTGGAGTACCACAAGGACACTGAGGCCAATCACCAAGAAGGAAACCACAGGAAAAGCAGGTGTAAGAGGGCGCTCGCTTTGAGGCCTACTGAGTTTGAATCATGTGGGCAACACCCAAGCAAGCCATGTAGGAGCCTTCACTGTCGGGAGTCTGGGATATGCAGACACTCGTCCACCTTCCTGGGGATTCTGACAAATGTCATCTTACTTGAAGATCTGCCAGCCTCCTGTCAGTTTTATTAATGGCTGAATGATGGCCCAATAAACCCCTAAATGCAGGGCTTCCCATGAATTCTAATAAAGAATTACAAATTTGGCCCAAGGTCCTTTGTTGCCTTCTACCTGAAATCTATTGTTTAGAACACATATGTTCTGGCCCAGCCGTGGGCAAACTACGGCCCGAGGGCCGGATCTGGCCCGTTTGGCTGTTCTATCCGGCCCACGAAGCCGAAAGAGCAGAGGGTTCTCTTGCTCTCCCCTCCACTCCTTCACCAGCAGCCCAAGATGAGAGTGCCAGCATGGTCAGGTTGCTTTTGTTCCGGCCCTCCAGTCCAGTTTAAGAACCCATGTGGCCCTCCAGTCAAAAAGTTTGCCCACCCCTGTAATCTGGCCCCAAGCTTATGTGTGCAGCCCCCTGCAGGGACCTCGGGTGCACTGCACATTCCACCAGCCAGGCAGAGAGAAAAGGAGACAGAGCAGTCAGTCTATTACTCTGCCTTTCAATTGGTCAGCTCCCTTTTACCATCAGGCAGACAGAGAGAAGCATTTTCCCTAAGGGTCTCTTTTCTGTAGGGATGAATGAGGTCTCCTTCTTGTGAACATATTAAAAGACATTTCTTTTAATTGGATCCTATTTTTTAATGATGTTTCTGAGTATAGCAGTAGTAGCTGTGCTTGTCATTGCCTTCATTTTCTCTTAACCACCTCTAAGAACACAAATAACAATGGGTTGGGGGTTGGAAAGGATAAGAAAGCAGTTGTGAGATGTGTCTGAATTTCTTTTATCATTTACATATATATCTTCCTGAAATGGCATCCCGAGGCCTGGGTTTTCTAGCATGTGACTAGTAACCAACAACTCCTCAGCATTATGTCAGGCTGGATGGAAGCATCAATCTCCTTACAAAGAAACTCAAGACCTCTGCACCCTTTTCTACTGGTCCATGACTGATTCTAAACGGGTCCATCTGTTGAACGTACAAAGGAGTGAATCTCATGAGGAAACACGAAGGGCAGAGCCAGAAATTATCCGAGGAAAAGAGATGGGGAAAGAAAACTAGCCTTGTAGCGGGGGGGGGGGGGGGGGAGACTAAAGATTAGATTTAGACATGCAAAAGCCTTTCTTCTGAATAAACTATTTCACTTTCTTTCATGAAACGTAGTATGAAGTTTACATTAGACTTAACAGCTGGAAAGCAGAACAAACAAGGGAGATTTCTTTGCTTTTCTTCACACTTTTCCATTTTGGGAAAATGATGACCCATGAAAGCAGGGGTTCTCAGTGGCTCCCTTTTTCTTCTACATATTAAAGAAAGGGGGGAGCAACTCTGCTATCAATGTGGACAATATGCCCTTGTCCAAAAGTATAAGTTGTCTGAACTGAAATCCAATGCTTGAATCTCGTGAAGGAAACAAATGTTCAGATTAAAATTAATATAGCAAATGGTAGTGCTTCCCTCATGACTCCTATGTAACAGTATGCACCCAGCCAGGATGTGGCGACCCAGAAAAAAAGTACTTTTAGTCAAGAGCTCATTGAAATTCGAGCTAAGTTTATATATATATATATATATATATATATATATATATATATATATATATAATGTTAATATTAATAGTCCCCTACCCACAAAGGAAAAATATATTTAATTTTAGTTTTGTAATAAAAAGCCTGAATAGGTCACATGGATGTTGAGGTGCTGCCTCAGGATGTGGAAACTTGTTCTGGGCTTTTCCCAGTCCTATGGTTGATGGGACAACATGGCTCCTGCTCAATTGGCTCTCCAGAAATGGACATGGCCCAGGGAGGCTGAGCATTTTAATTCTCTATCAGAAGAGGGGTTCATTCAGTTATTCAATTACACAGGTTTTTATTTCATACATCTGATGTGTCACTTTCCAAGAATCCTCATCTCAGGTTCTGGACCTCAGACAGACACCAGGCAAAGTGCTCCCCTAAAAAGGGGAGTTCAAACACTTAGAAGAGGATCCTCCAGCCTTAGGCAAGCCTTCAGATGATTACAGCCTTGACCGACATCATGTCTGCAGCATAATGAGAGGGCCTGAGCCAGAACCACTCAGATTAGTTGCTCCCAAATCCTTAACACAAAGAAACCATGAGCTTATAAATGTTAACTGTTTTAGGACTCTGAAAAAAAATACTCTAGTATGTCTACAATTTGGGGCCTAGTAGTGTGGAATAAGGATGAGTGGTAAAGAATGGGAGAAATGACGCTGAACAATGGTAGTGGAGTAGATCATACATGGTCTTACAGATCATTGCCCTGAAATGTCTATGAGCCACGCATCACCATACCCTGCTTCTATGCTCTTCCCTACAATGCAGGAAGAAGAAGTATAACAACCAACATTTATAGAATTTCCTTTAAACAGAGGTCCTTGTTTCTACTGAGACTCGTGCACATGAAACCAAGAAGGTAAAAGAAAAACCATGGTATTGCTCCTCTAGCAGTGATAAGCAGAACAGCATGGGTTTCAGCAGTCAGAAGGTCTTATATTGGCTTCAGGCATTTCCCTGCAAATGATTACTTAGGTGTTGCAGGCAGTCTAAGCATCTTCAACTGTTTCCTTCAGTTCTTACAATATCTTCACTTTCAGAAAGTACCACAGTCCTTGAATGAAACCTCTTCCAGTGTGAAATACCTAGAATGGATTCTGTTTTCCTAACTAGACTTTGGCTGATGCATCCCTATTCAGGATTTGAACTTATTCTGAGGACCATGCAGGCAAACGGATTGGAAGCAACCCATACTAGAGGAAGGGAACTCAATTAGAAGGCAAAAGAAGAAAACAAGATAAGAGATGATGGTCCTTTAAGCCAGTCTGATGGGAGTGGGGATAGGCAGATTTGAGAGTTAGTTACATTGGAGACTGTATACATCCTTGGTGATTGGTGTAATGTGCTAAGTGAAAGAACAATGGCATGAAGAATCCAGGTACTTATCTTAGACAATGGGTAAATGGTTGAGAGAGAAAATAATTTAAAGCAATAGGGAAGGAATGTGGCAGCATAGTAACTGAGGAACATTATGCGAATTCATCAAAAAGCAGTACTAGGCCAACACCAGTTCCATAAATTGCCTAGAGCAAGGGACTGGCAAACTTTTCCTATAAAGAGACAAATGTTAAATATTTTCAGTTGTCCAGGCCACTCAATCTCTGGGTCTCCAGGTCTCCGTTGCAATTTTGCAATCCTGCCCTTGAGTGCTAAGCAGCGCAGGCAATACAATGAATGGGTGGGGCTGTGCTCTAATAAACTTTATTTCCAAAAACAGGTGGTGGGATAGATTGGCATGTGGTTCATAGTTTGCCAGTCCCTGGCCTAGAGAGAAAAGGCATCACAAATAAGCTTACGGTAAGAAACACCACTCAGTCTATCTCCCTCTTAGAAATCCATAAAGCACATAGCACATCACCGGCTCTGAAACCCTGTGAGGTAAAGGAAGCCCCTGACTTTGCTTAGCCCAGCAGTTCCCAAATTGATCTAGAGCCCACTCCTTATTCTCATGTACCTTCTATTAACATCCAGCAGAATAATGTTCCGTGGAACACATTTTGGGAAACACTGAGCCATAGACTGGGTTTTAGAGGAGCAAAGGGAAAATATTCCATTTTATTTGAATGCCAAATGACATGCTCCACACCCAATCCTTCGAGGGGAGCGTTCTCCACAGCGGTTGGCAGATCCAGCTCCAGAGCCCCTGCTGTATATACCTCCCACTCTCGCCTTGGCCAAGAGCATGAGGCAGGGTGACGCTGGGGTTACTGCCTGGCAGAAATGGGCTCCCTTCCCTCCTCCCATCCTCTCCTCCCTCCCTTCTTCTCTGCAGTAGCAGCTGTTGCTCCTGCTGCCAGCTAGTCTGCATGAATTTATTTACTGGGCTCTTTTAAAAACCTTCTGGACACAAACAATAAAAATTATTCATTATAATAGTTAAAGCATATGAACACAACACTGATAAATTATGGCTTTTTTTTAGTAGCTTAAAAACAAAACATCTCAGATCCAGTCCCACCCAGGCAGGCCAGTTTTACAAAAGTCCCAGAGCGCCTGTCAGAGTCCAGGTGCTCATCACACCTCCCGTCTGGGCCACTGCAAAAACATCAGTGGTCTTTTTCCTTCCTTCAGCCACCATCCCCCCGTCCAAGCCACCCTGCACACCGCTGAGGAACTACTTTGTAAAGCACCTTCTCATCAAAACACATTTTCTCCGAGACCCTCAATGGGTCCCTAAGGCTTATGGCACACAACACAATCCCTCAGCCAATTAAAGACCTTCCATCATCTGGCTCCAATTTACCTCTGCATCACAATTGCGTTAGCTCGCCCAGATGGAACCCGCGCCAGGCACATTTTTTACCTTAATCTTCAAACACCACAGAAGTTTCTTCCCAATTCAATTCTGTTTGTTCTAGGCCATTTAGCCCAGTGGATCCCAAATACAGCTGCACAGTAGAATTATCTAGGAAATTTTTATAAATTATAGACTTTTAGATACTACCCCAGACGTCTCTAATTATAGTCTCCTAAGGGTGGAGCATTAGAAACTTCTATTTTAACAAGCTCCCTGGGTGATTTTTATGAAGCCACCCAGATCAACCGGGAGCCAATGATGGTCCAAACTCTTCATTTAATAGATGAGAAAACCAAGTATCCCAGGTTCTAATTTGGAAAGGGCCAAGAGTGCTCCAGCAAAAACTAATGAGGATTCTCAATCATTTTCTTGCCTATTTGCCATGGAGGGAATAGAGGGTGTGTGCAATACTGTTCCGTAAGTAAATAATTGGAGCTAAGCAAAATCTTTAGCAATAAGATTTGTTTAAAAGTCCAATCTGCAACTAAGAATAAAATCTCATTTAAAAAAAAAAAGTAAGTAGCCGAAACCGGTTTGGCTCAATGGTAGAGCATCGGTCTGCGGACTGAAAGGTCCCAGGTTCGATTCTGGTCAAGGGCATGTACCTTGGTTGCGGGCACATCCCCGGTAGGGGGTGTGCAAGAGGCGGCTGGTCAATGTTTCTCTCTCATCGACGTTTCTAGCTTTCTATCTCTCTCCCTTCCTCTCTGATAAATATCAATAAAAAATATATATTGGGGGGGGAAGTAAGTAGTCTAATCGCTGAACTAATTGCTAAGGTGTATATAATTGATGAATTTTTAAAAAATTCATAATGTTCATGCAACTGACAGATTAGAAAAAAGAAGAAAAAACCCTCAAACTACATTTATCACCCAAGAATCCAGGCATATCCTAAGGCCAGGAATCACAAAGGCAGGGGCTAAATTCTAGGCAGATGAGCAGACAATCCTGCTACAGCCTCTTGGGGATCTCCAGCATCTTATTGGTGTTCTAACTTTCATCTAACCCCCATTTCTGCTAGGCAAGGGCACATTAGAAAGCCATGTGGTCAAGCACAGGCATAGAAGATGCAACACCAATGGCCAGCATCACACTGCCCACAGCAAAACCCATCATGCCCCCAATCAGTCTCAAAAGGGAATCCTTAGGACTGAATTCTCTGTAAGAACAACTACCAAAACCTATGACCAAAGTCACCTAAAGAGACAGAGATAGAGCTTAAGTATAAGCACCTAGTCCTAGAGGGTAGAATCTATGTCTTCTTTCATTAGGTTTTCCTCGTGCCTAATCTGAATACCAGCAAATAGCCGGCCTTCTGACCAATGTGTCCAATGAGCTAGTAATGAACCCAGCACTGTTCCATGCTCCAGGGGACAAGTCAAAAATTCATCCCACAGTAACTAGAACCATGGAGCAGAGCAGTTACAGGACACAGGCCTTGAAATCAAACCCAGGCTTTGCACTTGCTTGGTGCATAACCTGGGCATGTGCTTAACCTCTATGAGCCCAAATGTCATTGTCTGAGAAAGGGTATAACCCACCTAAACTTCTAGCATTATGAAGATTAAGTGAAAAATATGTCTGCAGTGTAAAGCACAATATATAGTATCTGATGTTCAATAATGGCGGCTACTATCATGGTCAGAAGTATAAAGTACAATTGGTATCATCACTCTCCATGTCCAGGAGTTTGTCCACATCAATCTCCAGCTTGAAGATCTCCATTTCCTGATGCCCAACCCAGCTGGCTGCGGGCCATCGGCTGGGGTTAGCTGGTGGGCTCGACTCTGCAGGACTCTGTGGTGAGGGCAGCGGCGGTGGGTGCAGCTCAGGGTCAAGGAGCTGCTGGGATCTGCTGGTTGACTGTTACAAAGCCTCTGAGGCCTTCATCTCTGGCCTGCTGGGCAAGATCCGGGGCATGCAGAAGCTGAGCACACCCCAGAAGAAGTGAGGGTCCTCAACCGAGGTGAGCAGTGGCTCCCACAGGACAATCGCTGCCCCCTGACCTCGTAACAACAGCAATACCAAGGGGCCCTGTGGCCAGGCCTGGTGCCATGAGCAGGGTTCCCTGTGCCCCTCACTTAGGGGCCTCTTTCCTTCCCCTTGTTTTCCATTTTGGGTTTTATTATTATTATTATTATTATTATTAAAACATATTTGTGTTTTCATATTGACTCTGCGACTCGGGCCCTTTAATAAAGCTAGGATATGCCTTTGGTGCAAAAAAAAAAAAAGTACAATTGGTTTCCCAGACATAGGATCTGCTACTGAAACTAGCAGCCAATTCAACATGAGACTCTTCCCCTCTTGCCAAAAGGTTAAACCTAAACAAAGAACATGCTGACTCCAATTTAGATTATAAGCAGATCTACTATAGCAGGTTGCCCATAATCCAAATTTGTGGTACTGGATATTACTACTATCAGTAAAAGAGGAAGAAATTCTCAAAAGTAAAAGCCCTTTCAGATCTCATCATGGCTGCTTCAGCACCAACATCTCAGGCAGTTTTCACTGAATGTCTCTGGTGGCCCCCACAACTGGCCAGTCCAATATTGGAAACAGCCAGGGGAACAGTGACGGGGAGCTCAGGGACAATGCTGATGGACATAAATAATCAGTAACTATAATGGGCAACTAATCCCTGGATACATCGATGACACATCATAATCCCTTGGGGATTCCTGGAACCACTGGATTATGGACAACATCCATGAAACAGACTTACTGTTATAACTATAGGACTATGGGCACTATATTTTGGTCTAAAAGACAAACAGTTTGACCGTGACTAGGGTTTTGTTCTTCCCGTTCCAGTTTCTAGTAATAGAGCAGAGACCCTCTACTCATCACGTACTCAAAGCCATATTATAATGCCACGTGCAGAGCCAACATCATGGACCTCACAGAAATGGTGATCTGTGGTAGGATTCTCTTGAGACTCATGTTCACTGTTGGATAAGGCTCCTCCAGAGCATGCCATCTGCATGCCTCTTACCACACCAGGCAGACCCTTGCTAAAACTGGCACTCACCACCATCACAATCAAAGGCATCTGGTTATGAGGCCTTTAGAAAAATCCCTTTTTTTGATCCCAGATGCTAGACATATATAAGCCTTGCAACAATACCTAAAGTATATAAAAATTTCAAAGTGCTTCAAAGTCCTAGCCTCACCCAATATTTTACCACACTTATAATTTTGAACCCCCTTCCAGGTTTCATTGCTCTATATTCGTGATGAAATGTTTGAATAATATATTTTCTAACCACCGATGGCTCATATTTAGACTATGATAGATGTTCCCTTTTGGGTTGACACGGCCCTCGCTGCATAAGCTATTTCCATCAGAAGAAGGTGGCTTTTTAAAAATCCAATTGGAAATAGATGGTTAGAGAGGGACCTATAAAATTATGTGAGAGTTAGGACCCAGCTAACATAAAATAAATTCAGTATTGATGTGGATGTGGAACTGAAATGAGAACACTGTTGATGGAGTATAAACCACTACAAACACTTTATAAAACTGTCTGGCAGGCACTGGCCGGTTTTGCTCAGTGGATAGAGCATCAGACTGCGGACCAAAGGGTCCCAGATCCTATTCTGGTCAAGGGCATGTACCTAGGTTGCAAGCTCCTCCCTGCCTGGGCCCTGATCAGGGCTCCTGCAGGAGGCAACCAATCAATGTGTTTCTCTTACATTGATGTTTCTTTCTGTCTTTCCCTCTCTCTTCCATTCTCTCTAAAAATCAATGGAAAAATATCCTCGGGTGAGGATTAACAAAAACAAACAAAAAATAAAGGTGATTAATGGTTTTTTTAAAAACTGTCTGGCAGTATCCACTAAAGCTGAATAGATGCTTACCCTATGACTCAGAAATTATACTCTTAGCTAAAACCGGTTTGGTTCAGTGGATAGAGCGTCAGCTTGCAGACTGAAAGGTTCAATTCAGGTCAAGGGCATGTACCTTGGTTGCAGGCACATTCCCAGTGTGGGGTGTGCAGGAGTCAGCTGATCAATGTTTCTCTCTCATTGATGTTTCCAACTTTCTATCCCTCTCCCTTCCTCCCTGTAAAAAATCAATAAAATATATTAAAAAGAAATTATACTCTTAGGTATATATCCAAGAGAGATGAAAACTTGTACATGAATATTCATAGCAGCATTATTTATAATTGCCAAAATTTGAAAACTACTCAAATGTCCACCAAAAGTAGAAAACAGTGATATATTTGCACACAATGGAATACTATACAGCAGTGATCTACAATTACATACAATATAGATGAATCATACAAACAGCATTCCAGAAAAAAAAAGACATAAGAGTATATATTGCATGATTCCACTCCCATAAGGTAGACAACAAGTAAACCTAATCTATGCTGTTAGAAGTCAGAATAGTGGTAACCCTAAGAATAAGAGATAGAAACGAAAATAGAATAAGGGGAGCTTTCTGGGGTGCTAGTAACGTTACTTGATTTCAGTGTTGATTACACACATGTATTCTGCTTGTGAAAATGTATTAAGTTGCACGTTCAATGTGTACTTTTCAATATGCTAATTATTCTTCAATAACAAGTAAAAAAAAAAAAATCCAGCAGAGCCAATTTCCTGTAGTGTCCTTAAAGTGCCACCTAGTGGTGCAAGTTAAATGTAAACAAGAGGGAAGATCATCTCTAATGACTTCAAAAATATGGCCCATTTCTAACAGCACATGCTGGGGTTGGGCTGAAACAGAGCCCTAGATGACAAGAAAACAAACAAGCAAAAATAAAAAATAAAACATAGAGCACACTGGTACCAATGAGCCAGTGGTGATGCACATCTATTCCCAACTCCACCCACAACCAGCCACAATGGGATTTACAACACAGACATCAGCCACGTCTATAAATTGGGGCTTTTTGGTTTTTGTGGGGGATTTTTCAGAGAAGTTTACAAGCACACCACTAGGTGATACCCTGCTTAGCAGAGCAAGGTCTTCAGGAGGGAGTTTGAAGGGAAAAAATCCTTTATCCTGTTTCCACTGACAGCCTTATTTCCCTCTTTCTCACCTTGAAGGTGAGGCCTTAGTCTGGTTTCTTCTAATAGTGCTTGAGAAACACAGAGTTGGGAAGGACCACCCACAGCAAGCTCTTGAAGCTGCCAGTCAGATAAAGGATATTTGCTCAAGGTTTTGCTTGTGGAGTCTGAAAGATAGGGCATCTCAATCAAATAGAGTTCCTCAAGGCAAAGCCACAAACTATAGGCATGGGCATCGATTATAGTCCTTGAGTCAGGAGGTAGTGGGTTAAAATGCTAATGGAGAGACTGATCTGTCTTTCCATTGGTTCATCTCATTTCCATTATTTTCAGAAACAGGTGATGATGCGGATTTGGTCTACAGAGTGTAGTTTGCTGACCCCTGATATAGGCAGAAGGCCAGCCTGTGAAATGTCACAGAAGTGGAAAGAATGTGATTCTATTAAGAAGTTAGTGGACACATAACCACTAACTTCTATCATGAATCTGTTCTTCTGTGTTTGCTAACTAGCCCCCCTACCTCTACCTCTGTTTTTCTGGGCCTGGGATGATGATAATTATTAACAGCCAATTATCATTGAGGGCTGACAATATCCTAGGCACCGTTCTAGCTGCTTTAGGGATACTAACTCATTTAAGCATCACCAGAACCCTATGAGAATAGACACTATAATTATCCCCATCTTACAGATGATGAAATTGAGTCACAGAGAGGCTAAGTAACTTTCCCAAAGACACACAGCCAGTAAGATGCAGAGAGAGAATTCGAATACTCAGCCCATGTTCTTAATTACTCTGACTGCCTTATTGGGCTTGACCTCTAGTTGACCTCCACTGTCCTTTCTCATTAACACCATAGCACATTTGAGTGCCATCCCATCCCGCCCCATTTCTGTAACCCCTCCTCCCCTGATATTTAGGAGTGCTTCTTAGTTTCTGTCACAGAGTGGTTGGGGGATCAGAGAAGAGAAATAAGGACTCCGTTAGTTCAGGAACCTAGAAACCAGCCATCACTGACCCCCAAGGGGAAAACTGGACTAGCTTGTTAGTTATAGGAAACATGGTATCCAGCTATTGCTTAAAACCCTTGACAATAAAGCATGAGGAGATGGGTTTAAATGAGACACACAGAAAATGATAGTTATACATGCACACTATGAGAAACTAAGAATGGATGGCATTAGGCATGAAAGTAAAGAAGGCTGAAGGAGCTACAGGATAGAGTATATCACAACTTTTGTGTTCCTGCAGCTCTCAGCAAAGTGTGGCCCTATGGTAAGTACATTCCATTAACACCTGATGAATTACTGCATGAACATATGGCATCTCCCAAAGGAATTAAGTTAGCAAAGTAACTTTTACACAATGTCATGAACATGGACAATGAGGAGGAGGAAGCCCAAGAAAGAAAACAAGCTATCAGTGGTGAAATATAAAGCTAGTCTGTTAAGAGGTTCATAACATAAAATCTATTTCTGACCAAAGAGAGAGGTTAAGAAAATAATTCTGAGATGTGGTTGTACAGCACAGCATGGAAGGAGGGACTGGCATTCTGGGGCTAGACAGCCAGGGCCAGAATCGCAGCCTTAACTTACTTTCTGTGAGTGACCTTGGGCAAATTCTTGAAGTTCTCTGCGCCTTAGTTTGCCTATCTTCAAAATGAGGATAGCAACAGAACCTATTGCACGTGGTTGCCAGCATTAAATGAGTCAATATGTGTAAAGCACTTGGAAGAGTGGTGCATCAGCACTATACTTGAAGTGCTTTGTAAATTAATAAAATAAATAAACATCACAATGCCTCTGTGGTTTGTGTACTTCTAAAATCAACTTTGAAAATAATTATTTATGATGTTGAAGTTCTGTCTCTCTTTTTTTTTTTTTTTTGCCAAAATAGCTTTCACAGTTTGGTCAGTACGTCATATTTGGTGTAGCGAAAAGCCAGTTGTAACCTTCTTGTTCCCCTTTAGAAGGCAGGATAAGGGTTGCACTTGGCCTTTTGCTACACCAAATATGACGCACTAACCAAAATGTGAAAGCTATTTTGACCAAGATTAATATAAGTCTGCACTGGGAAGGCACTTTGTAATAAGAATTTTAGCTGAAACCGGTTTGGCTCAGTGGATAGAGTGTCGGTCTACAGACTGAAAGGTTCCAGGTTAGATTCCGGTCAAGGGCATGTACATTGGTTGCAGGCAAGAGGCAGCTGGTCGATGTTTCTCTCTCATCGATGTTTCTAGCTCTCTATCCCTCTCCCTTCCTCTCTGTAAAAAATCAATGAAATATGTTTTTTTAAAGAATTTTAGCTTAATGTAAGGGAATACTTCATATTTAGAAAATTATTGATGGGCACAGAGGCTAGTAATTCCTATTAACTTTTGCTTAGCAGATCTACAGTTAATTTTTGTGACACACAATAAATGATTTTTCTTCCTCTCCAAGCACTTCCACAGACACCTTTCCTAGCTCTCCTTTCTCCAGAGGTGACTCTGTCACTTACTAGCTGTAAGGTTCCAAGTATCTCACTTCTGCTTTCTGAACCTCAACTTCCTCTTCCATAAAACGATATGCAATGACAGATGTGAGCATGGGCACCAAAGTGTTAAAATTCAAAATGCGTAGACACAGCTCAGAAGCAAGATAAAGACCCCTGAGGGACCAAATCCCAAAGTGTAGGCCAGGCTGACAGTTCAGAAGCAGGTAGAGGCAGCTGGGATCTGACACACAGCAGAATAGCAGGGATTTAAATGCCCACATAAGGCAAAGCCAGTGGTTAAAGTGTGTTTCACTACCTGTAAGCTGCAAAACCAAGATGGAGTCTGTGAAGATGCTCAGGGCTATCCTCTTAGGAAAGGAAGAGGAAGCAGATAGAATATTGCAGGCTGGTCTTGGGTCAAGCCACCATCTGGTGCCATCTGCACAATCCCTGACATTGGAACCAGATGGAAGTGCTGAACTGGAGGCCCCTGAGTTCAGGGGTGTGGGGTGTAGTTGGTAGAGACTCCACTGAACTGCTGGAAAGACAGGCACTCAGAGAACTGAGAACGAAATGTAAACTCCAATTCAAAAGAAGACTGGGAGCCTTAGCTGGTGTTGCCCAGCAGTTAGAGTGTTGGCCTGTGCAGGGAAGGGTCGCCAGTTTGATTCCGGTCAGGGAATGTACTGGGTTGCAGGTTTGACCCCTGGCCCCAGTTAGGGTGCACATGGGAGGCAACCAATCTATGTGTCTCTCTCATATTGATGTTTTGCTCTCGCTCTCTCTCTCCCTCCTTCCCATTTTCTCTAAAGATATCAATGGAAGAATATCCTCCAGTGAGGATTGACAAAGCCAGAAAAAAACCCCCGGCTAAACAGATTTCCAAAAAGTATGAAGAAGAAGAAGAAGAAGAAGAAGAAGAAGAAGAAGAAGAAGAAGAAGAAGAAGAAGAAGAAGAAGAAGAAGAAGAAGGAGGAGAAAACAGCCCACAAAAAACATGAATTTACTCCTGGCAAAATGAAAATAGAACACATTTAAAATAACCTTTACAAAATTATGTTTAGAATCCTTCCAAAATTGAAATTAGAGAACACATTCTTAAAAAGAGATAAGTATGTAACAGAAATTGGGAAAAGTATAAGAAGAACAGATTAATATTTTAAATAGATTATAAAACCTAGAATCATACACAGTTATATAAAAAGAGTTATTAATTTAGGAGACAGCCAGAGCCAGCCTAGAGATATCACAACATAGAAAGATTTTTTTTAAAAGCCATTACTGGAAATAAAACATGTGTTAACAGGCATAGAAACATAGCTAATTGGAGTTTGAGAAGAAAATAGAAGAAATAGAGAAACAAAACCCGCAGAGATATTATTACTAGTAAGAATGTTCTAAAATTAAAGACATGCTTTTCCAGATGGAAAAATGCACATCAAGTGTCATCTTGGAATAAATAAGTTCAAATGTATGCCTTAGACATGTCACAGTGAAATTGAAACAGAACATTGAAAATAATGATAGTTTTAAAAGCCACCCTAGAGAAAAGAAACTCTAAAGAAACCAAAAATAGATTGACAGTAGAATTCTCAATGGCAGCAACAATAAATTCCAGAAGAGGAGGTTAATACATTCAAACTGCTGAGGGAAAATACCTTCAAACTATAATTCTATACACAGCAAAATTACCAGTTAAGAGAAAAGGCAGTAAGATTTTACTATCCAGAGAACATGGATTTAAAAAACTACTAGTTGGGATAAAGAGGAGAGATCAACCAAAGGACTTGTGTGCATACATATGAGCCTAACAAGTGGTCAAGGACAACAGGAATTTGGGGCATGCATGGGGAGGGTTGGGGGAGGGGAGTGGGGGGATGAGGACAAATATGTGATACCTTAATCAATAAAGAAATTTTAAAAAACTACTAGTTGACATATTTCAGTAAGCCGTTTATTTGAACCTCACAATTGCTGGAACCATCCCAACTATATGATTATGTATCATATGTCTTATCACAAGTTCTGGAATCATGGTCTCTGAAAGTAGCTCCCCATGGTCATTTTATTCTGATACAGCTGTGAATGACTGTTTTTAGTCTAATTGTCATATCAGATAGCTTTTAAAAGGATATCTTTAAAAGAAAAAACTGCCGAAACCGGTTTGGCTCAGTGGTAGAGCGTTGGTCTGCGGACTGAAAGGTCCCGGGTTCGATTCCGGTCAAGGGCATGTACATTGGTTGCGGGCACGTCCCCGGTAGGGGGTGTGCAGGAGGCAGCTGGTCGATGTTTCTCTCTCATCGACATTTCTAGCTCTCTATCTCTCTCTCTCTTCCTCTCTGTAAAATATCAATAAAATATAACAAAAAAGAAAAAACTGCTTAATTTCCCCATCTATTTAAACATCTACCAATTACTTAGTAGTCTACTCCAAATGCGTAAGAGTAGACATTGACATTTAGGACTAAAACAACTGGAGACCTTCAAGGATACCTCAATTCACACACATACTACGCATACAGAATCTTCTGAAACTAGAGAATGTACTTATATAAAGATAGTTCAACTGTAAATGAATTACTTAAGTGACCCCTTTAAATGCTACATAAGTGGAGCCCTGGTTGGTGGCTCTCGATTGTTTGGATCATTATACACAAAGATTGCGTGTTTGATCCCCAGTCAGGGCACATACGGAAGGCAACTGATAGACGTTACTTTCTCTCTCGTGTGTATGTCTCTATGTCTCTTTCTCCCTTCCCTTTTCTCTAAACTCAATAAGCATGGCCCCAGGTGAGGATTTTTTGAAAAAGTTCATGGAAATTCACTGAGGAGTCAAGAACCTCAAAGACCCACTGGGAAGGGAACACTGGCCAATATCACTGAAAAAGTGAGTAAAAATCTAACCACAACAAAAAAACCATTCACTATTTCCATGGACCTTCAAGATCACCCCCAGAGAGCAGAGAACCTTAGTGTCAAGGTTTACTATGCACATGTATGCAGTACAATCAAGAAACATTTCTGTAGGTGGCTGTTACCCGCCTTTTCTAACACCTTCCATGTAATCATTTTTATGGATGTCTAATATTCTGTTAGGTGGGTATAGAGCCTTTACCAGAGCCTCCTTCTTAGACATTTATATTGTACTTTTCTTTATTTTTATCAATACTACTAAAAGAAATGTCATCGTAGAATTCTTCATTTCTTTTGAACTAGTTCTTGGGATAAATTCTAATGGCATTTGTTGATAGTTGGCAGACTTTAAGTGCTCCTTTAAAAAAAAAAAAAGGGAGAGGTTTATACTTAATCTTTTCTCCTCTATTCCAATGCCAGTATTTCATCACTATTTCTCACTCTCACTTCTCCTTGAACTTATCATTACAGCCATTTCCTTTGCCTTTTGAATTTCTCATTCAGTGCCAACTGTTTGAGAATAGTAGTTTTCAAATTCCTTTAATAAATCCTTGTAAGAGGACTTGCAGAACTCTGGAGATTTAATCAACAGATGTTGGTCTAAATCACAACTGTTTCTTCATGCTACACCAACCTGAAGCTATGATTAGCTCTTTGAGTAATCTATGAACTAATTCTACAACTAGCGAACATACAGCAACATGTAGCATCAAAGTCGGTACAGGAAAGAAATACCTTAAAACGGAACCACTTTACTGGAGTATTCAACTTTGATATATCCAAAACAATGTTATCCACAGTGAGAGATAAATGTATAAAAACCTGATTTTAATTTAAAATATAGCCTTGTATTTTGACCAGAGGACAACAGAAGCTTAAATTAATTCTTGATCATTCTAACAAAAGGTTTGTCAATTTTATTGATCTTAAAAAAAAGAAACTTTTGGTTTTCATTATTTATTTCTCCATTGTTTTTCTATTCTCTATTTCATTCATCTCTACTCTTTATTTCCTTCTTTCACCTAGCTTTGGATTTAACAGGCTCTTCTTTTGCTAGTTCTTACAATATAAAGTTAGCTTATTGGCTTTGGTTCCCTTCTTCTTTTTTTTCCAGTTTTATTAAGATACTAGAGGCCCGCTGCATGAAAATCATGCACTCAGAGAGGGTCCCTCAGCCCAGCCTGCACTTTCTTGCAGTCTGGGACCCCTTGGGGAATGTCAACCTGACAGCTTAGGCCTGATCCCCAGGCCAGCAGTCAGACACCCCTCTCACAGTCCAGGGCTCTCGAAGTCCAGGACCCCTCACTCCTTGCTGTCCACCTGCAGCCATGGCAGGAGAGGCTCCCGCCACCACCACTGCGCTCACTGTGCTCACCAGCCGTGAGCCTGACTTCTGGCTAAGCAGCACTTCCCCTGTGGAAGCACACTGACCACTAGGGGGGGAGCTATTGCATGGGGCCGGGGTGGGATGTACGAGGTTGGCCAGCCTGGGAGGGACCATAGGAGAGCTCCAGGGCATGTCTGGCCTGTCTCACTCAGTTCTGATTGGCCAGACCCCAGCAGCAGGCTAACCTACCAGTCAGAGAGTCTGCCCCCTGGTGGTCAGTGCATGTCATAGCGACTGGCCGACTGGTTGACTGCTCCCCTGGTGGTCAGTGTATGCCACAGCAAGCAGTTGAGTGGCCTTAGCATATCATTAACATATTGTACTCTGATTAGTTGAACGGCTGACCAGACACTTAGCATATTAGGTTTTTATTATATAGGATAACTAACATATATTTTTGTATAAGCACAAGGTGTAGTGCATAATGACGACATACAAATATTGCAAATGATCATCACAATGTTTAGTTAATGTCCAATCTATTAATATACTAGTAGTTATTATAAAATATTTTTCCTTTTGATGAGAATTTTAGGAAGAATCTACTCTTCCAGCAACTTTCAAACATATCATATAGCATTATTACCTACAGTCATCGTACTGTACATTATATACCCAATACTTATTACTGGGAGTTTATACATTTTGACCATCTTCATTCAATTCTTCTACTCTCTGCCCCCTGCTTCTGGTTAACCACAATGTGATTATTTTTCATGAGTTTTCTTTTTTTGTGATTTTTGTTTGTTTTTTTAGATTCCACATATAAAAGAAGTCACACAAAGAGAAAAAAATTTAAAATAATATAATTCATACAGTGTATGTCTTTCTCTGACTGGCTTTTTAAACTTAGCATAATGCCTTCAAGGTACTAGATTTGTTCTTTCTTAACATTTACAGCGATAAATTTTCCTGAGTACTGCTATCACTGCATTCTGTATGTTTTGTTATGTTTTGTTTTCATTCTTCTCAAGGTATTTTCTATTTCACTTATAATTTTTTCTTTGACCCATTGCTTTTAAATAATATGTTGTCTAGTTTCCATATATCAGTGAATCTTCTGATTTTACTCCTGCTATTGATTTCTGACTTTATTTCATTGTAGTCAGACAAGATTATTTGTATGATTTCAATCTTTTTAAATTTATTGAGACTTGTTTTGTGGCCTAACATATAGACTATCCTCAAGAATATTTCATGTGCACTTGAGAAAAATGTATATTCTGCTGTTCTTGGGTGGAGTGTTCTATAGATATTAGGTCTAGTTGACTTATAGTTTTGTTCAAGTCCTCTTTTTCCTTATTGATCTTCTGTCTAGTTGTTCTAGCCATTATTAAAAATGAGCTATTGAAGTCTCTATTACTGTAGTTACTCTCTATTACTCCCTTCAGTTCCATTAGGAATTGTTTCATATATATTCAGACTCTGTTGTTAGGTGTGTATAAGTTTATGTTTATCTTTTTAATGGATCGACCATTTTATCAATACATGATGTCCTGTGTCTTTTATAACAATTTTTGTCATAAATTCTATTTTGTCTGATATTAGTATAAACCCCCAGCTCTCTTTTGGTTACTATGTATATAGAATATCTCTTTACAACCATTTACTTTCAACCTATTTGTATCATTGGATCTAAAGTAAGCAGACAGCATATAGTTGGATATTTATTAATCTGTTCCATTTTTGCCTTTTAACTGGATATTTTAATCCATTTTAAATAATTACTATTAAGGAACAATTTACTCCTGCCATTTTGCTATTTATTTTCTATTTCTTATACCTGTTTTGTTTATCAATTCCTCCATCACTGTCTTCTTTGTGATTGATTTTTTTTCTAGTGTACCATTTTTCGTACTTTCTCGTTTTTCTGTATATTTTTTTTAGCTTTTTTCCTTAATGGTTACCCAGGGATTACAGTTAACATCCTAACTTTTTAACAATCAAATTTGAATTAATACCAATTTAGTTTCAATGATACACAAAAAAAAACTCTGCTCCTTTACAGCCCCACTGCCCCCTTATATTTTATCACAAATTGCATATTTATACATGTACCCATTAACAGGTACATAATTATTGTTCTAAGTATTTCCCTTTTAAATGATATATAAATACAAAAGAGGAGTTACAAACCCACACTGCAACACTACTGACTTTTATATTTACCAATGTAGCCACCTTTACCATTCTTCATTTCTTTATATGGCTTCAAGGTACTGTCTATATCCTTTCATTTCAGCCAGGAAGACTCTCTTTAGCATTTCCTATAGGGAAGGTCTACGAGTGACAACTTCCTTATTTTGAGTTTTTCCTTATTTGGAGAGGACTCAGTCTCCAGTTATGCTTTCTGTGGGGGTGTAAAGTGCCTCCCAGGCCACCTGCTGCCATAAGGTTGGGGTTAGGAGACCAGATCCCCTCTTTGGTCTCTGTTGAAGCCATCTCTGCCAGGTAGGAAAGCACCTCCCCAGGCTGGTTGCCACCAGGTAAGGGGCAAGATACCAGACTCCTCAGTTGGTCTCTGCTGATATCAGAGAGAAGGGTATCCATGGTGATTGGCTGGAGTAGGGCAGGTATGGCCAAAGATTTATATCCAGCTTGGCTATCCATTTTCCAGTCCTTTGGCTAGACAGTAGACTTTTCTTGGGGCTTTTTTTTTTTTGTCTATGTCTATGGTTCCAGGTTGTAGGTTTCTATAGTGCCCAGTCCAGAATACATGGGAGACTTTAAAATTTTTTCAGGGAGCCAAAACCAGTTTGGCTCAGTGGTAAAGCGTCGGTCTGCGGACTGAAAGATCCCAGGTTCGATTCCCGTCAAGGGCATGTACATTGGTTGCGGGCACATCCCCGGTAGGGGGTGTGCAAGAGGCAGCTAGTCGATGTTTCTCTCTCATCGACGTTTCTAACTCTCTATCTCTCTCCCTTCCTCTCTGTAAAATATCAATAAAATATTTTTTTAATTTTT
The DNA here is from genome assembly GCA_963924515.1 of Vespertilio murinus. Classification (NCBI taxonomy): domain Eukaryota; kingdom Metazoa; phylum Chordata; class Mammalia; order Chiroptera; family Vespertilionidae; genus Vespertilio; species Vespertilio murinus. The sequence continues at coordinate 6,027,873 of OZ004710.1, read as the reverse complement.
TTCAGGGAACTCACTGTCATGACATTTCTCAGGTCCGAAGACCCTAGCCAGTTACTTTCCTCTTTATATCTTTCAAAGTCCTCCTGTTATATTACGTCCAGGGTTTTTAGTTGTACTTAGCAGGGGAGAGCAGGGAGAAATTAGACTAAGCCATCTTGTTCTCCAATTGTGTATGATGTTTCATCTATATTTGCAACAAAATTTTCTTGTACAGAATCAGAAACCATAAGCATTAGAAGGAGCCATCTAGTCTAATTTTCTCATTTCCATTAATTTATGGAAAGACTACATGAAGTGATAGAATATTAATTTACAAGGATAGGGTATGTTTTAAAGCACAGACTGTGAAATATTTCTGAAGCTCAGGGTCTCCAAGTGGTCATTTGAGTTTATGTGAGCCTCAATCTTTCCTTCTAAATGAAACAAAGGCAGTAGATTTTAAAAAGCTGTATCTTAGCAACCTGGCTTTGAAACAGAGCAGCATGCCCAGCATATTCCTATTGGGTGGAGTATTTGCCTTAGGGACCTTATCCTAAGCACATGACAAAGTCACATGAGAGATTAGCCATCTGTGTTCATGGCTAGTCCATCACAACAGTACACACAGGACCTGCGGCACACAGTGACTAGTCCTTCCAGCAAAATCTCCCCATAGTGTTCTCTTACCCTGTGGGCATCATTCATCTCAAGAAGCCCAAGTCCAAGGCCACTGTCGTGATCTGGGTTCTTGTCCCCATGGGCTCTGAGTGCAGCCTTAATCTGACCTCCCACCTCCCACCTCCCACCCTCCCCAACTCAAGAAAGCCTTCCACTGTGCCCTTGAGGAACTCATGGCACAACATCAACAAATCTACATTTTCAATATCTTCACTGAACAATCCTTCCATCCTCTGGCCTTAAATCACTGCTTCTCATTCTTGGCTGCCTTTCAGAATCACCTGGGAGCTTCTTAAAACTCCCAGTTCTCAAGCTTCACCCCACACCAAAATTTCTGGGTATGAGACCCAGACCTCAGTAGGTTCCGTTCCCCCAGATGACTCCAGGGTGCACAACGATGAGCACCCCTAGTCTAAATTAAGTAACACCTTGCGCTCTGTCTTAGGGGGCTGCTCTCAGACAGAGCTCTCTTGTCAGGAGGTCCTTCCTTTCCCACAGCCCTGGCAGCAACGGGACTGGAGTGAGTGGGCCACTTGCTTTTTTCACTGCCATCTCAAAACACTAGATCTCTCTCCCCCAAATCTTGTGCTTTTCCAAACTCCAGTCAGGTCCTGGAACACGTGGGGACCTCCTTGCATGACTGTTTCTTTGCATTTTCTTTTTTTCTACAATAAATCACTGACTGCCTCAATCATCTAAAAAGTAAAGTTATCTTGCTTCTGTAAAGCTCATTTTCGCACTGACCGGTGCTGCTCGTTGGTTAGAGCATTGGTCCCAGCACCGAAGGGTTTCAGGTTTGATCCTCAGTCAACAGCATGTGCCCAGGTTGCAGGTTCGATCCTGGGCCCCACTTGGGCTGCAACTAATCAATATATTTCTCAGTTTAATGTTTCTCTTCTTCTTCTTCTTCTTCTTCTTCTTCTTCTTCTTCTTCTTCTTCTTCTTCTTCTCTCTCTCTCTCTCTCTCTCTCTCTCTCTCTCTCTCTCTCTCTCTCTCTCTCTCCCCTTCCTCCCCTTCGTTCAACTCTCTGTAAAAATAAATGGAAAAAATAGCCCTGGGTGAGGATTAACATTTTTTTTAATAAAACTCATTTCATTCATCACCTCAGCCCTTCCATGAAACCCTCTTTGTCTCTCTAAGCTTCAAAGTATTGATAAGTGCTTCCTTCATAATGCTTTCTTCTTATAGTGCTACTTTAGTACTCATCAGACTGCTGGTGAGGAGCCATTATAAGGTGAGCCATTAGTGATATAAATAGGAAAATTCTGAGCACATTAGTCTACAGGGAGCCCAGATTCATCAAGTGTGGTGCTAATATAACATTGAACAGATTATGCTTTGTATCAAAAAAATCTTTTCTTCAGTAAAGATAATTATATTGAAGCTGCAGCTCTATTACAATTGCCATAAGAAATTTGGCATGAGATCAACACTATTAAAGGGATTTAGTTCCTGAAGTACTAACTAGGCCCTTAGCAGAGAACTGATCTACGGGACAAGCACCAGCTCTGTAGATGGCATTTCATTTAGTTTATATGCACACAGTGAGCTAATAAGCTTAACTAACTCTCATTTTAACACTGCTCCCTATGAAACAGTTAACTTTAATCACCTTTTAGGCAGTTATGCTATGAATCAGTCTCTTTAAGCAAATAAACAAAACAAAAAAAGTGTGTCACCTCTTCTGAGCTGAGCCAAAATACCATGCCCTGGTCTCTAGCCTGTCCACAGGAAAATGTGGGACACCAACCATTTGACTCTTCACACAGTCACTGCGTCCTTCTTGATCTTACCTACAGTATGAAAAATAAAAAGATCTGTTTCTCTGAATTTGTTCCTTTTCCTAACTCCAGGGCCCCATTTGTATAACTTAATCCAGATGTTCATATCACAGTGGTGCTTAGTGTAAGTAAAGGCCAGCTAAACTGTGTTTTATGCTGAAAACCTATACTCATCTCTCTCACTTAATAACAGTAGAGATATACTTTTGGTATATGCAGGAATGATCTAAATATACCTTTGTGCACACAGCTGCAAACATATAAACTCTTTTTTTTTTTAATCCTCACCCGAGGATATTTTCCTGTTGATTTTAGAGAAATTGGAAGAGAAGGGGAAAGACGAAAATAGCAATGTGAGAGGAACACATTGATTGGTTGCCTCCTTCATGCACCCCGACCAAGGCCCAGGGCTGGGGAGGAGCCTGCAACTCAGGAACGCTCCCTTGCCCAGAATTGAACCTGCACCCTTGGGTCCACAGGCTGAGGCTCATCCACTGAGCCAAACTGGCTAGGGCCAAACTCTTTTCTCTTATATACTTAAAACATGGAAGTACATCACTGATGGGTCACACAGTTTGTAAAAGTGTTTCTTTCTAGGAAATAAAACATTTTTTTATTTATTACAACCTAGTTTTGACCATTTAGCAAGTAAAATAACATGAAAATCTTAAACCAAAAATAATTCAAAAACATTTCTCTTAATCTCTTCTCAGAACTACTAATAAATATAAGGATTTTAATTATACCAGGCTTCCTGGTTTCTACCCTAGGCACTACAGTCTAAGCCCCGTAAAAGAAATATCTGTAGTTAAGTACAGGGTGGGGCAAAAGTAGGTTTACAAGTGCATTTAATAAAATGCAGTTTATTAGTGTACTAGAGGCCTGGTGCACGACATTCATGCACTGGGGGGGGGGGGGGGGGCGGAGTCCCTCAGCCTGGCCTGTGCCCTCTTGCAGTCCAGGACCCCTCGGGGGATGTCCAACTGCTGGCTTAGGGGGAGCAGGCCTAAGTTGGCAGTCAGACACCCCCTCCAAGGGGTCCTTAGCACTGCCTCAGAGGCAGGAGAGGCTCCTGCCACCTCCTCCTCTGTGCTCACCAACTGTGACCTCTGCTTCTGGCTGAGCAGTGCTCACCTGTGGGAGCGCACTGACCACCAGGGGGAAGCTCCTGCATTGAGCATTTGCCCCCTGGTGGTCAGTGCGTATCATAGACACCAGTCATTTGGCCATTCAGTCGATTTGCATATTAGCCCTTTATTATATAGGATTATTATTTATTAATTATTTTTTCCATGTGAACAGCTGCAAACCTACTTTTCCTCCACTCTGTATATATATATTTTTCCCCAAATCAGGAAGATTGTCCAAGGAACACTCAAAAATATTCAACAGCACAGAAGAAGTTAGTGTTTAGTGGTAAAAAAAAAAACAATCTCATAAGAGAGTAAGCAAGAAGGAATAGGAAAGGGAGGAAGAAAACACAACAAACTAAAAGCATAACAATTTTTGAAATCCCAAGCTAATGTGCAGTAAACTTTTTCATTTTCTAGGGGGAAAAAAACTATTGGCAAAAGATATAAAAATTTAGCTTTAATCACATAATATAGAGATGAGGTGACAGATGAAAGGGGTTTGGAAATGTTCTTACCAATACCTTAAGGCTGGTGTATAATAATGTTTCCTAACCACTAAGCCCTCCGGATATGAGTAGGTATTTTAAAAATAAAGAGATGAATGGTCACACAAGCTAGGAAATTGCCAGCTTTAACAAAATTGACCAGGTTCCTTTATTGTAGGACTTCAAAGCCTTTCACGGTCTCATATGCACTGGGAATCTCCCAGAGCCGGCGGAGGCAACAGCCTGCAAATGTGTCTTACCACAGGGCCCTCGTAATGTCTCCCAGAGACCTTTTCATCACACGTAGTTTGGAGAACGCAAAAACACACAAGTGCTTAGGTGAGTTTTTCCTGGACCAATATTCAGACTAAAGACAATCGTGTGTTTATTACCCAGGACCTCCTCCTTTGAATATGCGCGCCCCACTTACAGTGAAGGAAAGATGGAGAGCAGGGGGGGGGGGGCTTCCTGCCTGCATTCTTACACACCTGTTTCTGTTGTCTAAGATCTCCATAGTTAGGCAGCTGAGCTGAAGGCCTGTGCTGAGTGCTGGGCTCACTGTTTGCATTGTGATGGGAAATGGAGCAGACAAGGCAGCAGTCTCATACATGAACAGTGACTTGAAAATTCCCAGCTCCTGTCAGACCCTGGGTCACTAAGCCCCAAAGCAAGCAGGAAGCCCACCTCCAGAAGCTCAGATGAGGACTGCTGATAGCAGAGGCACAAGGAGAAGTAACTATGGGCTCTCGCTCGGCAGAAGAAAGATAAGGAGGTTGGTCACAAAAGCCCTTTCAGACAGGCCTCCCATTCATTCATCCAGGTGACTCCCAAGCCCCGGTTTGAAGGCAGCAGCTGGCAGAATGCCCACTCATTTTGCTGTGACAAAGTCCAGGTTTGCTGTTGGTGCAAATCCAGAGCCTCATCTCATCTAGGTCCTCCTTAGGGGGACGTGGTGAAAGCCTCGGTTGCCAGTGTTATGGATCACTGTCTTCCTGTATACAGAGACATTCTGACTCCACTGACGGGGAGGGGAGGGGAGGGGAAGGGAGGGGCCTGCAGGAGATGGGTCTCAGTTTGGGGGCCGGCTCTCCTATTTACTAGCTACGTCACCTTGGGTGACTTGCTTAATCCCTGTATGCTGCAATTTCCTCATCTGTAAAAACAAAAAGGATAATATTAGTACCGATGCCACAGAATCTTTGTGACGATGAAAGGATGCATTGAAAGCACTCTGCTTAATGCCTGCTCTATCGTAAATGCTCAATATACAGAGTCCATAATTAAATGAGCAGAAATTATAACCAGACAAAATGCTTAGGGTGGAACTAAAGCTTGGCATTAGATAGATAGCAGAGACTTGATAAATACTTATTGACAGGTTATCCAACAACGTCTCTTAAAGCCATTGCTGCAGTATTGGAAACGAGGTTCTCACTTGTTTATATGTGGTGAGGAAGAACAGGGCTTTTATTCCACTTCAAACTGAAGCAGGAAATCAATACCTCACGGTATTTACATCTCAAGTTTGAGTGGATGCCAAAAACCATCTAATTCTCTAAAAGGACAAGCAAATGTTAAGTGGTTTCAGTGACTCAGCGAGTCCTGAGATGCTCCATATGGAAAGGTACGCTCTGAACTACCCAGAGCGATATGTTAGGAACTGGGAGTACTTACTGAGAAACGGCCCAACATTTTCTGCCAAAAGTCAGAGAAGGTCTTTAAAGATAGAAAGAAAGTTTCCTAAGCAGAAATTAATGTAAAGAAGGATCTGTCGCACCCTTTACCACACTCCACAGATTTGTTGCTTGCTTCTCATTTTCAACTCTACAAAGAATAGTGATGAATAAGGCCAGAGTAGCGCACGTAAATAAAGCAGAATAAATTCATAGGTGAAAGAGCTTTTGGTGACATGCTTACCCAACTCCTGCCATGTCAGCTTATTTTCCCAAGGGAAAATACTATCCTAAAGAAAGCACTGTGGGCCCACACCACAGCACTAACCCCAGGTTAATAAGCATTTCTTTTTAGTTTACTCAGAATTAACACAGCTCCTAAAATACATATGAAACTATAAGCACCACGAGTGCACACGCTATACAGAAAAACCATGTCCCCCACCTCAGTTGGAGAGATGCCCCATTTACGACTCCCTGTCTGTATGAAAACCACATGCAACCTTCTACAGCCAAGACTGAATTAGTACACATTTGCTTATTGAGAAAACTTTCCCTTTCCCACTTGAGGTTAGGGGGACTAGCTAGGTAAGAAGAAATGTAAACATTCTCAGATCTTGGGAACCTGACTATCCAGTCGTGTGGCAATCCACCCTCACAAAGGAAGCCCAGTGGTAGGACAACTGTTCTCTACCACCCAACAGTTTATAGAAGTCAACATCTGTCTCCTACCTGTGATGGACAAGGTCTTGGAGGGAGCGCAGGTGGTGGAGGTAACAATCCTGACTTAGTAGCTGAAAAGAAAAACATATACTGTTAAAGACTACCAAAAACAAAATAAAACACAACTTCCACTTGTTAACTAGGAATAGCATGTTTTGTTACTTTTTTTGTTAATCTTTATCCAATGATATTTTTCCATTGATGTTGTTTTAGAAAGAGTGTAAGAGGAGGGGAGAAACAGAGAGAGAAACATCAACATCAGTGTGAGAGTTACATATTAATAGACTGATTCCACACGTACCCCAACTGGGGCTAATGGGTTGAGCCTGCAACTAAGGTATGTGCCCTTGACCAGAATCAAACCTGAAACCCTTCAATCTGTGGGCCAACGCTCTAACCACTAAGCAATACAGACTAAGGAAGGAATAGTATTTAACATATTTAAGTTGTTAAAGTCCATCTAAAGGCTTAATTTTAAAAAAAGAAAACACGCCTTTTCTAATCCCTTTTGTCATTTTCATCCCACCCAATATACAAGTATTTATATAGGCTGTTGTGATTAAGAAAGTGTAAAATGGTAAGAAAAAACACCCTTTGATTAAAAAAAATGGAACCCAGCACAGGAAAGACAGTCGATCGCTTGTTATTATGCTGTTAATTTTTTTGGTTTCAAATAATCTAGATCCTTTGTTCTCCCTAGATTTGGGCTATTACACTGCTCAATTGGCTCAGTGAGTAGGCTGCAGAAACTAAGAGAGCCAGGATCCCAAGGCAACAATAGTGCCCTGTGAGTGAGTGGGTCTGGTAGCAGTAGGGGAAGCTGAAGTGATGGACTAAGGTGATATTTGGAGTTCTTCAAAGATCACAATTTCCTTTTCGCTCCCTAATCCTTATTATCATGGATAATTAAATCTGTTTCTACAATAACCTTGTCCCATTTGAAGGGGATCTTTTGAAAAAAACTTTCAGTCTAATTTTTTTTTGTGTGTGAAATATAGAGGAAATTTTAGTTAAGCCAAAAACACTTGAATTATAACTTAATGAAAATAAACATCTGCTATTGAATTATAAATAAAGCTCATAATCACACAAAAAATAAGTTTATTATTACACACTGGCAAGTTAAACCACATTCTTTATAGACTCCTTAGAAAAGCACAGCATGCTCTATATAACTATATATCGTTTATTTGCAAATATGTAATATGTGTGCTAATATTTAGAAAATTTTCTGTGTCTTAAAAATAAATCATAGCAATATGCCAGGAACATAGAAGTTTTTGCAAATCATTCTTAATTTGCCCTAGCTAGATCAGACAAGCTAGAAGATAGAGTTTGAGGCTTTCCACAAAGGTAACTCAGTCATTTCAAAGAGATTTTCATTCTAAGCCAGTGCATAAATATACAACCATGTGGCCCCACCAATGATTTCTCTCAATCTGTCTTTCATTAAAATTTATGAAATAATCAGTGGGTCAAAACTCCAAAGTTGATGAGACCTTGAACAGCCTTCAATAACAAAGCACACAGCAACAGAGAATGACAAAAGCCTCAAGATTATACATCTCTGGGCCCCTACTCTGTAGGTCCTCATGGAATGGACCTTTAAATTACCAGCTACTTTAAAAACAAAATGAAAACACAAACAAAAAATATATATGTGATTTTAAGGGAAAAGCCTTGCATCAGCATTCATACATTTGTTAAAACAACCCTTTATTAACAAAAGAAGACTAAGAAACATGCCATTTAATTAAACTGACTTTTGCTCCCAGCCAAGATGGCCAGATGAAGGCATGAGGGCCATACTGAAAACGGGAAGATTAGTAGCATATGTACTCTGGATGCTGAGTCTAACATATGTACTCTGGATGTTCCAGCCCTCTTCCTCTATGCTCCCACACTATTACCGTGTTTCCCTGAAAATAAGACATCCTCCGAAAATAAGACCTACTTCATGGAAACATAACACATCCCCTGAAAATGAGACCTAGCGCATCTTTGGGAGCAAAAAATAATATAAGACACTGTCTTATTTTCGGGGAAACAGGGTACATCCAAAGAGTGGAAGAATGTGCTCCAGGTAATTGGACCAGTCAACAAGGAAGACCTAGACACAAACATAAGGAAATATACAACAAGATGGCCAAATGTGGGGCATGGCTACACTGTTTGGACAGGTTCAAGCCTTGGACTATGAAGAAGGCACAGTCCTCTCATGGCCACGTGCAAGTCCCGGCTTGAAGGGCAGAGCCCTCCCAGCACAGTTATAGCCAACAGCTATAGTTGTAAGCTTGAACCTATGGTCCGAACACTGGCCCCACGTGCCTGAGTGATGTGGACTTGATAGAGTTCAGGTGTATGTAACTGAGAAGGATTGAAACCCATGAGAATGTTGTAAACATCTTGACCATGCCCTTACTTTGCCTCCTGGCATCTGGCTATAAAATAAAGACACAGCTTGTAGTCCATGGTGCTGTCTCTCTATCAGGGAGGGAAGCAGTGTCCCACTGAGACCCAGCTTTCATCCTCTTGCCTGTCTTTTCTCAGTCCTTCACCACCCCCTCTCAGGGCCACTGAACCAGGCTGAGCTGGCGCGGCACATAAGGCACCTTGGGGCTGAGTATGCCATGGCCGTGCAGCTCCCCACAGCCATACAAGATCATTCTACCATGAAGCCCATAGATGGCAAGTCCCATCCATTTATTCTTTTACTCCAGTCAGCTTTTAACTCCCATTCTTAAATACAAACAGATTATGAAGTATCACCAGATATCTGCAGAAAACTTTCTAATCTAAGAGCAATCTATATCAATAAAAGCATAATATGCTAATTAGACCAGACAGCTGAACGATCTTCCAGATATCCATCTGGATGAAGCTGTGGTAGTGGGGGCCGAGGCAGAGGCAGTTAGGGGTGATCAGGCAGGCGAGCGGTTAGGGGCAATCAAGCAGGCAGATAGGTGAGTGGTTAGGAGTGATCAGACAGGCAGGCAAGTGGTAAGGGGTCTTCTGGCAGGCCAGCAGGCAGAGGTGGTTAGGGGTGGTCAGGCAGGTAGGCAAGTGTTTAGAGGTGATCAGACAGGCAAGAGAACAGTTAGGGTTGATCAGGCAGGCAGACAAGTGGTTAGGGGTGATCAGGCAGGCAGGCAAGTGGTTAGGGGCAATTAGGCAGGCAGGCCAGTGGTTAGGAGCCAGCAGTCCTAGATTGCAAGAGGGATGTCAAATATCCCCCAAGTGGTCCTGGATTGTGAGAGGTTACACTGCGCCTCTAGTAAAAAAATATAAAAAGGTAACACCAAAAAAGCAGATTAGATCTCTACTAGGAAAAAAATTTAAATGTATATTATTAATACCATCAGAAAGATAATCCCACTTATTCCAGAAATATTTGAACATTTACTATGTGGTAGACACTTTGAAATTCTGGTAAAATACTAGTGGGGGGGGAAAAATAAGAAAAAACCTCTACCCTCATGAAAGGTATATTCTACAGATTATGGGGTCAGAATTAGGAATGCAATTTTAAATAGAGTCATCAGGGAAAGTCTCAATGAGAAATAAATGCTATTTGTAAAGATAGAGCATTTGGAAATTAAAAACATAATAGCAGAAAGAGAAAGCTTAATAGAAAGGTTCTTTTTTAAAAATATATATTTTATAGAGAGGAAGGGAGAGAGATAGAGAGCTAGAAACGTCAATGAGAGAGAAAAAACGACCAGCTGCCTCTTGCACACCTCCTACTGGGGATGTGCCCGAAACCAATGTACATGCCCTTGACCGGAATCAAACCCGGGACCCTTCAGTCCGCAGACCGACGCTCTACCACTGAGCCAAACCGGTTTCAGCTAGAAAGGTTCTTTATATGTCTATTTGAAATTCATTTGATCCTTGATGCAAAGAATGTTTCTGAGTTGTCCTTGTATCTTTCTTTCCTATCACCTTGCCTTGGTAAGTGCAATTAGTCATAAAACAGTGTGTGACTGGTATGTGTAAGGCACTGTGCTAGGCACTGGGATGCACAAAATGAACAGATGTGATCACTTCTGAGGCAGTATAACGAGTAGAGTCCACACATTTTTTTAGGATATGATAGGTATAAAGAGAACTGAAGGTTCATGGGACAAGTTAAACCACATTCTAAGTGTAGGCACAGTTATGTAATTTATCAAGATCTTGGGGATTTTAAAAAATATATATTTTTAATATATTTTATTGATTTTTTTTTACAGAGAGGAAGGGAGAGGGATAGAGAGCTAGAAACATCAATGAGAGAGAAACATCGGCTAGTTGCCTCCTGCACACCCCCTACTGGGGATGTGCCCGCAACCAATGTACATGCCCTCGACCAGAATAGAACCTGGGACCTTTCAGTCCGCAGACCTCTATCCACTGAGCCAAACTGGTTTTGGCTAAAATATATTTTTCTTATTTCAGAGAGGAAGGGAGAGGGAGAGATAGAAACATCAACAATGAGAGAGAATCATTGATTAACTGCCTCTTGCACGCCCCCTACTGGGGATAGAACCCACAACCCAGACATGTGCCCATGACTGGAATCGAATCCGTGTTCCTTGAGTCCACAGGCTGACACGCTCTATTCATTGAGCCAAAATGGCTAGGGCAAGATGTTAGTGATCCTGAAAGCCAGCCTAACTACAATCTTAATCCTGTGGCCAAAAATACTTAATTTCTTTATTAGATATCTTTTAACATTCAAAAATAAAAGCTTAATAGAATGTTTAAAGATCATCTGAGGAAATCTTATAAAAAGTATAATATATCAAATAAAAGTTCCACAAAGAGAAATAGAGCAAAGAGCAGAAAGAAATCAACAAAATGGTTCAGGAAATTTTCCCAGAAATGAAGAATATGAGTTTCTAAAATAAAAGAGCCCCAAGACAATGGAGAAAAACAAACAAAACATAACAAAACAAAAACAGATCCCTGGCAGGGCACATCAACATGAAATTTTAGAATACTGGAGTTAGAAGATTCCACAAGTTTCCAGCAGAGGGTGGTAAAGGAGGGCAAGCCTCATACAAATGATCAGGAGTCCATATGGTTTTAGACTTCTTAATACACTACTGGAAGCTAGAATTCATTGGAACAATGTCATTAAAATTCTGAAGAAAACTCATTTCCACAATAAATGTATGCCCAAACTAGCAGCCTTCATGATGGCTCAATTAGATATATTTTTAGACTTTCAGGGTCTCAAATTGAGTTCCATGCCCCCTTTCCAAGAAAGCTACTCAAGGATATTCTCTACCAAGACAAGAGAATAAATCAAGAAAGAACATGACATGGATACAGGGTAAAGTAGATCCAACATAGGAGAAAGGAGAAGGGAATCCTTGGACAGTGTACGGAGATACCATGATAAAAACTATACAACATGCATAGAAGACAATTGCTTTAGATTTCCTCAAAAAGGTGAAACTAATACCTGATGTGCCAGAATTTCATAAGAAGAACTTTGGAACACTGAATCTACAGTTGATTCAGGGGCAAGTACATTGAAAAGAAAACAAGCTGATTATTCACTCCAAGGCATACAAAAATCTGTGCAAGGAAGAAAAGTAAACAATTTAGCAAATGGCTTACTTAGCCATAATAATATAAACAGTAAATGTTAGTCTAATCAAAATTGTGTAACTATACTGGGAGAGTGCAAGAGGGGAAAGGTGCTAGGGGAGGGAAGACAATAGTGATGACTAACACCGAAATGTCAACAAGAGGTTATACAAATATGTCATCTTGAAATATCAGAATAGCCAGAACCGGTTTGGCTCAGTGAATAGAGCGTCGGCCTGCAGACTGAAGGGTCCCAAGTTCGATTCTGGTCAAGGGCATGTACCTTGGTTGCGGGCACATCCCTGGTAGGGGGTGTGCAGGAGGCAGCTTGTCGATGTTTCTCTTCATCAGTGTTTCTAGCTCTCTATCCCTCTCCCTTCCTCTCTGTGAAAAACCAATAAAATATATATATTTTTTAAAATATATCAGAATAAACATAAAACATCTGATAGCAGAGTGTATTCTCCCAAGCCTTGAGGTATATCAATGGCCTTGGAGTATTTCTCAGACTTCAGTTAGTCCCTGCAGTTCAGGATGGAGCCCTGGGCCTTCCCTTCCAGCATATCACTTTTCCAGCTTTTCCCCTCCCTTTCTGGAAGTCATGTACACTGACTCTCAGTCGAGAGAAGGGAAAATTGAGAGTACCTATTCACTCCACTTCACTCCCGATTTGGAGTTATCAGTAAGATATCTTGAGTTTCACATATACGGCTTCTGGAGGGAGACAGGCAGTTGAGAGCATGCCCCAAATCTCAGGTTTTCCCTTAGTTACCACTGTTCCCAAAGTAAAAATGCCATCAGCTCAGGCATCTTTCCTTAGTTGGGTGCTGCTGACAAATCTCATCCCAGTGTTTGTATTCTGTGTTCATTTCCTTTAGTGGTAGGAGATATTAATCTAGCTTTATTCTACCAATTTTTATCCACTTCATCTTTTTGTTTCCCATAACACAAAAACACACTGCCTTGTGTTTAATAAGTTCTCACACAGTGAGTGAATACTGAGAATGGAATTCAGTAAAAAAAAAAAAAAAAAACTCCTCTTATAATATTTTAGTTCATTCATGACCTTAAATTAGATTCAAGAAATTATTTAATCCTCACTGGAGAATATGTTTTTATTGATTTTTTAGAGACAGGAGAGGGAGAAAAAGAGGGGGGAGAAATAAACATCTATATGAGGGAGAAACACCAATCATTTGCCCACTGTACATGCCCCTACTGGGAATTGAACCCACAACCCAGATATGTGCCCTGACTGTGGATCAAATCTGCTACCTTTTGGTGTATGGGACAGCGTTCCAACAACTAAGCCACCTGGCCAGGGATATATTCAAAAATTTTATCCAACATGCTCTAATCAATGTTTTCTTTAAAAAAGAAAGAAAGGGGGAAGGAAAGGAGGAAGGAAGGAAGGAAGGAAGGAAGGAAGGAAGGAAGGAAGGAAGGAAGGAAGGAAGGAAGGAAGGAAGAAAGGAAAGGAGGGAGGGAGGGAGGGAGGGAGGGAGGGAGGGAGGGAGGAGGAAAGGTACACCATGAAAAATGAAATTTTAAAAAAATACTTTGGCTGAATAATCTAGTATACACATGCAAAAGATGACAATGTAACTGCTTCCCCAGAAGGTAATGGAAGAGAGGAAAAGACAACATTTCTCTGCAGACATTAAAGCCACTCATGAAGCAATTGCAGGTCTATTCATGATGTCTTATAGTTAATAAGGTGGGACACCAGATACCAGCAAGGCTTTGTCAAATCCACAATTTTATAAGTGCAACCATGGAAAAAATAACACATACCCAAATCCTCCCCCCCAAAAAAAAAAACAGATTTAAAAGTTCATGAAAGAAACTGTCATTTATTCCTAAATGTAGAAAACCCAGTAATGATCTCCAGTGTTTATTAAAACACCATTAGAAGATGTGTATTTTCTGAAACTCATCTGCTAAATCTCAATTTCTTGGTATCTTCATTCAAAACTCTCACCTCGAAAGATTTTTATCCTCTTACTTCATTATACTTAGACATTTTCAGGCAAAACATTATTCATAGATATTACTGTCTATTTACTAATTTCCTTCAGAGATTTTTACAAAGCCCCAAATCAATGACTAAATGAAAACATGTTCTAACTTATTGAGTGGAAATAAAGCAGCAGATGTGGCAACAGAAAGCTTCAAGGAAAGAAAGCCGATTCTTCGGGGGAATGAAACTTGGAATAACTTCAGCTGTAGAAAAGAGCCTCTATTCCCCCAAACTCGGAATATTTTATGAAGAAAATAAAAGCATTCAAATGCCAAATGGGGGGGGAAACACTTAAAGGATGGAAAATGTTGAAAGGAGCCTGCCAGTGGGACCTACTCTTTTAAGTATCAATCAAATAGAGAGTTCGCCATATGCAAAGCTTCAAGGGTTTCATCAGTAAGGACCATTCCTCTTCTTGGCAAGTTCATAAAACTGGCTATTTCTTTGTAACAGGAATCATTCTCCTTTCTAATCATAAAAGCATGTGTGAGCCTATGCCCACCTAGCCCCTGATCACCCAATTACACAGTGATGGTTTCATCTGTCATATACACCTATGTACACAATCAAATGCTTGTCAGGACTACCTTTCCAGTGACACCTGCCCCGATCCTCTGGCGATGCCCAACCTACCCCCAAAATACAAGCTCAATCAATTCTCTGTTAAAAGAACAATTCAATTTTTTTCACTAGTAGAAACAGATGAACTTTCACATGCCTTGGAAATGTTCGACATGGAAAATATCAATGACTGAGACTAGAAAAGTAATATCAAATTCAAGTCTCTCTCTTTGCAAATGAGAAACTTAAGGCCTGGGGGAAGTCAAATGGCATCACCAATGTCACAAGGCTACTATGATCAGGCAGCAATCAATATAACATTTTGAACCTATGAGACGGGGCGTAGTAAAAAGCATAAAAGGGAACTAGGATGGGGTAAGGAGGTAGACAGGAATTACTCTACATCCAGGGAATACGCATGTCAAAAGGCTGCAAAGCAAGAGAGTACCACAACTTTAAGGAACTAAAAAAAATGCTTCTGATTATGGTTGCACCACAAAGTCAGATAAAGAAGACACTTGTCACTATCTAAAAATGTGCCAGTGCAGCACATATTTGGCCTTCTGAATCATGTGATTGCCTATCGACAAGTCTATATATTACTCCCCTGCTTTAAAAAAACATTCAGTGTAGTACTGGCATAAGGATATACAGTTCAATAGAATAGACTGGAGTGTAGAAATAAACCCTTTATTCATAGTCAAATGATGTTCAACAAAGGTGTCAATGCAATTCAGTATGGAAAGGAGAGTATTTTTTAGCAAGTAGTGCTAAGACAACTGGATGTCCACATACAAGGAGATGAATTTAGACCAGGGGTGGGCAAACTTTTTGATTCGAGGGCCACAATGGGTTCTTAAACTGGACCGGAGAGCTTGAACAAAAGCAACCTGACCATGCTGCACTCTCGTCTTGGGCTGCTGGTGAAGGAGCGGAGGGGAGAATAAGAGAACCCTCCACTCTTTCGGCTCAGCGGGCCGGATAGAACAGCCAAACTGGCAGGATCCGGCCCGTGGGCCGTAGTTTGCCCACGCCTGATTTAGACTCAACTCATACTATATATAAGAATTAAATCAAATGGATTACAGATATGAATGTAAGAGTAAAATTATAATACTTTTAGAAGAAAATAAGAGAAGGTCTTCAAGACCTTTAGGTTAGGCAAACATTGCTTAGATATGATGCCAAAAGCATGATCCAAACAGGAAAAAAACAATAAGTTGCACTTCATCAGAATTCATATGTTTGTACTTCAAAAGACACCATTAAGAAAATGAAAAGTCAAGTCACAGGCTGGAAAAATGTATCTGCAAATCACTATCTGGTGTAGGACTTATAACCAAAATATACAAATTCCAGAATATATTAAATGTTAAAAGTGGGCATATGATTTGAATAGATATTTCACCAAAGAAGCTATACAAATCACTAATAAGCACATGAGAAGATGCTCAACATCATTAGTCATCAGGGAAATGTAAATCAAAACCACAATAAAATACCACTTCACACCTACTAGGATGGCTATAATAAAAAAGATAATCAGTATTGGTGAAGATGTAAAGAACAAGCAATCATCATAGATTGCTAGTAGAAATATAAAATGGTAAAGTTTGGGCAAGTTTGGTAGTTTCTTAAAAGATTAAACAAAAATTTACCATACACCCAGGAAATGTACTCCTACATTTTGTGTATACCCAAGAGAAATTAAAACATGTGTATACCAAAACTTATCTTCAAATGTTCATGGCAGCATTATTGATAATGAGAAAAAAGTAGAAACAACTCCAATGTCCATCAAACTGAAAAATGAATGGACAAAATGTAGCACAGCCATATAATAAATGTTATTGAGCAATAAAAAGAAATTAAAATACTGATACATGCTGTAACATGGATGAACCTCAAAACCATTATACAAAATAAAGGAAGCCAGACACAAAAGGCCCCAAATTGTATGATTCTGTTTATATAAAATGTCCATAAAAGGCAAAGCCATAGAAACAGAAAGTAGAGGTTGCCTGGTGCTGGTGTGGGATTAACTGTTAACAGACATAAGGGCTATTACTGGGGCGCTGAATATGTTCAAAAACTGGATTATGGGGACAGTAGCACAATTTGACAAATTTACTAGAAATCACTAAATTGTGCACTTTATGGTCTGCAAATTATATCTCTATTTTTTTAAGCTAAGGGCAGAGCTCAACCAGCATGGCTCAGTGGTTGAGCATTGACCTATGAACAAGATCATAGTATGATTCCCAGTCAGGGCACATGCCCAGGTCATGGGCTCAATCCCCAGTGTGTGTGGGGGGGGGGGGGCTCTCTCTCTCATCATTGATGTTTCTATCTCTATTTCCCTCATCCTTCCTCTCTAAA
The DNA here is from genome assembly GCA_963924515.1 of Vespertilio murinus. Lineage (NCBI taxonomy): Eukaryota > Metazoa > Chordata > Mammalia > Chiroptera > Vespertilionidae > Vespertilio > Vespertilio murinus. The sequence goes on along the minus strand of OZ004710.1, from coordinate 6,010,883 downwards.
ATCAATAAAAATATACTTTTTTTTAAAAGCTAAGGGGAGAACAAAATATAATTAATTTTATGGGAGGGAGAATACAGATTAATAAACAAAATGGGCCATAACTGATCATTGTTGAAGTCTGGGGTTCAATATACTATTCCTTTTATATATAATATGTATTTTATATAAATTTTATAATAATTCTTATTAAATAAAAATGGATATGTTCCTAAGATTTATAAGTATTTATGAACACAAGACTTTCTTTCCTGTCTCCCTAAAGTATCTCGGGGAAATCTGCCCAACACTGTAAATCACGTGTTAGGGAACAGAGGAAAACAATATTAATTTCTTGCATAAAGAGGGCACCATATTTATTCTTTAATATAGCTTTTAAGTTTATATATTAGTCTTATTACCTATAGAAAAAAATAAGGTGTGCCCTTCAAATTAAATTGATACAGATTGCTTTCTCTGATACCAAATCTGCTGCAAATAAAGATTTGAACAAAGATCTTCCATCTTCACAGAATTCTGAAGGAGAACAAAGCAAGTTACATTTCACTGAATCTCAATCTCCTTGCCTGTAATATGTGAGAACTCACCAAGATATTTAAATTCTCTTTCAACATTGACACTCTATGATTCTTTAATTTATTTGCCAGTGTTTACCAATAGCTCCTTCATCATGCACCGTGGGATATGTGATAAGGGTTTACTAGATCCCAGATGGAGAGACATGTACAGAGTTAAGCATCAAAAAATACATAAGATTTAATCTTATGAATGTCAACTTTCATTTCTCACATTACATTTACATCAATGCATTTCTCCTGATAAATTTTATTATTAAACTCTTTAGTTTGGTTAAAATCACTAGCTGGCCGAAACTGGTTTGGCTCAGTGGACAGAGCATCAGCCTGCGGACTGAAAGGTCCCAGATCCGATTCGGGTCAAGGGCATGTACCTTGGTTGTGGGCACATCCCAGTAAAGGGTATGCAAGAGGCAGCTGATCGATGATTCTCTCTCATTGATGTTTCTAATTCTCTATCCCTCTCTCTTCCTCTGTAAAAAAAAAATCAATAAAATATATATTTTTAAAAAAATAAAATAATAAAATAAAATCACTGTGTGCGTGTGCGTGTGTGTGTGTGTGTGTGTGTGTGTGTATGCACGCGCATGCTCAAGTGCTTTGAAGGGAAGGAAGGCAGGCAACCTGGGAAAAAATTCTACTATCTTGAAACTGTCTTTTTTCTATCATGAATTTTTTAAATGTGACATATAGTCAGACAAACTTCTAAGCCTTACGCATTTCAAAATGAGTTTGTGATGACAACTATACCACATCAGTTTCTCAATCACTCCACAACCTTTTACAACCTGGATTAACCCTATCACTGAAAAACAAAAACTGTTCTAAGACTTCCTAAGGACACAGTTTACAAACTCCTCCCCTACTCTCCATTCTTTTTGCCCAGTCAGCAGACTTGTTAGACTTCTGGTCTCCACTTATTCCTGAAATATCCTCCTCCCTGAGCATGCCAGCCCATGGTACTATGTGCCTTACTGAACTCATGTATTCTCGTGGCTTCAGGTCCAGTTTTCAAGACAAGGATATCTGGTATTCATGTAAATGAAGGGGTTTTGAGTAGAGGTGACATCATAGCTGTGCTTAAGAAAATTAATCCTATTACTCAATGAAGGAAAGAAAAAAGCAAGCAAGCCAGATTAAAAATTACTATAGTAGTCTCCCAGGTAGCTGGGAATAAGAAGTGAACGAAGGCAGATATTAAAGAAGAATCAACAAAATCTGACTCCAAAAATCATATTCGTCCTTCAAAGCTGAACTCAACAGCTTGTGTACCCTCCCCACCAACACATCCACGGCTCGTCCGAGTTAGAAACCACCCATACTTCAGCACTCTTCTCACAAGTTAACTGTAATACTGATTGGCAGAATGTGGGGTCATATCCATATTCCTCTTAGAATTCTCCACAGCAGCAAGCACACAGTACCTACTCAGTAAATATTGGTTAAATGGATAAGACATTTTTCCTGGTCGTCATTACTGAAGTCTACTTCAGTTTTCATATGATTCTATAAACTCAAATGCATCTAATAAATGTGGTGATGTATTGAGAATTATATGATTTCATGGTATTCTTCAGCTCACAAGTTTTATAATAGTCATAAGTGAAATGTCCAACAATAAGAAAAATGGTTAAAGAAACCATGGTCCAAATTAATAAAGGTAAAGGTAATAAAATAGAGTATCACCATTTTGCAACTACCAATGAAGTAATGGATCTAAGCTGTGGTTTGCTGGAAACAATTCAAACCAGCTTGTGAGAGCCAACTGTGCACATGTGTTCCAACCCCACATTCAGCGACACATCAGTAAGAGTGAAATTGGCCGTGACAGGAGTGTTTATACCATAAAAATTGGCAAATGGCCAGTTGTCAAACATTTATCAACATTCTGCTGGATGTAGGCAAGGATCAATACTTAACTAAAAACCATTATTTGAAAGGCCGCTGAGGATCCTCCTCATAATGGATTAGTCAGCCTCATACTATGTGAATACACTGATCAAGCAAACACCCCAAAAACAGCAGCACCAGACATCAGCGATCTCCTAACAGGATGCAGTAGGAAGTACACAGCATCACTGTGAAGTATTCTTGCCAAAAATAGAATCTGATTCTAATCAAGCCTAGATCTACCTACCAGTTTATAGGAATTACAGGACATGGGAGAACAGACAACCAGCCAAATACAGAGCGTGGAAATGTCTACAGGGTGGATAATTTTCCTATGAATAAATGAATAGGTATTAAAAGGGGGAAACATAAGGAGGACCCTATCTAGTAAGAGAAAGTTAAAAGATGTCAAAACAAACACGATGTGCATGTAGCCCTTGTTTGGATACTCATTTGAACAGGCCACTATAGAAAGACATACCTGAGACAATTCAGGGAATCTGAACATTGGTTAGACATTAGATGATACCTAATATCTAATAAAGGGATTATTGCTCATTTTTTACATATAATAAAGGCTTAGTAGCTAAATTTTTTCAAAGATTAGAGCAGGGGTGGGGAGCGTCCAGCCTGCAAGCCCTATAAGGCCTAGCGAAATCATCTGCCCTGGCCCTGACAAGGCATTAGGAGTGAGTGAGTTAATTAAATGTTGGACCAAATATAGCAGGCTCATTTTTAAGTTGATAATTTTCTATGGCCCGAGAATGATGTTATAAATACCCCAATGGTCCTTGGCAGAAAAAAATGTTCCCTATCCCTGCATTAGAGATACATATAAATTATGTATGAAATTATAATACCTGGAATTTGCTTCAAAATAATCTGTGGATGGGGTTTCTCTTCTATATATTTGAACTTTTCCATAATACAGTTTTTAATAGAGTACCGAGCATATAAAACATATATAAAAGAATTAAAAATTATCAGTACTGACATGGACATTATCTCCAAGAAATAATGTACTATGAAAAAGCATGGAGGGGCCCTGACCAGTGTGGCTGAGTTGGTTGGAGTGTCATCCATGCACCGGGTCATGGGTCCGATTCCCAGTCAAGGCACACAGCCAGGTTGTAGGTTCAAACCTCGGTTGGGGTACATGTGGAAGCCAACTGAGCGATGTTTCTCACACAGGTGTTTCTCTCTTTCTCTCTTCCCCCTCCCTCCCTCTCCTTTCTACTCTCTCTATAATCCATAAATACATATTCTTTGTTGAAAATTTAAAAAAAAAACACCTAGGGAAAACATGCACAATGTGATTCCGATTATTTTAAAGATAAGAAACATGACATTGATGTCACAGGTACATACCTACATTTGTAAATGCACTAGAAAATGTCTGAGGAATACCGTATTTTTCGGACCATAAGACGCACCTTTTCTTCACCAAATAGTGGGAGGAAAAGTGCCTGCGTCTTATGGTCCGAGTTGCAGAGTGGCAGCGGGTCCCCCGGGACCTTCCGTGTCCCTGGGGACTGCATATTTGGTGAAGAAAAAGTGCATCTTATGGTCCGAAAAATACGGTACATTCCCTGGAGAGGACACTGGACTTGGTAGGGAAAATGTTAGGGACAGTCCTGTAATGTTTTGATTTTACATACAAGAAAGTATTTGTCTATCATTCAAATGAGTTTTATAAGCATTTTTAAGTTAAAGGTTATATGAACATTTCCCACCACACCCTCCAGAGAGTCAAGCCCTGTTCCTCCCCACAGGCCCTTGTCAGAGGACTCAGCCAGCCAGGGACGGCTGTAAATCTGGAGGGTGGATATAAAAGAGCATGGACCCTGCCCAATAGCCGGATTGGCTGTACTCTCACCTTGGCAAGCCTTTGAAAACTTCTCTAGGCTCTTGACATTTTGAGGCATAAATCATAGCACTGTTCTAGTATAGAAACTTTCACATAACTTATTGGGGGGAGGGACATAATTAGAGAAAGAAACAGGAAAAGGAAAAAAGAAGCCAAGAACAGACTGCACACTGCAACCACGCCTTCCAAAGACTGACCCTGGCATATATCTCGGTGAGCATGCTGGATGCTGACACAGACAAGTTTGCAAATACCTGGACCGTACTTTTATCTCTGAAAATTTTCATCTGGCCCAACAGCCCATATATACTTCTCGATGCTCAAAATGAACTTTTAGACTTCAAATCTCATGACAAAAATAACACTCTACTGCAGCCAACACCTTTTATTTATTAGATCCTGAGAAGCTCAAAGGAAACCCGATGCTCTGTCACTATGAATTCTGAGTGTTACATCTCATAATGGAACCCTACCACAAATAAGATCAGGCCTGAAAGCAAGGATTCCGGTCTATAAGCTAGAAGGCATTGGTTGGCCACTCAAAGACAACTGCAAGTGGCAGCCAAAAGGATAAACTGGACTTCATCAAAATTAAGCCCAGCTGGTATGGCTTAGTGGTTGAGCACTGACCCATGATCCAAGAGGTCACTGGTTCAATTCTCAGTCAGAGCACATGCCTAGAGTTGTGGGCTTGATCCCCAATAAGAGGTGTGCAGGAGGCAGCCCATCAATGACGTTTGTCTCTCTATCCCTCTCCCTTCCTCCCTGTCTAAAATAATCAAAACATATTTTTTTAAAAAATTCAAAACATTTGTACTTCAAAGAACACCATCAAAAACGTTGAATGGACGATCCACAACATGAGAGAAAATATTTGTAAATCATATAGCTGAAAAGGGACTTGTATCCAGAATGTATAAAGAACCCTTACAATTCAACAATTAAAAGGCAAATAATGCAAGTTAAGAATGGGCATAACTCTGACCAGTTGCTAGTAGTTAGAGCGCCGGCCTGCAGACCAAAGGGCATGTACCTCCATTGCAGGTCAAGGGCATGTACCTCCATTGCAGGCTTGGCTTGATCCCTGGACCTTGTTGGGGAGTGTGAGGGAGGCAACCAATTGATGTGTCTTTCTCACATCAATGTTTCTCTCTTCCCCATCTCCTCTCATCCCTCTACTCTCTCCAAAAAATAATCAATGGGAAAAATATAGAGTGAGGATTTTAAAAAATAGAATGGGCATAGATTTTGAATAGACATCTCTCCAAAGATGACATATACATAGCCAATAAGCACATGAAAAGATGTTCAACATCAGCAGCCATTAGAAATTGCAAATCAAAATCATGATAATATACCACTTTATACTTACTAATATGGCGAAAGTAAAAAGGATATGAAAAAAGGTAATCCTTATACATTGCTAATGAGATGGCAAATTGGTGCAGCTTCTTTAGAAAAGAGTTCAGTAGTTCCTCAAAACTTCCAACATCATGTTACCTATCATATGACCCAGAAATTCCAACCCCATGCATATGCCCAAGAGAAAGAAAAAATGTTTACACAAAATTTGTACATGGCCCAGCCGGTGTGGCTCAGTGGTTAAGTGTTAACCTATGCACCAGGAGGTCATGGGTTCAATTACCAGTCAGGGCACATGCCCGGGTTGTGGGCTCGATTGCATGCAGGAGGCAACCCATCAATGATTCTGATGATTAATGTTTCTTTCTCTCCCTCTCCCTTCCTCTCTGAATCAATAAAAACATATTTTATTGAAACAAAGGTGATCCCCTCTTACATGCAGTGATCATATTATATCAACTTCTCCCTGGGAAAACACAAGCTTTACATGTAAAGCCAGCACCTGCCTATACAGAGTCTTGGGATAGTCTAGACTCCAGTAAAGCATTATGTTCACATTCTCTTTAAAGAAATCAAAGTTAAAGCTAATGGTCCCACACTGCCAAAGTTGACCTTGTTCATTCTTACACATATACATTCTAAATCAGCTAGTTGGTAATCTTCCCCATAGACTGTTATTGAGCTTCATAAATTTGAAGGCATTAAAGCTACCCACTTCTAAGCTACTTTCTTAAGTCCTTTCTTTTTTTTTTAATAAATATATTTTATTTATTTTTTACAGAGAGGAAGAGAGAGGGATAGAGAGTTAGAAACATCAATGAGAGAGAATCATTGATCAGCTGCCTCTTGCACACCCCCTACTGGGGATGTGCCCACAACCAAGGTACATGCCCTTGACCGGAATTGAACCTGGGACCTTTCAGTCCGCAATCTGACACTCTATCCACTGAGCCAAACCGGTTTCGGCTTAAGTCCTTTCTTAATACTACACCAAGTCTATGGGTTCACCTCCTGTTGATCTATTTTCTTCTCCCTCTATATAAACATCATCACTCCATGTAACCCAACTTACCTCTTTCTTCATTTTCCTCTTTCATTCTTGCTTCTTGTTATCTTCCATCCATCCTATTTCTTCTGCACACTATCACTCCACTTTAGGCCACTCTGACACAGCAACTGAGCCTCATTCACTGTTTTTCACAATCTTATGGTTCTCATTTTTCAAAATATCAGCTTCACTTTATCTCTCCCTTTCAACTCAGGCCCACATCTTGTTTCATTGTACATTCTCTATCCCTTACCTTTACCTTTCCTTTTCTCCTACTGTAGAGTCTGTCTTAAGTGATAAAGTTGGTAGAAAATGGGATTCTGGGGCTGGAAGGACATGGACCTAGTGAAGTAGCAGGTTAAGGTAGCTTCCCTATGGCCACCCGCACATTCCAAAATGCTTCAGAGAAGACAGGTCCAGAACCTCATCAGAAAAACAAAGAGGAGACAGTGGTCCCTGTAGTTAGGCAAAAAGACGTAGCAACAGAAGCTGAATGAGACTTCTGAGCAGGCAATTCACAAAAAGAAGAATATTAACAGCCAATAATTAAATGAAAAGATGTTCAGTCTCACTACCTTGTTTCCCCAAAAATAAGACCTACTTATAGGTTTCCTTCTGAGTGAAATATAAGGCACCCCCCCCCAAAAAATAAGGCCCAGGATCTGTCTCAGAATGAAAATTAATTTACCGTAAACTGGTCGCTAGGGCCGCCCCAACTGGCATCTAGCAACCAGTGACGTTACGCGGAGTCCTGACGTCACTGCTATGTGAATGGAGAGAAATCAGCATGGAAACTTTGGGAAACCTAAACTGCAAGAAGTTGTGACTTGGGTGAAGAATTCATGGGAGAAAATCACTGACAGTTGCATTGCAAATGCACTGCAAGCAGGCTACCTTGACAAGAAGTACTCATTTAAAGACAGTGCTATTGCTAAACATGAGAGATTTGGTCCACTGATTCTGAAAGAAATGGAGTCATAAGAAATTCACCAGGAAATTCAGGAATTGGATTGTTATGATGATGTTCCAGAAGATTATGACATGATTGTCATTGAATAAATGAGTAAATTCTTGATATATAGGATTCACAGTTTGTCTGGTTTGTGTTGACAACTACCATACTACCGTACCGTATACAGGTAATAAATGTCCTTCATTTTCATTTAACAATAAATGTGTACTGTATTCTTCATGGAAAAATAAGACATCCCCTGAAAATAAGACCTAGCGCATCTTTGGGAGCAAAAATTAATATAAGACACTGTCTTATTTTCGGGGAAACAGGGTAGGAATCAAGGAAATGCAAACATTTGCCCATCATATTGGTAACAATAAAGAAGATGAACATAAACCATTGTAGGAAATGTAGGGAAACAGACAATGTTAGCAGTAGGGTAAGTTGCTAGGTCCAAGCTTCCTACACCCCAGTTTAGCAACATATATCTATATTTGAAACGTCTATGGCCTTTGTCCCAGCAACTCCAACTTGTAGGATCCAGCCCAAGAAATGAAATAGACGGGGAAACAAAGATATGGATACAAAGTCCTTAAAAATGTCTGCCTTGTTTACGACCAGAGGGCAATGTGAGTTTGGTGGAGGAGCCTGAAAAAGATAGGCTCATGACTGTGAAGGGTGGGGGGAAGGAGGAGGAAATAGAGAAGAGAGATAAACAGAAGAAAAGGGAAGTGGGAGAAAAGAAAAGGAGCAGGAATGAGCACAGAGAAGATGAAAAGGAGAAAGAGAGAGGCGACGGGCTCTGTGAGAAAGGCGCAGGGAGAGCACACACAAATGAGTAGTGTGTGAGCATGAGAGAAAAGTGTAGGAAAGAGGCAATGAGGAAATAGGGTGAGAGAAAACTCTCCATCCATGCACCATCAATTCTGGTACATCCATATCACACAGATATGAAAAGAAATTATGCAGCTCTCTATTATGAAAGAGAAAGATGAATAATTGGGAAGTTCAGGATATAGCACAGCAACATAATGTGACCCAGTTGATCAAGAGTGACATATAAAGACAAGTGTAGCTGAGGGGTTGTTACATGGGCATCATGGTTCTCACTTGGTGCGCTATTTTGTTAGGTTTATAGTCTACTTCATGCTTTCCTAGTTTGTCAGGATTTTAGTAATTTATAGCAAAATGTAATACACTAAAATTCTACATAACTTCAATCTTTATACTTTCCTTCAAGAATTAATCAACATACGCCGAAACCGGTTTGGCTCAATGGATAGAGCATCAGTCTGCAGACTGAAAGGTCCCAGGTTCGATTCCGGTCAAGGGCATGTACATTGGTTGCGGGCACATCCCCGGTAGGGGGTGTGCAGGAGGCAGCCTGTGGATGTTTCTCTCTCATCGATGTTTCTAGCTCTCTATCCCTCTCCCTTCCCCTTCCTCTCTGTAAAAAATCAATAAAATATATTTTTTTAAAAGAATCAGCATGGAAACAAATTAAGTAAATACAATGGTATCACCTGTTGCACACTGCTCGCTTCTTCATGTGATCGATTTAAACTGTTCATTAAAATGTTTTGGATAAAGGTTCTCAGCAAAGTGGGAATAGAGGGATAAGACCTCAACATGATAAAGCCCACATATGACAAACCTACAGCCAACATCATACTCAATGGGAAAAAACTAAAACCATTTCCCCTAAGAAAAGGAACAAGCCGAAACTGGTTTGGCTCAGTGAATAGAGCGTCGGCCTGCGGACTGAAGGGTCCCGGGTTCGATTCAGGTCAAGGGCATGTACCTTGGTTGCGGGCACATCCCCAGTAGGGGGTGTGCAAGAGGCAGCTGGTCAATGACTCTCTCTCATCAATGTTTCCAACTCTCTATCCCTCTCTGTAGAAAAAAATCAATAAAATATATTTTTTTAAAGAATAGGAACAAGACAGGGATGTCTCCTCTCACCACTCTTATTCAACATAGTACTGGCAGTACTAGCCACAGCAACCAGACAAGAAGAGATAGAAGGCATCCAAATTGGAAAGGAGAAAATAAAACTGTCATTATTCACAGATGACATGCTATTGCACATAAAGACTCCACTAAAAAATTATGAGATTCAATAAATGAATTTGGCAATGTAGAAGGATACAAAATTAATACCCAGAAATCAATGGCATTTTTATACACCAATAATGAAGTCTCGGAAAGAGAGACCAAGAAAAACAATCCTATTTCATTTACCATTGCAACATGAACATTAAGATACTTGGGAATAAACTTAACCAAGGAGGTAAAATATCTGTACTCGAGCCCAGCCGGCATGGCTCAGTGGTTGAGTGCTGACCTATGTATGAACCAGGAAGTCATGGTTCAATTCCCAGTGAGGGCACATACCCAGGTTTTGGGCTCGATCCCCAGTAAGAGGCATGCAGGAGGTAGCCAATCAATGATTCTCTCTTATCATTTATGTTTCACCTCTCTCTCCCTTTTCCTTCCTCTCTGAAATCAATAAAAAATATATATATTTAAAAGAAGCTGTCTTAATTCAAGTTCTCCCAAAAGCAACCCCTAAGATGGGGACTTAGGAACAGGTATTTTATTTGATGCGGGGAAAGTGACACAGGTCAGGAGGGAAGAAAGTCAAGAAAAAGTGTCTTATTAATGGAGTACTACAGCACACAATTGGAGGACGAATCACAGAACTATGACCCTGGGAGAAATGTCAAGGAAGTCAGAGGGCTTTATCCTCCTCACACTCCCTTCCCTCATCATTCTGCTCCAGGAATGAGTGCCTATGGGCCAAACATGTTGCTATTTGGATTATATTTTTACTAGAGGCCCAGAGCACGAATTCGTGCTTGGGTGGGGTCCCTAGGCTTGGCCAGCGATCAGGCCAGCTGGGGGAGAGGGACTTCGGGCAGCCAGGGGGAGGGACCATGGGAGGTTGTTTGTGGGAGTGCACTAACCACCAGGGGGCAGCTCCTGCATTGAGCATTTGCCCCTTGGTGGTTAGTGCACATCATAGTGACTGATCGACCTGTCATTCTGATCATAATGGTCGCTTAGGCACATATATATGGAGAGAGAGACAGAGAGAGAGAGAGAGAGAGAGAGAGAGAGAGAGAGAGAGATTGATTATCTCACCCAAACCCTCCAATTCTCTGGACATTGGCCCTATTTTATAGATTAAGAATCCGAGATGCAGAAAGATTAAACCAGTTGATGAAAATCATATAGTTAATAAGCAGCTGAGCAAGACTCTGAGTCCAGTCTTGTCTCTTCCTCTCTAGGGTGCAATGTCATAAAAGCCACAGCACATCCATTCTCCAGATAGCTGGCTGTGAGATGCTTGTGTTTCTAGCCTCTCTCTTTGCAAAGAAAACATATTGAGACAGCTGCCCAGACTGTTTTAATCTTCTTGCATCCACAGAAAAATCTTCTAGGTCATAATCCACCAGTCATGTAAAAATTTTATAGCATCGTCATCCATGGCTACTCCCACCCCAGATACTAGTTACTATGAAATTATGCCAGAATTTGGATCAAAGTATGGAGGGAAATTCAAGGCAAATTTTTATCTGATGAACTCATGGCAGAGAATCAAATTTCAGAGAGAGAGATCCAGATTCTAGTATATTAAAAAAACATTCTATAACTTTACTGTGAAGAGAGTACTTTATTAGAATAAATAAAACATGCTGAGCTCTGCTGGGACACAGAGGTCATGCTAATGTGTGAGCCAAGGAGTCTTTTCTTGCTTTAGTAGAAAAGATAATAATCTGCAAATCATTAGCATATGAGGTTGGCTTGATTTAAAATGCACATAGGTATAAAAAGGTCCAGGAAATCAGTGTATTTATAGCTTTCCTACATTAGTCAGTGGAAACGCCCGTGCTGCTCCGAAAGTAACACTTAGGATGGTGCTGTATCCTACCACCTTCAGCAAAGCAAAGACACGATTCTCATCTTCCGTTCCATGGGTCCCCCAGTCTTAGACTCCACAGGGAGCCAGGGGAGCAGTCAGGCCCCTCTGACACTACCCACACTCCAGCCCAGCTCTACAGCAGCTGGCTTAAGAAAGTCACAGCCCCAGAAGTCCAAGAGCATCCCACCTAAAGGAGCCCTTCCCCTAGACCCCAACACCTACCACCTACCCCATCAGTCAGACTTAGAAAGCAGAGTGCCCTTAGCATTAAACCCAACAGGACACAGGATCTTCGCCACAGGGATAAAATGCAAAGCATTCTGGCCAGGCACTGCTCACCCAGATCTTTCAGAGAAGAACTGAGGAAATGACAGGCAACCATCTTGTATACACATTACCAGAATGCAGATAACAAGACCCCAGTCACACACTCAGTGGGCTGAGTGAAGCATTTTTATCCTCTTGGTACAGAATTTCATAATGCCTGGTCCAGAGCGAGTGTGGGCAAGGCTCCAGACACATGTGATATCTATCTCCCTAGAACTGCTTTCCCTCCCAAGAATCTCATAGTAAGTGTAGACTTTCCTGGGATGGGAGACAGCCAGGTCTGCTCATTCTCTAGGCGCACGAAGGCCTCTGTGGCAGATACCCATCCACTGACTCTGACAGGAAAGGGAAGGGCTGGGGTGCAGAGGGGAACTTCACCTGGCACACTGGGCTGGAAGACTTTATTCAGATCCAAGGAGGAGGCTCTGGAATGGGTTTTCTGTGGCCGCGGTGGCGGGGTGGGAGGGTCCTCGCCCCTTTTCATGGCCTCTTCTATGGAGGTGCTAGAGTAAGATCTGCAGCAAAATAAGGGAAAGTCAGAAAGGAGGCGGCAAAGCTTTACTCTGAAGTTGGGTGGAAATGGAAAATACCCACAAAAGTCAGTGACTGCAAAGGACTGAAAAGCTCCCAAAGCAACCATGAATTCTACTGTCCCCTACAGGCCCCATCTGCCACAATGCCCAAACCCCAATCGTGAATCAGAATCTTGAAACCTCTTTGCTCCTATTCTATCTTAAACCAACATTTACTGAAAAGAAAAAACTCTCTGTAAGTTAAAATAGGTTTCTACTGGAATGATTAATAAGAATAGCATGGAAACCCTTCTGCTTAAGTATTTCCCTGTTTTAGTAGAAGGGCAGCGTGCTAGTAACTGAGTGCAGAACCTTTCTCCTGTTTACATGCAAAGGTCATGACGGGGACAGACAGGCTGAGAGTAAGATTCAAATGTTCAAGGGAAAATGCCACAGAAGAAATTCAGGAAAGGAAAATACACACCAATCAGGTCAAGGGGTCTAGTCTGTCTTACCATGAGAAATATGGGTTTGGGGAAACTTTGAAAGCAAAAGCCTCCTCTTCCCTTCCCCCCTCAATTTGCAACAAGGCTATAGCTACCTAGGCAACTTCTGAGATCGTAATGTGAAGAAGGACATTTAAAGGAAAATGAGCTAAATAATTTTCCAAAGTTCACACAGCTAGAAAGTTGCATGGGTTCAATTTAAACTCTAGTCCCTATCTGTTTCCAAATCCCATTTCAGAAATGTTCTATGAGCCAGGGAAGAAATCTTTTGGTGAAAGCAGCTAGACTATTAGAGACTACTTACTTTCTAAAGTAATTCCACTCAATACATTAGTCTCGCTTAGGAGTAGGTTTGTGGATGAGTTCCCAATATGACTTTCTAAGAGGTGAATGTGCACATACAATAGTTCTATTCAGCTTCTCAGCTGACGTTAAGTGTATCTCTAGTATCACATGAGCTCACTCATCTAGGGGAAATAATGAAAAACATAAACTGATGAATAAAAACAGACCCGGAGACAGGGAAGCATCAATCAGACTGTCAAACCTCAGAGGGAAGGTAGGAGAGGGTGGGGGCCAGGGGGAGAGATCAACCAAAGGACTTGTGTGCATGCATATGAGCCTAACCAGTGGTCACAGATAACAGGGGGGTGGGGGCATGCATGAGGAGGGGTTTGGGATGAGAATGGGGGGATGAGAACAAATATGTGATACCTTAATCAATAAAGGATTTTTTAAAAAGAAAGAAAAAGAAAATGACCTTTGAGTCAACGATATGTCCTAGAGACAAATTAACCTCAGAAAACTGCTCTTGGTGTTTAGCTATTGGAGTAGCACTTAAGAAATTAGAATCTATCCATTTTTATTAGGTAACTTCAGTTCTTCACAAAGCTGGCTTTCACATAGCAAGTTTTTGTTTTCCTGAATGAGTTCCTTAAGGTTTCCGTTGCCATACAATGTTTCGATGTTTAATAAAGCCACCTTAATGGCATGTGACCTGCTGTGGGTGGTCCCTATCACACAACTGGCAAGGCAGACAAGGCAAAGGCATACAGAAAGTATCAGGAAGAATACTCTAATACTTTCAACCAGAATAAAAGGGAATTTATCTGAAAGGACAACAAAGTTTTCAAATGGGAACTCTTGGTTTAAAAAGGAAATTAGAGCCCTGGCTGGTTTGGCTCAGTGGATAGAGTGTCGGCCTGTGGACTAAAGGGTCCCAGTTCGATTCTGGTAAAAAACACATGCCCAGGTTTAGGGCTCGATCTCCAGTAGGAGGCATGCAGGAGGCAGCCAATCAATGATTCTCTATCATCATTGATGTTTCTTTCTCTCCCTCTCCCTTCCTCTCTGAAATCAATAAAAATATTTTCAAAAAGATTAAAGAAATTAGAGACCCTAGCTGGAAATTAAAAGAACTTCTAATGTCAAATATAGCTTTAGTGACATTTTTCACTAAATAAAGAAAAAAACATGTGTGGTACACACACACACACACACACACACACACACACACACACACACTTAAGCATACTACTCTTTACCACATATCTCATGCTACTTTATTTCCATATATAACCTGTATATTTTATTATGGAAAGTTAACTGGATATCAAATAAGTGATACTGAAAAACTGTGATTGCAACCAATTAGAATATAAAGGGGCAGGGAATCAAAAATGATTAACATAGTAGTATTCAAGTGGTGATTTTTCCTTCTTCTCCTTATATTTTTGCAAAGCATTGTTAGTCTAAAAAGGAGGATAAAGATTTTATTCTCTTGGTCTCAGTAAAGACCCTAATAGGAGTAGTGAAATAAAAACATCAAAATTAGACTAGCAGACTAATCCCTAAAAGAATAATTTATTAAAATTTAGCCAGAGATTAATAATCAAATATGTAATTATGAGATTTTGTAATTTCACTCACTTTGGGAGAGAGAGGAAGTCATAAGTGAAAACTCTGAGGTTCAATTTGCAGTTAACATAGAATACATAAGCAGATTTCTGCAGTTGAAAGGTTTTCCAACTATAAGGGCAGATAAATGTTACTATTCCTACATCCTAAAGCCTAGAAACTAATATGTAAAAGATCCATTCATCTTGTCCGCCAGTGTGGCTCAGAGGTTGAGCATTGACCTATGAACCAGGAGGTTACGGTACAATTCCTGGTCTGGGCACACACCCAGATTGCAGACTCCATCTCCAATAAGGGGTCTGCAGGGGCAGCCAATCAATGAGTCTCTCTCCCTCTCTCTTCCCTCTCCCCTCTCCTCTGAAATCATCAAAAATATATTTTAAAAATAAAATATCCATTCATCCTTTAAGAAAAAAAAGATGAGTAAATGTGGTAACCACAGAGAGAAATAATGTCTATGCTTTTTTTCCTACCAAAATGAATTAGTGTATCTATTGTTTTTAAAAATATGAACATATATATACATATATGTATATGTATATGTATATGTATATGTATATGTATATGTATATTTGTTCCTTCTATAAACAAGGAAACAAAACCCCCATTTGGAAAATCCAGACATAAAAGATACACTAACTGAGGGGTAATGTTTATAAGAAAACAAGATTTCCTTAAACATCAGTATTTCAAAATATGATCATATTTCAAATCACTTTTTTAGGAATGTGTCTAGTATCCAAATGAGAAAAAAAAGTCACTAAGAGCCAAAGGAAAACTTGGAAAAGACATATGTAGTGTCCTATCTTACACTGTAGTCTACTGGTGAAGAGGGCTCCTAATACCATCTTCTTTCTCTGATATCCTATTGGTTCTATTAGTCTTTCTATTTTGTCCTTGCTCTTCCTTTCTGATGCCTCATGTCAGCCACAGCTCTGCGTCCCTGGCTCTCCCTCCCTCTTTTTCTAGCCTCTAGTGATTGAAAAACAGTGAAGCTGAGAAGAGGCTCTAATACAGGATGAAACAGACTAAATACTGCTTACCTGAAGCTTTACACCTCATTGGAGTCACCATAAGAATTTTCTTTCCCTACTCTAGATTAGACCCCAGACTTTTGACTTTTTGGTGTTCACCTTATCATGACAGTAAATTTCAGTGTCAGTTACCTTTAAGATGTATTTCTTTCTTTCCAAGGCTACTCCCCCCCCCCCCCTACTCGTTATCATCTTGCAACAACTGGGGCATATCACACAGTCCACTTCATATCAGGTGACCAGAGTATAGCAGCTACTTCCAGCACCAACAAACATAGAAACTAAGAGTCTCCCAGTGGCACTGCATGCTCCAGGCAGGCCCCTCATGACAGTGAACTCACCCATAGTCTAACTTTCAAATCAAAAGGAAAAGGAGATTGTGGGTTGGGCTTTGGGTTGGGGGTTGGTATTTCTAATCTGAGACAGGCACAGAGGGCGTTCAAGTAGAAATTAAACAAACACTACCTGGATCTTGGTCTTGCTTTGAGACTGTTGGAATCCTTAGGAGTTGCTGAAATAAAGATTGATTATTGTTTGCTTGGGTTTCATTTCTTAACAGGTTTATATATAACACGGGCTAGTACAGAGCACATCAACAGGTTAACGTGAAGTACAGGTGTCCACGTGGAGAACTTGATGTCTTCCACAGTTCCATGATTTCAGAAATTTATTTCTAAAGTTAAAGGCACAATTGAAAGGAAAGAAAAAAACATATTTCCCTTTCCTCGGAACACTAAGAAGCCATTCTCAAATCAAAGTTGATTAACAAAGAAATTCCGATCTAAAAAGACAACCTTCTGAAGGTGTTATCTATGTACTAATGAAGGGTTCAGACTTGAGAATTTCTTGGTCTATCAGACAGCCTAGTAATACATTTTGAATCAGTCTCCCCTGCAGGCTATGAAGAAATATATTGGGCTATATGTGTTAAGATTTTCTTAAAATACTAGAGCAGCATGACCAGAAGAAATCAAAGTTCCAACAAGTAAGTTACACTGTGCCAAGCAGCTTTTCCTAAAAGAAAATATTCTTGTGTCCTATGTCCCTAGAGCCAAATTGTACAGAGAATATTATGGCATGAAATCACTAAAAATATGTTGTCTACCCTACAACCCTTCCTTATCAAATTTTAATCATAAACTAACTTGCTCACTACTGACATCCATAAAGCCTATTTTCCTATCCCAACTTGTTGAGAGTAATTAGAAACATTTACAAAAACATTAGTATCTTTTTGATGTTTTCAATCCTCTATGAATGTCAACTTTATAAACCACTAAACTTGACATTTTGCCAACACTACAAAATTTTCGTCATAAAATGGCATAAAAATTCACAGAAAAAAGGCAAAGAAAAAGAGCTGCTAACTAGGAACAAGGAAATGTAGTTTATTATTTGCACAACTCCTTCCAGAAAGAAAAAGTCTCACTGCATTTTCACATCGCTCCAAGATAAAACCCTCCTTGTGTACGAAGCAGCCTGGATTTACAAGGACCATTAAAATCCTTGGGTTACATAAGCAGAACAGGAAGGGGAGCTAAAGTGCTAACAAGACGCAAAGCAAATTAGCTTCATGCATCCCCATTCCATGGGGTCAGCTGCAGAAGAGGTACATTTCTCCCAACCTACACATTTTGGCTTGCTGTAGTGAAAATGCAGGCATCTTTCAACTCAAACCACTGAAACACTGCCAGAGCCCTGAAAAGCCTGGGCAGCCGAGGAGTCTGAGCCCTGTCTTACCCATTATCAACAAAAACTAATTCCCCCCAGGCATCAAAGGAAAACGGCCTAAGGAGAGACTCTGAGACCTCCAGCCAAGCTGGCTGCCTTAAAGTGGGTGGACAGTGTGAGCAGACTCACCACAGAGCTGGGGGCCACCCTCTCACAGGCTGCCCACAGCAGACTCCAGCTCCGTGGCCCTCTTCTCCCTGAGGCCCTCCACTGCTTTCCACATATATGTAGGTAGAAGTCTCAGTCATGTGAAAATACTGTTCACCAAACCAGATGGTGGTGACCGTTAATTCTTTTGTCAATTGCCACTATCTTTGTCTTTTTGCTGGGGTAAGAATGGGTGTGGACACAGGGTAAACCCTGCTGGTGAGAGATAGACAGATGGGGTTAGGGACACAAATGAGCACTAGAGACCAGTCCAGAAGTCGTGAGGCCACGGCACTCACTAGCTGTTAGCTCTCTGTGCCTCAGTTCCCTCATCTATAGGATGAGGAAAATAAAAATGTAGACATTCCTCACAGGAAGATACAAGGCATTGAAGGTACTTTAACAACTAAATGTATTTTAGAATTGCAAAATATTACTGTTGTACAGTGCTCCAAATTTTTTAAGTTTAGAAATCTCCTTTCTAAATATAGCTCCTTCTAGGACATCAAGAAAAGGCAGGTGGGAGTGGTAATGGAAAGAGAGTACTGATCTACCCCATAAGATCATGAGGTGATAGCTGGCCATCGGAGAAGCTGCTAGCATCACTAATGGCAGTCAGAGGACTACACCAGTTTGAGGATGAACAGGCTTAATCCACTCAGCATTACCTAGAGCAGTGGTCGGCAAACTCATTAGTCAACACAGCCAAATATCAACAGTACAATGATTGAAATTTCTTTTGAGAGCTGAAAACCAACTTCTGTGCATGGGCCACAACGTTTCAATCGCACTGTCAGTGCGTACCTACACATGGTATTTTATGGAAGAGCCACACTCAAGGGGCCAAAGAGCCGCATGTGGCTTGTGAGCCGCAGTTTGCTGATCACTGACCTAGAGACATCAAGAAAAAGAGCGCCATTGTGCAGTATGCTCTGTTGAATTAGCTAGAATATAATATTAGCTAAGAAATCTATTAGACTCCACTGATATATAGACTTTCAGCAATTAAAAGGGTCAGGGTATATAAAAAAATATGTACACAAGATACTCCCATTCCCTGATAATAAAGTCATACCTCATCTTTATCCCACCGCATCATCATCTTCATCACTACTACTAGTGTACCAGTGCACAGATTCATGCACATTGAAAGGAAATTAATTAGAAGAAATATTTTAATATCACTATTTGCTCTTTCTCTATAATAAAAATGTCAACCAAATTCACAATTGACAATGACAGATCAAAATATAAGCATGTGATTGGCACCAGTGAGAGCTTTATATATATCAGGCATGTGCAAGCCAACTTAGCCTTTTATGTAGAGAGAATAAAGTAGCTTAATTAGATCTTTCTGATTTAGCTAAACTTTTTCCAGCCCAGTGAAGCACCTCAACTTCTCTTTCAGGTCATTGTCAACAATACAGTACTAAATAGCAACACGAAGCAGATTATTATTATAGATCACCCTGGGAGAACAAATGGTAAAATATTTCACTACAGCAGTGTTTAACTATATTCTGAGCACTGAAGTCATTTTCAACGTCCACCATTTCTTACTTCTTTGTAGTCGGGTCAAGTTTCTAAGCTTTCTAAATCTCTCTTTTTCAGCTAATGAAAAGAAAACAGAATTCTACTGAGTCTCCTATCTACCTACTTCAGGACTTCTGTGAGGATAAAATGAGATGAGGCACATGAAAATGCTTCACAGACATCTGGTTAAAGTGTAAAATGTTTGCACCTGGCTATAAAGCAAATTGTGTTCCTAGGCTGATGAAACTCCAAGGAGACTAGACCTAGGGAAAGGAAGCTGGGCGTTGATATGTGATGTCATTACCCAGTGCCCACAGCCACCATTTCTGGGCTGGGCTGGGCTGGGCTGTGGGCCGCATTTTGCACCATGGGGTCTTGGAAGCGTTGGCTGTGATTTGGTGGGGTGTTGCTCTGGGGTGGTGGCAAGGGCTGTGTCCCACTTGGGGGAAGCTGAGTGTTGGTTTGTCGGGCCAGATTCATGGTGCCATTTATTTTGCCGTTTATTTTGAAATGGCCAGCACACATCGTGGCAGCTCCTGCATTTAGCTTCTTCCCCGTTTGCCAGTGTGTGTCATAGCTACAGGTTGGACAGACACTTAGCCTTTTATACAAATAGATTATTATCAACACCCACTGTGGAAGAGCAAGGCAGAAAGATGTCTCTCCTTCCACCTGCAAAAACATATCCCAGGCACGTCTTGGCAAGTCTCTACAGGTTTCTCCATAGGAGTTTAATATTCCACTTAAGTCTTCCATAAGTCTCTGAGCCCCTGAAAGTCAAGCTCAGCATTTGAAGCATGTGAATATTGGCAAAAATGGTGAGGGCATGTTGTGTTGAAACCCACGCAGACACCAACGGGTGGGTCATTGCTTTTCATTTAGCTGGGAAAGGAAAGAAGATGACAACTTCCTAGAATACTCCAGGTATGTCCATCTTCCAGGAAAGAGATATGGGAAAAGAATGCAAGCCTGAACTTTAATTCTCAAAAAAAAAAAAAAAAAAAAACGGGGGGGGGGGGCAACAACTTGACTGAGATGAACTGTCCATGTGGCACAGACAGCCATCCAGAATTAGAAACCACCACCTTGAAACTCCAGTGTCTCCTGCTGGGAATTCAATTCCCTCATAGAGATTCCAGAAGGGGACAGTAGTGGGAAAACTAATCAGGAATCACATGGCATGCTCCAGGAAGAATGTGAAACGAATTTGGATGCACTTCACACGAGATGGCACTCCCTGAGAGGTTTTATCTAGTGACACTACATCCTATTCAATGAAGGAATGCTAACAATGATGTCTAAAGCTCACCCCAGAGAACACCTGATGCTCATGGGGTGGGGGGATGAGTTATTAGCCTCAAAGTCTGTTGGATAAGCAGCCACATAGCTCATTACATTAAATTGTTTTTACTAATTTCATAACATGAAGTTTACAAAAATTGGGAAGTATCCACTAGCTCCACAAGTTAGGGTTAAAAGGAACCTGCCTCAGACATCTCTCCTACACAAATAGAGCATTTCCCCCATGGGAAAGAAATCCAAATCCATTTCAAAGGCCAAAACTAGGCTTGCGAATTCCTACTACTTTTGGAAGCATGGTTCATCTTCATTTTCTATTACTTAACATGGCCTTCTACTGGTAGCTGTTACCCAAATAGATTACACATTAGCATCACCTTGGGGCTGCCTAAAAATAAAGATCCTTAGGCCCCCATATCTGAAATCAATCAGATTCTCATTCACATGCTCTCTTGTGCATCTCTCTCTCTCTCTCTCTCTCTCTCTCTCTCTCTTCTCTTCTCTTCTCTTCTCTCTCTCTCTCCCTCTCTCTCTCCTCTTCCTCTTCATCCTCACTCTCTCCCTCCTTTCCCTTCCTTCTCCCCCTCTTCCTCTATTCCTCTCTCTCTTAAACCTTCAATAAACTTGGTGTTTGGGAAGTGGATGCACTGTAACATAAGCCTCGATGTTATATTGACCCTTTGTCCCAACTTTAAACAAAATAAGCCTGGGATGATAGCTAGCTAACCAAAACAAACATGATTTACTTATTAAATATTAAGAGAGGTTAAAAAAAAAGAAAGCAGCAATTTCTTCTATATCCTCATAATCAGAACTCCAAATAATCATGCCTTCCCTAGCTAGGTTGTTTGTAACTAGGTTCATCTTGGTTCAATGATGGGTCCATTGAGAGAGCTGACACAGGCCCGGCGATCTCCATGGTTCACAGATGCAGTTCCAACTCTCTAAAAACCTGGGCAAGCACAACTTTTATTTTTCTCCTTGGAATCCACTCCATATGTAATTGCCTTCCTGGTGGTAAAGTATAATAAAAATATTTGAGATGTTTCCTTTGGAAATGGAAGATTTCAACTGCAGACCTCCAGTTGATCTATTCCATCAACTCATTCTACACAGAAATTTCAATGGCTTGTTGAAATCCTCTCAATTCCAAGCTTTCTCAATTCTACACTTAGTAACAATGAGACTAGATTCAAACTGCATGATCCTTTCAGTAAAACCTAAATTCAGAAATTAAGAAGAAATACCTGAAAAGGGGAAAGGATAAAAAATGTCTTTGTAATAAAACACAAAACAAATATTTCAAGAGAATTATACATACTATCACAGATATGCCAATCTTCTACTCAATAGAACTACTGGAGATTTTTTTAATTAGAAATAATTACATACATATGTTAAAATGAAAGTTTTCTCCTACCTGGATCCTCAGATGTGTCCTTTGGTACAGCTTCATCCATAGTACTTTTCAAAGCTAGTGACATTTTGTTTTTAAAGAACAGAAGTGGGGGGAGGGGAGGGAGAGAGAGAGATTAAAAAAAACTATAACACTATTTCTCTGGAAGATTACATTAAAACAATCTCTAGTCATCACTTATTAAAATGGTGTTACAAACTTCTATAACTGCTATAGCACTTACTAAAACAATAAAGAACTCTTAAAGTATGAAAATAAGTTCTCCCAAGAGAACAAAGCAGTATTTTCAACTTTCCGACAGCGCCTCTAGTGGCTAAGAAGAGTATTACCAGGAGATATTAGAAATTTCCCCTTTCATTCCTGACATCCAGACCAATGATATCAGAATCTCTCTTCAAGTGAACCCCAGGCTTCAGGTGTTTTTTTAGAGCTCAGTTTGTTATTCCAATATGAACTCAAGGATAAGACCCCCTAACTAATAAAGAGAGTGGTCAGAGTACATCCTGTCATAGACAATGTCTAGTTCTGCCTGCCTCTCCCAAGCATGCAACTATTGTTTCCTAAGGGAAAACTTACTTTCGTGTTTAACTCCCATACCAAGTTGCATTAATGGCAGGTCTCAAGAATAAAACCTAAAATAGCTTCAATGATTTTTAGACAGAGCACTGGCCTGAGAGAAAATCTTGGTTCTTATCCCCTCTCTTTTTAATAGTTTATTGACTTTTAGAAAGGGGGAGAGAGAGAGAGAGAGAGAGAGAGAGAGAGAGAGAGAGAGAGAGAGAGAGAGAGAGAGAAACACTAATGAAAACACTAATGAACTGCCTGGTGCACGACCCCTACTGGAGATCAAGTCCACAACCCAGGTATGTGCCTAGACCAGGTCTAACAAGCAACCTTTCGGTGTATAGGACGACACCCAACCATCCTAGCCAAACCAGTGAGGGCCTCTCTCTTTTTCTTATTAAGCAAATGATTCATGCTGAGTCTGAACTTCAGTTTATTCATTTCTAAATTTCAGGCAATGAACATACCACCCTCCACTAGGTTTTGTGAGTTCTGGGTAGACAGTGTATGAGAAAAGATGTGGTGAATTATAAAGCATTATACAGAAGTATGGAGTCGAGGGGGGGGATACCTCCTGCTCTTCTTAATATTACCAGGCCAACTGATCTCTGTGCTTGGTAATAGCCATAACATGGATCACCGTGTTATGCTGCTTCTCATCCACCCAGAAAGATAGGCGAAGCTTTATCAGAGCCCCACAGTCACAGATAAAGCCCAGGGACAGAAACTCTCTCCAGAAGATAATTTCCTCATGGACTAGAGCTTGGTACATATGTGCATTTGTATTGATGCTCCGGGATCACATCTGCCAAAATAAGATGCTAAGCTCTCAATTATTGCAGCTTCCGGTCATTTCCTAATTAATATGGCCAGATTCCAATTAAAGGAGTCAGGATAACCTGAGAGTCAGCAGTGAGTAAGGAGCCAATGAGCTAGGAGGGGCTTTGGATATTCAAGCTCTTGTTACCATTGTATGAACTCTAGTTTGGGGACAATTTGGACTACTTAATCCATCCAAATGTGTTCATGCACTGATAATAAATGTCCTCATGTGCTCTAGAAGCCAACCATTCCAATACAAGTGGATAAACAAAATATAGGCAGAATGTCCCTAAAGGAAAAAAAACTCATTCTTTTCATACCTTGTTTGTCATCACCAGTCAAATCTTGGGTAGAAACAGGAAAGTCAGCCCCGTCTTTAATAGACAACTTCTTGGAAAAGGAAAGAAAATTAATTATACAGATGGAATAGAAATTAAATGATGTGCACATATGATGAAAATGTTTTAAAAGCAATATATCTTGCCAATATTTCTGTCTTCAATAAACCTTAACACTTAATATTATTTTTAGGTTCCTAGTGAGGGATAGTTAATGGTATTGAAATAAATATTTACATAGAAGAATAAACATTCAGATTAAGGCATAGGTATAGACCACATATAAAATCTAAGTCCCGTGTAGGATTCAGCCAGAGACTCTTGTAGCATTTGTCCATTCAATCAAGAACAAACCCATGCCCTAGCCAGTTTGGCTCTGTGGATAGAGCATCAGTCTGTGGATTAAAGGGTCCCAGGTTCGATTCTGGCCAAGGGCACATGCTCAGGTTGCAAGCTTGATCCCCGCCCCAGTAGGGGGCATGCAGAAGGCAGCCAATCAATAATTCTCTCATCATTGATGTTTCTCCCTATCTCTCTCCCTTCCTCTCTTAAATCAATAAAGCAATGTTTTTTTTAAAAGAACCTGTAATTTGTGGCCAAAACCGGTTTGGCTCAGTGGTAGAGCATCAGCTGCAGACTGAAGGGTCCCAGGTTCGATTCCGGTCAAGGGCATGTACCTGGGTTGCAGGCACATCCACAGTAGGGGGTGTGCAGGAGGCAGCTGATCGATGATTCTCTCTCATCGATGTTCCTAACTCTCTACCCCTCCCTCTTACTCTCTGTAAAAAAATCAATAAAAATAAAAAAAGATCATCAGAATTTTTTTAAATCCTTAAAAAAAAGAACCTGTAATTTATGTGCTTTTTAATAAGCAAATATTAGAAAAACAAAAATTAGGGGAAAACATATCTAAATGTTCAGAGCAGCATTTTTTTCTAACATCTCAAAAGTGGAAACAATAACCTAAATGTCCATCATCTGAAGAACGGACAAACAAAATGTGGCATATCCATACAACGGAATACTATTCAGCAATAAAAAGGAATGAGGCACTGACACAGCATGAATGAACTTTAAAACATTATGCTAAGTGAAAGAATCCAGTCATAAAAGACCACATATTATATGATTCTATTTATATGAAATGTCCAGAATAGGCAAATTCAGAGACAGAAAATAGATTAGTGATTATCAGAGACTGTGGGCCTGGGGAATAGTGAATGACTTAATGAATACAGACTTTCTTTTTGGGGTGATGAAAATGCTCTAAAATTAGACTATAGTGTTGGTTGCATAGCTTTTAGTATACTGAAAACCACTGAATTGTGTACTTTAAATGAGTATGGTATGTAAATTATACCTCAGTAAAGGTGTACACTAAAGAAACTCTGCTAAGAGGAGCATATCTGGAATGATATATCTTGATAGAACGTGGTTACAGCTCTGCTGTCTTTAGAAAAAGATGTACTTCTGAGTAAACTTCTCATGACCTGAATCAGCTACAGCTTCATTCCTAACACAAGCACCTCTAAGGGAGCCATCCCTCACAGGGCTGGTGACCAAGATCTATTTAAACCCCACGCACACATTCATGAAAGATTAAAAGGATGTAAAAGAACAATGAATGAAATAGTTTAGAAGACCATGAAATATCTAATCATAAGCTATTAAATTCTGACCTATACTGCTCAAATGACCAAGTCATCAATTAACCCCTGAATTTTGTTTATTACATCAGTATCTAAAAGCACCACACCCTTAAAAATAAGTTTTGTTGGTAGGTTTTTGTTGGTTTTTTTTTTTTGTTTTTTTGTTTGTTTTGGTTTTGGTTTTTTTTGTTTTGTTTTATTTTGTTTTTTGCTTTCTTGTTTGGATAGGACAAAGCAAAGACTAGGTAGCTTTTAACCTACCCCCTCAAAGGAACCAGTTAAAGGTTATAAAAGTATATAAAGCTTAGCTGCACATAAGGTCCATGTGTGTGTAAGTCACTAATTAACTTCTCCCCCCCCCCAAAAAAAAAAGCATTATTTGTCTCTGTTGAAAGGGCAAAGACCATCTGATACCATGGCAAGCTGGAACAAAACATTTATCCAGCAAGCATAATAATTTATGAGACTTTTTAGTAAATTACCTAACAATCTCATAATTTTATACAAGCAGGGGGACTCAGAAAAAACAACAAAACAAAACAAAAATAACAAGGCAACTACATGAGAGTTTGTGTGTCCTGGCCTGACAGACAAGCCTCTCCAGACACTGCCAACAGCCCCAGAGTAGACTGAGGACCACCAAAAGTGGTTATATGGCCTTGGATGGTGTGGCTCGTGGATAGAGCAACAGCCTGTGGACTGAGGGTCCTGGGCTTGATTCCGGTCAGGGCACATGCCTCAGTTGTGGGCTCGATCCCCAGTGGGGGACATGCGGGGAGGGCAGCCAATCAGTGATCCTCTCTCATCACTGATGTTTCTATCTCTTCATCTCCCTTCCTCTCTGAAATCAATAAAAATATATTTAAAAATAAAAAAAATTTAAAGTGGTTATATATGATTGTTATATGTTTCTCCATCATATTCAATACGCAGAAAAAGAAGTTTAAACGGCTAAATGTCTTCAAAAGCACATCCATCACACCTCCTGAAGTCAGTTTTCATTACATCTTTTTCCCACGAGTAGAAATCTGTCGAGGAAAGTAACATGGAGGCTACGACTCCAAGGAAGAGAAGCAGAGAGGCCAAGAGAACTGTTAACAGATGGAGCACTGTAGAAGCAGGAAAGTAATAATCACACACAATTATAAGAACTTAAAGAAATGGCCCCTGTACACTGCCTTTGACTTCTATCATCTTGCAATGGTTTTAACTAGGGTCAGAGAACTATAATAGGAGCCTCTGAGTAAACCTCCATTTATTAAACCTTTCTAGATTTTTAGGACAGGAAGAATAGGTATCATAAGTTGTTATCATTGCAACCATGATGAGGATGACTGTGCTGAAATTAATAATAACTATAACAACTATTTATCAACTCATACTGAAGGAATACTAAGCACGTGGCTAAGAACCTACATCAATGGCCCACCATGGTGGGAATTCAGGTTTCTCTTGGGGATCATCCAAATCAATCTTCATCTGATCCAAAAGCTAAACACCCTGAGAGAGAAGGCAGCTTTGAATGTGGTTTGGGGCCCTCATATATAGTTTTCAAACCTCCTCTCAAAACTGTTCTGGTTCGTTATATTTTGTTAATACTCAGCTACTAAAAATACAACTTTAAAAATTTTACTTTGAAATTAAAGCTTGGTTAAAGTAAGTAACTTGGCTAGCATTTTTCAGGTTTAGTTTGGCTATACCTCAATTTTACCTCTATAAAGTCAAGAGACCATTTTGCTTAATTCACCAAATCTAGTTTTAGGGAGAAAGTAAAAAATAATTATAGATATAGCCAGGGTCAAAATTTGAAAGGATAAGCCCCAAAGTAAGAACTAACCATGAAGACAAAATGTTATAAAAGTAGAATTGGTAAAGTACATAGGCTAATGGGTTTAATTCTAAATACATCCTTAACTAATTTACATATGACGATCTTTTACCTCCATCCGATTCAAGTCATGAGGTTGTTGGTTTGCTGGCATGGACTCAGAATAAGAATCAAATAACGCACACTCCCTCTTGGGTTTAGGAAAGGCTAAGAAGAAACAAAAAGAATACATATAGTCATAGCAGGCACTGTTTCCTATATAACAACAAAATCAGCTGGCTCCTATCAATTGGTTATGACACTCATCATGCTAAGATATTAATTATATATATATATATATATATATATATATATATATATATATCCTGGAACGTCTATCATCTCCATTTACACATGATGAAACTGAGGAACCAGGAAGTTAAACAACTTACTCAAAGTCATATAGTTGGTAAATGGTTGAACAGGGACTTAAATTGCCAGTATTCCTGCTAAATGGTCTTTAGCATTTCATGTTGTAACATAGTTGTTTTCTGTATTAACCATTGCTATCACAATACTTAAATTTTAACTATATACTACTAGCATAATTTTTAAATAGTAGTAACTATGGCAATAGTTTTAATACTATAAACATTAATAAAGGAAACACTACAATTTAGCTATTCTTGTTGGAAACAGAATCTTATGATGGTATGTGCCCAAGAAAATTTTATGAAATACACCTTTCTTTTGGTTAGAAGAGTAACAAAAGTTAGAGCACAGGATCTTGCTGAGTTACAAGAGTGGAAATAAGAATCATGTTATGAATTTCTAATACAGAACAGTGACAAGGGCTATTAGTTGAGATGCTGACTAGATCAGCATGAAGAAAAATCATGCCAATAGGTAAGCTAATTCTTATTTAACACTCATGATATTTCTTAGAAGTGGCTTGTTTCATCACTGTGTCAGAAAGTAATTAAGAAAGATCTGTCTCAACAACTAGAAAATTTGTCAATATTCCAAAGAGGAAAAGCAGATTGGAGTAGACAATAAACAGAAGCTACAAATCAAATTTGTCAAGACCAGCTACTAAGAAATCAAAAAATTAATGCCATGTGTGACATTATAATTTATAAGAAATATATATTTGGTCCTACTACCCATTTCTGGCACAGAGTTTCCAAACCCCTAGAAATTTCCAAAGTAATAAGAGCAACAGTGGTCTCTCTTTTATGTAAATGAGATTATGAAACCCATCAAAGAATGTTAGCCAGGTTGCCATGTGGTTAGAGGACTAGAACTTCTAGCTTCAGCCTATTTCCCATGAAGGAGAGAGGCTTGACGTTGAATCAATCACCAATGGCCAATGACTTAGTGAATCGTGATTATGTTATGAAGTTTTCATTAAAAAAATAACTTAAAAAATAACTTTTTTTCCCGGAAAGCTTCCATGTTAGGCAATCAGAACAATTCCATCTGCCACTGTGTTGGGACCCAACCTCCATGAGGACAAAAGCTCCTTTGTCCAGGACCTCAACCTTTATATCCCTACACCATCCCATCAGGCTGTTCCTTTAATGTCCTTCATAATAAATCAGTAATCTAGTGAGTAAACAGGTTTTCCTAAGTTCTGTGAGCCATTTTATCAAATGAATTAAGCCTGAGGAATGGGTTGTAAAAGCCTGTAATTTCTAGCCAATTGGTCAGAGGCACAGTAACAACCAAGACTTATAACTGGCATGTGAAGAGGAGGGTAGTCTCGTGGAGCTCTGTACCTGTGGAATCTGATTCTATCTCTAGCTAGAAAGCGTCAGAACTGAGTTGAGTTCTCAGACACAAGAATTGCTTGTTGGTATGAGGAAGC
Source organism: Vespertilio murinus (assembly GCA_963924515.1). Taxonomy (NCBI): domain Eukaryota; kingdom Metazoa; phylum Chordata; class Mammalia; order Chiroptera; family Vespertilionidae; genus Vespertilio; species Vespertilio murinus. The sequence goes on along the minus strand of OZ004710.1, from coordinate 5,981,794 downwards.
CGCCATCATTTTTTTTTTATTGTTTTTTTACAGAGAGGAAAGGAGAGGGATAGAGAGCTAGAAACATGGATGAGAGAGGAACATCGACCATTTGCCTCTTGCACTCCCCCTACTGGGGATGTGCCCACAACCAAGGTACATGCCCTTGACTGGAATCGAACCTGGGACCTTTCAGTCCACAGGCCGACGCTCTATCCACTGAGCCAAACCGGTTTCGGCTCCATCTTGTTTTTAAAAATGTTTTTAATCGAGTGCTTAAAATGAATTGGCATTGTTGTTCATCCTTTCTCACCCTTCCATCCCCACCAGGGTTTGAAATATCAACTTCCTTCTGCAGTAAAGTACTGGCCAGTGAGTAACAACTACAATAGACAGTTGAATACAAGTAGATTAAGTTGTTCATTTGCTTATTCTGGTCTGAATTTCACTGATATCAGATCGGGCAAACCAGGGACTCTGGTGATTTTCTGACAATACCAGGTGGTCTCACTCTTTCCTTGGTAAAAACAGCAAAACACTTTTCCAAGTACTATTTCTCAATCCAGCCCCAAGAGCATAAATCCAAGATAATATTTCTCTTTCTAGTTTATCAGTGATCTCACTAGAATTGCATGACTAATACCTTATCGTGAGGCCCCCTTGCTGGGTAAAAAGCTAACACTTTCAAAAACTACAAATACCATCAATTAACTGCTTAATCTCCCTCCAGCATGTCCTCATCTCTGCATCCCTCTTGTCATATCTCCAGTGTCAACCTCCCCACAGCTCCCGACTAGACTACTGCCATCACTGGTCTTGTTTTCACCCTTACTCCTCAAAACCTGCTCTGTGGTCCGAAACCAGCAGGATTTTTTCAAATAACAAATCTGATTGTGTCATTTCAGTTCCTGCTTGAAACACAATATCATTTCCCAAGATTTGTTCCCCACCTTCTTCTTCAGCCTCAGCTCCATCCCCCTCACCCTGGCTCTTTGCCCTCCAGCCACTGTGGCCGGAGCTGCTCCAAGTCCCTCTCAGGGCTTCTGCAACATACCTGCTGTCTCCTCTACCAGAGCCCACTCTTCCGCCTTCTTCACCTATACATCCTTCCGGTCTCAGCTCAGACATTTAAGAAAGTCTTCCCTGAGGTCATGCACCCTCTTACTACAACTGTACTTCCACTTTGTAGCACTTACCACTGGCTCCAATTACACATACGTGAGTTTATTTAACATCAGTCATCTAATTGCCAGCAAGTTCCATGATGGTAGGAATTCTCTTTTATACAGCATTATGACCAGAGAGAATAACACAGTGCCTCTCATAGTAAGTACTGAAATATTTTTAATAAACTACAGTAAAAATCTATACTAGATTCCATCCCATCACCCAGACATAAAAAATAAAAAACATCAAAAGGCCCATGTAGAGGGCCAAATGGGAAGATACCTGGACATTGTTTAGATTGTTGCTGACGGGGCCCGGGATATTGGCAGAATCATGTCAGTTGCACTCCCGCCCTGGGAGTGCGGAGATGTTCTTAGTTCCTGGCTTGTGTTTGTCCAGGAGGAAGGAGTGGGTGGGCCCTGGGCCCTCCCAGGCTCCTTGTTTTTCTGTGAAACCCCCTTGTTGGATTGGAGGATAAATAGATGTGCTGCGTGGCTCAGGAGGTCGTCAGTCTGCCTCTCCAGCAGGGGAGGTCAGCGGCCCTCCCAGCTCCCAGCTTAAAATCTTTCTCTGTGTCTTCTCTCTTTATTTCTAATATTTCTCAATCCCTGGCCGCCTCCCCTTAGAACCGGTTCGTTCATCTCTCTTTCTGTGTGGGACGCGGAGAAGGGAGATCCTGCCACATCAGGCCCCTGCAGGCCCATGTGTAAGCCACCAAATAATCTAACATTTCCTTCCAATTCAGCCCTTTAATTGTCACTGTTAGAAGGGAAATCAGATACAATTCCTGTTTCATTATTTTATTGAAATGAAGCTTATATAGTTGTGAATGCATGATGGTATCAACAAAATTCACGCTTTTTAATAATCTTATCAAAGATTCGATTTTTTAAAAAGAGTGATTATAGATCAATTAGAAGACTGTTGGAACATGAGCTGAGTTTTTTAAGAAACCAAAGGGATAGCATAAAAATGAACTCCCCAAATCAATAGGATTACTGATATTTCAAAGTCTGAAAGCACAGAGATCTAAAAAGTTCTGGCCATTTTCTTGAGCTATATACAAAGATAACCATGGGTGATAAAACATTAAGTTAACAGCTAAATCCTCGGGATTGTCTAAAATATACTATCACTGAGTTTTATGGGGATTATGAGGTCTCTTGTGGTTTTTTTTATTCAAGCTATACAAATATTTAAGATTGATCCCACAGCTTTGGAAATGATGTGCGATTTTTGTTTATTTGAAGGGTATGTGATGGATTCCTCAGTTGTTTCTGTATAAATGCATGCTGACAACCTTCACAGAAGATCAGGAAGAACCAAGGGGCTTCATTCCAAATGAAGTGACATGCCTCTTGTCTGGTGCTCTCTTTTTTTTTTTTACCTTTATTGTTGAAAGTATTACATATGTCCCCCTTTTCCTCCTATTGACCTCTTCTAAAGCGACCCCAGCCCCTGACTCAAATGTTCACCACCCTATTGTCTGTGTCCATGGGTGATGCATATATACAGACAAGTTCTTTGGTTGATCTCTTCCCACCCACTCACCCTTCCCCACCTTCCCTCTGAGATTCAACAGTCTGTTTGATACTTTTATGTCTCTGCATCCATTTTATCCATCAGTTTATTTTGTTCATTAGATTCCACATATGAGTGAGATCATGTGATACTTAATCTTTCTCTGACTGGTTTAGTTCACTTATCATAATATTCTCCAGGTCCCTCCATGCTGTCTCAAAGGGTGAGAGATCCTTCTTTTTTACTGTTGCATAATATTCCAAGGTGTAAATGCACCACCACTTTTTTATCCACGCATCTACTGATGGGCACTTGAGCTGTTACAATTGCCAAGATAGCCTGAGCGCTACTGGTGCTTCTTTGCCTCAGTCTAAGAAAGAGAGAGGTATGGGGAGAGAGGGAAGGGGGAAATGAGGAAGAGGTGTATAGAGGAGGAAGAAAGAAGAGGAGGGAAGGGGGTAACAGAGGTGGAGAAAAACACCAAAGAGGAAACAGAGCAATTTGTCATGCTGCCCAATTTCAAACTAGTTCCTGGAGACCACTGAGAGTCTTCCCCAACCGGCAAGGAAGGGTAGCAGGCTGGAGTTACAGCCAGCTGTGGTCAGAAAGCAGCTGCTATTGGCAAGCTGGAGTTCTGAAATAGGTAGTGACTTCTGCTCTCTGAAGCCTACCCTTCATATATTTTATGGGAGCATTTGGGAAAGATCCCAGAATGGGTCACTTTCCTAGCATGTTTACCTGTCACTGGCATCAGCCACATACATGGTTTCTTCCCTTCAAGTGTCAGCTCAACTCCCTCCACTCTCCCACTACCTAATATAGAAAATGACAGACTTTTTTATTTCAGAGTCAGAGACCCCAAGATTGATTCAGATAAGTCATTGGCCACTTTGAATATGATGTCATTATGAGGAGGGGACAAGATAAGGTCATCTAAGGCCTTTTCCAGATCTAACTACAAAACTTATACTCTACTAATGACTAATCACGTTTTCTTTTGATACTACTCCATCTTGTCAATAATCATCCATGACGGTTAAAATTTCAAGGCCTTAACAGAGATGATTCTTGTAAAGCTCCAAGGGCCTAGAGTAATACAAGAAAATTATTCTCTCTTCTTAAAGGAAATCCTTTTAAAACAGATCTAATATACTTGAAATTACATGGTATTATTCTACAATGTCATAATAATTTTTGATATTTTACAAACAGCATATTGTACAATTAATCCAAACAAACTTAAAAATCTAAAATGTTTTTAATGTTTGGCAGCAATTTAAAAGGGACATGAAAGGATTCAATTCGTTCCACTGTGTGGAAGGCCCCTTGGAAAGGTACCTTGAGCATTCTATGTTGACCTTTTCTGTCAAAAGGAACCCTCTTGAGCATTCTATGTTGACCCTTTTTGTCAAAAGGAACCCTCTTCTCACAATTTAATTGCCCAGAGCTGTTGCTTGAGTTTTCAGTTCATGCTGAGGTTGAAGCCTTATGGTGGATGGTACCATGGATCTGTCTCGCACAACGGTGTGAGCTGGGTCCTCCCTGGAGAAGAAACCTGGGTTCCCCAAGATATATGATCAATGCTGAGGCCCCTTGTCTGCGGGGGCGGGGGGGATTCCAAGGCAGGTGTTGGACATGGAGGCCATAGGGGCATAGGCTACCAAGGAGACAGAACTGAACCTTACATCACCCTGCTCGGCCCTGGAGGATAGCTGGTTAGTCAAAAAAATAATAATCATCATCATCCATGACTAGCTCTCATGTTTTGAAAAGACCTTGCCTGCCTAAAAAGTGAGAAAGTTTGTTGAAAGCACCAGATGTTTCTGGACTCTTTCGATGGAAGCTATACTTCTCTGAGTAACAGAAATCAGATCACTGCCCACTGCCTCTGAAAAGAGTAAGAGAAACTGCTAATTTGTCCAATATTCTAAAGGAATTGGTATAAATGTTGGATATATTTCCTATCCAAAGGGTTTGTGGAATAACTGTTTCATTAATGGGAAAGACAGTTCTATTCCAACCTTTTAGTATGCTGGAATGTTCTAAATCATTATCTGACTGTAGTTACATGGATGCATACATATGTAAAAATTTATCAAGTGTATATTTACAATTATGGCACTTTGAAGATTTCACTGCTTATGTAATTTTTTAAAAATTTTTTCATTGTGTATAACAGTTCTATTTCAGCTCCTTGCCCAAGGTAACTTGGGGACACTGGGACGTGCCTAAAGATGTCAAGTCAGCACCTGGCTGTATAGAAGATCTTCCTCTTCATTTTATATCAACTGGGAGATATGCCACAATTTTCGTGAAAGGGCAAGTGACTTTGGTTCAAATCCATCCGGAGAGTACTACCAGTAGAATGAAAGTAACAGATGACTCACACCCAGATCATCCTTATTACTCATAAGATGCAAAAGCCTAATATCAGTTAAAGGACAATAACTGTAGATTCCAAGGACTCCCCAAATTATCTGGACACCATTTAAGAAACGAAAGTTTCTTGTAAGGCCTGGATGGAAAATGTCTAGGGTTTAGGATTTTTGATGAGGCCTTACCTGCTTGCAGGTACTCTGGCTGCAGAGTTGGAGGGAGGCCCTCGGGCAGTGGATAGCCGTTCTTGCGGGCCACAATGAGATGAAATGCAGCACAGAACTCGGGCAGGGTCAGCGCTCCGTCGCAGTCAGCATCACTCAGTTCCCTAAATAGAAAAGATGTCATGAGTCCCTCACCCTGGGCTTAGAGGAAATTTTACTCAGCCCCAGGCATGCAAACACAATTCCCAGGGGCTCCTGGATGCTTCTTTGACCCTGCAGAGTCCCCAAAGCCATGTGAAATCTCGGGGAGGCATTTGGAGGAAGAAAAAGTATGACAGACAGCATCGGTATCAACAGTACTTTAGAAATAAAAATGTAAGTTCTTCGGGTCTCTGATAGGTCTGTTTTACAACTTTAAGTATACAAGACAAGCATCTATGGCACAACAAGTTAAATGCTGCCCAGAATTCCACAGCTGACAGCCATTCAGTAAGTGTGTGATACAAAGAGCTCCTGACTTGGTGCTCAAAACAGTCAGAGGAAGGGCTGGCCCTGGCCCTTTGACAGTTGTCCCAGCCATTACCAGGGGTGGGCAAACTTTTTGACTCGAGGGCCACATAGGTTCTTAAACTGGACCGGAGACCGGAACAAAAGCAACCTGACCATGCTGGCACTCTCCTCTTGGGCTGCTGGTGAAAGAGCGGAGGGGAGAGCAAGAGAACCCTCCGCTCTTTCAGCTCCTCGGGCTGGATAGAACAGCCGAACGGGCCGGATCCGGCCCGAGGGCCGTAGTTTGCCCACAACTGCATTAGACAGTTTGAAGCTCAGGAATGAGCGCTTCATTTTTTTTCAGCTGTAAGGAAAAACCTTGAACTTTTCAAGGCACACAAATGTTATATCGAAATTTTGCTTGAGAATCCTCTCCTGGGAACCTAGAAGCAAGCTCAAGAAATACTGGTTGAATTATGTTTTCAGATAAAACTAGCAGCTAGGGAAGGCTGGAACCAGATAAGACAGAAAGGAAGAAAGGGAGAGTCTTGAAAAGGCTTATCTTTGCTTCAGTCATTGTTTCCCACCGAAAGGCGCAGGCCTATTTACTCAGCACAAAAGAAACCTATTTGCCAAAGTAACTAAGACCTTCTAAGCTCAACCCAGTCTCTTAAGTGTACAGAGGCAAGTGTACTTGTTAGAACAAGTAAAGACAGAAGACATAACAGTGTACTAGAAATGTGTTACTATTTGAAAGAAAGAATATTGAAGGTAAGCTCCATTCACATCCTCCTCCCCCAAATATTTAAGATGTACCAGCCCTGAAATAGCAGGCGGGTGGAACTGCTGCCGACGCTGAATGGAGAGAATATCATTCAGCGTTTATGTATATGTCCCCACAAAAAGAGAGGAAGCCTCATGCCAATTATGGTAAGGCTGGGAGTTCTGCCAAAACAGATTGTATTCTTCTAAAAAATGATCATTTCTTTTTTCCTCTCGCTTTAAAACCTAACATAAGGCTTGTTATATTAAAAAAAAATACGCTAGAATATATTGCTGGTGAATAACTCTAGCTCAGGATCCAGGTACACTGGCATGCACAAGTAGCTTTCCAATAAAATGCACAAAACACGATAAAATGATATCATCATTTTTGTGAAGCTCATGGAAAAAAAGTTTTACATAAATATGCCAATGTTTTAATTATGTATGTATAGCAGCACAGTCTCTTGCCCAGTCGTGAGGAAGAACAGCCCACACGCAGCTGCGAGTTTATGGAGGCACTGAGCGTTTTCATAAATGCAAATGGAGCCATCTGGACTGTCCCAGCACAGTCCTTTGGAGTCAGGGCTGTGGCCAGCTAAGCAGCAAGGTACAATACACTCCACAGCTGCAATTCTGAACTAGGGTCCAGCTAAATTTACAGGCAGCTAGAAGAGTCAAATTTAACTTAATGCCAAGACATTTCACCTGGCCTCATAAAATATCATAAAAGAATAGCTTTTCAAGGTCCTCTGGTTACTTGCATCACACCAAACAGAAAAATCTGAAAGTAAAACACACAAGATGGAAATTCTCATATGCCCACACAATCGCTTAGACTGAAAAGAGATCTAGATGAGGATAATAACGAGGAAATTACTTTTTAAATAATAGCTAATTCACACAATGTGCAGAATGTGCCACATACTGTTCATTGTGACTTTCATATAACTTATTTAATTTTCACAGTGACAAAAATTTAAATTACATTCACTCTCTTAGTCTGTTAAAAAAAATTCAAGAAATAAGACTTTTAAAATGTAACAGTAGGAACTAAAGAATGAATATGGATGACTATATCATACCATATGGCATTAATTGTACTTACCATATATAGGAGAGTTCTGGAATGGAAAGCTTTGATTTGGTGAAGAAGTTCTTGGCCACTGAACCTGTCAACAGACATTTTTTAAATAAATTATTAATTAATAAATAGAGCAGCTTCTATATTTAATGTCAATGAATCACCATTTTTTCTTTCAACAATCTCTACCATATAACCACAAGCACAACATTTATTCATTAAAGCAAATACAAATCATGTGTCTAAAAACAATATGTGTACAGCTTTTAAAAGAATATATAAATTAGAATAGGGCAAAGAAGCAATGACATAACACTTATTATAACATGTAAATTATATCATTTAATTCTTGCTTCACTTTTATGAAAAATGTGCAAAATTTTACTAAAAATCCAAAAGACAAATTTCAAAATTATTAAAGTAAAAACCTGTCAAGCACTTTTAATAAAAATCAATGCACAATCATGGTAGAAAATAGCAAAAAAAAATTTAAAAACACCATTAATCTTATCACACATACATAAGACAGGCCTATTGTGAAAGAGTTTTGGTGAAATTTAAGCTCCTTGGTGGCTCTTTAAGAAACATATCCGGGAACCTCCTACTACTTTCTTTAATCATTGTAAATTTACCAATATCAATTTAAATCAGGTACTCATTCCATTTTACATGTTAACAAATTTGCACTAAAGCCCCAACTACACTTAAAATATTGGACCCAACCATTATTGAGATTGAAATTTTTATGCTTCCAACTCTCAAAAAAAAAAATTTCGCAGTTCAAAAGTCTCAATTCTAACACAAAAAAATAGTCAAATAAAAACCCCAATTTCTATGTTAAGCAGATAAAGTCAAAAGTCATTCCATGGGAATGACAAGTCTTCTAATTGGCCTTAAAACAATATATTTATATATTAGCCAAGCAATTGGAATGCCAGAGCAGCTGTAATAACTGGAAAAACTGGTCACTATAATGTGTACTGCGGAGGGCCAACTGGCCTGATTGGGGGCTGGCCAACCTCCCAGGTCTGTGGCCCCTCCCTCTGGCCAGCCTGGCCCCGATTGGCTTCCTTACCAATCATGGGCGGGGACAGCCAGCCCCTTCCTTCTATTATGCTCCCTCCCCCAGTTGGTCTGGCCTGATCAGTACCCATTAGGATGGGCCAGCCAGACCCCACCATGCATGAATTCGTGCACCAGGCCTCTAGTTAATTATAATGGACTCGAAAGCAGACTTATTTTCCTTTGATAGCCTATTAAGGATCAAAGGCAAATGACCCTATAAACCAATAAGCCTTCTCCCCAAAAGTAGCCCGAAAATAATGCTGACATATGGTTGTTGGCCATCAATGCAACTACCTTGTCAAACACTTGTCAGAAATGTCTTGAAAGCCTATTTACCAGCTATAGACAATGTTCCCTCATGTTATTCTTCTTTTTCCCCCTTAATATCCTTTCTTCAAATCACACTAGGCCCAAACCCAAAGTGATTGGCCTTCAGAGAGTAGAGACTGTTGTAGCATGGTATCCCAGAAAGGTTAGGTGGAGCTCATAGAGGCGCCAACTGCTATTAAGTTCAGTTGTGCTATGTCTGATGCCTGCCAAAAGGGGAAGCTAATGAGAAAGCCCCAGTGCTCCCTCCTTTGGTACTGACAAAAGTTCAAACCATGTGCTGGAACCCTCCAGCACAGCTCCACCCCCCAACCACCACAGAAACTCCAAGCCAGCCTCCTTTCCTTGTTCTCTGCAGCCATTTTCATATCTTGCTAGGGAGTCACATGAGGGAGAGAGGAAGCTTAAAAGTTGTCAGCAGTCACACATCAAAACATGAATTCAGATTTGTTATTATAAGAAATCTTTCAGCTACAGATCTCTCATTTGTCTCCTCATTCTCTCAATTTTCTCAGAACTCTCAAGAGTTACACACAGCATTGATATCTCAGGGATATAATAGTAGCACACTGAATATATCTAGATCTTTGCAAAATAAAGACAAGTAAGCCAATATAAAAATGGGTAGATCTGCCTGACCATTGTGGCTCAGTGGTTGAACATCAACCTATGAACCAGGAGGTCACCACCCAGGTTAAAGGCTTGATTCCCAGTGTGGGGCTTGCAGCAGGCAGCCAATCGATTATTCTCTCTCATCATTGATGTTTCTATCACTCTCTCTTCTCCTTTCCTCTCTGAAATCAATAAAAATATTTTTAAAAGGCATTTGTATGATAATCAGGGAAATCTGAACAATGAAGACAATAATATTAAGGAATTCATGTTCTTCTATTTTAATGTGTGCCAATGAATTGTTGTTATATTTTTATTCTTTTCTTAAATAGAACTCCTCTATATATTTGTAATGGATTTCAGAGAGGAAGGGAGAGGGAGAGAGAGATAGAAACATCAATGATGAAAGAAAATCATTGATTGGCTACCTGCTGCACGCCCCCTACATGTGATTGAGCCTACAACCTGGAATGTGCCTTTGACCAGACTCCTTTCAGTGTACAGGCCGACAGTCTATCCACTGAACCAAACCATCTAGGTCTGTGGTTATATTTTTTTTAACATATTTTATTGATATTTCACAGAGAGGAAGGGAGAGAGACAGAGAGCTAGAAACGTCGATGAGAGAGAAACATCGACCAGCTGCCTTTGCACACCCCTACCAGGGATGTGCCCGCAACCGAGGTACATGCCCTCGACTAGAATCGAACCCGGGACCTTTCAGTCCACAGACCGACGCTCTATCCACTGAGCCAAACCGGTTTTGGCTGTGGTTATATTTTAAAAAGAGTCCTTATCTTTAGAGATACATCCTGAAATACAGGAGTAGGCAAAATAGGCTTACAGTTGTCTGTATGGAAAATAATACAATAATTAATAAATAATACAAGAATAAACTGTGTTTCATGTACTCACAACTATAAACCTACTTTTGCCCACCCCGCATTTTCAAACAGAATTATCTGGTAATTGCTTCAAAACCATCTGGAGTGAGAGAAGACATAGATAAAACAAAATTGTTGGGGCTGTGTGATAGGGGTTTGTTATACTAGCTACTCCAGCTATATCTACATTGGAAATTCTGTAAAATAATAAAAAAGTTTGAAGAAAGTAAAAACATTCCTAACAGCTACCTATTTGTATTTGTCTAATCATTTGTATATACTATGGAGAAACTCACTTAAGCAATAGGTATGGTTACCAAATAGTACATGCTAACTGTTTCTCCTTAATTCTTTTTTTAAAATAAATTTTTATTGTTCAGATTATTACAAATGTGTTCCTCTTCCGACCCTCCATTGCTCCCCTCCACCAGGTTCCCACCCTCTGCCCTTTTCCCACCCCACATTGTCCTCATCCATAGGTGCACAGTTTTTGTTCAGTCTCTTCCCGCACCCCCCACTCCCCTTTTCCCTGAGAATCATCAGTTCACTCCCCTTCCATACCTCTGATTCTATTATATTCACCAGTTAATATTGTTCATCAGATTTTTTAATTCCCTTGGTTTTTTGTTTCACTTGTTGATAGTTACATATTTGTTGTTCATAATTTTTATCTTTATCTTCTTCCTCTTCCTAAATAACCCCCTTCAGCAATTCATATAATTCTGGCTTGGCGGTGATGAACTCCTTTAGCTTTCTTTTATTTGTGAAGCTCTTTATCTGGCCTTCGATTCTGAGTGATAGCTTTGCTGGGTAGAGTATTTTTGGCTGTAGATTCTTGCTAGTCATCACCTTGAATATTCCCATTCCCATCTGGCCTGTATGGTTTCTGTTGAGAAATCAGCTGACAGTCATATGGGTGCTCCTTTATAGGTAACAATCTGCTTTTCTCTTGCTGCTTTTAATATTCTCTCTTTGTCTTTTGCTCTTGGAATTTTAATTATGATGTGTCTTGGTGTGGTCCTCTTAGGATTCCTTTTGTTTGTGGTTCTGTGCACTTCCTGGACTTGTAAGCCTATTTCTTTCACCAGGTAAGGGAAGTTTTCTGTCACTATTTCTTTCAATATGTTTTTGGTATCTTGCTCTCTCATCTTCTGGGACCCCCATAATTCTGATGTTGGTTCGCTTGAAGTTGTCCCAGAGGTTTCTTACACTATCTTCAACTTTCTGGATTCTCTTGTCTTCTTGCTTCTTCGGAGGAGTGTCCTCTGGTTCTTTGCATTACAAATATTTGACTTGATTCTTGTGATCTTCCATTCTGTTTTTAGGACTCTGTAATATTTTTTATTTCAGACAATGTTTTATTTATTTCTAGGTGATCCCTTTTTATTTCTAGTTGATCCATTATTATTTCTATAGTTGATCCTTTTTCATATCCTCATAGGTCTCATTTATTTTATGGGCCTTTCTAAGGAAATTCTTGAAAAACCTTATAACTGTAGTTTTGAACTCAATGTCCATTCTTTTCTTTTCCCCCATCTCCTTCCTTTGTGTCCTGCCTCTTCTCTGCATTTTAGTTGCTTCCCTTATTTGATGGAATAGTTTTGTGAGCTAGGTGTTCTAGTAGAGCCCTGTAGCACGGCCTTCCCAGTTACCTGAGGTGGACAGTCTTGGTGTAGCCCTTTGTGGGCTGTGTGTGCAGTCTTGTTGTTAAGCCTTGCTTATTCTTGGTATCACTGGGAAGTATTGATCTCCAAGCCAATTGGCTGTGAGGATCAGCAGTGTTTCAGCTAGGAGGGCTTCTGTACTCTGCTTGGATGGGACGAAGTCTCAGGGTAGCACAGACAAGCTTTGGTTCCCTGTCAATCTCGCTTTAGGAAAGTCCTGTTCTCGGTGAGTCTCACAAGATTGGTTGCAGGCGCGAGCACCTCTTTGGTAAAGGCGCGAGCACCTCTTTGGTAAAGGCGCAGACAAGCTTTGGATTCCAGTCAGTCCCTCCTTAGGGCAAGCCAGCCTCCAGGAGAGCTTCTATGCTCAGCTTGGATGGGTCGGAGTCTTGGGGTAGTGCAGACAAGCTTTGGTTTCCCATCGGCCCCTCCCCGAGTCCCTCAGTAATGGCCACTGGTTTCACACACCTTCGAGAGATCTCTGCCCACTGCCTGACAATCCAGCCTCTCCCTGACTGGGGCTGTCTATCAGAGCAATAGAGTGATTCTGTTTTCCTCCCTAATAAGAAAGCCAGCCATGCGATAGCTTGTGTGCCTGGAGTAAGCCAGTATCGAATTCGGCCCACCCTCTCCACGTGCAGGGAGTAGGCCAGCAGTGAACTCTGCGGCTGCCTTTTCACGTGCACAGTTTTCTGCACCTTCATAGTTTCTGAGGCTCAGTGCGCCTTCTCTCTTCTTCCCAGATGGCAGAGCCTCCTCTCAGCCAGCTGTCCAGTGCTTCAGGGTGATGCCTCCCCTGTTTTCCAGTTCTAATTCAAAACTTGTGGTAGGCTGCATTCGGGTGTCTACCCTATCTTGGTTTCTCTTCTCCTTAATTCTTTAAAATCATGTTGTTAACATTAATTTGTTTGTCTCTACAATAGTCTTCCTTCAATCAAGCTATTACCATCAATCAGAAAAATGATGGTCGCATCTATATAAGTACATTTCAATTATACACCTTATTTCACAAGAGAAAATCAGTCTTAGTCCTCACTTCAATGTCAGGTTACAATGATCAAGTTACAATAACAATGATCAAGAACATATTGTTATTCTACAAAATTAAAGTACAAAAAGAAACTTTTATGAATTTTTGTTCCAGACTATTATTTCACTGTTTGATTAGTCTTCACCCCAATAAAATGTAGGCACAGAGGAATTAAATCAATTCCTCTCAGTTTGAATTTTACATGAGTTTGCAACAGGAATACATATTTCTGAAGACAGCCCAAAAGAACTGACATGTGGACATAAAAATGCTGGCCAATTTTCCTCCCATATTTTAATTTCTCTCAGAAAAACCAGAGGAGGAAGTCTTGAGCCAAAGAAAACGAGCATGAATTTGAACTTTTGAGGCGTATACAACATAAGGAGACTGTAATGCTAGCTGTAGGAGGTTGTACCACATCTTTCTCTAACTCTAATATAATGAGTAAGCAATTAAAGATGTTGCCTTAGAGCCATACTCTATCATTTCAAAAACTGCTCCAGCTAATATATCACAAGGTCCAGACCAAACTCTGAGTTAACCCTTTGAAACGGAAACATAATTTTCTAGATGTCATTGCCCAGTGTTTTTCTGCATGGTTTATAGCTAATAAGAAATTTGATCTTAGAGGGAAATAAACTCGAAGTCACAGAAGGCTGTCATACTCATTTTGTGTAAACTATTTCTCAAGACATGTACAGTTATTTATAGGAGACAATGACCTGGAACCCACATTCTCACCTGTCAGACTTCATTACCTGAAATGAAGGAACTTGGGTCTGGCTGGAGGGATCTGAACTGATTGACATAGTACTCCCGCTGCTCTTCTGTTATCCTCCACGGTTCATCCGGGTAATTACTGTTATCTTGTGGTTCTCTCTCCACTGAAAAGGACTTTAAAAATAAATAAGCAAAATGCTCAGAGCATCTCTCTTCAGTGATATGAGGTAGATATATTAAACACCAATAAAAGTTATGCATTATACTCAATTTTTTTCCTCAAGGGAATAATTTAGACACCGTGTAACTAGAATGCAAACTTCTGAAGGGCAGACATGATGCTTTATATTTTTGTAGTGAAATACTGAACACTTTGTGAGTGATTAAAGTGTTTCCAAGGTAATGAAGGAGGGTAAAAAAGATTATTTGCCATGTTTTGATCTTTTCAGATAGCTAAGTAGATAGTAAAATAACAGATTCTTTTTAAAACACAAAAAGAAAATCTTTAGAAAAGCTATAACCATATAATCCTTTTTTTCTGAGGCATTCCCATTGTATAAATCTGAGAATCAAAAGTTCTAATTCAAATCCCACCTCCCATGTCCTACTTAAGTGGCAAGTGAGGATCACCCAAGCTCTCATCCGGCATTTGTGACTTGGGATTCATATTTAGTGATAGAGCGGAACAGAAAAGAAAGCTGCGATGGTAGCACAACAAATGGAGTAGCAGGGGTGCATCAGACATGCCACTAGGGGGAGTGCAAGCCAAAGTTGAGGTTTTAAGGATACAGAGAACCAGAGAAACGGTGCAGGAGAAAACAAAGCTTGGGTATGGTGTGGGGAAAGAAGCAAAAATGGTGATTCTGGGAGGAGGCGCTCAGGGCTTAGCTCTATGCCTCCATCTACTCTAAGGCTACGGTGCTACCACAAAGGGATAGCTTCATTAAACCAAGGAGGGTAAGCCTTTAGGACAAAAGAGACTAGGAAAGAAAAAGTTTTATTGCTAGTAAGCTACCAGGTTGCCACGTATGAACACACTATCGAAGAGTTAACTAGGAAAGCACTGTATTCACTATCCCTAGAAAAGGCAGGAGACCATCTCCACCTCCTTTCCCCCAACACACACACACACACACACACACACACACACACACACACCATTCCAGTAAGTAATTCTTCCCAGAAACACCTGGCTCTCCTCTGAGGACATTCTGAGAAGACAGGAGACTATAAAACTTTGAGCTGTGATATAACCTTGAGATGTCAACTTTGAAGTTTTCATACTAGGTGAGTTTCTACTAAATGTAAATCAAACCATTTTTAAATGCTCTGGAGGCCACTATCCATTAAGTCAATACCTTAAATTCAGAGTTCTTTGAAATTTGCAAAGCATTTCATACATCCCTATCTCATACAGCATCTCAAAAACATTTGAGAGGTAGACAAAGCAGGTGTCATTATCCTTTTCTCAGATGAGGAAATGAGGGTTAGAAAACTTGAAAGGAGCACATACTCCTCAATGAACCTCTGCAGTCAGCAAATAACTGCCCTCTTTAAAAAATGTTATTAATTTTAGAGCAAGAGGAAGGGAGAGGGAAAGGAGGCGAAACATGAAAGATAGAGGGAAACACTGATCGGCTGCCTCCCACCTGGATTGAGCCTGCAACCTGGGCATGTGCCCTGACCAGGAATTGAACCAGCGACTTCTCAGTGCATGGGACAATGCTTAATCAACCACACCAGCCAGGACAACTGCCCTCTTTTTCATCTGTTGTTCAAAGCCAGGCTCTGGTATATTGAGCTTTCTTTTTTTAATTGGGTCGCTTCCATCTGAATTGTTTTTCAGAAACCCCCTATTCATTCTTGTAAGAAACAAAGAATATAAATAAAGAAAGCAAGGAAGATCACATCAGTCTGAGCACCTGATGGACCACACAACTTTCCAAAATGCTCCAGCCAGATTCCAGAACCAAAATCAAATGCTCCAGGTAGCACTTTCTAAAGAAGCCCAGGTGTCTGAGCGGGTTCAGGGGGCAGAGCCCAGGGTGGAGGTAGCCAACATGTGCTGGACTGTGTTCCTGGCCAGATGGTAATGTGTAGAGCTCAAAGAATCTCTGCCCTCTAAGTCAACACTGACAGAAACAGCTGGAGTAAAGGGATTTAAAAAGCTGGGCACAGACCTGTGAGACAAGAATGACCATCTGCATATAAGCATAACCAATGGATGAAAAACTCTGGGGAGGGAGGGCATGTATGAGAGGGGGGGCAATAGTAAGATATTTACACATATAATACCTTAATAAAAAAATGAAAAAAAAAAAGAATGACCATCTATGAATGAACAATTTACGCAAGCAAAGATGGTTCACAAAGCTGGTGGGACACAGAAAGCTCTGTGCCACTGCTGTCCTGGGAATGAAGGTGCCAATATCTCCGTGCTAGCTGTTGACTGCTGTGTTCTCTGGTTCTGACATGGAAACTACTACTCCCATGGAATTCATTCCTTCCCTCCAGGAACTGAAGATGCCATATTCAGTTGCTCTTGTTAATGTCAGCCATGTTTGTTCTTTCACAAATTCCAGGACCACTGCTCACTCTACTTCCTCTCCCACACAGCCTCACTTCTGAGTGGCATCAGCGGCCTCTTAGCAGGTCTCTCGGGTCTATTCTGACAGCAGGAATCAGGAATGGACAGAAGAAAATGATTGATTCCTCTGTTTAAAAGCGCAGTGGCTGGTGTGGCTCTGGGAGTGGGGCTCAGGAAGCTGTGATTTAACAAGCCCTTCGAGTGATTCAAAGCACAGTCAAGTTTGAAAAGCAATGCTATAGAACATGCATGGCAAAGCAAGAAAAAGGAACAGCATTTGCAAAGACACCCAATATATAAGAGAAAATAGCCATCATCTCCTGGAAATAGCTTTGTTGGGCTACATATAGAAAGACTAGGCTACCAGCGCAGAGAGGATATTAGTGGAATTGCCTCAAGATGGTCCAAACAGAAAGCAGGTCCCGGATCACAAAGGCCCAGGTGCACCAGGGTAAGGGGTTTACTAGTAGACTGTATCTAGAAAATAGGGAGCCAAAGATAAATATTAAGACACTGAAATAATCAGATTTGAGTTACAGAAAGAACACTTCAGTGAGGAAACTGGAGGAGAAAAGACTATAGGTAAGCCCTAGCTGGTTTGGCTCAGTGTATAGAGTGTTGGCCTGTGGACTGAAGGGTTAGAGTTCAATATCAGTCAAGGTCACATGCCCAGGTTTTGGGCTCAGTCCCCAATAATGGGCATGCAGGAGGCAGCCAATCAATGATTCTCTATCATCACCGATGTTTCTATCTCTCTCTCCCTCTCTAAAATCAATGAAAATATTTTTAAGACTAAAGGTAAAATGACTAGTAAAGGCCATAGCAGTAACCCCAACCAGAGGTCAAGGTGACCCCAGGGCTATGGGAAGAGTAAGAGGAAAAAGCCATATGGCCACCACCAGAGGCAGGCCAATTCTGGCAGTTGGATGGCAGCTCAGAACCTTTCTGTCAGCATCTCGTTGCAGGACCCAGAGACATGGAACCATATCCAGATGAACCCAAAAGTCAACCACAAAAATCAACCCAACTTTTCAGACAAAGTCAGTCACCTAAGACAAAATGTCTAATTGCTGAGGTTGAAGGCATCAAAAAACAGGGCTGGGTGAGCTGTGGACCCTGGGCTTCCAAGTAGAAGCCAAAACCAAGAAAAGCTCCAGCTTTGCATGCGCCCTAAGAGACCTCCCCATTTCAACTCCAGCTCCAGCAGTTTGGTTGGCTGGGTGGAGATATATACTGCTTGCTGCCAATTTTGAGCTCTGCCAGCATTTTTTAAGAGAAAATAAAAGGAGAGAGAAAGAAATCGTCTACATCTGTCTGCTTAAGTCACAAACATATGGTTCATTATACAGTTTCTCTAGACGCAAGAGAATTAGATTTGCTTATATTTAAAACATTCAAACCCTTGGTTTTGTTTCAAGTGAAATGCAAATATTTTGCACTGTAAGTTATTATCTCTGGGGAAAACAGGCTGTTTATAATGAAAGGGACTTCAAAAGACTCATTAAAAAATAATACTATTAATAAAATCCCCAAAGTTGACATTTATCCCTGAAGTATCTTAAAAATCAAGCATAGTTGAATAATATGAATGGCAAGGAGGCATTGTCAGGGGGAACTGCAGAAGGGTGTGTATATTTTTTCAAAGATAGAACATTTCTGTTTAGAATACAATCCCACCCTGGAAGCATCCTGTAATTGCTGCCTGTGAGTCCAGCCATTTCATCCAAGGTTGCAACGACCTTACAACAATGTATTTTAGGTGCCTTAATAAACAAACCATCTGGAGTAGCAAAAACTGGCATTGAGTGGCTACCCACTCAGGAATGACATCTTCCAGGCCCCGCTCCCCCAGTTAGGTACCCTTGCAGTTAGGTACAGCCATGTGACTGTGATCTGGCCAATGCAATGTGAACACAAGTGACATGCACCATTCCCACGCAGGGCTAGCACCCTCTATGCACTTCTTACCCATCGGCCCGCAGAATGGGAGAGGGCACAGTCACAGGACAGGAAGAGTTCTGGAGCCCGAATCACCATGTGGCAGAAAGCTACCTACCAACTTGTTAGATGAGTGAGAAATACACCTATTGTGGCTAAATAATTTAAGATGCCATATTCAGCTGCTCTTGTTAATGTCAGCCATGTTTGTTCTTTCACAAATTCCAGGACATGTTGGTTATACCTTGTTTCCTCGAAAATAAGACAGTGTTGTATATTAATTTTTGCTCCCAAAGATGTGCTAAGTCTTATTTTCAGGGGATGTATTATGTTTCCATGAAGTAGGTCTTATTTTCGGAGGATGTCTTATTTTCGGGGAAACACGGTAGTAGCTGTTAACCTAACTAATCTAGCCTTCAAGCAAGGTACAAAGTAAAGACAGACCTGCGCAGTTTCCTATCCTGTAAAATGAAAATAATGGGACCCACTTCCCAGGGTTGTTGTGAAGATGAAAATAGGTCACATATATTATGTTCTTACAGTAACTGGTCCAAGTAACTGGCACTAAGCAAAGTAATGAATATGTGTTACCTACCATTCTCCTGTGACTGTGGTGGTAGTTTTAAAAATGTTGTTTATCTTAATAACCAGCCACTGTAAATTGCCTAATAGACTCAGAGAGAACCTTCTGAGCTGTTGAAAGTAAATCCCTGAGTTTCACAGCATGTGGTTAAAGACATCTTTGTGGATTTATTTCCATGAAGAAACTGATGAGGTTAAATTGCTCTGTTAGAATTTAATTGTAATGAACTTGTCTATAGTCAGGAACAGAAGTTATTTATTGCAACTTCCTGTGAACCTATACTTATTTCAAAATAAAAAGGAAAAAAACTTTTAAGTTCTCTAACTTCATAGGTAAGGGATACAGCCCAGCCTTTACTGTTGTGTGACACTTTTGATAAGTGCACGTAAAGTTCAGCTCTAGTCATAATAATAGGGCTCAGGCTAACCTTTCTATATCTGGACCAGAGAAGGCAATTTGTCCAATCACTTGTCTATTTGTTTACTCATTCAGCAAATATTTATTGAGTGTTTCCTATTTGATAGGTGCTAGGTATACAACTGTGATCATAATGAGCAAAATTTCTTGCCCTCATGGACCTTATTTTATAGTGAGAGTAGGGTGGGAGACAAGATTTATAGAGTATAATATAGCACGGTTTAATGTGAAAAGACTAATAAATGGTAGAGTAAGAACATGAATGGGGATCCAATGTAATCTTAATCAGCAATTCCTATGGTTCTCTCCCTCCCATTAATCTATCCATACATCCATCCTACAACAATGTACTATTCCTTTTCAGAACAAACCATTGTGGCAATTTTGCAAATTGAGGATCTGAGCTTGGGATATGAATATGCTATATTTATACCTCTCTCCCCAGTTTCATTGTAGACTTTGGCCAGTGAACTATTAAATTATATAGAGTTCCATCTTATCTCTCACATATTTTTGCCTGCATGCATCTGACATGTTTTCACATCAGAAAAGAATCCTGTAGATAGGACTACATGTACGCCATCATTTCACTGTTTAGTATGTGACACTAACAATATCTTAATTAACATAAGAAATGCTTATGAGTAATCATTGTCTCCAATTCTTCCATCAGAAGCCAAGATCTGCTGCATTTTTCCTTTACAACTGTCAGGATTGTGTTATTGCTTAGAGGAGAAAGAGAGAAATCACCAGTAAGAGGAGTCTGACAAAGCCCCAGACTTCTAGCACCAATGCATTAACGTCCCCAACCCAATCCTTGCCAGTTTGGTCGAGTCTGCCTGTTTCTTCTCCACTTTGTCGTCCCCTTAACATTCCACAGCCTTAGCTCAGGGGGAAACAGATACACCAAGAACTTGAGTTCAATTCAAGGAATGCTTTAGAATAGCAGTCGCCAACCGGTGGTCCACATATCACTGGTGGTCCGTGAGGTCCAAAAGGTTAGTGGCTGCTGCTTTAGAGAATGAGGCTACAGATTAGAGGTGGGGAAAGTGCCAGTTCTGGAGGCACACGCTGGGTTCAACTCTGGGATGGTCACTTACCATGAGACTTGGGCCAGTTTCTTAACTTCTTTTTTTAATTTTTTTATTTTATTGATTTTTCACAGAGAGGGAGAGAGAGGGATAGAGATCTAGAAACAACGATGAGAGAGAATCATCGATCAGTTGCCTCTTGCACACCCCTTACTGGGGATGTGCCCACAACCAAGGCATATGCCCTTGATTGGAATCAAACCTGGGACCCTTCAGGAGAACATCCAAGATGGCGGCCTAGGCAGTCTCCTAAGCTGCCGCCTCATCAACAATTTAATTAAAAAAACAACTAAAATAAAAAAGGACTTCACCAAAACGTCAGGAAAGCTGGCAGAGTGGAGTAGCTACAACTAGAAAGAAAGAGAGAGGCTCACGGATCGGACTGGGAGCCGAAAAGCTCTGAGGTAGGAGACGCTCACGCACGCGGCCGCCGAATACCTGCCTGGCGGTGGGAGGGGAGGAATCCCCGATTGCACGGAACCCTTTCGGACTGTACTGAACCCAACCCCGGCTGAAATTCCGTGGTCCCAGGCTCATACGGGTGGAGTCTGGACTGCAGAGAAAGGCACCCAGAGACTCAGAGATTCGGAGACTGGGAGACCGGGGACCGGAGCCGCAGCTGGCAGGGTCTACAGACTCGCGCGCACGAGCAAGTACGCGCTGAGGTCTGACCGCTGCCTCTCTGGAGCGGAAAGAGTCAGAAGCTCCAGGTCTGACCGCGGAGGCTGCCACCGCCTCTCTATACAAGGTGGCGGCCTCTCCGTAGCGGAAGCAGTCAGAAGCTCCAGGTCTGACCACGGAGGCTGCTGCTGCCTCTCTGTACAAGGTGGCGGCCTCTCCGTAGCGGAAGGAGTCAGAAGCTCCAGGTCTGACCGAGAAGGCTGCCGCCGCCTCTCTGTACCAGGTGGCGGCCTCTCCGTAGCGGAAGGAGTCAGAAGCTCCAGGTCTGACCGCGGAGGCTGCCGCCGCCTCTCTGTACAAGGTGGCGGCCTCTCTGTAGCAGAAGGAGTCAGAAGCTCCAGACTACAGAGACCAGCCCAAGTCCGGGTGAGCCCCTGGGGCACCCACGCTCTTGCTCTGAGACTCCACCCCATCCAAGCTGAGCAGAGGCTTCTGCAGTTTTTCAAGTCTGATCCTATAAGACTGTGTCCAATACAGAAGTTATCCCAGAGTAGACACAGCTGATACCCACATCCAATTGGCCTGAAGGTCAATTCACAACAATAGAGACTTAGCTACAACAAGGCTGTGCACGCAGTCCACAAAGGGGATCACCAAGAGTGTCTACCTCAGGTAACTGAGGAGGCTGACCCACTGTGCTATATAGGACACCAAACACACAAAGCCATCCTACCAACTCTGAAAAATAGTGATAATGCCGAGACAAGGAAATAGATCTCAAACAAAAGAGATGGAGGATATAGAGTTCAGAACTACGGTTCTAAGGTTATGCAACAATATCCTAGAAAAGCTCGATAAAATTCATGAGACCCAACTAAAAAGTATAGATAAACTGACTAAATTGGAAAATATTATGCAGAGATCCAACAGCAGAATGGAAGAACACAAGAATCAGGTCAAAGAGCCAAAAGACACTCCTTTGGAGAAGGAAGAAGAAAAGAGGATCCAGAAAGTTGAAGATAGTGTAAGGAGCCTCTGGGACAACTGCAAGCGCACCAACATCAGAATAATGGGGGTGCCAGAAGAAGAGGGAGTGCAAAATACTGAAAACATATTTGAAGAAATAATATCAGAAAACTTCCCTCACCTGGTGAAAGAAATAGACTTACAAGTACAGGAAGCCTACAGAACCCCAAACAAGAGGAATCCAAAGAAAAATTCTTCTCGACACATCATCATCAATATGCCAAGGGTAAAAGACAAAAAGAGGATCTTACAAGCAGCAAGAGAAAAGCAGTTGGTTACCTATAAGGGAGCACCCATACGACTATCAGCTGATTTCTCAACAGAAACCATGCAGGCCAGAAGGGAGTGGCAAGAAATATTCAAAGTGATGAATAGGGAGAACCTACAACCAAGATTACTGTATCCAGCAAAGTTATCATTCAGAATTGAAGGGCAGATAAAGAGCTTCACAGATAAGAAAAAGCTAAAGGAGTTCATCACCACCAAACCAGTATTATATGAAATGCTGAAAGGTATTACTTAAGAAGAGGAAGAAGGTCAAGTGAATTAAAAATCTCAGGAATAGAATAAACTGGTGAATATAATAGAATTAGGGGCAAAGAAAGGGAGTGGATAGATAATTATCAGGGTGAAAGGGGTGTGGGGTGCAGAGACTGGATTAAAATTGTATAACCTATGGATGAGGACAATAGTGGGGGGAGGGGGAGAGGGCAGAGGGTGTGGTGGGAATCAGGTGGAAGGGAGCTATGGGGGAGAAAAAGGAGAAACAATTGTAATAATCTGAGCAATAAAGATTTATTAAAAAAAAAAACAAAAAAAAAAAACCTGGGACCCTTCAGTCCGCAGGCCCACATTCTATCCACTGAGCCAAACCAGTTTCAGCCAGTTTCTTAACTTCTGAACCATCCGTCCCCCACCTGAAAGGCCGTTGGCCTAAAGCAGGGGTGGGCAAACTTTTTGACTCGAGGGCCACAATGGGTTCTTAAACTGGACCGGAGGGCCAGAACAAAAGCAACCTGACCATGCTGGCACTCTCATCTTGGGCTTCTGGTGAAGGAGGGGAGGGGAGAGCAAGAGAACCCTCCGCTCTTTCGGCTCCGTGGGCTGGATAGAACAGCCAAACGGGCCGGATCCGGCCTGTGGGCCGTAGTTTCCCACGGTTGGTCTGGGACCAGGAGTTCAATTAAGTGTTTTGAGCTGCACCTGAGAGGCTAAATCTAACAAATCTATGTGGGCCCTAGCTATTACCAGGAAAGTTCTGGACACCAAAGCCTTTAATGTAATGCCCACAACTTGTGGGGAAAACAACGCTGACCGCACAAATAAGATGTATTTATTTGTTTTCATCAGTAGTCTAACTGACATGCTGCATGGATGCTAGAATTTTAATGTGGACCAGCCTACCATTTTGACTCTCCCTCCCCCCTACCACATCCTGCTATCTCTAAAGCATGGATTTTGCAAGGCCTCATCAGTCCTAACACTTATGGAGTCCGTGTCTTTTTCCTAAAAATAACTTTCAATTCCTTATATTTTATTTAAATACCCTCTTCTTATATCCTGGAGTCATCTGTCTTTCAATGATACAGGATTTTTTGCTATTATCATAACAAAACATTTTTGTCTTTCACATAGAAATGTCTCTGAGCAAAGGAGCAAAGCAATTAACATCACTTTAATTGTTAAGAAGTGTGGGTACAAGGTAAGCACCTGAGGAAAACAACAGACTGCTAAGATTTAGGCTGAGAAAAGTAAATTTCAGTATCAATTGAAATTAAATGTTTCAAAAATAAGGACTAGAAAATCTGAAAAAAAAATTGTAAGTAGGTGAAGAAAGCAGGAAAGAGGCTTGACACCATAAAAAAGTAGAACCTCTTTGTGGTAATAGTGACCATTAGACATCTGATAGTCCTAGGTAGACTCAGCAAAGAAAATGCTGAAGATAAAGCAACTGTTTACCCCCTATGAATGGTAAAATTCCAGTGAGGGTTTAAAACCAAAGAGAGGCCGAAACCGGTTTGGCTCAGTGGTAGAGCGTCAGTCTGCGGACTGAAAGGTCCCGGGTTCGATTCTGGTCAGGGGCATGTACCTTGGTTGCGGGCACATCCCCAATTGGGGGTGTGCAGGAGGCAGCTGGTCAATGTTTCTCTCTCATTGTCATTTCTAGCTCTCTATCTCTCTCCCTTCCTCTCTGTAACATATCAATAAAATATATTTGGGGGGGAAAAAAAACCAAAGAGAGAATGAATCTGGTAAAACAAGATGTCACATCAAGAACAAGGCACATGCATTCCTAAAAATTTATCAAACCAGTTCCTCCTGTTACACACAAAGGCAAACACACATATATTCTCTCCCTTCTTCCTTCCCCCACCCCTCCCTCTATCTTTCTCCTTACTATTTCACTCAGAGGGAGAAAACTGAGTTGTCTAAGCAATGCTGAGGGGTCAACACACACAGGTACACTATAGGTTGACATTTACCATCGCTAACAACAGAAGTTTCTCCGAGGCCTAATCTCTACCCATAAACTAAGTAATTCAACTTCATTGTCATGAAGATAGAACCAAGATATAATCATTGCAGGCAGTCTGGGGCTCTCCGGAACTGAAAAGAAGCTGGGGTCCCTACCCGCCTTCCATGGACTCAGGAGCCCAGCACCTCTTCTCAACCATGCAAGGAGCAGTTTTCCACATGCATCACAGTTGCTCAGTCATCCAAAGGAACAGAAACCCCAGCTTCTATTTTCAGACTGGCAGAAAGGACAAACCAATAAGGAAACACTGATAACTCACAAGAAAAAAAGACGGCATAGGATATGAACAAGCAATTCACACACTCACACAAAAGGAAATACCAATGACTCATAAGCTTAAGATATCCCACTTCACTAATAAAGGGAACTGCTAATAAAAACTACACAGGTATCATTTTTCACCTATCGGACTGGCAAAGATTCATACGATTTTTAGCACAGTGCGTTTGCACGGGAATGAAAAATTAGCATTGTCATACATTGTTGACAAGTGTATAAATTGATACAGTCTCCAATTTGAGAATCTCCTACAAAAATTAAAAATGTGTAAACATTTCACCCAAGTATTCCATTTCTTGGAACTAATGCTGATTATATATATATGGTGCTGTGATTGCAAGTTCCAGATGTTGATCAGAGGGGCTGGTTAATGGTAGATGGAAGATGCACACAATGAAATACTATGCATAAGGAAAAACAAAAAGATAGGGAAGTATTTTAATGTACTGCTATAGAATATTATTAAACTTTTTTGTTAAGTAAAAAAAGTACACAGTGTATAACAGATGTATAATATGCTGTCATACATGTAAAAAAGGAGAACTATGTATTTTGCATATATTATATGCAATTACATACAAGAACACCTGTACTCACATATACAGTATAAATATTCCTAGAACAATACAAAAGAAATCAGTCCTGCATGGCCAGCATGGCTCAGTGGTTGACCATTGACCTATGAACCAGGAGGTCACAGTTCAATTCCCGGTCAGGGAACATGCCTGGGCTGTGGAATCCTCAGTGTCAGCCATGCAGGAGGTAGCCTATCAATGATTCTTTCTCACCCTTGGTGTTTCTTTTTTTTTTTTTTTTCTTCCTCACCCTATGATATTTTTCCATTGACTTTTAAGGAAAGAGAGAGAGGAAAAGACAGAGAGAAACATTGATGTGAGACAAACACATCAATTGGTTGCCGCCTGCACAAACCCCAACCAGGACCCAAACCTGGGAGGAGCAGGCAAGCAAAGTACGTACCCTTGACCAGAATCAAACCAGGGACCCTTTGGTCCACAGGCCAACGCTCTATTCACTGAGCCAAACTGGCTAGGGCTCATCATTGATGTTTCTCTCTTTCCCTCTCCCTTTCTCTCTGAAATCAATATATATATTAAAATAACAAACTTGGGTTGATATGGTGCTTGGCTAGTAATGTCTAACAACCTACCCCTACCTGTTCATTAGGAAACTTCCACTGAAAGCATAGCCAAGCCCCCATCTAGAATTACAGGGTGGTAAAGTTCTCTACATGCTATTTGACATTATTTTGTCTTTGAAGTAAGAAGAATAGTTGAGTATTGAGAGTTTACCCCAAAAGACTGTTACATTTGTCTCTCCAGAAAGAGGAGAAAACCTCACAGCATGTATGTTTAGGGTTCAAGAAGTGAATGTGTTTGCCCTAGCTGGTTTGACTCAGTGGATAGAGGATTGGCCTGTGGACTGAAGGGTCCCAAGTTTGATTCCAGTCAAGGGCACATGCTTGAGTTGTGGGCTCAATTCCCAGTGGGGGGCATGTAGGAGGCAGCTGATCAATGATTCTCTCTCATCATTGATGTTTCTATTTCTCCCTCTCTGAAATCAAAAACAAATATATTTTTTAAACGTGAATATGTTTTTGATTTAAAATAAAGATAATTTTTTTCTAGTGAGATCTGGCTAAAATAATATTTCATTTGCCAAACCTAAAATCCCTAAAGACAAATAAAAATAAACAGCATAGAAAGTAATAAAGATAGGATGCCCCCGCTTTGATTGGCTGATATTCTTGGATAAATGAGGTGAGGAATGAACCATTTTTTAAGAATTAAAAAAATGGAAACCTCACATATGCAAGAAATATTAGAAAATGCTCATACTTCATGTTATCTATTGGAAAGGCACATAGATGAGCTGAGACAAAAGAGAAAACAAAGGCAAAGCAGGGATGAAGCCTAAGGTTTCCACACAGAACATGGACCATATGGGAAATGACAAGCAACTCTGCGTGTCCAGAGGATAGAGAGAGAGAGAAGCCGTGGGCCGCTGTGACTGAAGAGAACAGTAGGGGCCGAACACCAGCCCTGAGAAGCATGTTCAGGAATGTGGGTGATATGTTGAGAGCGGCAGGTAGTGTGTGACAGGTTTCAATCAAGGGAGTAGGAGGGGATGTTTTGTGTTTTTCACAAATTTTGTCTACAGTGAAGATAATGGATTTAAAGAGTAGCAGCAGGAAGAGTTAGAGGCCAATATAATAGATTTGGTGACAGAAGATGGACTGAACCAAGGAAATGCGGAAGAATGGACAGATAAGAGAGGTATTTAGGAAGTGAAATGGCCAAGACTTGGTAACTCAATGGGCAGAAGGAGTGAGAGAAGAGTCAGAGACAGCCAAACCAGAGACAATGGCCACAAGCATGTGCCAGTTAGTAGATGGAGCCAGGAATGGAGGAGTGAAAGCTGGTTTTCTGGGAAAGATGTTTAAGGTGACAGTGGGACATTAAAGTGAAGATGACTGACAGATGGAGATATGTGGGCATCAAGCTCCACATAACTAAGGACTAATGGAATGAGAATTGTATCTAGGGCTCTCCAATATGTATGGGACAGGCAGAGGAAGGAGAAATGGAAAAGATCAGGGAGAGACAGTCATAGAAGCAGTAGAGGACAGCATCATGGATACTAAGTGATGAGGCCGTGTCAAAAGCTGCTAAGGGGTCAATGAGACAGGGACTTAATACAAGGTAATTTCTGGCAACCGTAGAAAAACAGAGGCAGTGGAGTGAAGTGGGAGAAGAAGAGGCAATTCTAAATCCTATGCCAGCAAAATTACAAATGCCTACATAGTCTACAGTTAGGATAACTTGTGAAAAGTAAACCACAAAATGAACTATAAACATGAGATAAAAGATGAAGCAGAAAAGGAGACTTTACTTCTTTACAAACCACTATCAACCCTCCACCACCTGAATAAAAGAAAACCTGAAATTCCTAAAACATTAACCTATAAGAGTCTTCATTCCAAAGTTTGGGTGCTGGTTTGGACATAAGTACCTCTAAAATGCCAAGCCCATGAGCTGCAACAGAGTTGGACCAGGGTCCTTAAAAGCCTCCCTCGGTACCCAGAGGTCACCCCTTCTAATCAGGCAGAAGGACTTGAATACAAGGCCACAGGGGAAGCTGCCATCAGCACATTAAAATGGCAACATAAGGGGAATTAGTTACCCTGGCCTGGCCTCGCACCATGCCGAATCCGTATTAATCCTCTTCCACCAAGAACCTTCACTTCAGATCCCCTCACCTACATGACTAATTCAGGTTGGCATTTTGCTTTCTGGGACATGAAGCCCAGCCAAACCAATTTGACAGGCATAAGAAGGAAACCTAAGAACTAAAGAAAGAAAAACACATCAGCCACGAAAACCACACACTGCTGTCCCAAAAAAGGCCCCTTGCTCTCTTCTTAAACAGAAGGCACTGCTCCAAACAGGAGGGGGGAGAATCTCCACTGATGCCAAACAAACATTAAGGAAATCAGACTGTTGCAGATTATTACAATGGACTGTGAAATCCACTCCAAGTCATTCATATTACGGAAAAGAGAAGCAACTTGCCCCAAGGTCACACAGAGTTTGGCTAGGCCCGGGCCAGCACCTGTCTCGGTTTTTTCTGCACTATACCATAAGTCCTCCTAATGGCCAATTGCTGCCAAATTCTTATGTCCAGCCTCACTCTCCCCAAAGCTCTGGCCTCATATATCCTACCATCTGACACCTGCTCTTGGCTATCTCAAAAGCTCAAATTCCCAACATCCAACACGGAATGCATGATCTTCCCCTATTACTTCCAACACCAGTTTTTCATCCAAGGCCTCTTAGTTTAACAGATGACATCACCATCCATCCGGTTCCTGAGCCAGAGACTAAGGAAGCATGTCCAGTGTTTGACCTCCAGCCTACCACTTCCTGGCTGCAACCTTGAGTAAATTAAATAAGGTCTTTTAAACCGCAGGTTTTAGCAGCTGAAAAAATGGAATAATAACAGGAATTTACCTCATAAAATAGCTGTGAACAGTGAAAGAGACGATGTGTATAAAATGCAAAGCATGGAAAATGTCTGCGTGCCATTCCCTCTATCTTATTGCCTTCTTCCTCCAATCCTACCCATCCACCTGCTTAACACTTAGGAATCATTCTCATTTCAACTCAAATGTTACTCCCTGCTGGAAGCCTTCCTTGATCACTCCCTGCCTGCCAAGGTTGAGTGAAATGCCCAGGATGCATTTTTATCAGCAGAAAAATGGACTTAAAGATTCGAAGAGAAATCACAAAACACCAATTCAAGCTATAGCTCATGGCCATCCCATCCACGGAGCCAGGTAGAAGGCCTGGTGAGCCCCATCTGACCTGCTAAGTTCATGACTCACTGACTGTTTGACCGACACTCTAATTGTTAAGAATTTGGTCTCCACGGTGCTAGAATATACTCTGCATAAACATGCACAGCCACACCCTGGGAATTTTTTAGATGAACCCCAGTGCCTCCTATACCTTTCCTAATGTAGCCATCACTCCACCATGGGTGTAATTCTAGTGTTTAAAGACACATATTTTTATGCCACAGGACCTCTAAACACAGCCAACTACTACATCTGGAGCTTATCTGAAGAAACAGCTGTCTGTTCTAACTCCAGGGTAAAATTGAGCTCTATGGCATCTAGGAGGGAATGGCATCTTGGCTCTCCAATGCGGTACCAATAAGGTATTTTCTGGAATATTTTTTCACTATACCCAGTGTTTATTTATGCAGAAACTTGAGAATCTAACCTCCTTCTAGCATGGGACGCTACCGTATAGCAAAGTATTTTGAAGTGCAGGTTTTGACATTGGACAGGCCCGGGTTCAAATTCTTATTCTGCTACTTAGGAATTATGACTATAACCCTAGACCCATCACTTAAACTCTCTCATTCAGTTAACTCATATATACTAATAGATATAACAGCACCTATATATTATATTGGCAAGGAACACTAAATATAAGTACTCTGCTTATGGCTAAATAATTGTATTTAAGAATGTTCTTTGTACGGGATGAGGGGGCTAGGGAAGTTCAACGGAGGAAAAGGGGGACATATGTAATACTTTCAACAATAAAGATTTTTTTAAAGGAAGTTCTTTGTACACAGAGTACTATCACCTTAGAAGATAACATTCTGTACCATGCCTAACAGTGCCCATTCCCAGTGGGTACTGCGTGAACACCACGATCTTCCTTAGCTTTGTCTATTTTGGTCCAGACACCAGCCCACTTCCTTATGGGAGTATCTGACACCACCCTATTTTGAGTAGAACTGCCTGCACATAAATGATCCTCTTCCTAACTTGGACAGTTGAAATGTTATACAAATCACCCTACTTCCTCTTGTCTTTAGGGTCAAACAGTGAACCAAGTTTTTTTCATAACTTCCCTCATGCAGACACACACCCTTCGTTGAGAATATGACTTCCTCAGCACAGGGCTCAGAGATACTACACAAGAAAACAGTGGTGGACACGGAAAGGAAAGAGCTCTTTATCCAAGGGGAAACACTAGAGAAAGGAAAGCTGAAATGTTCTAAGCAATGGTGTAGCCAGGAAAAACTGAAATATCACCTGTGCTTCTACCATAATATTTCTTTTGTATGGATTACATATGAGAGAGAGTAGTTGCTGTCACTTGCAAAATAATTGCTCTCCAAACAGCATTGAACTGGGCACTGAGGGAGAATAGAGAAGGACTTCCTCTGCCTTTCAAAAGCTTCCAGTGTAATTAGAGGCACAAAACAAATGCACATCAGCTAACTATGCACTGGATGAATGATAGGAAAGCATAAATAAGGCAGAGAATCAACAGGCCATTCTGGGAAAAGGAAAGCTCTCCTGAAGAGGTGCCTAATGATTAAGTAGACGATGGTGGAAGGGCATTTTAGACATACCAATGGCCAGGAACCAGCCTGGATTAATCTAGAGACAGAACATATCTAGCAAAAAAGATTTGGGAAAATATACAAGCAACAGAACAAGTACAATCTTTGCATGAGGGGGCAGTTTTATATCTTCCTTGCCCCCCACCCCCAAAAAAAATAGAAGGTCCATCAAAAAACCATGTCCCCAAAGTCTCCCATTGGCATAATCCCACAACATCTCTTACCCGGATGAGGGAAGCCTGATGCCGAGGCGGCTTGGTTCCTTGACTCCCCGATGAGGATCCCTCAGGCTGGACAAGGGGCTGTCTAGCTTCATAAGGAGCTGAAATCGGAGTGAGAGTCAGAATGGTACACAAAGATTCCACCCAAGAATTATGACTTCACACTCCAACCAATACAGTGTCTGCTTTTAAGGGCAGAATTATCAAAGGAATTAGAGATTATATGAATAGGGTCATCTAGGACAAACAAACCTTGGTGCCCCTCGATACAATTTAACTGAACAATCTAAAGATATCCAACCAATTTATGATAAGGCAGGAAAATATTTACACCAGATTAAGATTAGGAATAAATTATAAGGGTGAGATGGTGAGAACCTAAATTGGGATAGAAAACAATGAGAGTCAGTAGAAAAGTGCCATGTTGTAAATGTTCAAATTCTTGAGATAGGTAAATTCTAGATATACCCTCCTATTTAAAAGTCTTCCATTCATCCCCCTATCCCTACCCCCCACCCTTGCAAAGAAGTAAATGTATATGCATTTTAAATACTAAGGCTCAATATTATCATTTGTTTTGTTTGTTTTTGAGAATAAATAGCACTGTCTTCTTTTCCTTTCTGGAAAGAATGTGAAACCAGGTTAAGGAAAATACTTTAAAAAAAAAGAATAAATGTATTTTATTTTATTTTTTATTTCCTTTTTTTACTAAGACTAAATGTATCTTATATTTATTATTTTATCATTTGATAACCAAACTAAAACTAATTTTGTTACCTTTTTAAATAAAAAAAGGTTTTTAAGCCACAAAAATGAACATTTTTTTCATTCCTTTTATTTCCAGAACACTTAATGACCTTGACAATAGGGCAGAAAAACAGTTAAACATAACCAGGTAGTATGCAGCTCCAATAGAAAAGGGAAATTAATCATCCGAGATGAAACCATTTCTGATGTTTGGGTTAATAATTCGAGCTTTTGGAAGTATGTAAAGAAGTAAAACGCTTTCTTCCTGTAGTTTCCTTATAAGCAAAATTAGGCACAGAGAGCAGAGCAGCCGGTGAGTGCAGCACCTCTAGCACAGTGTGATCTTTTTAAAACAAAGAAGGTATAATGACAGCACATCAAGAATAACAAACAGCTTCTCGGCTCACATCTGCTTATTGTGTTTCATCCAAGAAACTGGAACACAAGATTATAACATAATAAAACACATTAACATATCAAAATCATTGCCTAACAAATCATTTCGTATATTTTCAGACTCTGCTAAGAATTATTAAAAATATAAAAATTGAAAAGAGAACATAAACAGGAAGCACATAATCCAGATCTTAAAAATAAATCTCAGCTGGTGGGCGGGTGTTGAGAAAGCTTTTTAAGATCATTTCACTTTGATGGAACACCAAATTAAACTCTTAATGCCAAAAGGTTTGGACAACAGTAAACTGCATCATAGTTGGGACACTAATGGTCATAAGCTTTCCCTGGGAAGCTGATCCTACATGATTCTGGTTCCCTTCAGAAAGAGGGAGCTTCTACCGCCTAGGAAGGAACCATGTGGGGGAGGACATCTGGCACATGGCTCCAGTCCCTCACCTACAAGGACCTTCTTCCCTTGCAAGAGACAGACCTAGTTCATCAATAGGCCGAATGAAGACTCAGCCACATGGAGGATCATTTTTGGAGAGGCCAGGCCTGGAGGACAGATATTTCTCTTCCTACTCCTGTGGAAAGCCTAGATTAGCCACACCTGCCTGTGACTAGAAAGGTGTCTGAAGCCCATGGAGTCACAAGTCTAAGACTCATGCTCTGATCCGCTCTATCAGCACCACAGCTGATACTCAGGCCATCATTGGCCTGACTGCTGTCTCATTCCACAACTGGATCTGAACTCTACTCCCCTTCCTCCCAAATCAAACACAAGACATGCAACTCAATGCAAAAAAATATTAAGTTTTAGATCTCCTTACAAGAGGCTTAATGAGGAACTAGAAGTGCCATTTTTCTCCAAGAATAGGGATATAAAACAAACCCTGAAGATTTCATCAATCGGAGATTCAATGTCAAACTACAACAGTACATGTCAAACTAGAAGTGACATGAGTAACTTCACAATAAAGACTCTACATCTGCAGTCAACCCAGTGAATGGTGACCAGAAGGTGACTTTCAAGAATACTTAAGAATTTCACAAATAAAACAAATACCAGATTCTAAAAAACACAAAAGAAAATACTAGGCAACATTTGAGCACCTACAATGTGCCAGAAACTGGTAGGCTCAGATGTTTACATTTCTCATTTGATCCATAAAGCAAACCTCTGAGGCAAGAGATTATTCTATTTCACATATAAAGGAAACTGAAGCCCAGAAAAGTGAAATACCCATAGTCACACAGGCTGGAAATGGACAGACATGACAAATATAGGCCTACCAAGTCTACTTTTAGGGCCAGGAAACGAACACAGCCCATGCTCTTATGTGAGTAGATACCTAGAATTAATACATCAGAATAACATGTATAAGAAAAAGCAGAACACACATATTGATTCTGAGATAACACATTAGACATCAGATGAAACAAGTGAAAGAGCTGAAAATAGTTGCCTCTGGAGAACAAGTTCAGCGGGAAGAATAGTTGTATTTACTATAGGCATGTAAATATGATTTAACTATATACAAGTATCACTATTATTTAAACATTATTTTTACAATATGGATAGCATTAGGTGCCTCTGAGGGTTGTGGTAAGAAGAATATAATGCACATAAAGACCTCGGCATGATGCCTGGCACATAAGTCTTACGCAATGAACATTAGCTACAGCTATATCCAGCAAGTGAAACTAACAGGAGCCCAGGAGAGACGCTGAAGAGGGACTCTGAATTCCAGACTGGTCTGATGATGCTCAGTCTGCTTTAAAGCATACTCAATACATGTCCCACCAGCCAGGAATCATGGCAGAATACTGAACAGGGAAATGACCCCAGAAAATGTGTTACAAGAAAATTATGCCAGTAGCAAAACTCCTTTCTGAAAAGGTGGAAACTAAAAATAACTCTGGATTGCTTAGCACCAGAGTCGCTAAGGTTTAACATGTTTTAGATATGCCACTGCCTAGCCCAGCGGTCGCCAACCAATGGACCACTGGTGGTCTGTGAGGTCAGAAAGGTTGGCGACCGCTGGTCTCGACCAAAGGTAAGATGGAGTACAAAAATAGGAAAGAGAATCCCGAGCCCATCAAATGGATCGGAGAAATTGAGTTCTGAAAACGTGGGGAGAAAAAGAAGGAAGACATGTGAACTTCTCTTACTTCTTGACCTAAAGATATATGACAGAAGATGAAGCAAATAGGTAAAGAAAATCCTTTCGAGGGAAATCCACCAACATTATAAAAACAGGAATTAACAAGCTTTGCGTGAATAGTATCAATTAGAAGCAAAAATCACACGATGGACCCAAGTTGCAGATAGAAACATTCTCCCTTCCTTTGACTTACATAGATGGGGAAGTCTAAATAGAAATGCCAGTAAACATTGTATTTATGAATGACCTTGTTCCTAGCTATAGGGACGGAACAGCCTCCTAATGGATGGCTAGATCCGGGAAACTCAACTCCTTGAGACACAGAAGACTGTTCACTCCGATTCCTCTCTATGGGTAAGCTGTGCAAAGAAGAACCTTCTAGAAGAGCAGCTCATTAGTCTAAGGATCATAATGTAGGAGAAAAACCTGGAGGGGATAACAGAAACTTAGAAAACAATGTTTCAAGAATAAAGGAATGACCACAAAAAGATGTACTTCACATCTAACAGAATGGCTAAAATTAAAAACACCGAAGAAAAAGAAACCACTGAGAATACCAAATGCTTTCAAGGAGCATGAATTCTCTCATACATTGCCAGTGGGATGTATAGAGCCACTTTGGAAAACTCTTTTGGTACTTTCTCATACATCTACCCTAAGTCTAGCAATTCCACTTTTTGGGTGCCAGGGAAATTACAACATATGTCACACTCATATTCATAACAACCAAAGACTGGAAACAACCCAAATGTCCATCAACGGAAGGACGGCTCATCAAACTGTGATCCATTCATGTGATGGAACACTACTGAGTAATAAATGGGAACAAACTACTAATATACACAATATGGATGAATCTCAACCACTATGCTGAGGAAAAGAGGGCAGACAAGAGTACAGTCATTCAATATGATTATATTTATATGAAGTTCTAGAAGACAAAACTAACCTAAATTGATAAAAATCAGAACAGTGCTTGCACTAGGGAGCAGAGGCTGACTGAAAAGGGGCATCTCTGAGGTGATGGGAATGTTCTATTATTTTTAAAATATATTTTATTGATATTTTTTACAGAGAGGAAGAGAGATAGAGAGCTAGAAACGTCTATGAGAGAGAAACATCAACCAGCTGCCTCTTGCACACCCCTACCGGGGATGTGCCCACAACCAAGGTACATGCCCTTGACCAGAATCGAACCCGGGACCTTTCAGTCCGCAGACCGACGCTCTACCACTGAGCCAAACCTGTTTCAGCAGGAATGTTCTATTCTTGATCAAAATGGTGGTTACGTGGGTACATTCATTTGTTAAAACTACACTGAGTATTTTAAATGTGTGCATTTTATCACATGTAATTTTTACCTGACTCTCTTTTAAAAACAGATTTAAAAAAGCATAAAGGCATGAACAACCTTGACAGGTGCATGCCTGACTAAGAGTCAAAAAAGATGGAGAGAAGCAGGTTATCTCCTTGCCACTGGGGAACAGAAGCCAAATTTGAATGGGATGAGGAGAGAATGGCCATGAAATAAAGCTAGTGCAGACAAGGTTTTTAAGGAATATCAAAAAATACAGGGTGGAACAGAGTGATACACTGAACAAAAATGACTCACCTGTAAATTAAAAATAAAAAATAAAATCAGGCACCATGCTAGGCACAGGACCCCAACTTCCAAGCCCAAATAAGGTTAGGAATTTTTTAAAACCCACTTCTAAAAACAGGGAAATCAGCCCTAACCAGTTTGGCTCAGTGGCTAGAGCGTCAGCCTGTGGACTGAAGGGTCCCAGGTTCGACTCCGGTCAAGGGCATGTACCTTGGTTGCAGGCACATACCCAGTAGGGAGTGTGCAGGAGGCAGCTGATCAATGTTTCTATAACTCTCTACGCTCCTTCCTTCCTCTCTGCAAAAAATCAATAAAATATATTTTTTTAAATTAAAAATAAATAAGAACAAGGAAATCAGGCAAGAGGGGGGCTGGACTGCAAGAAGAAAATGAATTCTCAACCCCATTTTGTTGCAGACATCAGTAGGACAATCGAGTTCCAGGACAGTGATTTCTTGTTATAATGTCATCTTGCATTTGCAAAGGACTTAATTTCTAATCAGATTTTATACTCACGTTCTCACTAAACCTTACAATACCCCTACCAGATGCTCCACTTTAAAAGAGAAGAAAGCATGCTTCCGAGCAGTTAAATGGCTTGCCCAAGGTCACATAGCTAGTCACATAAACCCACACTTTCTGATTCCAATCTAAAGATTTTTCCATTATGCTACACCTGCTTTTTCCTGCATGATTACAACCTCTCTCTAGTCCAGGCTAGCACACATTTTATATCTGTGTCCCTCTAGAAGTCACCACTATTTTCAATGCAGCAAAAGCCTGCAGAAACTGGGTCATTTCCAGCCATAGTCCACAAAATAAAAAAGGGGGGATTATGGGTATCCAATTCTAGAATACCTTTAATTGGTCGTATCTTAAACTAGGAGTCTGAGCCCCAGGAGGACAAGCTGCCGCAGTGAATTTATGGAGTGTTAGCACTGTGCCTAGGCAGCCACCTCTGCATGTCATCCTTAGAACCAACTAACGGATTTTAACAACAGCATCGCCAGTGCAGCCTGGATGTGAGCAAGCAGGCGGGCCCACAACGGACACTCTATACACTTCTCAGCAAAATGCTTTCCCTGTCTTTTCCTGTATGTTTATTCCCAAACACAAGAGCTAAATAATTCCATTTATGCAATCAGTCTTTAACGGTTGAATCAACTCTTTTTCATTTGCAGTGTTATATTTTTAAGCCATTCCATAAAAGCAGTTCTTACATAAATATGTTTGGTATGTTTGCAGGAAAGGATAACATTTCCAAAACAACACAAGCCCTTAATATGCCACTTTCCCGTGTGATGAAATCTGTGTACGAGAGATTAAATCATCGAAATCGTTGTTTACAAGTCTAAAGTTTGTAGGAGACAAGGCATTACTAAGATATATTTCCTTTTCTATTTCTTTAAACCTTGCTTGAGAGAATAAAATTGAATCGAGCCAGGTTTCCAAAGACAGAGGTAATTAAGTCCGGAGATTCAGCAGCTGGCAGCATTGCTGGCTGATAGATGAAGGCGTCTCTAAGACCCTTCCTGGGACAGCTGGCCTGCAGATCGCCTCTTACCTGGATGCATCTGCTCCGTGCTGCTCCGCAGTTTGCTGTAGCCATGGCTCAAGGGCACCCTCTGGTAATGAGGCGGAGAAGAAGGAGGGGAGGCGAGGGGTGACATCGTAGGAGACTGTGTTTCCTGCTTCAAAAAATCAGAGCAGAGTTCAGAAGCAATCGCTGGAGAAGCCTGGCACTCGAAGCTGCAGTTATGAAGTCGAACACAGCTCTGCTGCTGGTGAGCCAGTTGGGTTAACAAATGGAGGAAATGTTTTCTCCAAAATTCAGCTGGATTAAAAATCAGTGTCTGAGCATTCAAAAGTCTCTAAGCCTCCCCAGTACTCAGGTACCTAGATTCATAAAACAAGCCTGGAACACTTTTCAGTTATTCCGATAATATTTTCCTTTGGAAAATAAAAGACACTGATCATCACAAGAAGTAACATTCATACTCCCCAATTTTGATCTCTTTGCGAATAGATTCAATCTTCATTCATTAATAAAGGCCCTTTCTTTCTGGATTTACACTCATCAAATCTTCCAGCAAATGTGGCTATGAAAAATATTTTAGATGCTTAATACTAAATATTCTTAGGGTTTACTATGCCAAGTAAAATGGCAAGTGTGTGTGTGTGTGTGTGTGTGTGTGTGTGTGTGTGTGTGTGTGTGTTTTACATAGAGAGTCTGCAAAATAGTTAATTATGGGTGAACCACTCCAACTAGCCCACTCGTAAACACTAGGATGGAGCCTTAAACAAGTTACAATTAGAATTTCAATTCAAATGTGAACCTGATGTTGGACCTTAGGCAAGAAAAGCAACCTTACTCTGCTACTGGGTTTCCTCCTCTGTATTTTGAATGCTACCAGCAGAGTGGTAATTTCAGAGTGCCCAAGTATCAAAGAAACGGTAATTTTTATCAACACAGGCACTATATAGTTGCTATTAGTCTAAAAAAATGCAATCTGAGGTACTGATTAAGACTTTTCTTCAAGAAAAATAAAAGAATATTTGCTTTGAACTGTAAGCTCACACTCACAGATTGGGTGGGCCTAGCATAAACCCAGCCAAAAGGATATATATATATATATATATATATATATATAATCCTTGAAGAACATGCTACACCTCACTTAAATATAAAATCACTAATGTCCTGGTGCAAAGATTCATGCACATTGAAAGGAAATTAATTAGGAGAAATATTTAAATATTGCTATTCACCCTTTCTCTATAATAGAGTGTCAACCAAATTCACAATCAACAATGATAGATTGAAACATAATGCATGCAACTGGCACCAGTGAGAGTTTTATACGTATAGTGCATGTGCGAGTCAACTTAGCCTTTTATATATATACTAGAGGCCTGGTGCATGAAATTCATTCACGGAGGAGGGTTCCTCAGCCCAGCCTGCACCCTCTCCAATCTGGGACCCCATGGGGGATGTCTGACTGCCTAAAACAGCAGTCGAACATCCCTCTTGCAATCCAAGATGACTAGCTCCTAACCACTCACCTGCCTGCCTGCCTGCCTGATCACTCGCTCCTAACCCCTCTGCCTACTGGCCTGATCACCACTACCTTGCCCCCTGCCTGCCTGATTGCTCCTAACCTCTCTGCCTGCCTGCTGCCTGATCACCCCTAACTGCCCTCCCCTGCCAGCCTGATCTCATCCCTAACTGTTCTCCCCTGCCGGTCTGATGGCCCCCAACTGCCTTTGCCTGCCTGATCGCCCCTAACTGCCCTCCCCTGCCGGCCTTACCTTGCCCCCAACTGTCCTCCTCTGCTGGCCTGATCTCACCCCCAACTGCCCTCCCCTGCTAACCTGATCACCCCTAACTGTCTCTGCCTTGGCCTCGAGCACCATGGCTTTGTCCGGAAGGAAGCTGGATGTCTGGAAGATGGCTAGTCAACCCAATCTAATTAGCATATTAGCCTTTTATTAATATAGACTAGAGGCCTGGTGCACAAAATTCGTGCACATGTAGGGTCTGACTGGCGATCAGGGCTGATCTCTGGGGTGATCAGCGGAGCAATCAGGGGTCCCTGCTGGCACCTACTTTGGCAGGTCTGGTGCCGCCTGCTCGCCAACCCCACCTGCTGCTGTTGCCGCCAGCCAGCCTTGCCTCCTCCTCACTGTCCAGTCCCACCCCCACCACTTATTATCTCCCTCTATGGGGCAATCAGGGGGCTCCCACTGCCACCCACCTTGGCTGGCCTGGGGCCTGCAAGTCTGGGGGCAGCTCCTGTGTTGAGTATCTGCCTCCTGGTGGTCAATGTGCATCATAGCGACCATTCATTCCAACAGTGGTTCCACCGTTCAGTTGATTTGCATATTAGACTTTTATTATATAGGATGGTCTAATTTTAAAAGCCCATCCTCCATATTCTTGTTCCTAACTTACTAATGTACAATGACAATAGTTCTAAAGGTGCATTCCAAACATGCACCCCAAAAAAGATGCCGTGGTGAAAGAAGTTTAGTAAATACACATCTCCATGTCCCTTTATTGCAGGACTTCTCAGGGCATTTAAAGTGCTAATGTGCACTATGCATCTCCAAGACATGATTTATAGTCTTCCCCCAGAATAGTGAAGCAGCATTATCCAAACATATCTAGCCAGAGAAACCTTTCCTCCAGACTTTCTTGGAAAACTCCTAAAAGATACATTTCAGAAAACTCATTTGGAAGTAGATTAATCAAATGAGTGTGCTAAATCGGTGGCCTTACTTTGGATACAACTCTACCTTAATGTAGGCTCTAAAGGACCCATGGGTGGCTCATGATAATTCCTATGCATTTGGCCTCCATTTCTTGCTACAAGGAAATTTCACTGGCTCACTTCCAAGTCTGTAATTGTAACCCAGATGGTGAGATTTGCTGGAAGCTTGACAGCAGATAAGAGGCACTGCTACATGAGGTTTCATGGTCAGTCAAATGGACATGCCTGATCAGATTGTTTACCTGTTTGTCCTCATCATCCATTCTTTTGAAGGTATTTTTTTCCGAGATTAAATATGGAATTTGAGCCTTAGTTCCATGCAGCTCAGCCGAGTTCCCAAATCGTATGTCACTGTCGGTCTTTGACATCAGAAATCGAGGCAGCGGCAATTCTTTAGGACCAGAATCAGAGAAGCTGAAGTGAGACTTTATTTTAGAACTGAGGAAAGGGGAACTCACTGTCCAAAAGATGAATCACTTGTGAGGAAAATTTCCAGGGCACTAAATATAGATTAAATTTTTATTTCAACACAACAAGAACTCTTATAATAATGTCAAGACAGAAAAATGCTACCAGTTTTACCAAACTAGTCTGGCTTAACATTTTTAAATGCCATCAAGTCTTCACAGACCTAATTCAGGGTTTGGACTCATCTCCCGCTTCATCCTTTATTTCAGCACCAAGAAAACAAAAGGGATGTGATATTATATAAATAATTGACAAGTGGTAGCAGGCAAAACTTATATAGCGCTTATTATATGCCAGACACTGTATTAAGATCTGCAAATATTAGCTCATTTAATCATCACAACAACGCAATAAGGTAAGGCTATCATTAGCATTCACTTACAGATGCGGAAATAGATATCAATCATTTGAAGAACTAAATAACATCCCCAAGACAACACAGCTCACCTATGCCAG
The DNA here is from genome assembly GCA_963924515.1 of Vespertilio murinus. Lineage (NCBI taxonomy): Eukaryota > Metazoa > Chordata > Mammalia > Chiroptera > Vespertilionidae > Vespertilio > Vespertilio murinus. The sequence continues at coordinate 5,940,602 of OZ004710.1, read as the reverse complement.
AGCTGGCTCTTTACTAGTAGCTGCCCTACAAAAAGGTCCTTCATTCCCAGGGCAGAATAGTTTCTTATCTTATGTTATTCCTTAATAAACTTTCACAGTCAATCTCCAGTAGTCTTTTCATAACGGAATAAGGAAGATAGTATCAAGTTCAAGCAATTAGTCCAATGTTCAGCCAGATCCTACTGTCAAAACCATTAGCCACACTTGCAAGGCTACAAAGAACTGAAATGGAACAGTCTGAGATATTTACTTCTCTTTCAAATCTGACAAAACGATTCTGAAAACAAAAATAAAGCTTTGGCACATTTCTAGTTCTCAGCGCAGCAAATTACACAACACAAACAAGTCCAAAAATGGGGATAATGTTGTGAATTGCGCATAATGATTTGCATCTGTATCCACTGTTCACGATAATACGCAGTGTGCCTTTGCGCTCCTATCAGCTCGCTATTCTAAAAACACAGCTGCGTTTCCAATGATTGATGCTGTGCTAAAGCCAGGAAACATCTTAGCAACAGCAAGTATCCTAGTTCCCCAGGCAAAGAAGGCCCCTGGTTCTCTAATATCCACATCATGTTTATTTTTAGTTGCTATGTCCACATTTGATTCAAAGAAGTAGAGAATATGACATATCCCTGCGTGATCAATCAGCCAAGGGCCCAAGAGACTTAAATAGGATAACCAATCTGGAAAATTAAACCGAGACTCTCCTAAAGAGAGGATGGCTGCCATGTTTTTATTTTTTATTTTTTTTACTGTTTTAATGTTTCCCAACTTCAGCAGCTCTCCAGCTCTCAAAGCAGGAACGGACTTCATAAGAGAAAAGTAAATCAAATATAAGCTAATCCTATGGTGTCTTCTCAGAGTAGTATTTGTTTCCACTCAATCTGCAAAAAAGAATCTGAAAAGATGGAACAAGACCACATAAATAATTTGTACTCTGATCTGCCCAAGAGAGGATGATTCTACTTCTGAGTATATGAGGGTGCGGGGAGAAGTAAATGGTACAGCATTTGCAAGCTCTCCGCCCAGTATTTTACTGGTGTTCAACAGATAACTCTGGCTGTTTAACTCAGCTCTGTCTAAGGTGAGGCAAGAGATGCCTAGGGCCAATATTTAAGGGGACACTCATTCTCAGGGCCATGTACTGGTAAATTCATAGCCGACACTTGCAGGGCCCTGAGAGTGAGTGCCCCTTTAAATTATGCACCCTTGGTGCCTCTTACCTCACCCCAGTTCAGGCCCAGGTATAACCAAATACTCTTAGCTAAAGCAAAGCTCTTAAAAATGCTCCACTTGGCTTTCAATTAGAAGCACTCTCAACACTGGTTGCACGTAAGAATCACCTTAGGAGCTCTTTAAAACCCCAATGTTTAGCCCAGCAGGTGTGGCTCAGTGGTTGAGTGTCAACCTATGAAGCAGGAGGTCACGGGTTCAATTCCAGGTCAGGGCACCTGCCCAGGTTGTGGGCTCCATCCCCAGTTGGGGGCATGCAAGAGGCAGTTGAGCTATGTTTCTCTCTTGTCGATATTTCTATTTCTCTCTCACTCTCCCTTCCTCTCTAAAATCAATAAAAACATTATCTTAGTTTTAAAATCTCAATGTTCAGGCCATATCCCAGGCTAAACAGATTAGAATGTCTAGGGGTGGCCTCTATTTTTTATTTTGCAATTAAAGCTCTGTAGGTCAGAAGTAGAAGGCATCAGGATTTATAAAACACAAATGAGAAAGGCTTGAATTTGTGAAAAGTGTTAATCCTATACACAAGTGATAACAGGCAATCCTCCCACCTATTTCCCACCCCCTCGGAAACTGAACTATAGATTTGGGCACAAAGCAGGTAAAAGATTTCAGTCTTGCTTAAAATAAGCAACAAAGGTGTCTGAACTTCATTCTTCTGTACAACAAAGCAATTCTAACTTCTCCAGAAGATAAAGTTTGAAGATGCTACACTAAAGCTTCATGCCCATTTACAATGGAATGGAAACTATCAGTGCCCACCACAAATCCGCTGTGATGTAAGTTTAACTACAGCGAGTGACTAACAGCAGTGACTGCTATGTCTTGCAATAAACACTAAACGAGCCACTGAAATTAGGCTCCATCAAGAAACTTGTTTCAAGGAACCAAATTATGTAATACCAAGGGATGCCTTTTGGGTCAGATTTGTTCCCCCATTTGGATAATATTCCATGATTACAGATTACAGTCAGCACTTACTAAACAGAATGGAGAATCAAGAAGAAGATACTGCTAGAACCTGTTTGGCTCAGTGGATAGAGCGTCAGACTGTGGACTGAAAGGTCCCGGGTTCGATTCCGGTCAAGGGCATGTACCTTGGTTTCGGGCACATCGCCAATAGGGATGTGCAAGAGGCAGCTGGTTGATGATTCTCTCTCATCGATGTTTCTAACTCTCTATCCCTCTCTCTTCCTCTCTGTAAAAAATAAATAAAATATTTTTTAAAAGAAGAGGCTAATTTGCATAACAATGAAGAGCATAGAAACTGGCAGCTGAGCTCCTGGCTCCCAACTCTACTAGCCTTGCATGCTTAGGCAAGTTACTCAATTGCCCTAAACTTCAATTTCCACATCTGTAAGATAAGGATAATAACGGCCCCATACTAAAAGACTGCCATTGTTCAACCACTTCTCTCTTTGCAGGCGCATGAGAAAATTACAACCCCTCCAGTCTGCTTTGCAGTTCAAGGAATCATGTGACAAGTTCTGGCCAATGCACTGCGAGTAGCAGTAACATGAGTCACATGCAGGCATTTAACCGCTAGGGTGGGAAACTATTTCTCTGTTCTGGCAATTATGGGAACAGGTGCTGTGCTGGAGGTGCCACAAGAACAAGCAGCCAGAATAACAGAGCCACCACATGGAGGGCAGCTGCCCTAGAGTTCACCCCCACTCACTGCAAAGCAGGAAGCGAACCTTTGTTTTGTTATGACACTGAGAATTCAGTGGTATCTGTTATCACAGCTTATCCTAGGCAGCATAAACTGATACCAATACTGAATGTAGGACTTGTGAAGACTAAATGAGACAGTGCCTCACATACACTAAGCTTTTGATAAAGATGAGCAGAATGTTCACAGTCCTCTGATGGTTAGGGTAAAAGGGCTGTTTCCCCAAGCTATGAGAATCTTCTCAGCTATTTGGAGTCATCCTACAAGGTTACCATGGACTAACCATAAGTCCTGAACCCACTTCAAGATCTACCAGGGACTTCACAGGACAGGTGTAAACAGCTGAGTGGTTTTCATCTCAATGTGAGGAAAAGGAAAAAGTTCCTGCATGTTGTGTGGACATAGGAAAGTCACTTGTATCAGAGAGAATTACAGGGGACCTCAGCACAGCCCTTGATGTGCTGAATATTCACCTTCTTCATCCAGATTTGTAAAACCAATACTGAGGCAGTATAAATGATGAGAAGAGTCTGATGCTTTGGTTTTGGTTCAAGTTGTGGAAAGTGCTGAAGTATACAGTGGGTTGGGAGCAGGGATGGCAAGATAAGAAAATGTTAAATGAAAACTTTAAGATAATTTCATTCTGCCAAAATTGGTACCCCAAAAGTACTTACTAATCATCAGAATGGTGCTTCAAGAATTGGGGAATTAAAGGATGATCAGAGCTGATATGACTGACAAGGACAAGAGAGAGAGAATGGGGGTAGTTCCACCCAGACTCTCCCACTTACATGTCCCCTTGTCCTGAACAAAGCCTTAAATGATGGTATAAATTGCTCAAGTGGAAAATTAAACTGAACGCTATTCTTTTGCCATGGCTCTGGAATTCCTGTCCCAATCTCTTCCTGCTAAAGAACAAGATCTATTTTAATGGCAAGTCAGTTAAAAGGAACTAATCTCAGGTTGCTCTCTGAATGTTTCACACTTAAAAAAAAGAAACTAAGATACTTGCTACGTTTTCTTATTTCAGTTTACAGGGGAGTTGGGTAAAGCAAGAAGAAATTCCACAAATGCTTATAGAATAGGCTTTAAACCCACTAAAAATGGTTCTCAGAAATAAGAAACGGGCCGTGGGTAATAAAATGTATAACTGGGAGCTACTTACCACATTTAATACTCTCTATCCGCACAGGGAGGCCAGACTGTGCTGCAGCAATTAATTTCAAGGCAATGTAAAACTGAGTTGGACCAAAATAACCAATGCGCTTGGCACCACACAGTTCTGTGATCTGAAAACAGACAAGAAAAGTGATGCTGAAAAACCCCATTTCATAACAGGAAAATGAAACAAGTTATATTATGAAATTTCAAAGATTTCACAGTGTAGCTAACCACAAGTCCCTGGAGAATCTATGTGTACACACTGGTTTCTTTTTCTTATAGTTTACAGGGAGTTATTCAATTCAGATAATTAAATTCTACCTACTCATGATGTTTCAGGACTGATTATTCCTCCTCTTTCAACAATAAAATTAAAGATAACAAAGGATGGCTGTTACTCTTCTTACAAAAGAGAGTGACTTTTTCAGGGGGTGGATTCTGATGTATGAAATCTAGAAAGTCAGTGGGGGCGAAAACAGAACAGATTAGTCATTTCCACTACCTGTGGATGATTCCAGTTGATCGAAATTAAAAGTGATTTTTTTTAAGTTCTCAGGCAAATGATTTCCTAAGCATTAAAATTACATCTTGAGTGCTCGTTTCAAAGGAATAAACCAGAAGTATTTTCAAGATATTGCACTCTAGCTGGTTTGGCTCAGTGGATAGAGCATCAGCCTGTGGACTGAAGGGTCCTTAGATTCCGGTCAAGTGCACATGCCCGGTTTGTGGGCTTGATCCCAGTAGGGGGCATGCAGGAGTCAGCCAATCAATGATTCTCTCTCATCATTGATGTTTCTCTCTCTCTCTCTCCCTTCCTTCCTCTCTGAAATCAATTTTAAAATATTTTTTAAAGTTATTGTAATCTTTCATTTGTAGACTTTAAATTAACACATATCCTATTGTTGGTTTAAAATAACTTAAATTCAATGACTTTTAGGTACTCAAAAGTTCAAATAATTGTAAGTGGATGTGAAGAATTAAAAAGCATCCCCCACTTTTTATGCCCCAGAGGAAAACAGTATATGTTCTTCTAGAAATGTCATATATATATTAAAGGCCCAATGCACAAAATTCATGCAAGGGACTTGGCCCCAGCCCTAGCCCACTACTACCACCAGCTGAAGCTTTGTCCAGAAGGAAGGACATCCAGTCTAATTAACACATTACCCTTTTATTATCATAGATATATACTAGTATGATGCATACCTGTGTTTTTCCTATTGATTATTCAATACTTCATACAAATAAAATACCACATACTGTTTTTGCACCATTTTTTCATTTAGCAATACTGTTTTCATGCCTTAAGACATCTCAGCCTGGATCCCTACCACTCTCAGGACAAAATTCCATCTCCTTAGTTTGGCATTAAGGACCATTCACAACCTGTCCCTGAGCAGTTTTTCCTAGTTTCATCTCAGGACACACACATATATGCACACAGTTCTATAGCTGCATTCAGCTTCTCCACTGTCCAAACACATCTTGCCCTTTCACATCTCTGTATCTAGTGCACATGCTATAAGAGATGGAAAACTAAATAACCTTAAAGCCCTGGTCTGTGTGGTTCAGTTGGTTGGAGTATTTGACCCATACATCAAAAGGTGGTGGGTTCAATTTCCAGTCAGGATGAATATGGGAAGCAACTGATCAATGTGTGTATGTGTGTGTGTGTGTGTGTGTGTGTGTGTGTGTCAAATCAATAAAAAAATATATCCTCAGGTGAGTATTAAAAAATAAAATAAATAGCCTTAAAGTCAAGGTTGGTTTTCAGTGAAGAAACTAATTAGCTTTATGACTTTGGGCAGGTTAATTTAATCTACCTGAAATCTAATTAGAAATATTCTCTCCCTCATAAGACTATTGGAAGGATAAATAAATAAATAAAAAATAAAATGCTAAATGAACCTAATACAATACTTAGAAATTTGTCTATACTAATAAAAGCCTACATGATCCTCGCACCCTCATGCAACACCCTCACATCATCACATGATGGCCACCACAAGATGGCCAGCAGGGAAGGGCAGTTGTGGGCAATCATGCTGGCAGAAACAGAAGTTGGGGGTGAACAGGCCAGCAAGGGAAGGTAGTTGGGGGTGATCGGGCTGGCAAGGGAGAAGTTAGGTGTCAATCAGGCTGGCAGGGGAGCAGTTATGGGGCAATCAGCCTGGCAGGTAAGAAGCAGTTAGGGGCGATCGGGCAGAAAGGCAGGCGAGCTGTTAGAAGCCAGCAGGCCCAGATTGTGAGAGGGATGCCTGAGTACAGGATCAGGCCTAAACCAGCAGTCAGACATCCCCCAAGGGGTCTCAGATTGGAGAGGGTGCAGGCCAGGCTGAGGGACACCCCCCTTCCATGCATGAATTTCATGCACCAAGCCTCTAATCTTTATATATAAAAGTCTAAGCAACTGAACAACTGGTTGCTATGATGCTCACTGACCACCAGGGGGAAGATGCTCAACACAGGAGCTTCCCCGAGGTGGTCAGTTCACTCATACAGCCAATCTTCCATTGCCCAAATCAGCCCCAATTGCCATCCAGGCCAAGTGACCCCACCCATGCACGAATTCATGCACCAGGCCTCTAGTATTCAATAATTGTTAGGTTCCATCTCATTCACCTGGAACTGGAACCTCTTCACTCCCTACTAAATTTAACTCCAATGCTTCTTCCCAGGTCCCCAGGTATGATTTATTTTCCAAGCACATTCTATGACTATTCAAATGTCCAAAAACATCACTTACATGATATACTGTCTTAGACTTGCTTCCAAATAAAAGGAGAGAAGGAAGTAAGTGGGAAGTATGGGTGGAACAAGTCTGACCAAGAGTTATAAACTATTGACATTAGATGATAGATTCATGAGGGTTCATTCTCCTTCTCTGTACTTTTGTACACATTTGAAATTCTCCATATTCAAGCTTTTAATGTCTATTTAAACGCATCACATTATATTATATGATTATCTCTGTCTCTCATTAAAATGTTTTCTCTCTTGCCGAAACCGGTTTGGCTCAATGGATAGAGCGTCAGCCTGCGGTCTGAAAGGTTCTGGGTTCGATTCCGGTCAAGGGCATGTACCTTGGCTGCGGGCACATCCCCGGTAGGGGGTGTGCAAGAGGCAGCTGATCGATGATTCTCTCTCATCGATGTTTCTAACTCTCTATCCCTCTCTCTTCCTCTCTGTAAAAAATAAATAAAATATTTTTAAATGTTTTCTCTCTAAGGACGAGGGGTAAGTTCCATTCATCTCCAGGCACAAGGATAGACACCCAGAATATAGTCCAAAAATTCTCAATCAAGTGAATGAACCAACCCTCAAAAATAAAAAGTAACTGTTGCTCTGGTGGGTTTGGCTGGATGGTTAGAGCATCAGCCTTTGGACAGAAGGGTCACAGGTTAGATTCCTGATCAGGGCACATGCCTAGATTTCTGTCTCAATGGGGGTGTACAAAAGGCAGCCAATCGACGTTTCACCCTCACATAGATGCTTCTCTCTCTCCCTCTCCCTTTCTCTCCCTAAAAATCAATTTTAAAATCTTTTTTTTAAGTAACTGAGTTTTACAATACAATTCCTTTATTATAAACAAATTATAGAGAAAAACACCAATGACACTAGTGTAATTCCAACATAAATATAGTTATCTTGCAGAATAGTTCCTAATATTAAGAAATTAGAATCCTTGGTATGTAAACAACTTAACAACTTTAATTTATTATTGTTATTCCTTTACCATAACTACCACATAGAACTGAAAAGCTCTTAAAGATAACTGAAATTGCTGCTAAACCACTGACTATGGGATTTTGAGAGTAGCACCTGAATCTGACATTAGTAAATCACCTTTTTTACCCTGGAATCTGTCCTTTGATCCTATATACCACTAGAATCACTGCTTTGTAGCCAACATGGAATAAGGGTAACTGTGATTATAAAAGAACATAAGTGAAGTGAGCCCATATGTCATTTAGTACACCAAACCTCCAGGAGACATGCCAAGAACATTCCGGAATATTTGAGCCACAGGAAGATAAACTAATTATAAGCCTTTAGAACTTACATATGGAACCTCATAAATTGGATATTCCTCAATCCTAAAAGCAGGTTAATTTTATAGGGGTATTTTCTTTGTTTATCGAGGTTCAAAATGTTCTAAGTCTAAATTCTTCATGGAAAGGTTCTAAATTGTGGGCAGAAATACTTTGATGCAATCTAAAGAAAATAATGTGGTGCTTTGTCCCAAATACTTGGTTATCAGGAGATATTTTATATAACTGCTCCTTCAAACAGTCCAAGTTGTTAAGCTTTTCTCAAAATAAAGAAAAACAATGAAAAGATTCCATGCCTCTTCTTTAGTCTAAACTCCAAATCTGTAACACTCAGCTGGATCCATCTTAGATTACACATTGTGCAAATTTCTAATACAGAACAAGAACCTATGGACTGATGTTTGTTTTCTCAGGTGGAAGGCAAGAGATGAAAAAAGAAATGGATGAAATCAACTTCCTTAGAGCTTACAGATGTACAACTAAACTGTCAGGGTGCTGGATATGAATCAGAAAAATTCACCGACCATTTGAAAAGAACCTGGACAAAGTTTTGGAAGAAGATTGAAGGCCACTAAAATAGCTTCCCTCCTACCTAATTCTGAAAGATTAAGTGACTGTGCTGAGTAATCAGTCCACACCCATTCCAGTTTGCCTGAAATAATACTTTCTTTCCCAGCTGGAATGTAGTAAATTTTCAGAACCGTTCAAAGGTTTGAATAAGCTTCTCTCTTTCAAATATTTTTAAAAGACTTCCTTACCAAGATTTAAAATTTTAAAAAGTCTTGGTGGGAGGGGGAGAACAAATTGGCCAGTGGACCCTCTTTTTTATTCTCTTCTCACTGCAGCTAAGCCAGATTGTTTGCTCACACATGGACTGCTTCAGGTCCTGAATCCGGACTGTGAAACTTCACACACTATTCTCCACATTCCCTCCATGATGTCTTATAACAACAAGATTATCCCCCAACTCCAACAGGCCTCCGGGGCTCCTTTTACCCTTTCCTGTAAAACCCGGACACCTGAACATGGCTTTTGAGGCCCTCCCATCTGGCCCAAACTACCTTTCCAACAACCCCATGTCTGTCTCCTCCCCACCCTGCATCTAAGGCTTCAGCCATTCCACACTCCAACCATCTCTCTACACATGAGAGCTACTCAGGCCTCTGGGCACTTGGCGAGTCCCCTGCCTGGAAGCTGGATGTCTCCCAACTTCTTTACCAACCAGGCTCGTCCTTCAAATCTTATCTTTGAAGCCTTAGTCAAATCCATATGGCATGTCTTCTGCATTCCCATAATCCTTTTCACTAGCTTTTGATCACATCACTAGCCTTGTAATATAGCAAAATCGGTATTTTGGCCATTGTTTCCGCTGTACTCCATCTCTTTCCCAAATGCCAACACAAAGCAAGAGTATATTTTTACCATTTGTACCCCCCCAAGATTCATACTTTATAGTGCTTGCTGTATATTCACTTGTTCAGTGAGCTTTTGTCGAATTAATTCTTTTTCACAGCCTGTAGTAGCAAAATTGTTCTTTCATCTTATAATTACTTTTACAAGTGTCTGCTAAATAGGCTTTCTCTCACACCATATAGCCATAAGAGTTCCTGCAAGAATATAACAGAATATTAACTTCTTTGTTCCCTCCCTTCTCAGCTAGGAGGGACTGGTTTGGGTCAAAACATGAAGAGCAGGCCTACCATGCTTTATTCTGGCCCTCTGCCCCAGTTGCCCAGAACACCTCATTGGTGCTCCAACCACTGAGCACTCTAGAGATGCACAGTAGGCCTTCTTTCTCTGAACCTGCTTCTACTCAGCATACCCCCAGGGGATCTCAGCCCCCAAGTAGACACCCTCAACAACAGAAATATGAAGGAGAATTTGAAGCACATGCTTGCAAGTTGTACCTCAGCCTCTCGGGAAATAGCTGAAGAGCCACATCAACTACCCTGGGTTTCCCCTTTCTGTTCATTTATAAGTTCTAAAAATCAAGAAGGACTTTCAGTTCAGAGGGACTTGGGTGAGCTACCCAAGAAAATATAAACCCTCATATCCAATTACCCAATATTAGGTACCATAGTGTATGCCTAAGCCAAACCACTACACTATTAAAGACAAAGAAGATATTCAATGCTTAGGCATGATTTCAGACAGAGAAGCCTACCTAATACTGAAAAGTATTAATTTAAAATGTTTTGGGCACCTCCCATTGAAAGCATTGTGCCATGTGGAAAATGAATAGCAATGAACAAAACTTATTCTTCTCTCTCTCCTTCTCCTCTTCTTTCCCTCCCCCATTTTCTACCCCTAAATATATTTTTACCTCCCAAGAACAGGAATATTCTCTTATACCATCAATCACCACACCTCAAACATCAATATTATCATATAACACATAATCCATTCATTTCCTCAGTTATCCTAAAAATGGTAGAACTGGGTTTTCTTTTTCTAATCCAAGATTTAATGTTCATGCATTACTTTTTTTTTTGTTATGTCTCCTTAGTCTTCCCCTAGTCAAGAACAATCCCCCTTGATTCTTCGTGACACTGAATCCTTTCAAGAGTTCAGGCAAGTTGTCCCGCAGAACATTCCACATTTTGGATTTGTATGTTTCCTTGTGGTAACACTCAAGTCAAACATTTCTGGCAAGAACACCACACAGGTGATACTGTGTTAGAATATCCCACCACTGGTTGCCAAGTTTAGCCATTTCGTTAAGGTGGTGACTGCCAGATCTCTCCATTGCAAAAACATGTTTTCACATAGTACTTTGAGACCACGTGAGTATTCTATTCCCTAGAAAAATATGACTTTTGAATCTGTTAAATACGAATTCTAAGTCAGTCTAGCTAAATTACATCAACATATACAAAACTGAAATCCTAAGGCAAAATCACAACAAAGATAGGAATGTTATTTATTCTGTGAGGTAGGTATTATTACCTTCTGTTTATGCACTATTAAATGCCACAACTGAAAGTTAAGTAATGTGTTCAAGGTCAAAAGTTCACAGCTAGTACTCAAGCCTACATGCGCCTAGATTCAAAACTCACAGTCTTTCCATTACATCAGGGGTTGGAAAACTACTGTTCATAGGCCAAACCTGGCCCACTGCCTGGTTTTATATGGCCCATATGTTGAGAATGGTTTTTACAGATGAACATTTGCAATCCATTTGATGATAGGGAACACTGACTTTGAATCCCATTAGGTAAAATGTTACCTCAAAACCAAGAAGTCCATGCTTCCTTCTAGCAGACCTGCATTATCAAAAAAATGTGCTCAATTATTACTATATTTTGAATTTTTTTCAATAGAAAGTTTGTTTAAATTTATTTTCTCTCTTATTATATAAGTATTTGTATAATACCCTCAATTTTGCCTCTTGGCATACAAAGCCTAAAATATTTACTACCAGGTTCTTTACAGGAAGGCCTACCATCCCCTGCATAAAAACATATTGCCACTCTGAGCTATACTTTATATCCTTGCAGATACCCTCAAATGCCATACATGAAGGGTATTTTCTGTAAATAGCTACAGTAGGTAAATACTCCTTAAAGAGTGAACACTCTCAGCCCTAGCCAGTTTTGTGTGGCTAGAGTGTCGACCTGCAGACTAAAGGGTCCCAGGTTCTATTCCTGTCAGGGCACATGCCTGAGTTGTGGGCTCAATCCCCAGTAAGGGGGCGTGCAGGAGGCAGCTGATCAATGATTTTCATCATTGATGTTTCTCTCTCTCCCTTCCTCTCTGAAATCAATAAAAATATTTTTTAAAGTGAACATTCCCTTTAGAAGAAAAGAACACGTGTATTTGCTCCATTTATACATTTGTTTAAAATTTTCAGATGCTTTTGATCTAAAGCTTCCTACAATACTATAAACTTCCATGGCAACCAACTGGAGTAAACGGATGCCACATTTCAGATATGAACAAAATCTGTGCAATAATTCACATGTTAAAAAGGTTTTGCTTTCTTTCAGCTTTAAGGTACAATTGACAAAAAAAACTGTCATATAATTAAAGTGTACAAAGTGATGATTTGCTCTATTGTGAAAGAATTCTCACCATTCAGTTAATTAACACATCACCTCTCATATTTACCTTTTTGTAGGGTTCTATTTTTTTCTGGGTGTATTTTTTGTGGGTGAAAACACTTAAGTTCTACTCTCACAGCAAATCTCCAATATACAATACAGTAAAGTCAATTATAGTCACTATGATATACCTTAGATCCCCACAACTTATCCATCTTACAACTGAAAATTTGTACCCTTTTACTATCCTCTCCTTTGGCAATCACCATTCTATTCTGTTGATTTCAGGGAGAGGGAGAGGGAGAGGGAGGGAGAGAGAGAGAGAGAGAGAGAGAGAGAGAGAGAGAGAGAGAGAAATATTAATGATGAGAATCATTGATCTGCTGTCTCCTGCATGCCCTACACTGGGGATTGAGCCCACAACCCAGGCATGTGCCCTGACCAGGAATCAAACTATGACCTCCCGGTCCATAGACTGAGCCATGCCAGCCAAGCTTTTTCTTCTTCTTCTTCTTTTTAGATTCCACATTTACTAGTAATTGAGATACCATGCAGCATTTGTCTTTTTCTATCTGGCTTATTACACTTATTTGCTTTTTTTATTTTTAAAGGGAAAAGGTGTGATAAATCTTCATAACCGTTCTTTGAAGCATCCTTCTGAATTTGTGAACATATAATGATCCAAGATCTCCCAATACATAAGCTACTCCCAAGTTGCAAATCAATTTTGAAAGCTACATTATCTTTCAGAATGCCCAAGATGTCATTTAATTTAGGGATAGAGAGCCTATGATAAATTATAGGCCAAAATCAGCACAGATGCTAAATATAGGCCATATTGGCCGAGGCTGTGGCCCAGATCTGCTCTGTCAGCATTTTTAGCCCAAGGTCCCAAACTCACCCCAGTAGCACCAGGCTTGCCACTCTGGCTATGATGAAATTTGAACAGGGAGAAGATTCTAGGGCAGCCGTGGGCAATCTACGGCCCACGGGCCGGATCCGGCCCGTTTGGCTATTCTATCCGGCCTGCGGAGCCGAAAGAGTGGAAGGTTCTCTTGCTCTCCCCTCCGCTCTTTCACCAGCAGCCCAAGAGGAGAGTGCCAGCGTGGTCAGGTTGCTTTTGTTCCGGCCCTATGGTGCAGTTTAAGAACCCATTGTGGCCCTCGAATCAAAAAGTTTGCCCACCTCTGCTCTAGGAGGAAATCGGGAACTTGTACATTGCTAGTGGAAGCACATATGGATGTAACATCCAGAGACTTTTTGGCAAAATCCAAAGAATTACAATCAACCTCTTGATCTACCAATTCTAACTCTAGGAACTTATGTTCCATTTTAGACTAGAAAAATGACATACTGTACAAGATCATTCAAAACATATCATATAAGATACAGATTGAAAAACATCTAGAGGTCCATCATTTAAAATATTAATCAACTGTGCTTCATCCACATAACAGAATTCTAGGTAGCTCTAGTGGACATTTGTGATACCTATAACTGCCCATCATCTTTTTTTGTTTGTTTGTTTGATTGTTTTGGGTTTTTTTAAATTTCTTTATTGATTAAGGTATCACATATGTGTCCTCATCCCCCCATTCCCATCCCAAACCCCTCCCCACGCATGCCCCCACCCCCTTGTTGTCCGTGACCACTGGTTAGGCTCTTTTTTTTTTAATATATTTTATTGATATTTTACAGAGAGGAAGGGAGAGAGCTAGAGAGCTAGAAACGTCAATGAGAGAGAAACATCAACCAGCTGCCTCTTGCACACCCCCCACCGGGGATGTGCCCGCAACCAATGAACATGCCCTTGACCGGAATCGAACCCGGGACCTTTCAGTCCACAGACCGATGCTCTACCACTGAGCCAAACCGGTTTTGGCTGGTTAGGCTCTTATGCATGCACACAAGTCCTTTGGTTGATCTCTCCCCCTTATCCCCACCCTCCCCCAACTTCCCTCTGAGGTCCGACAGTCTGATCTATGCCCGTCATCTTCTGAAAAGCTTTTCTCTATCTAAAGAAATTTCTCAGCTTGAAAGCCAAGAATCAAATTCCTAGGCTCCTTCGCAGCTGAATTGCAAACCTGTGACCAAGTCTCCACTGATCAGACAGATCCACACGAGACTTTGCTTTGGAAGTGAGAGATGTAAGGAAGAGGCTCTGCTCAAGACTTCCACTTGTACAAGAGCTGCCTTCCCGTCTCAGCATGGCAGTGGAAGAGTTGCAGTCAATCATACCCTGCTCTCTGCTGCTCCATACAGGCAGGAGTATGGGTGGCTTCCACTTACTACTACTACTACTACTACTACTACTACTACTACTACTACACATGGCTTGGAGCTTCGTTTCTGGAAGCGGACCTGTTCCTCCAGCCCTCGGAGTGATTCCATGAGTTACCTAAAACCCTAGTCCCGAAACCAGTTTGGCTCAGAGGTAGAGCGTTGGTCTGCGGACTGAAAGGTCCCGGGTTCGATTCTGGTCAAGGGCATGTACATTGGTTGCGGGCACATCCCCGGTAGGGGGTGTGCAAGAGGCAGCTGGTCGATGTTTCTCTCTCATTGACGTTTCTAGCTCTCTATCTCCCTCCCTTTCTCTCTGTAAAATATCAATAAAATATATTTTTTTTAAAACCCTAGATCCTTTGCAGCTTAACCATCTAGAGTAGATTCAGCTGTTTGCCACAAAAACAAACTAAAAAAGAAATGAGTCATGATACAGAGAGATCATCAGATTCAACTGTTGAAAATTTTAAAAAGCAAGGTGCACAATAGTAGGCATGGTAAGTATCATTTTTTAAGGGGGGCTGCGTATAGATGTGGTTACTTATATATTCACACACTGTCCCTGGAAGTGGAAGCTAACAAACCTGACTTCCAGCTGCCTCCAGGCAAAGGCACAGGTTGGCCAGGGCACAGGATGAGAGAAAAGTTTACTGAATTTCATTTTGTACCTTTTGAATTTGGAATCATGTGGATGTACTATCTACTTTTTTATTTTCTATTTTTAAGTGAATTTAGAAAAACTGTGAAAAGAGGCAGAGCCTAACCCCGTGTCAGCAAGAAATATTATAGATGGACCTCCAACCCATTCCCCTCCCACCTGCTCTCCATGCAATTTCAAAACAAAGTACCCAGCTGGACAAAACTGCAGTAGCCCTCACTCACCAAACCCCGATTCACAAACACATTGCTCTTTCCTCTAAGTTGCCAACACAGAACGAGGCATCAGCTTCCTTTATAAAAACTAGTTGTCGCCGAAACCGGTTTGACTCAGTGGTAGAGCGTCGGTCTGCGGACTTAAAGGTCCCGGGTTCGATTCCGGTCAGGGGCATGTACCTTGGTTGCAGGCACATCCCCAGTAGGGGGTGTGCAAGAGGCAGCTGGTCGATGTTTCTCTCTCATCGATGTTTCTAGCTCTCTATCTCTCTCCCTTCCTCTCTGTGAAATATCAATTAAAAAATAAAAAATATATAAAAACTAGTTGTCTTTTGTCAAAGGTAGTGCGATTTGGCTGGGTGACCTTGGGGAAGGTACCTGGCCTCCCTTGGTCTCCAAGCTCATATACTGGAATGAAGCCATCAGAACAGATAGAACGCAAGGCTTGTTCTATAATCCAAAAACCCTATGAAAAGGAATTCTACTGGGCGAAAGCTAAAACTATGGTTGAACCTCTCCCTCTGGCGCTTACCGCTTCTGCTTTGTATTATGGTTCCCAGTACACCTTCTACCTCCCCCTACAAGGCTGGAAGTCTCTTGCCGGTTAATCCTGCATTTTTTCAAATCAACCTTGCATTTCCCACAGCATCCATCCATTTATTTCCACTAGGAAGGCTTTGGGAATCAATTATATATGCTTTCTAAGTTTTAACTCTTCACTGAACTAAGAGAATCCCTATGCATGTTGTTTTATACCTTTGAACTGTGACTTAGGTGAATATACTGACCTGTTCAAAAGAATATTTTTGAACTTTAAAGGATCAGAAATGGTACCTAATCCCAAAATAGCAAGAACCTCAGGTGAGTTCGGTAAGTCATCTCATAATCATCTGATTCCAAGCAAAGCCAAAGAGAAATACAACATATCCTCCCTAAACTCTGAACTTACTTAGCTTTATTTGTGGGGGGAGGGGAACATTTTGTATTAAAACACAGAAATATGTTAAGGAGTTGAATATAAAATTAAAACATCCTTAAATTGAAAGAATTCAAAGAAATTCTACACTCAGGCTAGCTACTTTGCTTTTTTACACAATGGATTAGCACCGTGGTCGCAAACTGCGGCTCTCAAGCCACACTCGGCTCTTTGGTCCCTTGGGTGTGGCTCTTCCACAAAATACCACGACCTGAGCGTGTCTATTTTGAAGAAGTGGCATTAGAAGACGTTTAAGTCTAAAAATTTTGGCTCTCAAAAGAAATTTCAATCATTGTACTGTTGATATTTGGTTCTGTTGACTAATGAGTTTGCTGACCACTGGATTAGCATATGTGTTTGTCAGAGTGACTCTACAGTTAGTGTCATACTCCTAGACTATCTTTTGGAATAAAGAAGGATTATAACTGAAACTGGTTTGGCTCAGTGGATAGAGCATCGGCCTGCGGACTGAAGGGTCCCAGGTTTGATTCCGGTCAAGGACATGTTTGTGGGCATATCCCCAGTGGGAGGTGGGTAGGAGGCAGCTGATCAATGTTTATCTCTCATTGATGTTTCTAACTCTCTGTCTTTCTCCCTTCCTCTCTGTAAAAAAATCAATAAAATATTTTTTTTAAAAAAAGAGGGATTAGCCAAAACGGTTTGGCTCAGTGGTAGAGCGTCGGTCTGGGAACTGAAAGGTCCCGGGTTCGATTCCGATCAAGGGCATGTACCTTGCTTGCGGGCACATCCCCAGTAGGGGGTGTGCAAGAGGCAGCTGGTCGATGTTTCTCTCTCATTGACGTTTCTAGCTCTTTATCTCTCTCCCTTTCTCTCTGTAAAATATCAATAAAATATATTTTTAAAAGAGGGATTATAGGTAGTCACGGCATTAGATGACAATGATTTCTTATTATGATTTTTGTAAACTAGGCCTTCTTTGGCAAGACAATGCCACAGCTTTTCAAGCTGCCCAGCTGGCTGCACAATGCAGCACACATCTGAGGGTCAGGAGTTCATCACGGCTGGCACCTGCCGCGGGGGGGGGGGGGGGGGGAGAGAGAGAGAGATCCAACAACTCAAGGGTGAGGAGTGGGGAAGAGCCCAATGAGGGTGAACCACCAAGAACAAAAGAACCGTCTTCCCACCATCATTGAAATGTAGGCGAACAGTTTAGGGAGAAAGAACAGTAGAATCGACAGTGAGAACATTTACTGAGGGCCAACTGTGTGCACGTCACTGACTTAAATGCCAAGAATTGATGAGATGAAGGAAATGCACACAAACTAATCTTAACACCAGAATTGAATTAAAATGCAATTATAGCTCAGATTACAAAAGAAAATTCATTTTAGTATTCTGGCCCAGGTTTCAAGGCTCTGCATATCACAGAGTTTTGTACAGCTGAAGGCAGCGAAATCTCAAATGAACACAAATGCACTGCCAGAAGTATTACATAAAGCTTTTACTGGTTCTGGCAACGCAGACTTATCTCAGTAGCCAAAGGATTCACTTTTCAGGCAATGTGTTTGTTGACATTTTTAATGCTTTTGAAAAATAAAACTATAGGTTGGTGTTATCTGGTATTTTTATAGGTTTGTTGATTTCAGTCCATTCTATATTTTATATCTTTTATTTTATACACATTCATGAGTGCGTTCACACACCCAATCATGCACACGTTTCTTTTTAAAAGAAACTAGTGCCTCAGTGAGAGGAACAGTTGAGCCTTGCAAGCAAGGACATCTCATGCAAGTGGAGCATTGTGTATTATACACAGATCCTTGAAATGCTTTCAGGGGGAACAAATGGAAGTTCAGTCTCAGATCACACAGCAGTTCT
Source organism: Vespertilio murinus (assembly GCA_963924515.1). Taxonomy (NCBI): domain Eukaryota; kingdom Metazoa; phylum Chordata; class Mammalia; order Chiroptera; family Vespertilionidae; genus Vespertilio; species Vespertilio murinus. Next base: position 5,922,467 of record OZ004710.1, on the reverse strand, counting down.
CTCTTCAGCCGAAACCCAGACAGACTGAAACCTTCTAGCATAGTTAAAAACATAGAAAAAAATAGTTGTTGATGGGGAATGCAAGCTGACTTCGTTAATTGGGTTTCCTTGGTGAATTCCTAGTGAAGACCCTATTCGATTGTTGAAACAGCAAGTGTTCCTCTCTCCTCCATGACATTGTGACAGCTTCCCTCTGAGGATACTGAACTGGGCTACTGCAGGGCATTGAAGCTAGAGACAGCGCCCCCCCCCCCCCCCCCCCGCCTCCAAATTCAGGATCATTCTTCCCACATCAGGACCTCATGATAACCAGCAACTCAGTCCCCTGCATCATCATGGCAAAAGCAGATGGACTTAAGGGCTTCAGCCCAATCCACGGAAATCAAGTCCGAAGCTCATCCTGCTACTGGTGCTACTGTGACCTAACAGCCATATTATATTGACCAGACTGACCTCTTTCCATGACCAAACTCCCTTTCTATTCCCAGCTACAAATATCCTTCTTCCCTCTCTAGCTTAACAGATACTCATCATTTGAGACTGACCTTGCTCTCAGCTGTCTGTCCTTGTCCTGCACCTCGCCCCCAATTACCCAGTGACACTTCCCTGATACCTAACCCCCAGAGCGTTCTCCTGCCACTAAGCTGTGCTTGCCAGGAGGGACATCTCTAGGACCCTGGTAGATACATCTCCTATCTCTTGCCTTGAATCACCTGTAGACACTATGCCATCATCCTGGATAGACTTTGCATTGCCTAATCTGATACAATCCAGCCATCCCACAATGGGGCCCTCTCTCAATCAATGCATGAGCAGAGACCTAGGTTCTGATTTCTCCCAGGGCACTCTATCCCAGGTACAGTCCACTCTTGCAAGCCATGGCTAGAGATTTGATAACTTAGAGATATTTGATTTAAAAAAAAAAAACAGCCTCTGCCCTCAAAGGGTTTATAATCTATTATGGCCTGAGTATCCTTCCAACCCCCACTCCTAAAATTCATACCTTGAAATCCACCCTCCTCGCTATGTGATAGTATTAAGAGATAGGGCCTTTGGGAAGTAATTAGGATTAGATAAGGTCATAAGGGCAGAGCCCCCATGAATGGGATTAGTACTCTTATGAAGTCACAAGAGAGCTTGCTTTCTGTCTCTGCTCTCTACCAAGAAGCTGGGAGTCTGCAACCCAGAAGAGGACCATCACCAGAACCTGACTGTGGTAGCACCCTGATCGTGGACTTGCAGCTTCTAGCACTGTGAGATATACACTTGTTCTTTATAGGCCACTCGGTTTATGGTATTTTGTTAGAGCACCTGAGATAAGACGATCTGATTGGAGGGGGTGCATCTAGGAAGTCTGAGAAAAAGGATCACCATTTCTCAAACACCTACCACACCACTCTCCAGACATTATGTGTTTCTCCTTTATGTGTTATTTCTTATATTTAAACTAATCCTACATGAATGGCTTTGCAGATAGGCACTTCAGGGTTTGGAAATGTTACTAGAGAATTTCTGGAAAATGAGAAACTGCCTGAATTGAAAGACCTTGCTGCCCAACAATTTATATTTATAAATGTCACATGAACCAAGTTCACTGTGCAAATAGGCAATCCCTTATGTTCACTAGGCTACCATTCATTCCGTTCCCTTAGGTGGCACACTATAGAAGTAAATGGAGTTTCTTTATGCCCACAAACTGAAAGACACATACTGTCTGTACCTTGGCAGCCAGAAGCACATGCAAATTAGATGCCACTATTTCCTGGCCTTCCAAATGGCCATGGGCACGCATCTGTGAGAGAGGGAGCAGGTGTAAAGGATACAGCCTCAGAACTAAGTGTTTCCTCTCAATGGAACCAAGGAACAAACCACAAAGCTGGCTTCATCATAACTGTGCTGTAACCAACTGAGCTCACCAGAGTCCAGAACAGAAACGAAAGAATCCTTGCCATCTTTCGTTTGGCTACTCAGCATCAAAACCCCCTGCCAATGTTTATGAGAATTTCTACCTGCCCTCAGCTAAATACGCTAAAATGTCACTTACTTTCCTGGTTTCTTCTCAACCAGCAATTGGGCACAGGACCTAAGCTTGGCCAGACACACTGCACAGACATTTGAATCAATAGCCAGTGATGTGAAACAGCAGGAAAGTAGATCATAGTTTTCTGGAAACAGCAGCAACACTAGTTCCCAGAGTGGCGGGGTTGCCAAACCCCATACCTGATGTCCAGTGCCAGCAATGTGTAGTGTAGCTGGAGGCACCCACTATTTAGGAGCCATAGAGCGCCAGCCTCCTCAACAGATCGGCTCTGTGGTAGGTGTAAAATGGCTGTGGTTCTGGTAGTGCTGTACATTTTTCAGGCCTTTTCTCCAGCTTTTCCTAGAGAAAAACTGAGCTACCTAATATCCTACCAACAAATTCCTTTTTCTGCTTAAATTACCCACAGATAATTTCTGTTCTGGAGATCATGTTAGTAAGAATCTTGGGTGTTAGAGGACAGGTCAAAAGGTGAGCCTTAAGTGATCCAGAACATCCAAATTTGGCTGTATCAAGTTAGCTATTGCTGCATACCAAACCACCCCCCAAAACTTTAGTACCTTTTACTTAGTTCATAATTCTAGGGATCAGCAATTTGGGCTGAGCTAGCTGGGCAATTATACTTATCCAAGCCAGACTCCACTGATCTCAGGTGGGCTCACTTAAGCTTCCACAGTAGCTCTTGGATCAATAAGGTGCCTGTCTTCTCCTCTACATGGAGGAGGACTCTCATCCTCCAGCAAGTGAGCTTGGGCCTTTTCACGTGGTGGCAGAGTTCCCAAAGCAGCAAGAACTAAAGAGGAAATGTTTCTTCAGGCCCAGGCTCCAAACTTGCACAAGGTCACTTCTACTGTAGTCTATGGTCAAACCAAGTCACAAGGCCAGACAAAACTCTAAGGATGGAGACACAGACTCCACCTCTTAATAGGATGAATTGCAAAGTATTGTGAGTGTTTTTCAATCTACCATACCTGTTTGATGAACAGCATAATGGGGAAGTTGTCACAATAGAGAAAACCCTAAGGGTTCCCCTTTATTAGAACTGCTTAAATCTAGAACCTGTGCTCTCCACCATTTCCATTAACCACCAACCAATACCAACCATTGATTCAACAATAGCTAACTAGAATAACTGAAAGCAAAAAACATACAGTGCTGGTTCTGCCAATTTGTTAGCCTGTAAATGATTTCATACAGGAAACGTAAAAAGTGTTCTGAGACCCAATTTCAAGGGGGGAAGGGTATTCACACAAACCAACAAACAAGGTGTTTGAGAATTCAGCTCAACTCTAACACTATCTACCCAGATATAGCATCAGATTCCACAGGTTGAAGACTCAGTCCTACAAGAATGCTTCCGTCCCCACTTCAGACACCAGTCACAAGCCCAGGCTGTTTACCTGTGCTTCTGACCAACTAACTATAAATCAGAGATTCTCACAATCTCCTCCTCAGGTTTGATTTATTTGCTAGAGTGGCTCACAGAACTCAGAGAAACACCCTAATATATAAAACCCAGGGTCCACAGCATCCAAAACAACCAAAGGCTCTACTGACGGGAAGTCAGCCCTGCAGGCAGTGCTGGGTTGCTGTGGCAACCAAGCACCGATTTCCACTGCTACGGGCATAGCAACCCAGCACTGACTGCTGAGGGGGCTGCAGATCAGGTCCACAGAGAGGCCCAAGGAGAGAGAGGCAGGGTCTGATCTGCAGCCTCCATGGCAGCTGTTGATCAGCCATTGCCTCTCTTTCTCTCGGGGCTTCCCCAGCATCCACACCTCTCTTTCACTCTGGGCCTCCATGTGGACTGCTGATCAGCCCCACCTCTCTGATCAGGCCCAGAGATAGGCCCAGAGATGCTGACTGGCTTAGAAACCAACCAATCAGAACCAGATCTGGGTGAAGTGCGAGGAGCCAATGGCTGCCTAGGAGGCAGAGCTTTTGATGCTGACTGGCATAGTAAACAACCAATCAGAACCTAATATGGGTGAACTGCAAAGGCAGAACCTAAGGTGGGGGCTGAGGAGGGGTTTTAAGGGCCACAGCTGATTGGTGTAAGGTGTAAGAAAGCAGTTCAAATTTTTAATGACCAGTTTGGCAATATAATGCATACGGCTGTCTATAAGTCCAGATATAGGGATTGTGTATTTTTGTCTGCCAAGAGCATCTCCTGCTGAAACCCCTCCCCCCATTTAAGCAATCCTATTCTATATAAACTATCTATACTAATAAAAGGGTAACATGCTAATAAGACTGGGTCGACCTGATCAACAGGGCAGTTGAGGGTGAGATCATGCTGGCAGGGGAGGGTAGTTGGGGGCAACATCAGGCCAGCAGGAGAGGGTAGTTAGTGTCAATCAGGTAAGGCAGAGGCAGTTGGGGGGCGATCAGGCCAGCAGGTGAGAGCAGTTAGGGGCAAGACCAGGCTGGCAGGGGAGGGCCATTTGGGGCAAGATCCAGCCAGCAGGGGAGTGCAGTGAGGGGAAACCAGAGTGGCAGGGGGGGGGGGGCAATTAGCAGTGATCAGGCAGGCAGGCAGAGGCAGTTAGGGGTGATCAGGCAGGCAAGCAGAGAGGTTAGGGGTGATCAGGCAGGCAGGCAGAGAGGTTAGGGGTAATCAGGCAGGCAGAGATGTTAGGGGCAATCAGGAAAACAGGCAGAGGTAGTTAGGGCAAACAGGCAGGCAGGCAGAGAGGTTAGGGGCAATCAGGAAGGCAGGCAGGCAGGTGAGCAGTTAGGAGCCAGTAGTCCCAGATTGCAGTCGGATATCCCCCAAGGGGTCCCTGATTAAAGAGAGTGCAGGCTTGGCTGAGGGAATGCCCCCACCCATGCATGAATTTCGTGCACCAGGCCACTAGTCCTATTTAATAAAGAGGGAATATGCAAATTGATATTCATGCTGCCACAAAGATGGCAGCACCCACAGTGGAGGCGAGGTTTTGTAACACAAGATGACTGTGCCCACAGGGGAGGCGGAGTTTCCATAACACAGGATGGCTGCACCCATAGCAGAGGCAGAGTTCCCATAATGAGCCTTAGGAACATTCAGCAGGAACCTGAGGCTGTGTGGCACTGGGTCGGGGCAGGGGACCTAAGGCTGCACCCCCCACTTGGTGGGGCTTGACAGGGGTCCTTAGGCCATACCCTCCACCCCAGTGCCAGGCCAAGGGACCTCAGGTCACACACCCCACCCCAGCACCGGTCCAGGGGACCTCAGAACACATCCCTGCCCAGACACTGGACCGGGGGACCTGAGGCCATGCCCCCTGCCTGGCAGGGTTTGATGGGGGACCTCAAGGTGCACTCCTCACCCCAGTGCTGGGCCAGGGGACCTCAGGCTGCATCCTTGCCCAGTGGGGCTTGTTGATCAGCTGTTGGGTGAACTGTGAGGAGCCAATGGGGACTTCAGGCCATACCCCCCACCTGGCAGGGCTTGACAGGTGACCTCAGGCCATGCCCCCCGTCCAACAGGGCTGAACGGGGTACCTCAGGTTGCATCCCCCCCCCACACCCAGCAGGGCTTGACAGGGAACCTCAAAGCAAGCTCCCTGCCCCAGCCCAGGCCGGGGGACCTCAGGCAACACTCCCCACCACAGCACTGAACCAGGGACCCAGAGGGTGTGCTGGAGGACCTAAGGCTTCACCCCCCATCTGGCATACGCTGGGGGACCTGAGGCTGCAACCCCCACCCAATGAGGGTTGATGGGGGCCCTGAGGCTGTGCCCCTCACCCAGCAGGGCTTGAAGGGGGACCTTAGACTATGTCCCCCACCCAGCACTGGGCTGGGGCACCTGAGGTTGCGTCCCCCATCCGGCACCAAGCCAGGGGACCTGAGTCTGTATCCCCCGCCCTGTGGGGCTTGACAGAGATTGGGCCAGCCATGTCTGGATCTTGCCCAATGTGGGTGGGGCTGGCCGGGTCTGGATCTGACACAATTTTGAGGTGCGCGCAGATGGGCAGAGACTTGACTTTGAGTCCCATGGCACACCCCAGACTCTGACAGAAGGAAGATTTTCATATACATTTTACTAATTTTCTTTCATCTCTGATATTTCTATTATAAAGGGCAAATAGCAATATTAAAATAGTTCCTCTAATTAATTCCCTTTCAATGTGCATGAATTTTGTGCACCATGCCACTGGTTTTATTATAAAAGGATACAACTCAAGAACAGCCAGGTGGAAGAGATGCATAGGGTAAACTCTGGGAAAATGACACAGAGCTTCTATGCTTATCGCACCACTCTCCCAGCACCTCCACATGTTCACCAACCCGAAAGCTCTCCAAACTCAGTCCTTTTGTTTTTTTAATGGAAACTTGGTTATACATTGACTAATTTATTAACTACTGAAGATTGAATTCCATCCCCAGTCTCTCTCCCCTCCCCAGAGGTAGGGTTGGGACTAAAACTTGCAATGTTTGGCTCCACTGGCAGTCAGCTTCCACCCTTAGGTGCTTTCCAAAAGTCACCTCATTAATATAACAAAAGACACCTTTCTCTCTCTCAACGCTTAGGAAATTCCAAGGGTTTTGTAGCTGTGAGCCATGGACAAATGCCAAATATATGTTCGACCAGTAGCTATAATGCTCACTGACCACCAGGGGAAAGACACTCCCACACAAGCATGGAAACATGTAACAGACTGATAAATCTCTGAGAGAAGGGTGGAAGGGGGAGGGTGAGAAAAAATTATCCAAAGATCATATATGCATACTAGAGGCCTGGGGCACAGACACTGGTGGGGTTCCTTGGCCTGGCCAGCAGGGATTGGGCTGAATCCATGCACCAGGCCTCCAACATCCCCCGAGGGGTCCCAGATTGTGAGAGGGCATAGGCCAGGCAGAGGGACCCCAGCAGTGCACGATTCCATGCACCAGGTCTCTAGGTTTTTTTATAAATCACAATATTGCAGCAGGCTTCTTAAGTCTCTCATTCTATATAGGGCATGCTAAAGATCATGGACTAGAGTTGTGTGGCATCTGACACCAGCTCTCCAGCTTTGGGTTTCCTTTGAACCTCACTTTTCCTCCCCCAAAGCTCAAAATCAACATTTTATGCATATGAACAAATGGGTAGTTTTATCACTTGAGGCAGAGGACTAGTTAATATCCCTATGTTACCAAAAAGCCTACTATAATTTTAAAGCAAACTAAAAAGCTCTACTCTGAATTTATTACTAGTATCTTGAAGAGGTTTAACCATATCCTCTTCCAAGAGCCACTCATATTGGCAGATCCCACAAATTGAAACAAGATGTTTCCCTGACAACTGTTGAACTGCAAGAAGTCTCCATGGAAACCACCCAGTCCTCCCAAGTACCATTTACCTTATACTTTGGCTGGCATACAAGCACATCAAATCAGCAATAAAAATGTAAGGAAGTTAGAAGGATTTTGCACAATGAGGAATATCTATGTTTGATACAGTGATATTTTCCAGGGAGGGAGCATATTTAGTCCAAGTGTCTCAGGACTGAAATTCAACCCTGGTCATGCCCAACCCAATTTTTAAAATATCTCAAAAAGAAGTTTTAAAACACAGTATTCTTCTGGTTTATCTAAGGCTGCGGTGACAAAGTAGCACCAACTGGGTGCCTTAAACACAGAGATGTACTGTCTCTGAGTTCTGGAGCCTGGAAGTTCGAAATCAAGGTAATAGGTTTGGTTCCTTCTAAGACCTCTAAGGGAAAATCTGTGCCATGACTCTCTCCCAACTTCCAGGAGCCCTAGGAGTTCCTTGGCTTATAAATTCATCGCTCCAATCTTCATCTTCATATAGCATTATCCCAGTGTGTCTGTGTCTTCAAATGACCACCTTCTTATAAGGACACCAGTAATATTGGATCAGAGGTTCACTCTATCTACTCCATTATGATCTCATTTTAACCTGGTTACAACTGAAAATACCCCATTTCCAAATAAGGTCACATTCTAAGGTACTGGGGATTAGGACTTCAATATCTTTTTGGTATACACAATTCAACCCATAGCACACTAGTTATATAAAATATTTTCTAATACCTGTTCATTAAGTGTTTGTTAAAGCAAATTGATAGCTCCATTTCATTTGTGGCTTAACCAAAATAGGTGGTTTGTACTAAATCACATAGCCACACATACCGTGTTTCCCTGAAAATAAGACATCCTCCGAAAATAAGACCTACTTCATGGAAACATAATACATCCCCTGAAAATAAGACCTAGCGCATCTTTGGGAGCAAACATTAATATAAGACACTGTCTTATTTTCGGGGAAACAGGGTAGCTACAATGAATTCTGAGCAACACAACCTTTACTCTGGGAAGCCATGACCCCAGCTCAAAGCAAGTTTCTACTGCAAAAGTGAATAAAGGGATAGATATTGACAGACAACTATAAATGTCTTTCACATAGGCAAATAGAAAAATCGCTTGGGAAAAATAAGTCAGTAACCAGATACTTTGACCCTTAGGTAGGACCCACTGCAGAAACAATATCATAAAAGTTAATAGCATTTTGAAATGACCTTGGACCTGAAACCAAGAAACTAGTGTTTCAGAAAATCAGAGGCAAAAAGGCACTCAAAGGGCATACAGTGAATAACACCCCAAATTAGAACTGGAGGGGGAAAGTCAATCATACACCTTCATGCAGGAATTCTCATGGACCCATGTGGCTCCATTTCAGAATATAACTGGGCCAGGACCTCAGAACACTGTTACAGAGTAGACATTTTTGAGCATGCTTCCTCCTAGTCGACTTACCCTTGAATACCACCTGCACCTCACAAAATAGCCTTGCAAGACAGAACACTGTCAGCTTTCTGAAGAACAGGATGACCCTGTAAATAACATGGTTATCAATAACGTGACCCTGACATTACTTACGAAAAACTGTTTTGTCTTAAATTGCTTGCTCTGCAAAAACAAGATATGGTAAATGTGCTTAAAAGTGGTCCTGCACAAAGGGTCGGGACTGCTCTCTGGATTCCCTGCATGGAGAAAGGCAGAGCAGTTGCTAGCCTGCTAATAAAGGCTCCCTAAATTTTAATTTGGTCTGGACTCCGATGGTCATTCACTCGCGCTCACTCCACAACACCACCACTCAATATAAAAGTTCTACCTTATTAGTATTTATGATTCTTCTGACTCTGATACCTTTAGACCTGTTTTCCTTACATAATTTTTAAAAAATAAACTTTAGCCCTAACCGGTTTGGCTCAGTGGATAGAGAGTGTCAGCCTGTAGACTCAAGGGTCCCAGGTTAAGGGCATGTACCTTGGTTTCGGGCACATTCCCAGTAGGGAGTGTGCAGGAGGCAGCTGATTGATGTTTCTCTCTATTCCTTTCCCTTCCTCTCTATAAAAAAAATCAATAAAAATAAAATATATTTTAAAAATAAACTTTATTTTAAGATCATTGTATGCAATTGTATAAAATGACACAGAGATCCTGTGTAACCTTTACTCAGTTTCCCCCCACCAATAACAACATCTTGCAAAACTATTGTGCACTATCACAAGGATAGAGACTTTGATCCAATCAAGATAGAGAGCATTTCTATCACCACAAGGATTCTTCATGCTGCCTTTTTATAGCCAATTACTTCCCCCCCACCTGGGAACTACTAATCTGTTCTTCATGTTTATAATTTTGTCATTTACAGAACTCTATAATATTGGAATCATAAAGTATGTAATCAATAAGGACTGGCTTTTTCATTCATCACAGTTCTCTGGAGATCCATTCAGGTTGGTGTGTACATCAATAGTTCATTCCTTGTTATTGTTGAGTAGTATTCCATAGTATGAATAGACCAGTGTCTTTAACCACTCACCCCCTGAAGGACATGTGTATCATTTCCAGTTATGGGCTATTATGAATAAAGCTGCTATAAACATTCATGTACAGACTTTTGTGTGAACATAGATCTTCAGTTCTCTAGGATAAATGCTCAAGAATGCAATTGTTGGGTTACATACGGTAGTTACATATTTAGTGTTTTTAAGAAACTGTCCAACTGTTTTTCCAGAGGGGCTAGATCACCTTACATTCCCATCAGCAAAGTATATATTCCATTTTTCTGCAGCATTTGGTGATGTCACTATTTTTTATTTTAGCTATTCTGATAGGTATGAATGACATCTCATTTGGCTTTACTTTGCATTTCTCTAATGGCTAATGTTGAACATCTTTTCATGTGCTTGTTTGTTATTTGCATATCTTCTTCAGTGAAATGTTTCATGTCTTCTGCCCATTATCTAATTCAATTTTTTGGTTTTTTACTGATGCATTTTGAGTTTTTTTTATATATATTGCAATATTTTTGTCAGATATGTGGTTTGCAAATATTTTCTTCCACTCTGCAGCTTGTTTCTCTTTTTTTAAAGAATAATTTATTGATGTTTAGAGAGAGAGGAAGGGAGAGAGAGGAAGAGAAACACTGACGTGAAGGGTAACATCCATCAGCTGCCTCCTGCGTACACCCCACTGGGAAACAAGCCTGCATTCAAGGACATCAAACTGGCCACCTTTTGGTAAATGTGATGTTGCCCAACCAACTGAGCCACACTGGCCAGGGCTACAGTTTGTCTCTTAATAAAGTCTTTCTCAAAGTAAAAGTTTTTAATTTTGTAAAATCCATTTAATTATTTTTTCCTTTTATGGATCAAAGTAAAAGTTTTTAATTTTGTAAAATCCATTTAATTATTTTTTCCTTTTATGGATCATAACTTTTGGTGTCAGGTCTAAGAACCCTGCCTAATCCTAGGTCTCAAAGATTTTCTATTTTTTTAATTTTATGTTTTACATTTAAGCTTGTGATCCATTTTGAGTTATTTTTATGTATGGTGTAAATTTTAGGTCAATGATCTTTTTTAATATTTTTAAAAATTGATTTTAGAGGGGAAGGGAGAGGGAGAAAGAAAAACATCAATGTAAGAGAGAAACATCAATTGGTAGCCCCTTTCATATGCACCCTGATCAGAGATTGAACCCAAAACCTGAATATGTGCCCCAACTGGGAATCAAACCCACATCTTTCTCTTTTTTTAAATATATTTTATTGATTTTTTATAGAGAGGAAGGGAGAGGGAAGGGGATAGAGAGGTAAAAAACATCGATGAGAAATATCTATTCAGCTGCCTCCTGCACACTCCCTACTGGGGATGTGCCTGAAACCAAGGTACATGGATTTGGCTTGGGCCAAATCAAACGTGGGACCATTCAGTCAGAAGGCCAACGCGCTATCCACTGAGCCAATCCAGTTAGGGCCAAATCCACAATCTTTCAGTGTAGGGGACAACACTCCAACCAACCAAGCCACACAAGCTAGAAAAATTTTTTTCCTACTGATGTTCAACTGATCCTAAATCATGAGATAAAAGAGCTATCTTTTGCCCTAGCCAGTTTTGCTCAGTGGATAAAGCACCAGCCTTTAGGGCTGATGCTTTTGATTGGCTGAAGGGTTTGATTCTTGTCAAGGGCACGTGCCCAGGTTGAGAGCTAGATCCCCAGGAGCAGGGAATGTAGGAGGCAGCAGATCAATGATACTCTCTCATCACTGATGTTTCTATGTCTTTCTCCCTCTCCCTCTCTGGTCAATAAAAATATTTCTTTTTAAAAAGGCTATCTTTCTTCCTCCATTTAATAGCTTTTGTAATTTTGTCAAAATAAATTGGGCATATTTCTGTGGGTTTATTTCTAGGTTCTTTGTACTGTTCTACTGATCTATATATCTATCCCTCTGCTAATACCACATAGTCTTGATTATTATAGTTATATAAGTATTGAAATTAGAGTAATACCTCTTACTTTCTTCTTTTTCAAAATTGTTTTTAGTTAGTCTAGTTACATATAAAATTTAAAATAATATATTTATCTACAAAAAATCTTGCTGGGAATTTTTGTTGTTGTCAATCTTCAACTGAGGATATTTTTCTATTGATTTTATATAGAACTAGAGGCCTGTTGCATGATATTCATGCAAAAGTAGGACTTCCTTCCCTTGGCTTCACTCCCAGCCGCCAGGGAGCCAGCAGGTCCCCGCTCCCAGGCCACCCAAGAGCCTGTACCTCCTTGCTCCCAGGCTGCCCAGAGCTGGCAAGTCCTCGCTTCTGTCTGGAGCACCACTCCAGTAGCTCCCTCCACCGCCCTCCTTCCCCTCATAGCAGGCTTCACTCGACTCCACGCCTTCATATGCAAATTAACCTAAATCTTTGTTGGGTTGATTTGCATATTCACTCTGATTGGCTGTGGGTGTAACAGAGTGATGGTTAATTTGAATGTTTCTCTTTTATTAGGTAATATAGAAGAGAGGGAGAAGGGAGGAAGGGAAGGACAAGGAGAAGAAGAGGGAGAGGGAGATGAAGAAACAATGTGAGAGAGGTGAGAGAGACACATCAATCAGGTGCCTCACCCATATACCCTGACTGGGGTCAGTTATTGAACCTGTAACCCAGGTATACATTCTTGATAGGGAATCAAACTTGCAACCCTTCAGTGCTCAGGCTGATGCTCTAACCATTGAGAAACATGGGCCAGGGCTTGGTGGGATTTTTATAGCAATTATGTTAAACCTGTATGTCAATTTGGGAAAACTGAAATCTTTACTACACTGTGCCTTCTAATCCATAAACATGGTATGTCTCTCCATTTATTTAATTTTTATTTCTTTCATCAGTATTGTATAGTTTTCAGTATACAAGTCCTATGGCATACTTTGTTAGATTTATACCTAATTTTTTGAATGACTATAAATGTTATTGTAATCTCAGTGTCCATCTATTAATTGCTAGTATATAGAAATACAATTGATTTTTGTATGTTTATCTTGTATCCTGCGACCTTGCTGAACTCACTTATTAGTTCTAGGAGTATTTTGTAGATTCCTTGAAATTTATACACAATCATATCATCAGAAAATAGGGGCAGTTTTATTTATTTATTTCTAATTTATATGCCTTTAATTGCCTTATTGTACTAGCTAGAACTTCCAGTACAAAGTCAAACAAGAGATGGAAGCAGACACCCTTGCCTTGAAGATGAACCAAGGTAAATGAACCTCGGAGATGTAACAAGAAATTAAGGGAAAATAAAGTAGTAAGTATGTAGATAAATCTAAATTATAACAACTCCTAAGGCCTGCAAGCCAAATCTGGCCTGATGCCTGTTTTTGTAAATAAAGTTTTATTATATATTATCAATGACTGCTTTGGTGTTACAACAGTGGAACTGAGTAGTTGTGACAGACACCATATGGCCCACAGAGGTTAAAATATTTACCATCTGGCACTTTATAGAAAAGGTTTACTGACCTATGATCTAAGTAAATAATATCTGCATAAAATAATGTCTTGTAGAGTTTTGCAGTATTGAAATATAGGTAAAAATAACATAAGCTGGAAGAAGAAAGAAGTGGAGTTAAAGATGCTGCATTTTCCAGGAAAAAGAAATGACAAACATTAATAGTAATAATTTTTTACAAAAACATCCCCTAAGCACATCTTCAGGTTCAAAAGGTATAAAAATTTCCATCTCTTCTCATTCCATTGTTTTTCAGTCAAATCAAAGAGCAATCACTCACCCACTAGCATCTTTGGGCAGGCAAGTTGCTATGCGTCTATAACAAATTCCTCCTTAAAATATCTACCAGGGTACTCACCAATTCCAATCCATCCATCCCCATGCTTTTCACTGCTAGGGTGACCAACCATCCTAGTTTTCCTGGGATTAACAGGGCTCCCAGGATGTAGGATTTTCAGCACTCATGGATATTTTGTCAGGCTGTTTTCTCACTCTCCTGTTAAAGGATGCCAGCACTAAATCTGAGAAAGTCCAAATTGGTCACCCTACTTCCAGCTCCAATGGGCCATACAAGTGAAATGGATTGAGTGTGGCATGACAACTTCTTCTCTTTTACATTGACTTCTAGCAACCTAGTGAGCAGGTGAACAAGAGGAACTCATTAAAATCAAGCTCGGGGTCTCCCAGGTGTCACTTGTAATTGCTTTCCAAATTATGCCTTTGAAAGGACACAAACTCCTTGGCTCTTAAAGGTGCAGTTATGTCAACAAGTTAACTGAAATAGAAGAACTCATGGATATCTTGTCAGGCTGTTTTTTCACTTTCTAGATCCCAGTTTCCTGCTAAAGGATACCAGTATGTAGCACAGAAACAAAATCTATTTTAATCTAAGAGAATTGGGAAACTTCCAAAGTGCGATGACCTGAAAAATCTTGACAGAGCAGAGGAAATTGATTTTCTACCAAAGCCATGCAGAGGATTAGACTCAGATTTAGGCCAATAAAAGATTTACATTCCATCCAAGTCCCAATATAACATGATACACAGATGAAACATGCCCGTGAGCTGACAAAGCTGACCCATGCTGGAAAATCCAAAGTAAAAATCAGCTCTTAAGAATGTTAGTCACAAAGATAAAAGCACAATATATAAATTGCACTCAAAGTCTTTAATGTATCACAACATAATCAGTCTTTCAAATAGTTTTTCGTAATTAATTTTTGTTCTCATTCTGGCCCCCTTTTGAAAAGACTGCCCACAAAACCTCTGGATCAGAAAAATAGAATCAGTCATGCATATATAATGATCAAAAACTCTTTAAATTGATACTAGATATTTTATTATTTTTAAAAACCTCCAGCTTCCCAGCTTCCAAATAATGATGACTACTCCACCCCCAAGTCACCACTCATACAGACAACTGTGAAACTATACCTTGTTTTCATTATAGCCACTATTAGTTAGGTTTTATTATAGCCACTATTAGTTGTGCACAGCTACACTTAGAACCAAAAGTAGTATTGGTGACCAGCTTGACCTTGATTAACATGGGTACCTACACTGGGCAGTGTGCAATGAGAAGGCAGGTCTGCCCATCAGATGGCCACCTATTCTGGCTATTAGTAAAAATTAATATTAAAGCTGCCTCTTTCACAATACAAATTTTCTTCAAATCCTAAATTTTTTAAATCTTCCTAAGTCTAAAAAAGGAAATATGATGCATAGGCTGTCAAGTCAACAGATAAAGTCAAGAAAAGCTATTACTGCCAAAACTGGTTTGGCTCTCTGGATAGAGCGTCAACCTGTGGACTGAAAGGTCCCGGGTTCGATTCTGGTCAAGGGCATGTACCTTGGTTGCAGACATATCCCCAGTAGGGGCTGTGTAAGAGGCAGCTGATCATGACTCTCTCTCTCATCGATGTTTCTAACTCTCTATCCCTCTCTCTTCCTCTCTGTAAAAAAATCAATAAAAATATATTTTTTAAAAAAAAATAGAAAAGCTATTACTGTATAAATGAAGCATGACATTGGGAAAGTAGGAATCAAGAATGAAAGTGAGTGAGCTGGCCTCCATGTAGAATTGGTCACATCCAACTGAACACAATTTTGAAAGAAAAAGGAAAATACTTGAAGGAATCAAAAAAAAGTGCTAAGCCAATGCAATCAACAGTGGTTAAAGTGATGAGTTGATTCCTGAGGTGGAAACATTTTTTATTTCATGGTTGTATAATTAGGCAGAGTAAATGCATATACCTCTGTACTCAGTCAAGGCCCTTCTTTTATTCCCCAAAGTTCAAACTAAGTGTAATAAAAAAAGCATACTTAAACTGCTTCAGTAAAAACACCTGTTAATATCCTGAATTTCAGGACAACCTAATTCAACCTTAAAGTATATAAAAAACTCAGTTCTGAATCTGTTTAAACAAATCCCCTTTCCAAGAGCTACTCAAATTGATGGCCACCACACGTTAACTGGAAGGGGATGGTTCCCAGCAATAGCTGGATGAAGAAAAGAAAGGGCTCCTGCAAGAAGTCTCCATGGAAACCACTCAGTCTTTGCATCTACCATATATCTCATACTTTGGCTGTCATTCAAGCAAATCAAATCAGCAATAAAAATGTAAGGAAGTTGGAACGGCTTTGGAAAATGAAGAATTCAGTGTTTGGAACAGGGAGATTTTCCAGGAAAAAAAAAATAAAACGCCTGTAGTCCAAACTTCTCAGTATTCAAGAGGCCTCTGCTGATTCAACCCATTAAAATACAATTCTTAAGGAGACAAAATGGTGGAAGACTAGATGGATGGGTTCTGAGCCTTGTGGCAAAGCAGAAAGAGAGAGCAGCTGAGGGTCGCGCTGGTAGTGTTTGTTAGCAAGCTAAGAGACAGGCGAACTCCAGGAGAAGGTGGGGGTCTGCTGATCAGGGTTCCCCTGACAGGTAAGTACCCACGGCAAGACTGGGTCCCCTCCCAGAACTACCTACGGGCTTGGACGGGGAAATCTCGCCATCTTTAAAGGAAGAGTGGATCTTGTCAGAGGCCTGAATACCCACAGCCACAGCGACCGCAGAGCAACTGTGAGCCCCAGAACACTGGTCCCAGGCAGCATGAACACTTGTACTCAAAGGAGCGCTCCATGGAATGATGAAAAGGTCAGATTTCGAGGAGATAGGGTGAGTCCCCGCAGCGGAGGACAGAAGCCCATGCAGAAACTGGAGGACTGGGGCGGTGTTTACAAGGAGAAGCCCCGGGCTGTTGGGCTGGTGATACCCGTGATTGTGGACAGGGTTTCCAATGGGAGATATCTAAAGAGCAACACATTTTGATCTCAGAGGCATATCCAGAGAATTACAGGGGAGTGCAGTTGGCTCGGACTTGCCCCCCGCCCCACGCACTACAGATCAGTGTCACAGAGAGGGGGGAAAAATCTAGAGAGGCTTTAAAACCCTGGAAGTCAACCCAGAAACACTGCCACCCACGGGCTAAATCACAAATTAACCCTAGTATAATAAAAAATCAAAGCAAGGCCAAAACCAGTTTGGCTCAATGGATAGAGTGTCGGTCTGTGGACTGAGGGGTCCAGGGTTCGATTCCAGTCAGGGGCATGTGCCTTAGTTGTGGGCACAACCCCAGCAGGGGGTGTGCAAGAGGCAGCTGATCAATGTCTCTCTTTCATTGATGTTTCTAACCCTCTATCCCACTCTCTTCCTCTCTGTAAAAAATCAATAAAATATATTTTTTTTTTAAATCAAAACAAGGCCTGCTTAAAAATCGGGACTGGATTACAACACTGAGGAGCAGTGAAACACAGGGAACTGCAATACTGTCCAGACTGGGAAACAGGCATGCCAAACAAAGATAGAGGAAGTGAATGACCTTCACTACTGCAATTTTTATTTAATGTTTTTATTTTAATTTTTTAATTTTTGTTTTTTATTTTCATTATTTGCAACATTTACTCAAGAAACTATTTTTTCTTTTTTCCTCACTTGATTTTACCTTTTTAATTAATACATTTTTATTTGTAATCAGCATTATTACTACTACTATTTTACCTTTTTTATCTTATTTACTTTTGTTTAATTTTATTATTATTTTTTTAAGTGTCATATTTCTTGCCCTTTATTTTACTTCAGGATTAGTGTTGTACAGTCTATTTTTACCTTTCCTTCACCAACACTTTATTCTATCTCAACCCTACTTATATGCCATCACTCTCTTCCTAACCTTTCCCCCTTTGGTGTCCTGTTTATCTTAACCCTTTCCTGCTCTCGATTTTCCCTATTCTTTCTGTTTATCCCCTCCTAAAATTTCACCCTACTTGTGTATATCTAATTCCCAACCCCCTTCTCAAAGCCCATACACACCTCCCTTTTTGCTGTCCTAAAAAAAATAAAAATTAAATTTAAAAAAAACAACAGTCTTTCTCTCAATCCCTTTGTAGTTGAATGTTGAATGTTGACTATATCGAAGTTTTATGCTTTTTTGTGAGATTGTTTTGCTTATTCTTTTTGTTTGATTGTATGTTTTTTGTTAGCTGTGTTTTAGTTAATTACTTCTGCTTTCCCTTTCCTCGCTTGATATTAGTTGGTGTTGTAAGTTGTATTAATCTCCAGATACTTGTTGCTGGCATTCACTGTGATTAAGGGTTGTTCTATTGGAGTTTCCTTCCCATATATATAGTTAGTTCCTCATTTCTCTCAGAATTTTTCTAGTTTCTCTCTTCTTTTTTTTCTCCTTCTCCCAATTTCATTTTGACACTCCTTTTTTTTCTCTTCTATCTCTCCTATCCCCTAATTTGCCTTTCTCTAATGGTCACCTTTATTGGAGGTTATTAATATCGCAAACACATTTCTGTTCAGTGTCTTATGTGTTGTATCTAGTTGTGTTGTATTTTGTGCCTTTAACACAATGCAGGAGAGAGAGAGAGAGAACTACATAACCAGACATCCTGAAAAGAGAGATCATGTGGAGACAAAGAAACAGCCCGCATATGAAAGAAAAGCAGGCATCACCAGAAAAGGAAGTAAACAAGTAAGAGGCAAGCAACCTACCAGAGCAAGAATTAAAAGTAATGATCATAGGATGGCTAAAAAGAATGGAAGACAAATTTGACAATATGAGTAAGACCCAAGAGGAAATGAAGAAGAACCAAGAAGAAATGAAAAATGACATAGCTACTGTAAAGAACTCAATAGAAAGCATCCAGAGTAGACTAGAAGAAGCAGAGGACCGAATCAGTGAGCTAGAAGACAAGATGGAAAACAATACCCAAATAGTCCAAATAAAAAATGGTCCAATTAAAAAATGGACAATGTACCTAAATAGAATCTTCTCAAAAGAAGACAGAACAAAGGCCAAGAGGCACATTAAAACATGCTCAAAGTCACTAATTATTCGAGAGATGCAAATCAAAACGACAATGCGGTACCATCTCACACCTGTCAGAATGGCTATCATCAACAAATCAGCAAACGACAAGTGCTGGTGAGGATGCGGAGAAAAAGGAAGCCTCGTGCACTGCTGGTGGGAATGCAGACTGGTGCAACCACTGTGGAGAACAGTATGGAGCTTCCTCAAAAAACTGAAAATGGAACTCCCATTTGAGCCAGTAATCCCACTCCTAGGAATATATCCTAAGAAACTAGAAACACCAATCAGAAAGGATATATGCACCCCTATGTCCATAGCAGCACAATTTACAATAGCTAAGATTTGGAAACAGCCTAAGTGCCTGTCAGCAGATGATTGGATCAGAAAACTATAGTACATCTACCCAATGGAATACTATGCTGACATAAAAATGAAGGCATTCTTATCATTTGCAGTGACCTGGATAGAATTGGAGAACATTTTGCTGAGTGAAATAAGCCAGTCAATGAAAGAAAAACACCACATAATCTCACTCATTTGTGGATAATAAGGAACATTATAAACTGATGAACAAAAAGATACAGAGACAGTAAAGAAACAAACAGACTGTCAAATTACAGCAGGGAGGGTAGGGAGATATGGGGGAGATAAGAGATCAACCAAAGGACTTTTATGCATGCATATAAGCATAACCAATGGACAAAAACCTATGGGGAGGGAGGGCATATTTGGGAGAGTGGGGGGGTGGGGATTGGTAAGGTATGTACTCATATAATATCTTAATAAAAAATTAAAAAATAAAAATAAAAATAATAAAATACAATTCTCACAAAATTAAGTATTTGCAACATAGCTTTTATATTAAGTATTTGGTTTTTATTTAAATTGTTTTAACTTATTGATAAGAGAGAGAGAAACCCTGGTTTGTTGTTCTACTTATCTATGCATTCATTGGTTGATTCCCATTTATGTGCCCTGACCAGGGATCGAACCCACAAACTTGGTACATTGGGACAACACTAACCAACTGAGCTACCTGGCCAGGGTTTAAGTATTTGATTTTGCCCATTCACTAAATTTTTATAAAAGTAAATTTGTTTCCATTTACATTGTGAATGATTGGGGCATTTTAAAGAATATTTTTTATTTGTTTTTGTTCATCCTCACCCAAGGATATTTTTCCATTGATTTTTAGAGAGAATGGGAGAGAGGGAAAGGCAGAAACATCGATGTGAGAGAACCACATCAATTGGTTACGTCCTGCAGGATCCCTGACCAGGGTGCCAGGGCTGGGGAGGAGCCTGCAACCAAGGTACATGCCCTTAACTGGAATTGAACCTGCGATCCTTAGGTCCACAGGCCGATGTTCTATCCAGTGAGCCAAACCAGTTAGGGTAGCATTTTAAAGAATAAAATCCTGGTTTGGAATGAAAAGAAAATACAATTTATAATTTTGCAACTGTAAGATGTAAGGATCCTACACATGTGTAACCAGATGACCCCCAATGATCTCCACCTCCTAATATTCAAGAGACCCTTGTATAGCCTTTTCCCACGTTGTATCAGAGTTGTCTGTGTGACCAATAGATTATGTGATGATATGTGACTTGAGGTGGGGACATAAAAGATATGTAGCTTTTGCCTGCCTGGCATAGTTTCAGTGGTTAAGCATTGACCTGTGAACCAGAAAGTCATGGTTCAATTCCCGGTCAGGGTACATGCCCTGGTTGTGGGCTCAATCCCCAATGAGGGGTGGGCAAGAGGCAGCCCATCAATGATTTCCTCTCATCATTGATGTTTTCTCTCTCTCTCTCTCTCTCTCTCTCCCTTCCTCTCTGAAATCAATAAAAAATATTGGGGTGGGGGAGATATGTGACCGCCCCCCCTCATATCCCTCACTCTAGGGGAGATCAGCTGCCATGGGAATACAGACACAGCAAACCACCTGCTAGCTCTTTGAGCCTCTGCCTTAAAGAAGGCCCACATCACCTCCCCTCACAGGCCATTGGCCAAAGCAAACTCATAGTCCAAGATAATAATATCAAGAAAAGGAGAGTGAGAGTTATCTGTAACTAATGGTGCAGTCCGTCAGACCCTAAAACATCCAGAGGTACTAACATTTTAATCACAAAGCAAAATATTTACAACTCCACAAAACTCATACCACATTTTACCAAGATTCAGCCCACATCTACCCAACACACACACACACACACAAATCAATAGTCTCGCCACTTTAAAACCGTTTGCAAACTGTGCTCTATGGAAATGAACAGCTTCTGAAAGTGCATCAGAGATGCTGTAACACTTATTTGCTTACTTATTTATTTATTGGTGTTTTTAAATTTTTTTCTTTCATTTTAATATCATTTTTAAAAATATATTTGATTCCATTCTTAAGCATACAGCCAAGAGAATTGAAAGCATATGTCCACACAAACTTCAGTCTTTTACTGTGCTTTTGCAATATTTCTATATAATTTCCTTGATATGTAAATTTGGTGCTTATTAGCTAATGAACATTTAAAGAGTGATAAATCTAACAGTACAAAGTTCACAATGTTTTGTCCCTAGCCTATCATTATTTTTCAGCTGCATGTACAAGGGGGGAAGATGATTTATTGATCACTATAAAGACTTAACATTGTTTTGTGCTGAAGTAGTCATATTTTCAAGGGGTGAAACCATCTCATACACAACAATGAAGGTAGTTAGTCATAGACCTGGAATGAGAACATATGGGGATCAGATACTTCTAGTTAACTGAGTACTGCTGTGTGTACATGGGATCCTTCAACTGAGGTTAAGCAATGGAAACTAGACCAGAGGAAAACTAAGATATTTATGTTAAGTACAGCTTTTAAAACAAGCTAATAAGGCTTCCCAATTTTACTAAAGCATACTTGTACATAAAGTAGCTAACGCCTCGCCTTTGTCTGTCACCTGTAACCTTGATTGTTCTTTCTAATCCATTCTGATTTTTTAAATAAACATGAAAAGCAAAAAAAAAATATGTCCGCATTAAAACTTATGCATCAATGTTCATAGCAGCATTGTTCGTAATAGACAGAAAGTGGAAACAACCCAAATATCCACCAATGGATGAATTGATAAACAAATGTGGTATATATCCATAAAGTGGAATATTATTTGGCCATAAAAAGGAGTTAATACTGAGGCACTGGCTGGGTAGCTCAGTTGGTTAGAGCATCATCCCGATATGCCAAGGTTAAGGGTTAGATCTCTGGTCTGGGCACATGCAAGAAGCAACCAATTAAAGCATGAATGGTCAGAGCAACAGTTTGATGTTTCTCTCCCTTCTTTTCTCTCTCTCTTTCTCTCTCTCTCTCTCTCTCTCTCTCTCTCTCTCTCTCTCTCTCTCAAATAACTTTTTTTAAAAGGAGTAAATACTAAAACGTGCTACAATATGGATGAATCTTAAAAACAATATGCAAAGTGAAAGAAGCCAGATACAAAAGATTACATATTATATAATACCATTTATATGAAACTAGATACCTGGTGCATGAAATTCATGCAATGGTTGGGGGGGGGGTCCCTCATCCCAGCCTGCGCCCTCTCCAATCTGGGACCCCTTAAGGGATCAGGCCTAAACAGGCAGTTGGACATCCCTCTCACAATCCAGGACTGCTGGCTCCCTGCAGGCCCGGTCCTCCCAAACTGCTCTCCCCTGCAGACCTGCCCCCCCGCAACTACCCTCCTCTGAGGCCTGGTCCATCCCAACTGCCCTCTCCCTGCAGGTTTTATCCCCCCTCCTGCCCTACCCTGCTGGCCTGGTCTCCCCCAACTGCCCTCCTCTGCTGGCCCGATCATCCCCAACTACCCTCCCCTGCAGGCCTGGTCTCTCCCAACTGCCCTCCTCTGCTGACCTGGTCACACCTAGCTGCCCTCTCCTGAAGGCTGGTCCCCCCACAACTGCCCTACCTTGCAGGCTTGGTCCCCTCCAACTTCCCTCCCCTGCAGGCCTGGGTCCCCCACAACTGTCCTCCACTGCATTCCTGCCTCCCCAACTGCCTTCTACTGCAGGCCTGGTCCCCCCCCCCCACCTGCCAACTGCCCTCCTCTGCTGGCCTAGTTACCCCTAACTTCCCACAATTGCCCTCCCCAGCAGGTCATCTTGTGGTGACTATCTTGTGGTGGCCATCTTGTGTCCACATGGGGGTAGCCATCTTTGGCCACATAGGGGTGGCTATCTTGTGCCCTGGTGTGATAGTAAATTTACATATTACTCTTTTATCAGATATTATATCCATAACAGACAAATCTATAGAGATAGAAAGTAAATTAGTGACTGTCTGGAGCTAGAATGGGGGGTTGTTAAAGGATATTCAATTTCTTATTGGGGATAATGAACATGATCTAAATTTGACTGTGGTGATGGTAGCACGATCCTGTGAATATTCTAAAAACCACTTAATTGTACACACTTTAAATGAGTGACTTGTATAGTAATAAAACTATTACCAAAAACAAGTTATCAGAATAGAAATGGTTTTTTGTTTGTTTTCATCATTGCCATCTATTTTGTCTAGATGACTGTAAATTAAATGTGATATAATTTTTGCCTCCAGGTGGGGATAATGGAGGTTCTCAGGTAAAGCACTAGATTATATTCTAAAGAACTTCCTGGTAGGGAGGAGAAAATTCAATTTGGAAACAAACAAAGGTGGAGGACTGAGATTCACAAATTTGGTAGAGAACAAAAATTAATTTGAAATTTCACAAAAAATATGGTGGTGTTTTTGTTTCACTTTTTGGTATGTTTTTTGTTGTTGTGGTCGGAGGGGGGGGTTACAAGATAGTATCTGTCACAGAGCCAAGTACCAACTAGCTACACCTTGTGTGTGCTCCTTGAGCATTCTTCTAGAGAATATTAAAAGGCTACCAAAACTTATGACATTTTATTAAAAATTCCAGTTATTTTGCCTGTGTTTTGCACATTCACAGTCCTAGTCATGAAATGGATGGTTTCATGGCTAAATCTCTGATTACTCCCCATCAAGACAAGTCAGAGAACAGCTCCACGAGAAAAAGTCAGGATCCCAATTCCCATGGAGCATCCAAGCTCCCACCTCTGTACAGGAAACAAGAGACACTGGGTGGGGAAACTTCTGGAACAGTGTGACCGCCTTTACCACAATCTCCAAGAAAGTGAATGGGAAACTTTTTTCCCCCTCCCATGGATTTAACAGTGATCTACTAAATGCAGCCCATCTTAGACCTGAAAACCTTTTCTTCTTAAACTCCTACTCATGGTAATAACTTATCCCCTGAAGACAAGTTCTCAAATGAAAGTCAATACTGACTGCAAAGTACTTCATAGGGCCCACGCATGAGTCAACAAAAATAATTACCTTTTAACCTTTCTTTTTAATGATTTTCCATAAAAGGCATAAAAGGACACTGCTTTCTGAAATTATAATTTGAAAATTAAAATATAACTCTCTTAACCCACACTCTGTGAGGAAAGCAGTCCTTCGTTTTTGGTGTCATAGGCCCTTTGGCAATCTGGTAAAACTTTATAGATCCATTTTAGAAATGTTGTTTTCAAATGCGAAAATAAAACAGACTTGATTACATGGGAAGCCAATTATTATATTAAAACTGTTATTAAGATGTTATACTAATCTGTAATATGGTAATACAGAGTAGGGAAAAAGTAGGTTTACAGTTGTTCATATGGAAAATAATCCTATATAATAAAGAATATGCAAATTGACCCTCATGCCCTCACACAACATGGCCACCCCCATGTGGTCAAAGATAGCTGCCACAAAGTGGCCAGCAGGGGAGGGTAGTTGTGGGCGACCAGGTCTGCAGAAGAGGGCAGTTGGGGGGGGGGTGGGAACCAGGCCGACAGGGGAGGTAAGTTAGGTGTGACCAGGCCTGCAGGGGATGGAGGTTGGGGGAAAACCAGGCCAGCAGGGGAGGGCAGTTGGGGGTGACCGGATTGGCAGGGGAGGGCAGTTGGAGCCAATCTGGCCGGCAGGGGAGCAGTTAGGGGTTGATCAGGCTGACAGGGGAGTGGTCAGGGGATGATCAGGCTGGCAGGCAGGTGAGCAGTCCCAGATTGTGAGAGAGATGCCCGACCGCCTGTGGGATCAGGCCTAAATGGGCAGTTGGACATCCTCAAGGGATCCCAGATTGGAGAGGGTGAAGGCTGGGCTGAGGAACACTCCCAACCCCCCAGTGCACGAATTTCATGCACTGGGCCTCTAGTACAATAGTAATAATGTAAGAATGAACTGTGTTGCCCTGACTGGTTTTGCTCAGTGGATAGAGAGCATTGGCCTGTGAACTGAAGGGTCCCAGGTTCGATTCTGGTCAAGGGCATGACCTTGTCTGCGGGTACATCCCCAGTAGGGAGTGTGCAGGAGGCAGCTCATCGATGTTTCTCTCTCATTGATGTTTCTAACACTCTATCCTCTCCCTTCCTCTCTATAAAAAAATCAATAAAATATATTCAAAAAAAGAATACTGTGTTTCACATACTCACAATTGTAAGCCTACTTTTGCCTCACCCATAATATGTATGAATACTTATTATGGCATTAAGTTTCAAGAACTAGCAGAAACTCTAATAACTGCCAACATTTTGACAAAGTGATTAGCATAAAGGACATTTCAAAATATCTGCAACAGCTGTGATGTAGTATGAAACTGATTTATTGATGACAAAGTCACAGGTGAGGGCTCATAGTGCTGTGATTAGCTGCCTGCATTCATTACTTGATGAAAATGCTAAATATTGTTAGTCAAAATAAAGCACTGTTTTTTTCCATCCAAGGTTAGAGTCACCTTGGTTTCTATCCACAGATCCCATGGAGATCTGAGACACCGGGTAAAGAATCATGTTTAAAAATGAGTAATAACCTAAGATGTGAACCCTTCTCAGAGGAATGCGAATTTTCAGGTATCTGCAGACACCATTTAGAATATTTTCTTTATAAACGACATAGATACAAAGGGTAGCGATTTTTGGTTTTTGGTTTTGAACGCCAATGCCTTGTACCCAGCACATAAGAAAGTTAATATCAACAAATAAATAGCATCTACACCTGGGATAAAGGAAATAACCCACGTTCCCTTTTATTCTGGACATGCTTTTGACATAAATCCTGTTGTCAGACTTGGCTGACTCCCTGGAATTTTATCTGGACTAGCCCTTTACCATGGGAGAGAAAGCAAAATTTATATTCACCACAGAATTTACCCTCTGCCTACCTCCTACACTTCTTGTGATTGTTCTCAGATTTCTTAATCAATATTGAAGCAAGCAAAATCTCCTGTGGCTATGAATTTGGCACCCTTAATGGTATCCATGGAAACGCCCTAATTGAAAACATTCAGTTCCCATTGGATCTTCTTATCCCATGAAGCGTTTAAGAGAATTCATTTAAATCCTCCCACATATTTGACACCCTATAAAGAGTCTTGCAGTGCTAGGGAATATAGATACAGTATGGGGAATGGGCAACCTATAACATGAGCATTCAAAATAATTCTAAGAAACTGCTTATGGGCATTCAAAACCCTGACTAGGATGTGTTTGCAAGGCTTGGTAAATTTAGTTTTTTGTCTGTAATATAAATGACACTATCAAGTTAGGCAAAGCTTATCAGAAATTTCCTTTTACTGCATTAAAAACTTACTGTTTATTAACTTATGCCATAAGAGATAAGGTATTAGAAACTGGGAGACCCTTGGTTTCTCACCTTTCCTTTGTACATGTTATTAAATGGCTGACAATTTCTAGTTAGAATAAACATTGCTTCTCCCGTTTTAAAGATCCAGTGCTACAAATAATAAATACAGGATCATAAAAAGACAAAGCTCTCTAATTTTTCTCTTATCCAAGGCACATCTGTTTTGTGTTATCAATAGGTACTAGGGAAAAAGAGTAGAGAATCGGATTCTGCCAGTAAGAAAAGCCATTTTGTCTTTTTATACCTCTTCTTCCTAATGTGTAAAATGGGAGTGAGGATGTCATGGCCCTCTTCAACCAAAAATTTAGGATTACTGCAATTGAATCCAAGCCTTTCCCTCACCCATTCCACATCCCAGTAATGCTCCTCCTTCTGGTACTCAAGTTCACGCAGCAGGAGTGGCTCAAAAAAAAAAGAAAAGAAAAGAAACACAAGGGCACAGAGAGAGCATGGATACCAGCCAAGGCTGACAGAGTTTTAATAACCTGGGATTAGGAAAGCTGTGCAAATATATTTATTATCAAGATGTTTCAATTTGTTATTATTATCAGCTTATTTTTATTGAGCAAAAGGTCTTCTGTGTTCTTGCCAGATGGCCAGGAGAACATTAGGAAACCATTTCTGAAGGATGGTCCTCAGTAATCCAAAGCAAGCCAAAAAAAAAAATGAACTTCCTGCTTCATGAACAACCCATCATCCACACACAAAAGCAGAGGAAATGAAGTGTTGCTTCTTCAATTTCTACCCTGACGGGGTTATAAATATAACAAGATAAGATGATAAATATCACAATCCCAATGCCAAATATATCCGCCGATAATAATTGAATTTAAAATAGAGGCTTTCATTTCATCACCACCCTGTAAGAAGTACAACTACCCAAGGACCACCGTGATGTGAGAAGCCTAAGCTGTGTGGAGAAGCCTCAGAAGATGAGACACCACGTGGAGAGACTAGCCATGGACACTGAGGAGCTAGCTATTCCTATGAGTAAAGAAGCCACCTTGGAAATGAAACCTCCAGGCCCAGATGTTCAACCAACACCACCTAGAGTAGAGATGAACTGCCCAGCTGAGGCCTTCTGAAATCCCTGACCTACACAAATATGAGAATTGTTACTATAAGCCACTCAGTTCTGGGTGGGTTTTTGCAGACAGCAATGGAGAATCAAAACAGTCATCACCTCTTGCATGAGCTTTGGTGCCATCAGAGAAGCAGCAGTGAGGTAGCCTAACCAGTCTTCAGACAAGAGTGAAAAATAAACAGGTGTCCTTCTAGCTGGACCAGACCTCAGAGTCACTTATCCTTAACCCTCAGGTAGAACTCAGTTACTACAAGAAATAGATCTCCTAACTTCTAGCCAACTCATCCCAATAAGAATCATTAAACCCCTAGAGGCACTAATGGTGAAAGGTTACTTCATTCAAATAAGATCTCCCAAATGCAGAAAGCCTGGAGTAGGACCCAAAAGTAATTGCTGACTCTTAAGATAAATAAGCTCTTGCCTCTAGGAATCTTCCCCAACTAAGTGATTCCCCTGAGAAATCCTATAAATTGCTTGCCATGTACAACGGGTATGCATTCTATCAATATACTAATCTCTCAAGAGCAAGACACAGGTTACTCCTAGAATCTGTCTTCCAGCTATAGCCCACCTGAACCAAGGAATCTGCTAAGCATCTCTAGGCCTTGTCAATCTTAATAAGGAAATGAAACAGACACCCAACACCACACAGCAAAGGATTAGGTGAATCATCCAGGCAATTTTATTATTTGAGTATTTTTAAACTTATAGTCATTTCTTCAGCTCCAGCAAACCGGGACATGTGGCTGTGCTATCTGTATTCTACGGTGCTATTAAAATTATTTCTAATAAGTATTCCTGTCATAGTTAGAATGATTGGGAGTGGGTGAGCCCTTGAAGAACACTGGGAAATGTTACTAAGAATAAGGAGCCCTTCCTACTCTGCAGTCTTTTACCGTTTTGTCCTGAAATACTCTTTCGAGGGAAGTTACTTCTGTTAACATTCTTTATGGACCAAGAAATAGGGACACACAAAGACTGCAGTGAGTAGAATTTATGTCAATTTACATGTATAGATACCCATTCAAGCCATATACAAAAGTGTAGATGATCTATACAACTGGTTAGATACCCAAGATGGAAAATATTACAGGGAACATAAACTCTGGTCTGCTATACGAGAACAACGTTCGGCAAACTGTGGCTCACGGGCCACATGCAGCTCGCAAGCCGCGGTTTGCCACTCTGTTGACTAATGAGTTTGACGACCACTGCCTTAGGGAAAAACACTTAAAAAAACATTTTAATAATGTACTAATGTCTTTAACCTGAAGTCAAAACTTCTGGGTATGGCCGAAACCGGTTTGGCTCAGTGGACAGAGCATCGGCCTGCGGACTGAAAGGTCCCGGGTTCGATTCCGGTCAAGGGCATGTACATTGGTTGCGGGCACATCCCCAGTAGGGGGTGTGCAAGAGGCAGCTGATTGATGATTCTCTCTCATTGATGTTTCTAACTCTCTATCCCTCTCTCTTCCTCACTATAAAAAAAATGAATAAAATATATATTTTTTTAAAACTTCTGGGTGAGGGTAAATATACATAAAATTTATTAGTTTGCCTTATGCAGTGGTCGGCAAACTCACTAGTCAACAGAGTGGCAAACTGTGGCTCACGAGCTTCAGTTTGCCGACCACTGCACTAGAAGAATAATTTCACTTTTCCTTGCCCTTCTCCCCTTCTAAATACACCAACTTTCAGAATAAAACTGCTTCCTTTACTAAGATTTAGAGTTACTATATAGTAATTCGTGCCAAAATACAGCAATTGTCCTGTAGTGTATGGCAAATAATAATTTTATCATAGTCCAAATATGGGAGAAAAAGTTGAGTGACCTTATCCCAGATAACAGGAAGCTGGTGTTTATTCTACAATATTGTGATTGCATATAAAATGAGGTTACCAGGAGCTAGGGAAGAGGGAATGGAGAATTATTATTTAGTGGGTACAGAGTTTCTGTTTGGGATGATTAAAAAGTCCTGGAAATTCATAGTTGTGATGGTTGCACAACAATGTAAATGTACTTAGTGACACTGATTTATAGATTCAAAAATGATAAATTTTATGTATATTGTACTACAATAAAAAAAATTTAGGGAAAAATGACTTCATGAGGAACTAAAACAGTCATAAATGACTAACTCATGCATTAACATTTCAGTGGTAGAAAATGACTCAAGAAAGAAAAATTAAAAGTTTATATTTATATATATATATATATATATATATATATATATATATCCATCTAAACAGTTTTGAAAACCTTTTTAATAATTTTTCCATCTAAAAACATGAAGCTTAATGGTATTTATCACTGACACTTCATATCTAAAAACACTTCAGACTTAGATAATATTTTAACCAAATGATCAAAATGTAAATCACCAATAAGGGACAATGAGACATCATGTGCTTCCTGATACATTCGTTTCCTAAGGACATATCACTTACGCAGTATCCAGACAAAAATGCAAAATCTTAATATAAACATAAAAGCCCACCAACCAACCCAAATTTGGTGCATTCTACCATACAGTGTCATGAATTGTCATTGTTCAAAATGTCAATGTCATGAAAGACAGCAAAAGGCTTACAGGAAATAGTTCCAAAAGGGAACTAGAGGTCCATGGCAAATAAATAAAATATGTGATCCCTGGCTGGGGACAAATGATGGAATTGAAATACAGGCTGCAGACTACTGTATTAATATTAAATTTCCTGAATCTAAACAGTGACATGTGCTTGTGCACACTTTTCAAGTTTAATATGTCAATGGAAAACTGCTGAAAACAGTATACTGACTAGATACTATAATGCTAAAAAAAAAAAAGAACTATTCATAAATGCTGTAATCTAGTTAGTGAAAGTGTTTATCACATAGGTATGAATTAGCAATTCTGAAACTACTTTATGTGTATACTGAAATTAAACAGATAAATATGTAAGTTTTAACTATCATCTATACTTATAAAAGCCCAGCGACCAAAAGACAGAGTGATTGGAACGACTGGAATGACCAGTCACTATGACAGATACTGAGGCAGCCAACTAGCCTGATCTGGGCCCCAATTGCCCCCCCAACCTCCTGTAGCCCCTCTCTCTAGCCATCCCCACCCTTAATTACCCCCCCACCCAGATAGTGCCCATGGCCCCTCCCCCTAGGTTAGCCCCCCCATAGGCCTCCATCACTGGCCAGGCCAAGGTACCCACCCATGCATGAATTCGTGCACCAGACCCCTAGTACAGGCAGTCCTCAGGTTAGGTCGGACTCAATGTACATCATTTTATGGTTACATTGCCATCTCCCATTTATTTATTTATTTATTTAAAAAGTTCTGGGAAGGTTAATTGGGGGGGGGAGATATGTACTACTATGTGTAATACTTTAAACAATAAAATAATTTTTTTTAAGTTCTATAATTTGAATGTATGCACATATGTGCTTTATGTTTTTTATTATTTATTTGCCACAGGTAAAGGTCAGGTATTGTTATCTTTCTTTTACATTTTTTTTCTGTTTCACTTCATTACTGCTATGTATGTGTTCCAGGTGAATGACTTAGATGCTTAAATAGGCGGGTTCTGACTTATGCCGAAAATTGTGTTACGTCGTGCCATAGGAATGGATCTCCAACGTAACCCAAGGACCTACTGTATATAATAGAGAGCTAATATGCTAATTAGACCAAAGAGCAGAATAACCATCCTGATGACCATCCAGACAAAGCCAGGGCTGCAAGGGCCAAGGCATCTGGGGCTGTGAAGACCAAGGCCCTTGCACAAATATCATGCATTGGGCCTCTAATCTACACTAATAAAAGAGAAACATGCAAATTGACCATCCTTCCACTACACTGACCAGCCAATCAGAGTAAATATGCAAATTAACCAACAAAGATGTATGTTAATTTGCATACACAGGCATGGAATGAAGACTGAAGGCAGCTTAGAAGGAAGCCAAGTGCTGCAGAAGGGAGCGAAGCTGCATAGAGAAACAAGTGGGGCGATGGAGACAGGAGGGAAGCAGGTGGAAGCAGGCTGGGCAGAGGAAAACCCCTATTTCTTCAGCTGCAGGAAGCAGTATTCTTGCAGGAATCTTCCTGCAACGGGCCTCTAGTCCTATATAATAAAAGCCTAATATGCTAAGTATGTGGTCGTCCAGGCATCTGTTGAACCAATAAAAGCACAATATGCTAATGATATACTAAGGCCATTTAATCACTCACTATGATGTGCATTGACTACCAGGGGGCAAACAATCGACCAGTCGACCAGTTGCTATGACGTGTACTAACCACCAAGGGACAGACACTCGGACCAATAGGTTAGCTTGCTGCTGGGGTCTGGCAGATCAGGAGTGAGCGAGATGGGTTGGACACACCCTGAAGCCCTCCCACAGTCCCTCCCTGGCTGGCTACCTCCCACATCCCTCCCCAGCCCCAATCATGCACTGGTAGGTCCCTTGGCCAAGCCCATACCCTCTCACAATCCAGGACCCCTTGGGGGATATTGGAGAGCCAGTTTGGCCCAATCCTGCAGGCAAGGCTGAGGGACCCCACTGATGCACGAATTCGTGCACCAGGCCTCTAGTTAAGGCATAAAAGAGCAACTTAATCTCAAATGGTTTAGGATGGATGGATAGATAGATACCGTGTTTCCCCGAAAATAATACATCCTCTGAAAATAAGACCTACTTGCAGGTTTCCTTCTGAGTGAAATATAAGGCATCCCCCCGAAAATAAGGCCCAGGCCCTGTCTCAGAATGAAGATTAATTTACCGTAAACTGGTCGCTAGGGCCGCCCCAACTGGTGTCTAGCAACCAGTGACATTACATGGAGTACTGACGTCACTGCTGTGTGAATGGAGAGAAATCAGCATGGAAACTTTGTGAAACCTAAACTGCAAGAAGTTGTGACTTGGGTGAAGAATTAATGGGAGAAAAATCACTGACAGTTGCATTGCAAATGCACTGCGAGCAGGCTAAATTGACAAGAAGTACTCATTTAAAGACAGTGCTATTGCTAAACATGAGATTTGGTCCACTTATTCTGAAAGAAATGGAGTCACAAGAAATTCACCAGGAAATTCAGGAATTGGATTGTTATGATGATGTTCCAGAAGATGATGACATGATTGTCATTGAATAAATGAGTAAATTCTTGATACTGTAGGATTCACAGTTTGTCTGGTTTGTGTTGACAACTACCATACTACCGTACCGTATACAGGTAATAAATGTCCTTTATTTTCATTTAACAATAAATGTGTACCGCATTCTTCTTCATGGAAAAATAAGCATCCCCTGAAAATAAGACCTAGTGCATCTTTGGGAGCAAAAATTAATATAAGACACTGTCTTATTTTCGGGGAAACTGGGTAGATAGATGATAGATAGATAGATAGATAGATAGATAGATAGATAGATAGAGGAGGAAGGGAGGGAGAAAAAGGAAGGGAGGGAGGGAGGGAGGGAGGAAGGGAGGGAGGGAGGGAGGGAGGGAAGGAGGGAGGGAAGGAGGGAGGGAGGAAAAGGGAGGGAGGAAACTTATGGAAGAAATAAAATGAGGCAAATGTTAAGTATATCTAAGTAAAGGGTATGCAGATTTCTCGTTACTATTCTTGTAACTTTTATATCAGTTTGAAATTACTTCAAGATAAAAAGTTTAGCCTAGGTTCTTGAATCACTACATGACAGAAAACCACCTACAGAAGCAGAAATACCCACACTAGGGAAAAAAGCTTCTACTGCATTAAGCCCCTGAAAGTTAGGGTACACAGCTGCTAGTGTTATACTAAACAATATGATTACACTAAACAATATCAATTAACTTTAGTGTAATTGATCTTTGCTTCTTGTAGGGTACAGCTCTAGTTTACTTAATCAAATATTTATCACAAATACTCCAGGAAATTATATGAAATAAAATGAATGTAGATACACCAATAAAAGTCAATGGGCAAAAGTCTGAGGAGAAATAGGTTATTTTCATAATCCTCAGAACATTTCCCCCAAGATACTTTAACTACAAGAGGAAAGATATTCTGATCAATACTCTTCAAACGTGTCATGAAAGACAAGATTAAGAAACTATTACAGACTAGGTGAGTCTAAGGAGAAATAACTAAACCCAAAATGAAATCCTAGATAGTATCCTGGAGCAAAAACAGATCACCAGTTGAAAAAACTAATGAAATTTGAATAAGGTCTATACTTTAGTTAATAATATTGTACCAGTGTTAATTTCCTGTTCTTGATCATTGTACTACATTAAGTAAGATGTTAACATTAAGGAAATAGGGTGAGGAATATAAGAGAATTCTCTGTACTATTTTTGCAAGTCTTCTAAAAGTCATTTTCTGGCCCAGCCAGCTTGGCTCAGTGGTTAAGCATGGACTTATGAACCAGGAAGTCAAGATCTGATTGCCAGTCAGGGCACATGCCTGAGTTGTGAGACTGATCCCCAGTGGGGGTCATATAGGAGGCAGCTGATCAATGATTCTCTCTCACCATTGATGTTTCTGTCTCTCCCTCTCCCTCTCTGAAACCAGTAAAAATATAAAAACTAAATTTGTTTTCTGTAAGCTTATTTCTTGACTAATTGAACATTCTTACTAGTTTCCACATACATGGTAACCTCTACTCCCACTGAAAACTCCAGTAGAACAAAAATGCAGGGATTTTTAAAAGCTTAAACCTACAAGAAAAAGAGAAATTTCTCAAGAAAGAACAAAATTATGGTGGTAAGAAAACAGAAGGAGCTCTGGCCGAGTAGCTCAGTTGGTTAGAGCACTGTCACTATAGACCAAGGTTGTGGGTTTGATTCCCAGTCAGGGCACATACAAGAAGCAAACAATGAACTCTCCAATAAAAATCAATAAAAAAAGAAAACAGATGGACATATAGTGACTGCAAGAAATGGGAACCAAGAAGTCAATTCATACACCAGACTCTGACAAACGACCTAGTGAGGTGTAAACACAGCTAGAAGCAGGAGAATAAAAGCATTTCAAACCTAAGACACCATTATTTCAGGTAGCACTAACAAAGCATTGCCAAGTAAGATATGATATAATACTTTACCACCTAGAATTTATCTTAGACTTATTTTACAGGGGCCCTTTTAGACCTAGATATTTCACTTATCATTCATATATACATAAAAATGAAAATAAGTTGTAGTACAATGTATATCAAACTTTCGGGTCTAAAATGCCCATCCATACATGGCATTTTCTCATGAGAGTTTTCTAAAATTCTTACAACTAGAGTGAATTTTATTTCAGCACCAGGATGCTATTACTTATATGTAAGACAAATTGCTAGAAGAAAAATAAGAGCATGACAATACGTTTAAGTTACTGTTCTAAGAAACTGCCCGAATTTTTTTCGAAGGAAAAAAATTAATATTAGGGTCAAGATTCCATCCTTGGCTACATGTGAGGCCAACGTTAAAACCAACAGGGGAGCTGACTTTCAACAAGGATCTGTTCCATTCCATTTGTGAAACTACAAGAAGTTAATATTTGATAAGCAGCTCAGAGCTCCTCTATTCCACCTAACCACTTGTTACTTCTTGGTTTAAAGTTCAAGGCACTTAGGCAGAAACATTTGTTCAAGAACTAGAGAATTAGCCCTACCGGCATGGCTCAGTGGTTGAGCATCGATCTATGAACCAGAAGGTCACAGTTCAATTCCCAGTCAAGGCACATGCCCGGGTTGCAGGCTCAATCCCCTGTGTGGGATGTGCAGGGCACAGCCAATCAATGATTCTCTCTCATCATTGATAGTTCTCTCTCTCTCCCTTCTCTCTGAAATCAATAAAAAAATTTAAAGAATTAAGAGAATTATACTTGTCCCCCCACCCAATCTTGTATTGCACACCCTGTAGCACCACCAGAAAGACCCGCTTACTTATCACCATGAGAGGTGGCTCCAATCATATTTACTAGACCTGCAAAGGAAGGTTATAATTCAAAATTAAATAGAGCACCACTACCTGCCTATTCCAGATAAAATTCGATTTTGAAAACTGATGGGGGGTGGGGGAAACAGATCCAGAGACATCAAAACATGCAACAGACTGACATATTTTAGAGGGAAGGAGCAAGTGGGAAGAGATTAACCAAAGAAGTTATATGCATATATGCATAGCCCATGGACAAACAATAGTTCAGAGGGGGCAGGAGGGGGTAGAGGGGTTCAATGGAGGATAAAATGGGGACATCTGTAATACTTTCAACAATAAAGATTGTTTAAAATTTTTTAATTACATTTTGAGAAAAAAAATCAATACTCATTTTGATTTCTCAACTTTAAACAATGGAATGCTGACAAAGCACCCTCCTATACATTCACCCAACCACCTGTCACCAACATCAGCCTCTAACACAAAGGGCTATTTTTATGTAGTGCCCTACAGAGATAGGTAATATCCCATTGCCATGGCAACAAGTTTTCCAGAACATACATTAACCCATGAAGAATGCAAAAGAGAACAGAGCTGTTTCTTTGCATTTGCCTTTACTTTACAGTATATGAGGATAATTCTAAAAAAAAATGTAAGGCCTCGGTTAGCTCAATAGGCTTTGATGAGTCTGAGCAATGTACATACAAAGAAATCCTATGTGGATACACATATACATACAGGAATGCTATCCTTCTGGGAAAGAAAAAAGCCAAAGTAATGCAAAGCCATAACCCTATATCTTATAACTAGAGACCCATTGCACGAAATGCATGTGCTGGGGGGTCCCTTAGTCAGGGAGCCTTCAGGTGATGACCAACTGTGGGGAGCGGGCCTAAGCCAGTAGTCCAGACATCCTTAGCACTGCCATGGAGGCAGAAGAGGCTCCCACCATCACCCTTGTGCTCACCAACCTTGATCTTCACTTCTGGCCAAGGGGTGCTCCCCTGTGTGAGCACACTGACCACCAGGGGACACTCCTGGATTAAGCATCTGCCCCTTGGTGGTCAGTGCATGTCATAGCAACTGGTAGTTCTGCTGTTCAGTCAATTTACATATTAGCCTTTTATTATATAGGATATGCTTTCTACTCCTCAGAACTAATTCATCTCTGGCCCTAATGCGACCTTTCCACCATGTGCAGCTTACTCCTGGCATAATCTCCAATGCTCTGAACAAGAACAAGCATTGCAACTCATGAAACTGCCCCACTCTGATCAAAAAGCACAGATGCTCCATAACCAAACGCAGACAGACAACCCCACGGTCCTCAAGGTTTCCCTAGATAAGTGCAAAAAGCTGCTCAGATGGGTCAGTTGTTCCTGTCCAATCCTCTCCAGTGCCTCCTAGAGGTCAGACACCTAGACCTTACTTGGCACAAATGGACTTCCCTCTCTCCCCACACAAGCCATGCCCCATTTTCTGTAGGATTCAACGCAGCGGTTGTAGACTGTGCTGGCCTTCCTCTAAATGTTCCCGAGGCACTCTCAACCCTTCTTTATCCCCTCTTCCCATGAGGCTGGCCTCTATAAGCTTCAACACCCAGTCTCCCCAACATCCCCATTGATGTTTCCACTGACTTCCACTTGGGTGAAGACAGTGAGAGGCACTTCATCACATCAGATGGCAGGAAAGTGCGTTATCTGCCCCCCACCATTCCCTCCCTGGACACAGCTCTGGCAATGGCTGCATTCTCCTATACCACTGTGTCTATTTGGGAGCCACCTTTCAGAGCTCCAGCACCAATATCCCTTCCCCTGGTCACCTCAGATCTATGGAAGGCACCGGCTTCCTGCTTTTGCTAATCTCCATG
The DNA here is from genome assembly GCA_963924515.1 of Vespertilio murinus. Taxonomy (NCBI): domain Eukaryota; kingdom Metazoa; phylum Chordata; class Mammalia; order Chiroptera; family Vespertilionidae; genus Vespertilio; species Vespertilio murinus. The sequence continues at coordinate 5,885,190 of OZ004710.1, read as the reverse complement.
CCTCAATGCCCCTGCTTTTAGTAAAACCGTCTGAGCTTGCTATTTCTTACAGGGCCCTGACTTTATTTTTTTTAATATATATACTTTTATTGTTGATAGCACTACAGATGTCTCCATCCCCCACTTTGGGGTCCTGAATTTCTGATGGCTTACTTGGCTTCAAAGGTTGATCAACTTTGACCCCATGCTGTCTCTAGGCTTCACCATGCCACAGAAGCTCCTTAGGAAATGGCCCAAAACCCTTCCTTCCTTCCTTCCTTCCTTCCTTCCTTCCTTCCTTCCTCTCTCTCTCTCTCTCTCTCTCTCTCTCTCTCTCTCTCTCACACACACACACACACACACACACTCACCCTTTAAGGAAGAATCCCAACATTGACACAGAATTGCTATGAAAACAACAGCCTCTTCCTTAAGGCAGCATCAGAAAACTTCCCTTTCATTTTTAGTTTGTCCCTTCAACAAAGACTGACTTTCAACCCAAATAATTATGAAAGGTCTTGCCAGAAGGCAGTTGTCTCTGTGACCTTGGTGAAGTTACTGAATTTCTGCACCTCCACTTTGTTTTCTTCGAATTGGAGACAATAATACCTCTAGTAGTTTGGTTTGTGAGAATTAAATAAAATGAACTTGTGCCAAGTTATAGGACAAGGCCAAGTACATGGCAATCAGTAAATAAATGGTAGCTGCTACTATAAAGGTTTTCATCATATAGCTACAACCAGAGTACATTTTTGCGGCAGGGGACACTTTGCAATGTCTAAAAACATTTTTAAATAAAAATTTTTATTGTTCATATTATTACAAATGTTCCTCATTTTCCCCCTCTCCATTGCTCCCCTCCACCAAGTTTCCATCCCACCCTCTGCCCTTTCCCCATCCCCCATTGTCCTCATCCATAGGTGCAGTTTATGTTCAGTCTCTTCCCACTACCTCCCACTCCCCATTTCCCCGAGAATCATCAGTCCGCTCCCCTTTCATACCTCTGATTCTATTATATTCACCAGTTGATATTGTTCATCATGATTTTTTCTTCCCTTGGTTTTTAGATTCACTTGTTGATAGTTACATATTTGTTGTTCATAAATTTTTAAGGTATTATATGTGTACATAGCTTACCATTGCTCCCCCACCTCCCATTCATGCCCTCCCTCCCCAGAGTTCTGTGTTCATTGGTTGTACTTATGAAAACATTTTTTGTTTTAGCATCTAGGGGAGGGACAGACACTGGCATCTAGTGGGTAGAGATGGCATCTAGTGGGTGCTGCTAGACATCCTGACCCAGACCAAAGTGTCGATAGTGCTGAGGTAGAGAAATCTTGACCTAGAACAATGAATAAATTAACAGAATCTAAAACATCCACATGCTAAAGTGCGCCTGCTTTACTTCCATTGCCATCTCTCCGTAGTAGGACTATGAATGTACCAGGGTGGACGCAAAGGAGAGGAGATGAAACATTTTAAATTGGAAAGAGATCCTAAAGAAAAAGAAAGGGAAAAAAAACTAAAAAAGCAAGCACACCAAACATCTCCAGGGGCAAAAAGCTGTTCACATATAATCATGTTTTTCACAAGGCTGACCCTGAAGTAAGGGAGAAACAAAGAGATTATTATATTAAATGTGTTCTTTTGCAGGCATGGGGCAAACATTGCACATTTAAGAAAGCCTGTTTAAAAAAAACAATTTGTAATTGCTGGCATTTATGGGTATACTTCATTTAGTCAGGAAATTAACACAGGTGAATCATTTAATTACCCCCAGGAGGCCGAACAAAGATATTTTTCTGTAAAGCAATGGCAAAGTGTTAGAAATGAATTAAGTCGAAACCAACGTTTACTACTAGCCTAATGTTAATAGCCTCTCCTGGCCATGAATTAATTCTAAAGATAGCTAGGTTTCTCTAGTCACTTAAAAATCACTTCTTCCTTCACGTTCTGGTCTAGACAGTGTTGAAAGTAGAAATAATAGTGGTAAATAAAAGAGGCCCAACAGCCAGCTGGCACCTGCCCTGGAGTGAGGCGGAGCTGAGAGGGCCAGATAGAAAGGTCAAGAGCACAGGGAGCTCAAGGCCAAGACTACAGGGTCTGCAGAGACTGCAGCGTAAGATCCTAGAGGAAGCAGAGCATTCATTCACTGAGGGCTTCCTTCCCCATTGTGAGACACACTAGAGGGGGAGGGAGCTGGGCTGGCCAGCAGTGCTACTGCCATTCTGACTTTGGAAATAATGAACTCCGAAAACTGGAATTTCTAGTCCTGACACCTCAGAGCAGGGCTTCTTAACCACTTTTGTGCTGTGGCCCCCTCTGGCAGTCTACATGTGCCTCCTCTCAGAATGTTTCTAAATGCATAAGATTAAACATTTAAAATACATTTTTAATTTCTTTATTGATTATAGTATTACATATGTCTCCTTATCTCACATAGGATTACTAGTATAAACAAAATGTATTGAAATGCGGCTATCAAAATATTTTAAAAAAACAAAACAAGTTTCTGGTAGTACCACATTTGTTTCTTTATTAACACAATGAGTAAGATCAGCCAAAGTGTCTAAACTATTGTAAATTGTCGCCGAAACCGGTTTGGCTCAGTGGATAGAGTGTCGGCCTGCGGACTGAAAGGTCCCAGGTTCGATTCCGGTCAAGGGCATGTACCTTGGTTGCGGGCACATCCCTGGTGGGGGGTGTGCAGGAGGCAGCTGATCGATGTCTCTCTCTCATCGATGTTTCTGACTCTCTATCCCTCTCTCCTTCCGCTCTGTAAAAAATCAATAGAATGTATATTTTTAAATCTTTATTAAACTATTGGAAATTGTCATTGAATTATTTGAAACAACTGTAATATGATTTTTTTAAATATCCTATTTCTACCAGTGATAAGGTCACAGGTACTGCTAATTCTCCTGTGGTTTGTTGGGTACACACATAATAGAAAGAAATGCTCCATTTCAGTCAGGGTCAGTATAAAGATGTATTTTTCCCACATCTAAATTCACAGCCCCTGGCCTAGACTCTGCTTTGGAGTATTCTGTGCTGGAGTGGGCATGGAAGGCATTCACATCTGCTTTTGCACTTTTTTCCTGCCTCCTACTAGTTGAGAGGAAAAACAAGCTGCTAAAATTGGAAATAATAACTTAGAAGATATATATTTGCCAGTTCTACTTGGCATAAGAAAATGAATTATGTATGCAAGTGTTTTTAGGAAGATAAAGAAATCTGAAATGAGTGGTGAAGCGATATATGCATATTCTGGCCGCAAAAAAAAACTAATCAGAATAATTTTCTGCTTCAGAAAACTCTGCAAGGCAAGTGTGGTGCAAAGACGCTAAGGTGCCTCTCACCCCAAATAATTCTCACTTCCTGGTGTCTGTGCTTTTGTAGAATCCTCTCTCCTGCTGAGTGCAGACAGAACCTGTGACTTGCTTCTAACCAACAGACTTTGGCAAAGGTAATAGGATGTCCCTCATCTAAGTCAATTGGAGAGAATCTCCTACTGACCTCAGAGGAACAAACAGGCATGTTATGAACTGCCTATGGAGAGGGCCATGTGGCAAGGAACTGCGGTGTGGCCTCTAGGAGCTGAGGGCCTTAGTCCTAAAATCACAAGGAACTGAATTGTACTAACAACCGCATGAGCTTGGGAGAGGTCTCCAAGCTCCAGAAAGGAATGCCGTTCAGCCAACAACTTGAGTTTGACCTTGTAAAACTCTGAATTGAAGACCCAGTTAAGCCATGTCAGGACTCCTGACCCACAGAAATAATGAGATAATAAAACGCATTGTTTTAAGCTGCAATTTAAATTAATGGAAATTCATTATAAAGTAATAGGTAACTAATGCAGTAACCAATGCGGGGGAGGGGGGACAACCAACCTAGTTTGCCTAGGACTGTCCTGGTTTGAAAAACTGAAATCTCCACGTCCTAGGAAACATCTGTCTGGAGCAACCCAGGTTAGTTGGTTGCTGCTATGATCTGAACGTTTGTCCCCAAAAAACTCATATGTTGAAATCCTAATGCCTGATGTGATGGTATAAGAAAATGGGGTCTCATGTGTCCCAGGGGGCCATGTGCCCCGGATGAGCCATGTGTCCCAGGGGGCCGTGTGCCCCGGGAGAGCCATGTGTCCCAGGGGAAGCAGTGGGATCCGGGGGTAGGGGCGGTGTGAACCAGAGGAGGAGCGGACTCTATTCATGTGCTCCTGAGATAGTCACCATAAAACAAGCAGACTGCCAAATGAGGAGCGGATTCTATTCAAGTGGTCCTGAGATAGTCACCATAAAACAAACAGATTGTCAAATGACAGCGGGGAGGGGAAGGAGACCTGGGGGGAGATAAGAGATCAACCAAAGGACTGGTATGCATGAATATAAGTACAACCAACGAACACAGAACTCTGGGGAGGGAGGGCATGAATGGGAGGTGGGCAATGGTAAGCTATGTACACATATAATACCTTTATAAAATAATTTTTTAAAAGAAAATGGGGCCTTTGGGAAATGTGTAGGCAAGGAGGGTGGAGTCCTCATGAATGGGATTAGTGCCCTTATACTAAGAGACCAAAAAGCTCTTTAGCCCTTTCTACTATGTGATGACAGGACAAGGCACCAGCTATGAACCAGAAAGGGGCCTTCACCAGACCCCAAATATGCATATCTTGGACTTCCAACTCCAAAACTATGAGCAATAAATATCTGTTATCTATAAGCAACCAATCTGTAGCAATTGTTAGAGCAGCCCAAACAGACTAAGACAGTTGCCCCACCCATAGACATGTAAAAAAGAACAGAATTATATAATACAAAATACTAGATGCTTGCCTTTAGAAAACAGAAAGTTTCAAAAAACCTGGAAAGGGCCCAAACCTTCTTTAAAAACTTACCAGTAATGCCCGGCCAATGTTGCTCAGTGGTTGAACATCAACCTATGAACCAGGAGGTCACAGTTCGATTTCCGGTCAGGGCACATGCCCTGGTTGTTGGCTCAATCCATAATGTAGAGTGTGCAGAAGGCAGCCAATCAGTGATTCTCTCATCATTGTTTCTATCTCTCTCTCTCTTCCTCTCTGAAATCAATAAAAATATATATTTTTAAAAAGAAATATCAATGTTGCGAGAGAATCATTGATCAGCTGTCTCTTGCATGCCCCACACTCACTGGAGAACAAGCCCATAACCCTGGCATATGCCCTAAATGGGAATCGAACCATGACCTCCTGGTTCATAGGTCAACCACTGAGCGATGCCAGCTGAGCATCTCATCATTAATGTTTCAATCTCTTTCTCCCTCTCCCTTCCTATATGAAATCAATAAAAATATTTTTTTAAAGAAAAAACATCAATGATGAGAGAGAATCATTGATCAGCTGTCTCCTGCATGCACCACACTGGGGATCAAGCCCACAACACTGGAATATACCCTAATTGGGAATCAACCACAGAGCCATGCCAGCTGGGCATCTCTCCCTCTCCCTTCCTCTCTGAAATCAATAAAATTATATTTTTTAAAAAGTTACCAATAATTAGTGAAACAACTTGAGATTTCCTCAAAATCAAATTTCTATACCCTTAAAGTAGGGCAGTCCCTAGCTATAAGTGTGAAACTAGGACAATGCTCAAATCCATCTTATATTTCTAGTCTTCACCTTGTTATTTTTTCCAAATCCCTGTTGGTTTCCCCAATTATTCTAAATCGGTTCTCAAACATTATTATCTTAAAGACTGCCAATGGCTTGATTGCGTAACCATCAATCAGTCTTACCATTTGACCATAGACCAGAGTTACTTTTCTGCCCATATTAAATCCCTGAATATTTAACCTCCTCCAACCAACCCCAGATTTATTCCTTAAATATAAAACCTATAAATCATATGATGTCCGAGGTTTTCTTCAGGATAATACAAGGGGAAAGGAACAAAGGTGGGAATGCAGATGGAATGGAATTGATCATGTATTGATAGTTGTTCAGCCTGGGTGACAAGTGCAGAGGAGTTTAATGAACTTTTCCATTCACTTGTTTGTTTGAAAATTTCCATTTTTAAAAAGGATGAGAAAAAAGCCAATGAAAGCCTAATAAAGATCCTCTAACACTCTCAAAAATATCAGTGTGCAATTTGGTATCTACGAAGGCATTTTTTTTAAATATATTTTATTGATTTTTTACAGAGATGAAGAGAGAGGGATAGAGAGTTAGAAACATCGATGAGAGAGAAACACTGATCAGCTGCCTCCTGCACACCCCCTACTGGGGATGTGCCCGCAACCAAGGTACATGCCCTTTCAGTCCCCAGGCCAACACTCTATCCACTGAGCCAAACCGGTTTCGGCTATGAAGGCACTTTTAATATTTGTACGTGTGTTTAGAACAGTCACCTGGTCATATGACATTCTATATAAAGAAAAATGACACCTACTTCCCTTAGGCATAAAGGTCTCTACAACACCATAATTATGAGTCATTGTAAGAGTGGTTAATGAAGATTTTTTTAAAAGGAAGCATCAGGCCCTGGCCAGGTAGCTCACTCAGATGGTTAGAGTGTCATTATGATACGTCAAGGCTGAGGGTTTGATCTCCAGTCAGGGCATGTACAAGAAACAACCAATAAGGAACAACAAATCTCTCTTTCTCTCTCTCTCTCTCTCTCTCTCTCTCTCTCTCTCTCTCTCTCTCTCTCTTTCTCATCATAGATTTTTTTTAAAAAAAGATATAGCCCTAGCCAGTTTGGCTCCAGTTTGGCTCAGTGGATAGAGCATTGGCCTGTGGACTGAAGGGTCCCAGGTTTGATCCCAGTCAAGGGCACATGCCTGGGTTGTGGGATCAGCAGACATACTCTGAGGGGTCCTTTGAGGGACCTCTCCCTCAGTGCACAAATCTCGTGCACCGGACCTCTAGTTGTTAATAATAGTGTATTGTATAGTTGAAAGTTGCTAAGAGGGTAAATCAAATAAGCTCATCATGAGAAAAAAATTTATAAGTGTGTGGTGATGGATGTTAACTAGACTTATAATGGTAATCATTCCACAATATTAACAAATATATGTTGTATACCTGAAACTAACATAATGCTATATATGTCAATTATACCTCAATTAAAAATAAAGGCATTATTTCAAAACAAAACAAAAAGTGAACTATCAGAAAAATAATTGACTGCTTGAAATATGCACAGCATCCCCAGAGATAGATATTATAAAAGAATCTATACAGTCTGTTAATTCGTTATGTCATACACAAAAGTTGCCAGTTTAAGGCAGACATTTTTTTCTAGAAGCCATATTTCAAATGTTTTCTTACTCAAACTGAAAGATAAAAACATTGGTATTGGAATGTAAGCTCCATGAGGACAGGGATTTGTATTTGATTCATTGCTATAACTATAGCAGCTAGAACAGTGTCTATCTGATGCACAACAGGAACTCAAATGACTCAAATACCCTTCAAACCCAATCCTGACTCCCACCACACCCTATGCCTCCTAGTAAAATACTAGCCACTGAATTCCAATGAGACACTTCACAACCTGGGAAACCCATCACTCCAGCATTTCTAGTTCTTTGTCTTAAAGTATTAAACAAAAACTATTTACCTGTTTCTCAGACACTGATAGTCTCCTTTTTTAACTTGTGTTTCATTCTACCATTTTTCTAGCTAATACTAAAATCCTGCTTTTAAAATAAATCAGCACATGAACATAAATACTCTATAAAGGGTCCAAAAGGCGTTTGAAAATAGGCTATTCTGATGCATTAAAATAATTCAAGCCAAAACCGGTTTGGCTCAGTGGATAGAGCGTCGGCCTGCCGACTGAAAGTTCCCAGGTTCGATTCCAGTCAAGGGCATGTACCTTGGTTGTGGGCACATCCCCAGTAGGGGGTGTGCAAGAGGCAGCTGATCCATGATTCTTTCTCATAGATGTTTCTAACTCTCTATACCTCTCTCTTCCTCTCTGTAAAAAATCAATAAAATATATTTAAAATAATAATAATAATTCAAGATGGCAAATAAGCACATGAAAAGATACTCAAAACCATATGTCATTAGGGAATTGCAAATTGAAAGAACAATGAGCCCTGGCCAAGAGTTGGGGGTAAGAGGAAGAGATGAAGCACAGATGTGGAGCATACAGGATTTGGGGGCAGTGAAAATACTCTGTACGGTATTATAATGATGGATACGTGTCATTATACATTTGCCCAAACCCATAGATTGCACATCACCAAGAGTGAATCATAATGTAAACTATGAACTCTGGGTGATTATGATATGCTAATGTAGGTTCATCAATTGTAACAAATGTACCACTCTGGTGGGGCATGTTGATCATGGGAATAGCTGTGCAGGTGTGGGGGTAAGGGTTATATGGGAACTCTGTACCTTCCCCCCAGTTTTGCTGTGAACCCCAAACTTCTCTGAATAGTCTATTAAAAATATATATACATAGTAATATTATATATTTCAACTGAAAAATATTCCTAAGATAATTCACTTCCATAACAAAGTATAGCAAGTGTAGTGGTTTGTTTTATTCAAAGGAAAAGACAAAATTAAGTATTTTTCTACTTTTTATTTTTTAATTTCTTTATTAAGGTGTTACATATGTGTCCTTATTCCCCCATTATTCCCCCTGACCGCCCCCCCCACTCATGCCCTCACCCCCCTGTGTCTGTGTCCATTGGCTAGGCTTATATGCATGCATACAAGTCCTTTAGTTGATCTCTCACCCTTACCCCCACCCTCCCCTACTTCCCTCTGAAGTTTAATGGTCTGATCAATGTTTCTCTGTGTCTGGATCTATTTTTGTTCATCCATTTTGTGTTGTTCATTATATTCCATAAATGAGTGAGATCATATGATATTTATCTTTCTCTGACTGGCTTATTTCACTTAGCATAATGCTCTCCAGTTCCATCCATGCTGTTGCAATGGTAAGAACTAAAATTAAGTATTTTTATAGAACACTTAATCCAGATTAGATTTTTGCCCTTCCTGAAACATTATGGTAATCTTAATTGTATGCTTATTAAGGAGAACATCTGACTGTTACTATAGAAACTATCTGAGCTAGCTAGTGCTTTCATGATTTGAGCAGTTATACCTGTTGGGCCACTTAATCCTGAACTTACATCTAAATATTTTAAAGAATGGCTAATGTTGCCTAGCCAGTGTGGCTAAGTGGTTGAGCACTGACCCATGAACCAGATCAGGATTTGAGTCCCAGTTTGGGGCCCCATCCCCAGTAGGGGGCATGCAGGAGGCAGCTGATCAGTGATTTTCTCTTGGCATTGATGTTTCTATCCATCTCTCCCTCTTCCTACATCTCTCTGAAATCAATAAAAACATACAGAAGGACAGAGAGAGAGAGAGAGAGAGAGAGAGAGAGAGAGAGAGAGGAAGGAAGGAAGGAAGGAAGGAAGGAAGGAAGGAAGGAAGGAAGGAAGGAAGGAAGGAAGGAAGGAAAGAGGGAAGGAGGGAAGGAGGGAAGGAACTAAGAAAGAAAAACTAATATACCTATAGCGTAGTGCAACTCAAGGTGAATGAAGAATGTGTGTGCACACACACACATATACATACTCAGACACATACCACCACACAACACCAAAGTAGTTGGTAAAAATTAAGTGGCTGTTGGCTGCTGGCTTTGTTTTAATTTCTTCCGATTACATTTTCCTGTCCAGGGTGCCTTTCCTGTTCATTTTCACCTGTAAAAACAATATTGGAGCCCAGCTGATGTGGCAGCTCAGTGGTTGAGCACTGACCCATGAACCAAGAGACCATAATTCCATTCCCTTGGTCAGAGCACTTGCGTGGATTTCCAGCTCGATCCCCAGTGCAGACATGCAGGAGGCAGCTGATCAATGATTCTCTCTCATCGTTGATCTCTCTCCCTCTCCCTCTCTCTCTGAAAATCAATAAAAACGTATTTTCTCAAGGAATATTGGGCTGTTCTGGTTGTGTTAGGCTAATAGGAAAGAGTACATTTTGTTTTGCTGCCTGAAAAGGGAAGCTTAAAGCTCTGAAATTTACTACAAGCAATCTGATGGTCCCCTTTTGCCAGTCTTTTTGCAAGCAGATTTCCATTGAGCATCAAGAATAGAATCTCATTCATGCAAAGGCACTGTGCCTTGGGTTCTTCTTAATCACGGGAGCATGGCTTCTAACACCGGGAAAGCCCTCTCCCCAACTCCTAAGGAGCGGTCACCCAACATACTCAGATTTAACCTACACACCTTCTCACACTCCCTGCCTTACTAACAACAGCATAAGCCTGCATAGGTGCCCAGCTGTCACTTGCTGTGTGATCTGTCACTTATTCCTCTTGGAGTAGAGAAGTGGTGACAGCATTTAATCAATTGATTATGCTTGGGGGTATTCTGAGGGCCTGATGTAATAGCCACGGTTTGTGTTTGAAGGCACCGACTTTTCCTGTACCTGGTCCAACTCAGCTGCTCAACAGCAGTAGCAGAGCTATCTACATATCAAGGAATTTGTAAAATGTATTGGGTGGCATTGGTTAATAAAATGATGCAGGTTCGGGTATACATTTCTACAACACATCATCTGTGTATTGTATTGTGTTTACCACACCAAGTCAAGTCTCCTTCCATCACCATTTTCAAGGACTTTTTAAGGGACAATCAGCCACGCTAAATTCCGTGAATACTAATTATATTTTCAGAAATCCTGAATGCTAAAAGGCGAAAGATTACCGCATGGCCAAAGTTCCGCTCACATACAGGTATAATCACGGTCCGGCGGTATTAAAAAATACACACATCTACAAACAATGCTATTGCAAGTGACCCTCAGTGCACCTTTGGAATTAGATTTTAAAGTACCACTCCCCACTCTAAATAGCCCATTGACGTATAACCTCACGCTGGCTACTGCTTGTAGCAAAAGCTTCATTTCACGTTTTGGGCCCGTTAGGAAGACTCTCATGACCATTTAGTGCCGGGAACATCAAAAGACAATGCGCTTATCCAGTTGTCGCTCTCCAAGCTCCAAGGAGAGCACGAAACAAAAACAGCATCTGCTGTGGATCATCGCCTCCTCATTTCCCAGGTTGGGAGCGGCCAAAAAGAGGTAGCTGTGACACACATTACTCCCCAGTTCTATTCCCAAGTCCAAGCGATGATGACATGGGCGATACAGCTGTCCCCCACAGTGGACCTCGGGGTCCACTCCAGCCCTAAATTGGAAGCTTGCTCTGTCCTGCCAGATGTCCTCTTGCAGCCCTTGTCCCCGCTCTGCAACTTGTCAATACGCCTTTCCAGTTTAATACCAATGTTCATCAATATGTTAGTAGGCAATATATAGGGTAGATATATAGGTAGAGAGAGAGGCAACGTTTAGTCTTGGGTCCCCGGCCCTATAGACTGTACACATCACACATCCTTCAAGTTCAGATCCCAGCAAGGCACCCTAAGCGCCCACACCTTTCCCACCCACCCAGGAGAGGGAAGGGTAGGAGCCCCGAGCAGAAGTGAAAGCAGACACCAGCCAAAAGGAACACCGCTTCCAGAACGGGGCCAACTTTGGGTCTGGGTGGCTTCAGAGCCCCCAGAAATGGCTGGAGGACCGGAGGGAGGACCGCACCGGCTCAGGGAGGAGGTCGCTGAGCGCACCCAGCACGGCGTGCTGCAGAGGAAGCTGGTGTCCCCCAGGGAACCAGGGCTTCGTCTCGGTTCCCGGCTGCGAAGCCCCTTCCTTGCCACCTGGCCGAGGCCTCCGGGTCCCCGTGAGCAGCCCTGTCGCCCCACCCCTTGTCCCTACACCACCGATCCCCACGGCCCCGCAGGGGCACGGGCAATTACCTGGTGCAGGGTCTCGGCGGGGAGCTGCGACGCCCGAAACAGGTCGGCCACGGGCCCCGCGGCTGCGGTGGCCGCGCTGGGGGCGGCCCTGGCGGCCTCGGGGGGCCCGGACCCGGGGCCCCCACTTGCAGCGCCGGTGCAGCGCGCGAAGAGCTCGGAGTAGCACTGCTGCTCGCCCTCGCTCAGCAGCAGCGGCGGCCCAGAGCCGCAGCCCGCGCCCGCCGCCGCCGCCTCCATCGGGCCTGGAGGAGGGCCCGCCGGAGCGCTGTCCCCGGATCGGGGTGCCGCTGCCTTCCCCGCAGCCTCCGCCGCCCGAGCCTCGGCCTCGGCCGCCGCCCCCACGCCCCGCAGCCGCCGCGGCCTCTTCCTCCCGCCGCCGGCCCCGCCCCCCGGCTTGAATGTTGTGCCTCAGCGGCGCGGCACATGGAGACAGGCGCGGCGCGGGCCAATCGGAGCCTGGGGTCTCGCCCTGGCCCCGCCCCCGGCCCCGCCCCCGCCTCACCTGGTGAAAAACACCGCGCACCTCCCGCCCCGCAGGGGGCCACAGGCTCCGCCCCGCCATCGCCGAGCGGGCCGGGCCGGCCAGCGCCCTTCCAGCGCCCCGTGCACCGGATTGGGGGGGTCTTTGCCGTCAGGCCTGGCCGGGAAGGGACCCACCTGCAGAATGGCTCTCTTCAGGGGGCGGGGAGAGCTGCGGCGTTTGCTCCCCAGGATGCTGGAACAAGTGCCTTCCAGCAAAGGGACCAGGGCAATGAGGCTTCCTGTTTCCACCGCGGCGCTGGTGAGGGCCTGGAAAGCTGAAGGATGGAGATGTTTCGAGCGACTGAGGCCCCAGGGACTCCCCATCGCGTTCAGGGTTGGGCCACTCCGAGAGATGGCTCAAAGCTGGAGCTGAGCCTTCAAAAGGAATAACACTGTTAGTTCGTATTCAATTCTAGAGTAATGGCAATTAAAAAAGGGCCTTGGAAAGAATTGCACGTGAACATGCATTAAGCCTCTCTGGGAAGCACTAACCCAGAGGAGAAAGAGACATCTCTGTGGCCTTCCAAAGGCTGAGGCGGGCGGTGGATGGCTCCTCGTTCCCCTCCTCCGTGTGTGGAGGAGGCCAAAATGGTCAGGGGCTCTCTCCCCTTTCCTCTGTCTCCGGACACCTCCCTGTTCCCCCACCCCTTCGAGCTGAGAGGTCTCTCAGAAGCAAGACTGTCCCAGCCCGGATATGGCTCATGGACAGCGGAAGATTCAGCCTCAGCAGAAAAATGACAAAAAGCAACCTGGACAAAAGAAGGAACAAGGACAGGACCAGAAGGCTGCTGCCGAAGCTGCCTCCTGTGTACCTGCACTGTCTGCAGGGCACAAACGCCAGGCCCTAAGACCCTCAAGCAGCTCTTTGAGAGCAAGCATCCTAAGACTCCACTTCCGCCGAAACCGGTTTGGCTCAGTGGATAGAGCGTCAGCCTGCGGACTGAAAGGTCCCAGGTTCGATTCCGGTCAAGGGCATGTACCTTGGTTGCGGGCACATCCCCAGTAGGGGGCGTGGAGGAGGCAGCTGGTCTATGTTTCTCTCTCATTGACGTTTCTAGCTCTCTATCCCTCTCCCTTCCTCTCTGTAAAAAATCAATAAAATATATATTTTTTAAAGACTCCACTTCCTCCAGAATCGACTGATGTCCAGGCATCAAGTTGTTTACAGGTGAATTCATGACACTTTTGACTCTTCCGCTGTAGCAAATCTGTAGCTGCTCTTCTTTTTTTTTTCTTTTTTTTTTAAATATATATATATATTATTGATTTTTTTTACAGAGAGGAAGAGAGAGGGATAGAAAGTTAGAAACATCGATGAGAGAGAATCAATCGATCAGCTGCCTCTTGCACACCCCCTACTGGGGATGTGCCCGCAACCAAGGTACATGCCCTTGACCGGAATCGAACCCGGGACCTTTCAGTCCGCAGGCCGATGCTCTATCCACTGAGCCAAACCAGTTTTGGCTCTTCTTTTTTTTTCATTTTTTTAAAATTTATTAAGGTAGCCGAAACCGGTTTGGCTCAGTGGTAGAGCGTAGGTCTGCGGACTGAAAGATCGCGGGTTCGATTCCGGTCAAGGGCATGTACCTGGGTTGCGGGCACATCCCCAGTAGGGGGTGTGCAAGAGGCAGCTGGTCGATGTTTCTCTCTCATCGACGTTTCTAGCTCTCTATCTCTCTCCCTTCTTCTCTGTAAAATATCAATAAAATATATTTTTTTAAAACTTATTAAGGTATTATATGTGTGCATAGCTTACCATTGCCCCCCCACCTCCCACACATGCCCTCCCTCCCCAGAGTCCCGTGCTCGTTGGTTGTACTTATATGCATGCACACCAGTCCCTGGGTTGATCTCCCATCTTCCCCAGATCTCCCCCCCTCCCCACTGTCACTTGACAGTCTGCTTGTTTTATGGTGACTATCTCAGGACCACAGGAATAGAATCCGATCCTCCTCCGGTTCACACCCGCCCCCCAGGTCCCACCGCTTACCCGGGGCACACGGCTCTCCCGGGGCACACGGCCCCCCTGGGGCACAGAGCTCACCCAGTGCACACAGACCCCTGGGGCACACCGCCCCCTGGGGCACACGGCTCACCCAGGGCACACGGCCCCCCTGGGGCACACAGCTTACCCGGGGCACACGGCCCCCCTGGGGCACACGGCTCTTCCGGGGCACATGGCCCCCATGGGGCACACGTGTAGCTGCTCTTCTAACAAACTGTTGATCAGCAAAAATAAGGGGCTACAGAAAAACTCATTTTTATGCTGTTCGCTTTTGGGCTTCATGCAAAGACAATTCTGTGTAAATGTATAGTTGATTGTCATTTGGAAATCTGAAAATCAGTCCATCCTTGTTATAAAAATGTTTTACAATTGTAACTACATTGGAGTTCAGATTGTGTAAAATAACCCATTTAATAAAGTAGTACTTTGATTTTACAGCAAAAACAAACAACATCTCGAGAAATAGCACCGATGATATAGACTTTGGTATTTGGGTCAGCTAAAATAAGGACCAACGACAGGAAAAGAAAAAACATCGGCAGATGGTTAAGGAGGGGGAGATACAGAAGAAGAAGGAGAAGAAGAAAAAATTATATCAATTCAAAAACGATGGCCAAAGTAATACTTCCCTTTTGGAATCTAAAGAAATGAAATAGAGGAGAGGATCCACTCCAAAAGCAGGCAGTTCTTCACTAAGTTTTCCTTACATGACATTTTGCTTCCGACCTGCCAGGAGAGAATTAAGACAGCAGTAGGCTTGGGACAAGAGTACAAGAAGGATAGGTAGCCAAAACCGGTTTGGTTCAGTGGATAGAGCATCAGCCTGCGGACCAAAAGGTCCCAGGTTCAGTTCCAGTCAAGGGCATGTACCTTGGTTGCAGGCACGTCCCCAGTGGGGGGGGGGGGGTGCAAGAGGCAGCTGATCCATGATTCTCTCTCATCGATGTTTCTAACTCTCTATCCCTCTCTCTTCCTCTCTGTAAAAAAAATCAATAAAATATATTTTTTTTTTAAAGAAGGATAGGTAAGTTGGGAGCAGCAAAGACTAACTTAGCTGGGGAACTTCTATTTCAAAATCTCACCACTGTATTTTCCACAACTGTAATACCTTCTCGGGAAAATTGGAAGCCAAGAAATCATATTGATTCTCTTCTACCATCCCAATGGTATTTGGGCTTCCCTGAGAAAGACCTACCATTCTTTGTTTTTTAATATATTTTATTGATATTTTACAGAGAGGAAAGGAGAGGGATAGAGAGCTAGAAACGTCGATGAGAGAGAAACATCGACCAGCTGCCTCCTGCACATTATTTTTTAAAAATATATATGTATATAATATTGCCAAAACCGGTTTGGCGTAGTGGTAGAGCGTCGGTCTGTGGACTGAAAGGTCCCGGGTTCGATTCTGGTCAAGGGCATGTACATTGGTTGCGAGCACATCCCCGGTGGGGGTTGTGCAGGAGGCAGCTGATCGATGATTCTCATCGATGTTTCTAATTCTCCCTCTCCCTTCCTCTCTGTAAAAATATATATATGTTAGATTTTAAACATATATATTTTATTGATTTTTTACAGAGAGGAAGGGGGAGGGAGAGTTAGAAACATCGATGAGAGAGAATCATCGATCAGCTGCCTCCGCACAACCCCCTACTAGAAATGTGCCCGCAACCAAGGTACATGCTCTTGACCGGAATCGAACCCAGGACCCTTCAGTCCGCAGGCTGACGCTCTATCCACTGAGCCAAACCGGTTTCAATGAGACCCACTATTCTAACAAAGGTTAAAAAGGGACCCACTCTTTGTGATAAATGCCAAATTCTAATTCCCCCTATAACTCCTACAAAAAGAAATATGAGGTGTGATAATCCCTAATATTCATGTAGTTCAAAGCTACATTACCTCCTTTAAGCCTCACAGTAACTCTCATTAGATTGGAAAAACATTTTTTAATATATATTTTATTTCTTTTTACAGAGAGGAAGGGAGAGGGATAGAAATATCGATGAGAGGGAAACATTGACCAGCTGCCTCCTGCACACCCCCTACCGGGGATGTGCCTGCAACCAAGGCACATGCCCTTGACCAAAATCAAACCTGGGACCCTTCTGTCCGCAGATCAATGCTCTACCCACTGAGCCAAACTGGTTTCGGCTGGAAAAACATTTTTATCTAAATTTTACAGATGAGAAAATGAATGCAGAGATGGTGTGATACTATATTTGAAGCTGGTCTGCATTACTCAACTCAGTGTAATAAATTTGACAGATATTTCTTAAGCACCAGATACTGCAGAGATGGGTAGAAAGTCTCACATCTGTGCCTATCAATCAACACTGTCTGGTAGAACATGGAGTATTGATGGTGCCCCTCCAGGAGTACTGAAAGGGATTTTAAAAAAAATAAAGATGTGTTGCTTTCAAGGAGTCTGCAAACCTTTCTGGAAAAGACAAAACTGACATAACAAATAAAAACAAACAATAAAAGACAATATATAATTAAGTACTAAATTGTGTACTCTCGGCTAAGTGCTGTGGGAGTTGAGAGAAGAGAGAAAATCCATGAGCCAGAGCTCAACCAGGAAGGTCTGATGAAGGGGACCCAAGATGGATGTTGACGAATGGGTGAGACTGGAGAAGCTGAAGGACCAGACCAAGAGGTAGAGTCACAGGAGAGGCAAGAGCCCCAGAGACTTAGTGCCAAGGATGAGGGACTGCAGGCAGGAGCAGGAAGGGGGGGAGCCTCTGATGGGTTCTAGAATGCTGGAAGGGAAGCTTCTCAACAATGGATATCTGCATGGATGGATGGATGGATGGATGGATGGATGGATGGACGGACAGACCGACAGATGGGCGGGCGGACGGACAAGAGGCACACCCAGAGTGACCCAATAGCAATAATATTTAAAACAAGGACACAGGAGGAGAAAATGGCATTTTAAAAATTTTTAATATCTAAGGAATTCTAAGCACTGTTCTTTACTCCTACAACAGCTTTTTTAATACAAGAAATAGTCATCAAACTTCAAAATAGATAAGAATATAAAACTATAAACACTCATATCACTTAAGGCTGACAGCAAATAAGAACATTTTAGAAGAGAATCTCTGTATACCCTTGCAGTTCTAAACTTACACACTTGTTTCAGCTCCATCATGGCCAGAAAGATAATATATTCGGGAACAGCCAAGAGACAGTCTTTAAGTTACACTTTTTTCCCCCTTTTAAATCCGGCATCAGTGCCCCACATAAAGATGACCACAAACTCAGAACAAGGTAGTGGTTACAGAACAAGGTAGGGAAACGTTTTCTAAAGCAGGATTGTAAAACTAAGACCAGTTGCCTGATTTTGTGTGGCTCATGAACTAAGAATGGGTTTTACATTTTTTTAATGGCTGAAAAAAATTAGTGTTTCCTGTGCACTGAAAAAATATTTCAGGACACATAAAAATTATATGAAACTTACATCTGCCAAGCTGGCATGGCTCAGTGGTTGAGCATTGAACCAGAAGATTGCAGTTTGATTCCTTATCAGGGCACATACCTAGGTTGCAGGCTAGATCCCCAGTGTGGGGCATGCGGGAGGTAGATGATCAATGATTCTCTCTCATCCTTGAGTTTTCTATCTCTCTTCCTCTCCCTTCCTCTCTGAAATCAATAAACATATGTATTAAAAGAAAATAAGAAATATTTCAGTGTCCATAACCAAGTTTGGTTGGAACACAGTCATGTGTTGTCTGTGGTTGTTTTCACACTATGATGGCAGAGGTGGGTTGTTGCCTAAAATATTTACTCTATGACCCTTTATTAAAAAAAAAAAAAAAAAACTAGTGGCCCAGTGCACAAAATTCATGCACGGGGGTCCCTCAGCCCCGCCTGCACCCTCTCCAATCTGGGACCCCTCAGGGGATAACAGCAGTCAGACATCCCTCTCACAATCCAGAACTGCTTCCCCCAACCATTCGCCTGCCTGCCTATTGCCCCTAACTTCTTCTGCCTGCCCGATCGTCCCTAACTGCTCCCCTGCTGGCTTGATGGCCCCTAACCACCTCTGCCTCAGCCCCACACCCGGGACCCAGGATTCCCTCCTCCAGCCCACCACAGGCACCCAGGATCCGGGCTTCCCTCCCTTTGGTCAGCCAATAGGCGCCCAGGCCGGCTGCAGCCACAGTGAATGGTGGGCATGTGGCTTCACCTGGGTTGCAGCCAAAAGTGCTGGTGCCCAGGACTGTGGGGTGGGCGGCTTCTCTGTCTACCAGGCTGTAGCCAGCCACAGGTGCTGGCACCTGTGACCACAGGCGAGTGGCTTCTCCATCTTCCCTGGGATGCAGTGTGGGTGACTTCTCCAGCTGGCTGCGGCCTGGGATCATGGGGCAGGCAGCTTCTTCATCTCCCAGGCTGCACCCAGCCTCAGGACCTGGAGTCTGGTTTCTCTGTCTCCCCTAGGATGTGGGGCAGGCAGACGTGAGGCTTCTGCTGTTGGCTTCAGCCTGGGATCATGGGGCAGGCGGCTTCTTGGTCTCCCTGGCTGCAGCCAGCCTCAGGTGCTGAAGCTCGACTTCTCCGACCCCCTAGAGCAGTGGGGGGCAGGGCTGCCACCATGTTTCCATGTTAATTTGCATACTCACTCTGATTGGCTGGTAGCTTAGGGGAGTAATGGTAATTTGCATGTTTCTCTTTTATTAGTGTAGATTTGTTGACTTCGAAAGTATGGAAACCTAATAGATTTTTTTTGCCTACAGCCAATCTTTGGGTTAGCTGGGAGGGGGTGGTATGGAAAACTCAATTTGAGCTTTCAAATTTTCATGAGTGATAATGAGATACTTTATATTCTGTCTCAAAGATTGGTGAACTTTAAAAAGTACTTTTTATGACTGACCACTATACAGTAGCCCCTGTTGTAGGTGGCAGGAACAACACTGGGTGTTAGACAGGTGGGGTCAGACCAGACCTGGGTTCAGCAACCTCCATACTTAAGTTTTGGCTAGAAAGAATTCAGAGCCAAGACCCAAACTATAAGAAAACTTTATTTGTAAAATCATAGAGATAGAAGAAGTAATTTGTGAAAGAGATGGGCTGACACAAGTTGTGGAAGCAAAAGAAGGGCCCTCGGAGCTTGGGAGTGAGGAAAGTGATGGAATGGCGCCTAGAGGGTGGAAAGGGGGAAAAGGAGACTGAAAAGGGAAAGGCACTAACATGCTTCCTGGAGGGAGTTTCCTCTGGGTCCTCCACCCTAAGTGTTTTAAGGGTGGAGATTTTAGGGGAGGTCACAAGGAAAGATCTTAGTAGAATATTCAGCATCTTTCCAGGTGTTTCCTTTTAGGATCTACTCTGTTTCCCCCAAAATAAGACAGTGTCTTATATTAATTTTTGCTCCCAAAGATGCTAGGTCTTATTTTCAGGGGATGTATTATGTTTCCATTAAGTGAGTCTTATTTTCGGAGGGTGTCTTATTTTCGGGGAAACCCAGTAGATCTCCACTGATTGGTCGGGGGGGGGGGGGCAGTCATTATTCAATGCAGCTGATCCTGAAGTCAGCCATGGGGTTGCTGGTCTGGTTTTATTGCTTTTCTCAGCCTGGAGCTAAAATACAACTGAGGTCTAAATGTTATCTCTAGGAGGAAAAGTCAGGGGGTCCAAACTGCATGACATCAATATGCTAGGGGATAAAGGCCACTCTAGGAGCAAGGCCCCACCCTACAAGTGTCCTTTGCTAGGCTTTCCACCTGGGGCTTTCCACCCTGGAGATCTTCCATACCATCGTCCTTGCTCATGTCTGTCTAACTGCCTACTACACCCTCTCACCCTTGATCACAGTTTCCCTTTTCATGGTTTCAGTTACCCTTGGTCAACCATGGTCCAAAAATATCCAATGGAAAATTCAAGAAATAGACACTTCATAAGCTTTAAATTGTGTGCCGTTCTGAGTAACGTAATGAAATCTCCCACCATGCTCCCTGAGAGGTGAATCTTGCCTTTGTCCAGCGTTTCCACATTGGATTCACTCCTCATCCCCTCGTCCCCCCCCCCCCATCCCCATTAGTCACTCAGTAGTTGAGTTATCAGATGACTGGAGTATCACAGTACTTGTTTTCAAGTCATGCTTTTAGTGGCCTCAGGCTATGTCACAATGCCCAAGTCATTCACTTCACTTCATTCCTTCACGTACGCATTGTACCATCTCACATTATCTACAAGAAGGGTGAGTACAGTACAGTAAGATATTTTGAGAAAGACCACATTCACATAACTTTTATTACATATATTGTTATATTTCATTTTATAATTAGCTATTGTTAACCTCTTTTTTTCAGTCTCAAACTATTTCTTTTTTTTAATTTATTAAGGTATTATATGTGTACATAGCTTACCATTGCCCCCCCCCACCTCCCATTCATGCCCTCCCTCCCCAGAGTTCTGTGTTCGTTGGTTGTACTTATATGCATGCATACCAGTCCTTCGGTTGTTCTCTTATCTCCCCCCAGGTCTCCTTCCCCTCCCCGCTGTCATTTGACAATCTGCTTGTTTTATGGTGACTATCTCAGGACCACATGAATAGAATCCGCTCCTCATTTGGCAGTCTGCTTGTGTTATGGTGACTATATCAGGACCACCGGAATAGAATCCACTCCTCCTCTGGTTCACACCGCCCCTCCCCCCGGGGCACACGGCTCTCCCGGGGCACATGTCTCCCCCGGGGCACACGGCTCTCCCGGAACACCGGGCCCCCCTGAGGCACACGGCTCACCTGGGGCACACAGCCCCCTGGGTATTGTTAACCTCTTACTGTGCTAATAAATTAAGCTTTATCAGAGGTTATGTGTGTATAGGGAAAAAATGTAGTATATACACTGAGTGACCAGATTATTATGATCTCTGAACACATAATAATCCGGCCACTCAGTATATATATATATATATATATATATATATATATATATATTAGAGGCCCCGGTACATGAATTCATGCATGGGCGGGCCAGTCTGGCCATGGGGAGGATACCTGGGCAGTTAACCAGCCTGCCTGCTGGTCGAACTCTTAGTCGAGGGGACAATTTGCATATCAGCTTTTTGTTATATAGATTGTACACTGAGTGGCCAGATTATTATGGGTTCAGAGATATAATAATCTGGCCACTCAGTGTATCAGGTTCTGTACTATCCGAGGTTTCAGGCATCCACTGGGGGTCCTGGAACGTATCTCCATAGATATGGGGGAGGGGCTACTGTAAACATTAAATAATCATTTGCTTGGCTGATTTAAACTTTTTTATTTTGCTAGAAGTGAAGAAAGGTAGATCTCTAACAGTGGGGGAGGGAATGCTATTCCTATAGCAGCATTTTTTTTCATGAGAAAGTTTCCTCTCTACACCCAGGAGGGAATGTTGATGAAGTAACTTTGCCACTTCTCACAGCTCTTCTCATTTACTCTTCTCTAAGGAAGAAGTGATGGGATGGAGATGAAATTGATAATTCTTGGCTCCAAAAGTGTCTCTATGTCCCTCTCTGTCTCTCTCTCTGTCTCTCTCTGTCTCTCTCTCTCTCGGCCAGCACCACCCCTGAATTCTGCTACCTTCAGAGGGGACTACACTCTATCTATGCTTCTGCATGCAAAGCACACTATGTTGGGGCAACTCTCTGTTCCCACTTGCAGGATCTGATGGGTATAAGACATCTATTTCCTTTCAGCTTCCTAGGTAAGGGTCTATTTTGTAGATGCTCTCTGAAGTGGGACAGGAATGGGGTAGAGATAGTAAGAAGCAGCCTGATTGTGGCCACAAGCCCAATCCAAATGTCCAGTCAATTCCAGCAACAATGAAGCTGACATATCCCCATGGACCTTACCCAATTCGTTCTACACTCATAGAGAAAAAGAGGGGTTGGAGCACTTGCACCCTTGTATGCCCTACAAACCACTAATAACAATGGAATCAAACAAGTTACAGTCTCCCATAAAAACAAGTTTTGAACATTGATGAAATTATATCCCGTACCCATCTGTGTGTGTGTGTGTTTGTGTGTGTGTGTGTGTGTGCGTGTGCGTGTGCGTGTGTGTGTGTGTGTGTGTGTGTGTGTGAGAGAGAGAGAGAGAGAGAGAGAGAGAGAGAGAGAGACCTCCTTTTTCCTATACCAGACCTATCCTCTGAAGAAAAAGCTTGACAAATTGAGAAGGTGGCTGTTCTCAAGCAACAGCTTGTTCTCAGCAGCCCTGCTGGCCTCTTATGTAAGTTATCAGACAGGGCACCTCTCTCCATGGAATGAAGCCTTTGGTAGTCCTGGGAATGGCTGAGCAGAAACGTTAAAGCTTTCTGTACACTGGGAAAGTCCAATAGTCATGTCAGACAAGCTGAAGCCAACAATTCTCACTATTTGAGTAATTCACAATAGCAACCTGTCTAAACTTAGGCAGGCAGCTTCCTGCTTTGTTTCCCTGAACAGGATTTTGGATAGTAATTATCCTAGCCATGTATTTTCATGGTGCTTTTATTAATCACATATAATACTCAGATATACGTCAGAGCTTTTTTTGTTTTAAGGAATTAAAAACATTTCTTATTTAGCACTTCAGTCATCATAAATTTGAGCAAGAACTATTATTTATTAAATTGATAAAATTCTGAAAATCAACTTTTCAGAAGCTATTCGTGTTTCTGAAAAATGCGGGGGTCACTAAATGAGTCAGGGTAGGCTAACTACTGAAACAAACAGTAATGATTTGTTTCTTGCTCATGTCCCAGTGCAACAATGGTCATGGATGGGATTGTTCACTCAAAGACACCCTCTAGTAACTCCTCCATCCTCTGAGACCTCAAAGTCCTCCACTAGGTGCTCTGCACTTGACAGTTATAAAAATAAAGATGGAGATCAACAGAATTGGAAAGAGAGAGGGCATGAAAGATTGCTTTCATAGTGGAGTTTATGGGGCAGGACCAGAGGTGGCCTGCTTTCTATTGCTTAGAGTTGAGTCATATGGTCATACCAAACTGCAAGGGAGCCTGGGAAATGTAGTCAGGCTGTATACCCAGGAAGAAGAAATGGGTTTGGGGAACATATAGCCAGATTCTAACATAATCACCATGTAAAAATTTCAGACTTATTGTAGACACTGTTAGTTCACTGCCAAGATTCCTGTCACCAGGCAATGCACCCTTCAGTGAGTGTTGTCTGATAATGGCTCACAACTGTTACTTCCTTTAAAGACTTCCTCTGGAGC
This sequence comes from Vespertilio murinus, assembly GCA_963924515.1. Classification (NCBI taxonomy): domain Eukaryota; kingdom Metazoa; phylum Chordata; class Mammalia; order Chiroptera; family Vespertilionidae; genus Vespertilio; species Vespertilio murinus. Next base: position 5,861,644 of record OZ004710.1, on the reverse strand, counting down.
CAACTGGAGCCACTTCAGGTTATAACTCCACACTCTCCTCACCCCTACCTCGCCCACACCCCCTGCAGAGCAACCTATAGCCAATGGCTAGCTAACAGGAAGGATAAAAAGCTAGCCCCTTGCCAAGACCGGTTTGGCTCAGTGGATAGAGCATCGGCCTGTGGACTGAAAGGTCCCAGGTTCGATTCCGGTCAAGGGCATGTACCTTGGTTGCGGGCACATCCCCAGTGGGGGGTGTGCAGGAGGCAGCTGATCGATGATTCTCTCTCATCGATGTTTCTAACTCTTTGTCCCTCTCTCTTCCTCTCTGTAAAAAATCAATAAAATATATATTTTTTTTAAAGCTAGCCCCTTGCCTCAAGGTGAAACCCAACTTTTATATACAAATTATGTTCCGGAGAGCCCTGTGGGATGAGGCCGAGTCAAATCCCCAGCTGAGACATCCTTACTCAGCTCTTTCCCCTGCCCCATCCAGCTTGCCTCACTAAGAGCTCTCCCTCAACAGAGCACTTAAATTCGAATCTCCATTTCAGTTTCTCCTCCCAGAGCACCCAACCTGAGCCAGGATTTTACATCAGAATAATATATCTCGCATCTCTTAGAAAAAGCATGAGCAGCACAAGTTGATCTGTAAATATTTAAGTGATTTCAGTAGCGTATAGTCTTACACTCAATCAACAAAGACCACTTTCCCAGCGCCACAAACACAATAATTTTATGGGGAATATGGATTGTGGTCTCATTCTTCATTTTTTTCCTGCCCTTTTCTATATTGACCAAGTTTAGTTGACTATTGGATCATCTAGGATCTGAGTCTCAGCCTTGCAAGGCCAGAAATACGTGTATCACTTCTTTGAAGGTATGGAAACCCATAGGAAAGGGCGGGTACATAAATCACAATTACAGTTAAATGATTTACATCCGCAGCCCTGTGCTCTGTGAATCGTAATTCTCACACACATAGCATTTACCTTCTATGTGCATAATTGGGGGGGGGGGCGCGGATATCCACAGTGTATTCTCCAACAGTCAACATTAGCAGTTAAAACTACTGGGCTTTCTCTTATTAACTTAACAATGAGAAAAGCTTCTGGTGTGTGTCCTCTGTAACAATATCCACTTCACAGTATAAACAGGTACTATTATTGTGTTCACTTACAATTCCAGAAGGTAAGTCACAACTTGGCAAAAAAAAATTAAATTTATTTTTTGTATCCTAAAGTCAGGTGCAACAAATCAAACTTTTGAGAACAGTCTTACATTCTATATTGAGGGGGAAAGACTCCTCCACACAGAAATTAGGGTCTTTCCTTCTTGTTCCTCATTAAACCGTTACAGCAATGTTTCATCATTCACTTAATATCATATACACAACAACAACAAAGATTAGAAAAATCACAAAAACATCTTGAACATCCTGCTTCTCTCACCAATAATACATCAACTCTTAGGTTTAAGACATGGACTAGAAAAACTTCAGCAGTCATAAAATAGAAAAAGAGACACTAAGGCTACAAAAAAAAATGAGGTAGATAACAAAGCTTTCATACCTAGGACTTGCCTGTTCCAACTTTGTAGCCTTCATGCAATACTCATGAAGAGAAATCTTCATAATTATTTGGCATAAGCTACATCAAGGAAATTTTTAATAAAATTAGTATGTGAAACCTTGGCCAGGTGGCTTGGTTAGTTGGAGCATCCTCCCATACACCAAAAGGTGGTGGGTTGGATTCCCAGTCAAGGCACATATTTAGGTTTTGGGTTTGATCCCTGATCAGGGCCCATACAGGAGGCAACTGATTGATGTTTCTTGCATCAATATTTGTTTCTCTCTCATTAATAAAAAGATATCCTCGGGTGAGGATAGTATGTGAACCTATGAGAAAACACGGCCTTCCATAAGTTTCTTCAAGAATGAAAACCCAATTATTTGATAGAATAGGCACTAGTGAACTAAACTAAGTCACTTGAGGTCCCCTGCTCCGGTGCCCACCTTTTCTGGTGTTCAGGAAGAAGGTGGCATTTGGAGAGCACAGGGAATAATACATTGGCACTCTCAGGGTTCCAACTGAACTGTACTTCAATAAGCAGCAGCACATACATTGATCCCCTAAGGACTAAAATCAGTCCATTTGAGGGCATCCTACTTAACATTCCAAGGTTAAAGGAGTTTTGTAATTCTACAATGTTAGTTTTTATAAAAGTACATTCAAAAAAAGGAAGAAAAAAAGGCCCTGGCTGGGTAGCTCAGTTGGTTAGAGCATCGGCCCAATACGCCAAGTTTGCAGGTTCCATCCCTGGTCAGAGGACATACAAAAATAAACCAAGGAATGCATAAGTCATTGGAATAATTTCGATGTTTCTCTTTCCCTTTCTCTCTCCCTCTAAAAAATCAATAAATTTCAAGAAAGGAAGGAAGGAAGGAAGGAAGGAAGGAAGGAAGGAAGGAAGGAAGGAAGGAAGGAAGGAAGGGTGGGTGCAGGATTGAGGGGATATGGTTGTGGGTCCAACTTTTGCATAGGTTGGCTGGGCCCCGGCAATTGTTAATGGAAGACTGCTCCAACCTTTCATATCAGCGTGGCTGTTCTCTGAGCTCTGTTTTGCCATCAGCATCAGGAAACTTGGACTTGATGCTTTCTGCTTTGCTTTAGGGACATAAAGCATGTCTGTCACCTAAAGCATGTCTGTCACCTAAAGACAACAAACCTTGTCCATTCACCTGCATATAGTCACCACAGAAGTATACTGCACCTCCTCCTCCCAATTAGGCTAAGCAGTTGTCTTTTCCATTGTGGTTCAGTAAGTTCAAACTTGAAACAGGTGACAGACAGTCTTTGGAAATAGTAACTCTAGCTTGTACAACGGTTTTATATACACAGTTGGTTGCAAGTAACCAAACTACTTTGCAAGACCTACTTCTTTCCAAAATTTAAAAGAAACGCCAGTCTGTATGATTTTTGTTGTTGTTTTCTTGTGTTATTTTCGCCAGCATAGCAACATTGCAATTGTAGGGCTTGCTTGAGTTTGTGGTCGCAACTGAAAACATCGTTTGCCATCAGCAAAAACAAACAGGGGGAGATGAGTTATCACAAAACAAAAAAAAGTAGAAGAAAGGTTCAGTTCAAGAGTGGTCACTCTACATTTCTCCTTCAGGTGGGCTCTCCTGTAGCTTAGCTTCCAGTAAGTGAGGGGACTGGTGTCTGGGAATGCTGTCAGCAGCACCTGCTTTTTCCACATCAGCACTAACAGCTGACTGAGAGTCAATTGTTAATGGGAGACTGCTCCAACCTTTCACATCAGCGTGGCTGTTCTCTGAGCTCTCTGTTTTGCTATCAGCATCAGGAAACTTGGACTTGATGCTTTCTGCTTTGCTATTGACTGGGGTGAGAGCCTGAAAAGACGTGACTTCCAAAAGGTCTGGATTTTGGCTCTGATACTTCTGGTCTCCTATCACTGAGGACAAGTTGGTCAAGCCACCACTCTCCACCAAATCTTCTCCTCTGTTGCTCTGCTGCTGTGTGACCACAGGATCAGGGCCCACACCCGGGGGAGCTGTGATGGTGAAACTTGGCACAGGTGATGTCGAGTTGGTGCTCGGAAGAGGCATGGGGATCTTTGATGAGCTGCTAGGGGCATCCTGGGAGTCAACTTTGTCTACATCAGTGCTTTCAACATCATTGTGACATATGGCACTTGTACTGCCATTCTCGCCTATCTCCATTGGCTCAGGATCCCTAAAGTCACAAGGATTTTCCAGACCAAGTGTGTCGGAAACCTGACCACTCGTGTGCATCCGAACATGTTGCTGCAACCTGGCCGCATTGATATACTTCTTCTGGCAGATGGGGCACGAATACTTCACCTTTGTGGATGTTTTGGTTTGGTGAGTCTTTAAGTGTGCATTCAGGCTTTCCTTGGTGGAGAAGATTCGGACACAGGTCTTACACTGGTATGTACTTTCCCTGTTGTGGGTGCGGTAATGCATTTTGAGGGACCTTTTGGAGCTTAAGATACGGTGGCAAATGTGGCATCCATTGGGGTGAGTGGTGGCATTATCATTGTTCTCCTCCAGCTGCTGCAACTTCAGCGCCTCTGACCCTGGCTTGGATGCCCCTCTCCCTCTGACACCACCAACTCTTGGGTAATTATGGTCTGGCCCCGCCCCAGAGAATCGATATCCATCCCCACTTTCTGGAGGCCAGGGCTGAGGGTAGTTGGCCGGTGAGTCACCCATCAGGTCCTTGGGGTTAGACCCACAAGAGATATTCTGCGGTAGCCCTACATTGGGGGTCTCTGTGACCAGGACAGGTTTGCTAAGACTTGATTCATCTTCAGAGACAGGCGCAGAGTGCGCATAGGGAGCACCAATGCCTGTTGTCATTTTGTCATGGAACTCGCCAAACTGTTGGGGGTTTGCCTTCACTTGGAAATGTTGATGATAGTGCTCCCGGAGGTTGTCCTCTGTGGTGAAACACTGGCCACAGACAGAGCACACGAAGGATCTCTCTTCAATATGGGAGAGGAGGTGGACCTGCAAGGATTTATTAGTCCCAAAGCAGTTGCTACATTGTTTACATTTGTACATGTAGGGGTCAGCCTTGTCACTGGATTTGACATCCTCTGGGGGGACATTGGATGGCCTCTCTTCCCCATTCGTGGATGAGCCTAACGCCACAGTGAAGAAGGGCATCTGGAAGGGCACAGAGCCTGGGGCCTGAGATATCAGAGCACCTGGAAGGTGGTTCAGAAGCACCCTTGATCCATCCGGCCTCGGGGCAATAGGTACCAGCCTTTGGGTCACAGAGCTGGTGGTGGGAGGGATGTTTGCGTGAGGTAGGCTGGCTTGATTCAAGGGGTTCAGAAACAGACCATGGACCTGCTGGGTCACGTGGCTGCCTACGGTCTTCAAGGTATCAACTCCCGCTATGCCCGAGTGGAAGGTGTGGGCGGCCCACATGCTCACCCGGATGCGAATCTGCTCTGTGATCTGCATCTGCTGTAGCTGCTGATGCTGCAGATACAGGACCTGCTCCAGGAACCATGGGAAGTTGTTGGCACCAAGCAGAGGAGCAGGCAGTGGGGTGGGAAGGGGGTAAAGCAAAGGGGCAGGCACGGGGGGAAGTAGAGAGGAAGGCAGGGATGCAGGCAAGGGGGCAGGCATGGGGGTGGGCATAGATGGAGGCAGGGGGGCAGGCAGGGGGCGAGGCAGGGGGGCAGGCAGGGGGGGAGGCAGGGGGGGAGGCAGGGGAGGAGGCAGGGGAGGAGGCAAGGGGTGAGGCAGGGGAGGAGGCAGGGGGACAGGCAGGTGGGAACCCAGGCGGGTGGGCAGGGAGGCAAGCAGGGGGCTGGGTAGAGAGAAAGGCCGGGGGTAAGGCTGGGGAAAAGGCTGGGGAGAAGGCCGGGGGATAGGCAGGAGGGGAGTCAGGGGGGCAGGCCAGGGGGGAGGCAGGGGAGCACACGGTATGTTGGTTCTCTGCTGACTCACTGCTACCTTGGTACCCTGTAGTACTTGAAGAGTGACATTAGTTTTGGCCACTTTGCCTTTGGGTAAATAGCTTAAGTTCTGGGACACAGGTGGCAGAGCAGTTTTCTTTAAATGCAGAACAGACTCTGCCCCTGGTTTCTCCTTCATGTCCCATGAGCTGCCACCATGCTCCCTAGGACTTTCCCTACTGCTTGGATTGTGTGGTTGGTAGCTCTCCACAGCCCTGCAGTCTTTTGAAGGCATCAGCCTCCGTCTGTCCTTCACAATGAAGACAGGTCTAAATTCAGAGCAAATTTTCTTATGTTTTAAGAAATCAAGCGAGCTAAAGAACACTCTACAGCACATCTCACAGGTCTGAGACTGATCCCAACAAGGTCTCTTTGCTTTCACTTGGTCCCCATTCATGTCCTCACCAGTCCCCGGGTTGTTCACCGGAGCACCTGGCTCGCTCACTGCAGACACCCCTGAGGCCACATCTGTAACCGTCGGGGCCAGCTGCTGCGGCTGCTCCTCTCCCTGGTCCTCCTCCAAGCTGATGTGTCGAGGTTTCAGCTGCTTGCGCCTCGACATGATGCAAGTATTAGGAGGCCAATCAAGTCACGATTATTTGCCCACTCTGCCACAAATTCCTGGAGTTGGAGATAAATTTGAAATAATAAAATTCTCAAATATAGAACCATAGAAACAAACAAAGGAACTAATTAAAGACAATGGATATGGAAAAAAAAAATTTTCACAGTCAAGGATGTTTCCAAATAGCATTTTGAGAAAAAGGAACATGTCTTAATCATGTAGTGCTCAATAAATGATTGGTTTACATTAAAGGAGGAATCAGAATTACCTGAAGGGTACTAGAAACAATGGCAAAGTAGCCTTTCAAGATTTCCTTTCATGAATGGTGAACAACATAGACTGATGAACAAGAACAGACCCAGAGATAAGGAGCCACGGGTCAGACTGTTGGACCTCAGAGGGAGGGGGGGGGGATAAAAGGGAGAGATCAACCAAAGGATTTATGTGCACACATATGAGCCTAACCAGTGGTCGAGGACAATAGGGGGTGGGGGCATGAGTGGGGGGATTGGAATGGGGGGTTGAGGACAAATATGTGATACCTTAATCAATAAAGAAATTAATTAAATTTAAAAAAAGATTTCCTTTCATGGCTTATGTTTACTCTAGCCACTAAATCTCCTAGTTTAAGCCTACTTTCATAACATGGTTTTTATCTCAATTTCATGTCTTCTTTACATTTTCAATCATTTCTTTAATTCTCTAGAAGTCCAGCCAGTCACTACTAGCAGATGTCCAAGATGGCACACTCACAGGGCTGTTGAAGGCGGCCTTGAATCCTTCTTATGCAGGCCTCTCCACAAGGCTGCCTGGGTGGCTTCAGGACAAGGCAGCTGACTTAGCCCAGAGCTAGTGATCTAAGACACAGTGCTTTTTCAACCACATGGTCTTTTATGACCTAGTCCCACAGGAGACATACCACTTCTGCCATATTCTATTTGTTAGAAGCAAGTCACTAAGTCCAACTTACACTCAAGAAGAGGGAACTTGATCTCCAGTTCTTGAGAGGAATAACAAAGAATTTATGGATATATTTTTAAATCACCACACAACTCTTCAAAGAATAGTTCCCAACTATTGTCTTGTTCTTTACAAAGTCAATCTCAAATTTGCAAAGTGCTATGGTTTTGAGTTTAAACTGATGCCAATATATTTATAACCTTATAATGAGAACATAGTTGTTAAAATTCATTAGCATTTAGTTTATTAACCTTTTTTGCAGTAATTTTAGATTCACGGAAAATTACAAAAATAGTACAAAAAATTCCTGTATACATTTCACCCAGATTCCTCAAATGTTTCCATGTATGCTTTTTCCCTCTCCCTCCCATTCTCTCTCTCTCTCTCTCTCTCTCTCTCTCTCTCTCTCTCTCTCTCTCTCTCGCTCTCTCCCTCTCTCATATATATATATATATATATATATATATATATATATATATATATTCTGATTCATTTGAGAATAAATTATAGGCATAATTATCCCTTTATCCCTGAATACTTAAGTGTACATTTCCTAACACTTATGTCCTCTTGTATAATCACTATTCAATTATCAAAATCAGGAAAGTAACTATCCTACGTATAAACTTTATTCAATTGTCACCAATTGTCCTACTAATGTCCTTTAGAGTAAAGGGGGGGGGGGCTTCCACATCCAGGATTCAATTCAGAAACATATTTTGTATTTGTCACATCCCTTTACTCTCCTTTCATCTGAAGCAGTTCTTTGGTCTCTTTGTCTCATGACCTTGACAATTCTTTAAGATTACAAGTCATTGCCTGGCTGGTGTAGCTCAGTGATTGAACATAGACCTATGAGCCAGGATGTCAGGGTTCAATCCCCAGTCAGGGCACATGCCTGGGTTGCAGGCTCGATCCCCGGTAGAAGGGATGCAGGAAGGAGCCAATCAATTATTCTCTCTCATCATTAATGTTTCTATCTCTCTCTCCCTCTTTCTTCCTCTCTGAAATAAAAATATATATTTTAATGAATTTGGCAATATAGCATGATACAAAATTAACACCCAGAAATCTATCACTTTTTTTATACACCAATAACGAACTCACAGAAAGAGAAACTAAAAAAAACAATCCCATTTACCATTGCAACAAAAAATTAACATACCTAGGGATAAACTTAACCAAGAAAGTAAAGGACCTGTACTCAGAAAATGATAGGACACAAAAAAATAGAGGAAGTCATAAACAAATGGAAGAATATACTGTGTTCATGGATTGGTAGAATCAACATCATTAAAATGTCCATACTACCAAAAGCAATTCAGTGCACTCCCCATTAAAATACCAATGGCATACTTTACAGACCTACAACGAACTTATCTGGAATAAAAAAAGATTCCAAATAGCTACAGCAATCCTGGGGGGGGGGGGGGGAGAACAAAGTTGGAGGAGTCACAATACCAGATATCAAGCTGTATTACAAAGCCACTGCTCTCAAAACTACCTGGTCCTGGCACCAGAACAGACATATAGACCAATGGAACAGAACAGAGAACCCAGAAATCAATCCAAGCCATTATGCTCAATTAATATTTGACAAAGGAGGCAAGAGCATACAATGGAGTCAAGACAGTCTCTTCAATAAATGATGTTGGGAAAATTGGACAGATACATGCAAAAAATGAAACTAGACCACCAATTTACACCATACACAAAAATAAATTCAAAATGGATAAAGGACTTAAACGTAAGACGGGAAACCATAAAAGTCTTAGAAGCTATAGGCAGCAAAATAGCAGACATTTGTCGTAGCAATATCTTTACCAATACAGCTCCTAGGGCAATGGAAACTAAAGAGAAAATAAACAAATGGGACTACAACAAAATAAAAAGCTTCTGTACAGCAAAAGAAGCCATCAACAAAACAAGAAAGCCCACTGCCAATGTTATCACTGATAAGGATTTAATCTCCAAAATTTATTTTTGTTACAACTTAACAAAAGGAAAATAAGCAATCCAATCAAAAAATGGGCAAAGGACCTAAATAGATATTTTTTGAAAGAGGACATGCAGAAGGCCAAGAGACACATGAAAACATGCTCAAACATGCTCACTAATCATTCAAGAGATGCGAATCAAAACAGCAATGAGGTACCATCTCACACCTATCAGAATGGCTATCATCAACAAACAACAAGTGTTGGGGAGGATACAGAGAAAAAGGAACCCTCGTGAACTGGTGGTGGGAATGCAGACTGGTGTAGCCACTGTGGAGAACAGTATGGAGTTTCCTCAAAACACTGAAAATGGAACTTCCATTGACCCAGTAATCCCATTTCTAGGAATATGTCCCAAGAAACTAGAAACACCAATCAGAAAGGATATATATACCCCTATATTCATAGAAGCACAATTCACCATAGATAATATTTGGAAACAACTTAAGTGCCCATCAGCAGATTAGTGTATTAGAAAACTGTGGTACATCTACACAATGGAATACTATACTACTGTTTTTTAAAAAAAGGAATTCTTACCATTTGCAACAGCATGGATGGAACAGAAGAGCATTATGGTAAGTGAAATAAGCCAATCAGAGAAAGATAAATATCACATGATCTCACTCATTTGTGGAATACAATGAACAGCATAAACTGATGAACAAAAATAAAACCCGAGACATAGAAGCAATGAACAGACTGTCCAACCTATGAGGGAAGCTGGGGGAGTAAGGGAGTAAGAGATCAACCAAAGGACTTGTATGCATACATATGAGCATAACCAATTGACATAGACATTAGGAGGGGGTGAGAGCATGTGCTAGGGGTTAGGGGCTGCCAGGGAGAGGTCAATGGGGAGGAGGAAACTTATGTAATACTTTAAACAATAAAGAATTAAAATATATTTTAAAAGACTACAAGTAATTTATTATCTGTTTGCAAGCAGCAATATTCAATTTGCTTACAAACCTGCATCTTCATTCCCATGTAAGCTTTGTAAATTGGTCTGACAAGCACATAAAAATAGGCACTCATATATTTTAAAAGTCTGTCAATGGCTTGTGAGATAGAATTAATAAAGAGAAAGAACTGAACATCAATCTTGCCTTTGCTAAGGAGCTGTCCCACCGGTGGACCAAAGAGTAGATGAAATAGGATTACAAAAGAAATGACAGAATTAAAATAACATTTTGCAACATCTAATGAATAGGTAAATCCAAACATTAATCATCAAAGGCTGCTAATATACAAAAAGAATCAGACATTATGTGCTTCTGGCTGGACTAATCATACGCAATGCTACCTATCAAGTACAATTGCCAAAAAAAGCAAACCTCAGTTTCATCAAGTCTCTCTAACTCAGTACTGTCCAAATGCAAGACACTATGTAATTTTCTATCTTCCAGTTGCCAAATCAAAAGCAACTAAAAATAAATTTGTGAAATTCATTTTACTAACACTTATTTAACCCAATATATCTAAAATATTATCATGTCAATGTGAAATTATTAGATAGTTTACATTCTCTTTTGTACTAAGTTTTTGAAATTTGGTACTTATTTTATATTTATAGCACATCTCAATTTCAACTAGTGTTAAAGAAAATAATTATTCAGATATTTGATAAAGGTGGTAAAGCAGACTTTATTCAAGAGGGACTACTACATGGAGATTTTGCAGTAGGGAGAGAGACTGGGCTCAACTCTGAATACAAGGATAGCAAAAGAGCAGAGTGGGGACCAGTGGATAGAAAACTATTAAGATGAAACATCAAAGTTAGGAGGATTCTTCTAAAATGAACTCAACTGAAGGTGGGCCAGGGTGATAAGATATTGAGGGTAGGGGATGAGGAGTTTGATAAGATATTAAGAGTGGGAGATTTTCCCTGCAGGCATGGCTCTCTGGGTGAGCATTGACCTACAAACCAGGGGTTCAATTCTCAGTCAGGACACATGCCCAGATTTCAGTCTTGATCTCCAGTGTGTGACATGCAGGAGGCAGCTGATCAATGATTCTCGCATCATTGATGTTGCTATCTCTTTCTCCCTTCCTCTCTGAAATCAATCATATATATATATATATATATATATATATATATATATATATATATATATATTTAGAGGCCCAGTGCATGAATTTGTGCATGGGTGGGGTCCGGCCAGCCTGGCCAGGGGGAGGGGACATGGCCTGCCGCTGGTCAAACTCCTGGTTGAGGGGACAATTTACATATTAACCTTTTATTATATAGGATATACACTGAGTGGTCAGATTATTATTCATTCAGAGATAATAATAATCTGGCCACTCAGTGTACACACACACACACACACACACACACACACACACACACTCTAGAGGCCCGATCTACGAATTTGTGCACAGGTGGGGTCCCTTGGCCTGGCCACTGATTGAGGCCTATGGGGGGCTGGCAGGCCAGGGGGCAGCTCCTGAATTGAATGTCTGCCCCTTGGTGGTCAGTGAGTTCATAGCAACTGGTCTACTGGTTGTTCCAGTCATTCCTGTCGTTCGTTCATAATGGTCACTTAGGCTTTATATACTAGTATATATTAGAGGCCCAGTGCACAAAATTCATGCACTGGGGGTTCCCTCAGCCAGGCCTGTGCCCTGTCTCAGTCTAGGACCCCTCACTCCTTACCACCCACCTGCTTGCTGCTCCTTAGTGCTGCCGCAAAGGCAGGATAGGCTCCCACCACTGCCGCTGTACTCATTAGCCTTGAGCCTGGCTTCTGGCTGACCTCCAGGAGGCAGGTCCTGCATTGAGCATCTGCTTCTGGTGGTCAGTGCACATCATAGCAACCTGTCATTCTACTGAAACAGTCATTTAGGCTTTTATTATATAGGTGTGTGTGTGTGTGTGTGTGTGTGTGTGTGTGTGTGTGTGTGTAGAGAGAGAGAGAGATTTTCACTAAACTAACCCAGAAGAATTCTTGCTAAAACTGAATTAAGAAGGTCAAGGACAAAGGCCAAGGCCAGAACCTAGTCAGGAAAGGTTCAGACTCAGAGTAGGTTGATTCAAGTTTGGTCAAGGAGAGAGTCTTTGCCACTAGTCACAGAACTATCTAGACAGAACTATCAATGGGCAGGAAATGCAGAAGACAGGACTATGTTAGACACCAGCACAGAGAAGCAAACAGCCAAAGCCAGACATAGGGATTCTCTACAAGACAATTTGACTTCTTCAACAAATAAATTGCAAGGAAGAAAAGGAGATGCTGTGGATGGGGGCTATACATGAAAAGAGATTTAAGGTGCATATAATTCAATTATAATCTGTGGTTCTGATTTGGATCCCCATTCAAACAAACTAAAACAAATGTATGACACTTGTGATGCAAACGGTAATTTGAACACTGGCTAAATAGTCAGTGATAGTAATTATTGTTTAAATTTTTTCAGATGTGATAATAGTATCACAGTTAAGTATAAACAGAGTCCCTTATTCAGACACATTATGAAATGTATGAGTGAAATTATATTGTTTTAGATTCATTTCAAAATTATAAGAAGTTCCCATTTATGTGAAATATCTAGAATATGCATATCCTAGAGACTGAAAGCAGATTAGTGTTTACCAGGACTGGAAGGAGGGGAGAATAGGGACCCTTCTGAAATTAGCTGTGATGGTTGGACAAAGTTGTAAATTACTAAATGCTACTTAATTATAGACTTTTAAATGGTGGGAATGGTGAATTTTGTGTTATATTAATGTTACCACAATAAATAAATGTTTGAAAAAAACAAAATTATAATGGAGGGAGCATGTGGGATTATATATGAAGCAACTGAGTTAGAGTTGATATTTGTTGAAAGGGCAGTGATAGATACATGAGGGGATTCATTTCACGATTCTTTTTATGTTGTGTAGGTCTGAATTTCCCATAATACAAACATTTTTAAATAAAGTCAGAGCCCTGTCCAGTGTCTCAGTGGTTAGATCTATTGATCACAGGTTCAAAAATTCCTAATCAATGGCACATACCGGGTTACAGGTTAGATTCCCACCCCAATTGGGACACATGCAGGAGGCAACCAATTAATGTGTCTCTCTCATATCGATGTTTCTCTCTCTCTCTCTCCACCTCCCTCCCTCCCTTCCACTCTCTCTAGCAATCAATGAGAAAAATTTCCTCAGGTGAGGATTAACAAAACAAACAAAAACAAAGTCAACTATAAGGGGAATTTGAATGTGGACTGTGTATTAGATTATGTTTAATGATATTGTTTGTTGTTAAAGTGTGATGATGACACAGTCTTTATAAAAAACAACGCATATAGATGCATTTTATATTATCTATAGGTGAAATGCCATACTATCTTGAAATTGCATTAAAATACTCAAGACACAAAAGAAAAAAACAGGGAGTGATTTGTTTGAAACAAGAATTGTAAAATATTGGCAACTATTTTAGCTGAGTGATGGGTACAAAGAAACATTTACATCAAGCTAATTTTTTATGTTTGCATTTTCCAAAATAAAGTATTTATTTTATTTTTAAAGAAAATACCAATCCTTATTGAGCACCTCCCCGAGCAGTCCAATTTTTAATTCCAATATGCAAGCTCTCACCTGGACTCCTTTATCTAAGTGTTTTTGTACCTAACATTGGACAGAAATGTTTATTAGGTCATGCCTTTCTCTTTGAAAATAGTGACGTTATCTGGCAACTACTCAGATATTTTTTAAAGAATGCGACCTCATAAGAAAGTTCAGTACATCTGGCTGACAATGCCTGCCTGCCTTTTTAAAAATATATATATATATTTTATTGATATTTTACAGAGATGAAGGGAGAGAGATAGAGAGCTAGAAACGTCAATGAGAGAGAAACATCGACCAACCGCCTCTTGCACACCCCCCACCGGGGATGTGCCTGCAACCAATGTACATGCCCTTGACCAGAATCAAACCCGAGACCTTTCAGTCCGCAGACCGACGCTCTACCACTGAGCCAAACCAGTTTCGGCTTGAAGAGGATGTTTATTCACATGTGGGATATTATCTTCATAAGACTCCACCCTTTAACTGACATTGGGGCCAGGAACAGGAGCACACATTAATAAACTGGATTTTTTCCTTTTTTAGCTTCAGAATCTCTTGGGGGAATATGTGTTTGCAAACAGTTTCCATATTGCCACACCTGCCAACACTGGGTTTTAAAAAACTGAAGAGTTTATGACCGGAGCGCTCTAATTGCATTGATAGAAAAGGGCTTTGCCTGGCCGGTATAGGTCAGGGGTTGAGCATCGACCCAAAACCTGGGCTCCATCCCCAGTAGGGCATGCAGGAGGTAGCCAATGGATGTTTCTCTCTCAGCAATGTTTCTATCTTTCTGTCCTTCACCCTTCCTCTCTCTCTAAAATCAATAAAAACATATTTTTAAAAGAGACTGTAATGCACAATCAGGCTTTAATCCAAGGCCTTGTACAAGAGAAGAATTGAAAACAGTTTTTGAGTTCATAAAACTCACTCTCAATTTTTACCTAAACCAGTCGCCATTTCATGTAAACCAACAGACTTTTCTTTAACTATGCTTTCTGCTCTATCCCACTTACCAAAGCCTCAACAGACTTCTGATCCTTTATAAAAGCACTATTACTCCTGCTTGGGTCTAAAGGTCTTACCTCATGGATGTTGTTAAATCAATTGGGAAAATGTGTGTGGGTGTGTTTTAAATGCACTAGCTTTCAGGCCTTGGGATACAACTTCAACACCTATGACTGAAGGAGCTGGAAGCAGAGAGGAAGCTTGAGTCAGACTTACCAGATGAGTAAGGAAGACTGGGAACTGTCCACAGTCAGCTGCACAGGGGCTCCTGATAGCACCAAGGACGAGCAAGAGGAAAACGTCTGGTCCCAAACGCTGGAGGATTTAGAGACCTGCGGACAATCAGGAATCAGAGATTCTGAGAGTGGTTAAGGTAGCCTCGGTCCTGCTCCTTACTTTGTTTCTACATTCATTCTTTTTGGTCCTTCTGAGTTTTCATTTATCACAACAGTTCATTTAAAAACTTTAACCCCCTAGGGGGGCTGTGTGCCCCGGGAGAGCCATGTGCCCCAAGGGGCCGTGTGCCCAAGGGGGGCGGTGGGACCCGGGGAGCCGTGTACACCGGGAGAGCTGTGTGTCCTGGGGAAGCGGTGGGACCCGGGGCGGGGGAGAGGGCCGTGTGAACCGGAGGAGGAGCGGATTCTATTTGTGTGGTCCTGAGACATTTGGACAGTCTGCAGCCATTAGCTACAGAACACTCTGTTGTATTTCCCTACAAAAACAAATGAGAGTGTCCCACTTGAAATTCATACACGGAAAAAAGGAAAAGAGAAGGAAAAAAATCTGAGGAACAGAAAAAGTGGTGAATATGGTAGAATCAGGGGCAAAGAAGGGGAGTGGACTGATAATTATCAGGAGGATAAGGGGGTGGGGAAGCGGTGAGAGACTGGATTGAAATCGTACAACTAATGGATGAAGACAATTGGAAAGGGAGAGGGTAAGGGCAGAGGGTAGGAAGGGAACTGGGTGGTAGGGAGCTTTGGGGGAGAAAAAGGAGAAACAATTGTAATAATCTGAGTAATAAAGATTTATTTTAAAAAATAAAAATAAAATAATAAATAATAAACAAAAAAATAAAAACTTTAACTCTTTTCCACAGAAGAAAGCTGACAGGCATGCATCTCTGAGAAACATGACTTTCTTGGTAGCTACCCTTTATGTTTACATTTTTGCTGTGAAGCTGCCTCCCCTGCCCCCTTGCCTTCCAGACAACTATTGATTTGATCAATACAATTAAAAGTATATTTTTCCCCATTTTCACACACACACACCAAAAATAAAAGAAAAGCACTATTAGAAAACTTTTACAAGCCTGTTACATCCCCAGAGATAACTGGATTAAAATGTATACTAGGCAAATGTATGAGAGTTCATCAAATACATAGTATGACACACTAGAATGACTATAATAAAAAGAGAGATAATAACAAGTGTTGGTGAGGATGCAGAGAAACTGGGACCCTTACACACTGCTGATGGGAATGTGAAATGGTGCAGCTGCTTAGGAAAGTAGTCTGACTTCCTCAAAAAAATTAAAAACAGAATTACCATATGACCCAGCAATTAGAAATGAAAATATATGTCCACACAAAACTTGTACACATAGCAGTATGGATTCAGTTATCCATAAAGTGGAAACAACTCAAATGTCCACCAACTAATGCACAGATAAATAAAATGTGGTCTATCCATACAATAAAATATTATCCTATATAATAAAAGGCTAATATGCAGATCAACCTCTCCCGCCCCCACAGCAGCACTATATGTCCAACTGACAGCTTAAGGCACAGGACAAGCTGATGGACCACCACCCCAAGTATAAGAATTTTATGCACTGGGCCTCTAGTTCAATAATAAAAAGGAATAAAGTAATGGTTCATGCTACAACATGGATAAACCTGGAAAAAATTATGCTAAGTGAAATAAGCCAGACACAAAGGACCACATACATTATTATATTTCAATAAAATGTCCAGAACAGGCAAATCTAGAAAGACAGAGTGGTTGCCTAAGGCTGTGTGGGAGCAGATTGGAGGAAAATGGGAAGTGACTGCCAGTGTGTACAGGGTTTCTTTAGGGGGTGATGAAAATGTTCTGGAATTGGTACTGATGTCCGAACAACTCTGAATATACTAAAACCCAGTGAATTATACGTTTTAAAAGGGTTAATTTTATGGCATGTGAATTATGTCTCAATTTCTCAACATGTTTTTTAAATACACAGCATGTCACTACCACCTCTCCATTATTTCCTTGTCAGAGCAAAGAAAGAACAGTGTGTGTTGGGTAAGACAACACCTAGTTCCTCTCCTTTACCTAAGTCATGCTTGGAATTTAACTCGCAGTTTACACCAGTCCACGCTGACACAAACAAGCAACACTTCACACCAGGTGTTGCCACTCTCTGCCACTTCATTACATCATGCAAATGCCATGATCACCTTGGACTACTTCAACTAAAAACAAACATAAGGACTCCGGCAGGGAGAGCAGTGAAACTGAGGCTTTCCAAATGGAGCCCTTTTAAATCTTGCCCCTCCCTCCCCGTTTCTTACCCTGGATCAGAGTCCCCAACAGAAGTCCGTGGTTCCTCAGAGACAGCTCCAACTGAGTGCCCAGGTGGAGAGGGCGGGTCTGCAGCCTTTTCCCAGGCTTTGTGACAGCTATGTCTCTTTCCTACCCTGTGGGGAAAAGCAGTTTAATAGATCAGTAAGCTCTCACTTGACACAGTGGGTATGTTAGATAGGTTTCTGAAACTCTACGAACCATATTTTCATAAGGATAAATTAAATTTGAACCAATTCACGACGTGCTTAAAAATAAATCGTATTAGGAGTCATTTTGTTAAATGATTAATTACCTCTATTGTTTATTGGGTCATCCTTGATTTTCCGATATCTAGTTGACTTAAAGTACAGGAGACATATAATACAACGATTCTGTATTTTAGATACATTTATACATATATATCTGAATATGTATTTGTATCTATAATTCATCTGAGAAGAGCTTCTTGAACCCAGAAAATGATTAAGTTCAAATCTTAAGTAGTGAAATTAATTTAAAACTTTCTTTTTAGCAATTTTCAAACCACATAGCCAAAATGTACTAAGTTAGTAAGACTAACTCCAAGTGGGTTTTGTTGGGTTTTTTTTCTTTCTTTTTTAAAATAAATGAAAATTCTCTCTCAAGTTAATTTATATAACAATAAGACAGAATATAAGCATGTAAAATAATAACTAAAATGTTAAAATATAATTTTCTGACCCAATTTTTCATCGATAGATAAATAGATATAATAGGATGCGGTTTATACACATAATGGAATATTATTCACCCATACAAATGAAGGAAATCCTGACACATGCTACAATATGAACCTTGAGTTCATCCATACAATGTCAGAGAAAGACAAACACTCTATGATCTCACTTATATATGAAATATAAAAACATGGAGCTCATAGAAACAGAGAATGATTACCAGGGTTGAGGGGAGGAAGAAATGGCAAGGTGTTGGTCAAAAGGTACAAATTCCAGATATAGGATGACTAATTTCTGGGATATAATGTGCAACATGGTGACTATAGTTAATAATGTATTGTAGCCGGGACCGGGTTGGCTCAGTGGTAGAGCGTCGGTCTGCGGACTGAAAGATCCCGGGTTCGATTCCAGTCAAGGGCATGTACCTTGGCTGCAGGCACATCCCCAGTGGGGGGGGAGGGGGTGCAAGAGGCAGCTGATCCATGATTCTCTCTCATCAATGTTTCTAACTCTCTATCCCTCTCTCTTCCTCTCTGTGAAAAATCAATAAAATATATTTTTAAAAAATAATAATAATGTATTGTATACTTGCAAGTTGCTAAGAGAGAAAATCTTACAAGTCCCATACTGCTGATATTTTGGTAAATCTTCCTGTGGATGTCAATGGTTCTTTCTACTGTCAAGCCTTTCCTGTCCCCAATTACCTCCTTGGTCACTTTCCAACAAGTATCTTCTGAGACGTGTTGACTGAGTGCAGTCCTCAGAAGGGGTCCAGAGTTCAAGAGTCTCAAAGGAAAAAATAAAACAATTACGTCTACATATATTCAATAACTTTGAAAATGTAAAATAAATTATGATTTTCACAGACACTTCAATTATCATTACAATCCTAAAGTTTGTACATTCACCATAAAGACTCAAGTGATCAGTTTCTTTCAACTAACATTCAGTTGCTAGGGTGAGTTTTATCTCAACTCACGTATTTTTATGTCACTTGCGTCATATTATTACTTACATTTATCCAATTTTCATTTTTAGTTGTAACCAAAGTGCTTCCTCATATTCCCAGTTTGTAAAACTGGGAAAGCATAAAGGAAAAGTTATCTAGGCCGTGGCCGAATCCCTCAGTTGGTTAGAGCCATGGTCAGCAAACTGCGGCTCTAGAGCCACATGCGGCTCTTTGGCCCCTTGAGTGTGGTTCTTCCACAAAATACCACGGCCTGGGCGAGTCTATTTTGAAGAAGTAGCATTAGAAGAAGTTTAAGTTTTAAAAAATGTGGCTCTCAAAAGAAATTTCAATCGTTGTCCTGTTGATATTTGGCTCTGTTGACTGAGTTTGCCGACCACTGGTTGGAGCATGGTCCCCATAACCCAAGGTTGCAGGTTTGAACCAATAAGAGCACATACAAGAAGCAACCAATGAATGCATAAAAAGTGAAACAAAAAATGATGTGTTTATCTCTCTTTCAAATCAACAAATAAAGAAAACATTATCTAAATACTGCAGTGCAGAATAAATTCACAAATGCAACATGCATAAGAAGTCTGTGTGAAAAGAGCTGACTGTCTTACTGAAGCAAGAGTGACTGGCAGACAAAAAAGACTAGGAATAAGAAATACAGTAATTATATAAAAATTAGATTTTGTCTCTAGATCCCTGCGCTTTGCCTGTTCTGCAACTGTCAAATGGTGGCAGGAAGTCACTGAAGCCTTTGAATTCTGCTCATAAACAAAGCACAATGACCTCTCTGGTAAACCAACTGGAAATTTCCAGAATAAGTTAAAAATTGTGCTTTCCAGGATGCTAAAGGTTCAACTTGTACTACTGCCAAGAATTTTGTAAAACCACTCACAAAGTTAATGGAAATGTTATGCTAAGAAGGAAAATGGAATGGCCAGTTGCCAAAATTCTCTGATCCAATGATGGTGTTGTACACCCCCCTAATACCAATGGTATTCTGTATAAACAAGCACTTATTACAGTGTTTATGAGAATAGATAGTTCACATTACAACTACAATAAATCTGTTCTTGGCATATAAAATGAGCATATGTGTCCCTAGCTGGTTTGGTTCAGTGGATAGAGTGTCGGCCTGCAGATTCTGGTCAAGGGCATGTGCCTAAGTTGTGGGCTTGATCCCCATTAGAGGACATGCAGGAAGCAGCCAATTAATGATTCTCATCATTGCTGTTTCTCTCTCTCTTTCCCTCTCCCTGTCTGAAATCAATAAAGATATATTTGTTAAAATAAATAAATAAGCATATATGAGTGAAATGTGCTCAGTGTTTTCTTTTATCTCTGAACACCCATGTTACACAGAAATTTTTCATGTAGGTAAAAAATATTGTGGGAGCCAGTACCTGGGGTAGCACCAGCTATGCACGGCTTTGCTACGTGAGTCAGATTGGTGGCAAGTGACAGAAAAATAGTTGAAACTGTCATAAGCCATTGATTTTTGTTGCTGTTAATCCTCACCCGAGGATATTTTTTCATTGATTTTCAGAGAGAGTGGGAGGGAGGGGGAGAGACAGAGATAGAGAAACATCGATGAGAAAGAGACACATCATCTGGTTGCCTCCCATACGTGACCAGGGCCAGGGATCGAGCCCGCAACCAAGATTCATGCCCTGGGCTGAAATCGAACCCAGGACCCTTCAATCCTCCAGCCAACAGTCTATCCATTGAGCCAAATTGGTTAGGGCAAACCATTGATCATTTATTAACTCATACCACTTAATTCAGGAACTCAAAACAATATCATCACAAGTTGTTATATTTATAGTTCTCCTCTCTGCCATCCCCTGTTAGCTTCATTTTTCAGGCCCCAAAGGGCTGCTCCAGTCGCACGTGCTCTCCGATTGAAGTCCAACTGGCCACTCTTGCGATAGCCCCAACTAATGTCTTCTTGAATCTCATTAGCTAAGTCTAACTCGGTCACATGCCCATCCATGAATCAGCTTCTTTGGCCAAAGGAAGGTTATGCTTTGGCCACACTTGAGTCACTGTCTATCACCAAAGCACAGATTCAGAGATGCAAGAGGGGCTGGCCTTCCAAAGGAAAGCCAGGAAATTATATAAGCAAAGGTTGAATGGACAATATGGAATATGGAAGGGGATGATAAGATGACAGCTACAGCGTGTGAATAAAATGGCACTTTTTTCACACTTCTTTCAGCACCCTGCTTCTTGATTCAATGTGAAAGTAATGTCACTAAACTGCCACCACTGACTATTTTTTCATTATGCTGTGAAAAGAAATTGGCAGCATATACAAGATGGCTTTTCCACACTGCAGTGCATTAACTATCAAGAAAAATGATGCTCATATAAGCATGACACTGATCATGCCAGTAAAGACTATTTCTGTGTATTCCAGGGTTTGCCGCTTTCCAAAGTGCAATTCAGGGATGCATTTGGTACATTGGATCATTTGAGCTTATCAATCAAGATCCAAAATATAGTGGTTTCCAATGCTCAGCATAAGATATTGGACTTTTAAGAGATCAGACTTAGGTTCAAATGATTCAATCCCAGGATTCTGACCCTCTCTCAGCCTTTGATGAGTTCCTTCATTTGATGGAGAAAGAAATCACTGCTCTATTTTGGAGTATATTTTAGAATTACATGCTATTTTATTTAAACAAGGTAGACTTAATATATTGAACAGCATTGGAATGAATGAAATAAAATTTTTAAAGTCAAAGACTTGCAATGAAACTAGAGAAGGTGACAGCAGATAAGAGTTGAAAAGCCCTAGACGGTTGCTCAGTAGTTAGAGCATTGGCCTGGGGACTGAAGGGTCATGGGTACCTCAGTTGCAGGCTCAGTCCCCAGCTCCAATCTGGGTACGTGCCAGAGGCAAATCAATGGATGTGTCTCTCTCATATCAAGTTGATGTTTCTCTCTTCCCCCAACCCTTCCCCCTCCCTTACACTCTCTCTGAAAATCAATAGGGGAAAAATATCCTCAGTTGAGGATTATAGATATAGATTATATATAAATATAGATATAGATATATAGATATATAGATATGTAGATATGTAGATATGTAGATATATAGATATATAGATATATAGATATATAGATATATAGATATATAGATATATAGATATATAGATACAGATACAGATATATAGATGACAACAAAATTTTGAAAGCTGAAAGGTAGATGCCCAAATGGTATATGACATAATGAAGCATAAAAATCTAAGTGCCCACAAGGTGGAAAACCAATGAAAAATAAGACAATCCATGTCACAGAACCCCCAGAAAAGCTTAGGAACTAGAGGGAGAAGGCCCTCTGAAGGTAGGATTCAGTGTGGGGCCCAAACAGAGTGGATGAAAGTCTTCCGAAGAAACAGCTAGACCCCAGATCTTTATCCTAACCCCACCTATTCCCAAATAACAAGATGTCCCAAACAAATATATATACATTTAAACAGTTGATAGCTCAATTTTGAAAATGAGACCTATTTTCAAAAACACTGTCTTTTTAATTATTCAACATGTGTGTATACATTTTGGGGGACACCCTACAGAATGAATGTGTAAAAATTTTACTTAGCCGAAACCGGTTTGGCTCAGCGGTAGAGCATGGGTCTGCGGACTGAAAGGTCCCAGGTTCGATTCCGGTCAAGGGCATGTACCTTGGTTGCAGGCACATCCCCAGTAGGGGGTGTGCAGGAGGCAGCTGGTAGATGTTTCTCTCTCATCAACGTTTCTGGCTCTCTATCTCTCTCCCTTCCTCTCTGTAAAATATCAATAAAAAATATATTTTAAAAAATTTACTTAGGCCGAAACCAGTTTGGCTCAGCGGTAGAGCGTCAGTCTGCAGACTGAAAGTCCTGGGTTTGATTCCGGTCAAAGGCATGTACATTGGTTACGGACACATCCCCTGTAGGGGGTGTGCAAGAGGCAGTTGGTCGTGTTTCTCATCGACGTCTCTAGCTCTCTATCTCTCTCCCTTCCTCTCTGTAAAATATCAATAAAATATATTTTTTTAAATTTTTACTTAGTTTATAATGAAGAAATCTTGTAGCATGCAAAACTGATTCAATTATCTTTTAAGAAACTGAAGTGTATGTACCCAAATAGGAAAAGCATGCTGAAATAAGTTTTAATTTAACAACGAAAGGGTTCCTATCCTACAGGGCAATAAAACCATAACCCTTGGGGTTATCATTTCTACTAGACACCTCTGTTAAACACAAATCTACAAGTTAGCATGTAAGTTCACAGAGCATGAACCCTAATAAGTAGAAAGTAGTATGTCCAAGATCCATACTCCAGAAAATGAAATAATCCTTGGGCAGACCTGGTAGACAGTACTGCAATACAACATTGAAAGGACATTCAGTCACTCTTTTGCCTTGTTTATATGTTTTGAATAAGTTGTCTCAATAAGAGAAATAAACATCTCTTTGAAAAACCATAATTTGACTACTTACAAGCATTCTCCATATTGCAATAGCAAGAATATTCTTTCACATGTGAATGTAACCTTTTCTACTGTACTACCTCCTTTCCCTTGGAGTATTGGTTCTTAAAACTAGGTATAAAAGGATATATGCACCCCTATGTTCATAGCAGCACAATTTACAATAGCTAGGATTTGGAAACAGCCTAGGTGCCCATCAGCAGATGATTGGATCAAAAAACTATGGTACAGCCGAAACCGGTTTGGCTCAGTGGTAGAGCGTCGGTCTGCGGACTGAAAGGTCCCGGGTTCGATTCCGGTCAAGGGCATGTACATTAGTTGCGGGCACATCCCCAGTAGGGGGTGTGCAAGAGGCAGCTGGTCAATGTTTCTCATTGACGTTTCTAGCTCTCTCTCTCTCCCTTCCTCTCTGTAAAATATCAATAAAATATATATTTTTTTTAAAACTATGGTACATCTAACACAATGGAATACTATGCTGCCATAAAAAAGAAGGAATTCTTATCATTTGCAGCAACCTGGATGGAATTGGAGAACATCATGCTGAGTGAAATAAGCCAGTCAATGAAAGAGAAACACCACATGACCTCACTCATTTATGGATAATAAAGAACATTATAAACTAATGAACAGAAAGATAAATATAGTGTCTGTAAAACAACAAGCAGACTGTCAAATGACAGCGAGGAGGGGAGGGAGATCTGCAGGAGATAAGAGATCAACCGAAGGACTTGTATACATGCATATAAGTACAACCAATAGATACAAAACTCTAGGAAGGGAGGGCATGTTTGGGGGGGGCAATGGTAAGATATGTACACAGATAATAATTTAATAAAAAATAAAAATAAAAACATAAACTGGGGTGTTTGTTTTTAAAGAGGGCAGATTTCAGGTACGCCAGAAAGTCTGACCATATTTTAAGAAAATACACCCTAGTACATAAAGGTAATAGGTGTGCAGTCACAAAGCAGAGATGAGTTTTGTCACTGTCTAGGCAGGGTCAAGGATTCAAACAAGACAACCACTCTACATAGTCTCCTGGCAGTCTTATACATGAGGCTACCTAACTAGCCCTCCACACCTATTTCTCTGTGGATATCTCCACGTCCTCAAAGTCCCACTGGTCTTTGTAGCTTCCTTTTTCTCCCTCCTCAACCCTCAGCCTGCCCATCTCAGAAACCAGGGAAATCCTAATCCCATTATTATGTATTGGTTCGATATCATTTCAAATTCACTTGTTTATGACAATGACAGCAAAGTTGTTTTTAGAAGTAGTTTTGGTGCCGAAACCGGTTTGGCTCAGTGGATAGAGCGCCGGCCTGCGGACTGGAAGGTCCCAGGTTCGATTCCGGTCAGGGGCATGTACCTTGGTTGCGGGCACATTCCCCGATAGGGGGTGTGCAAGAGGCAGCTGATTGATGTTTCTCTCTCATCGATGTTTCTAGCTCTCTATCCCTCTCTCTTCCTCTCTGTAAAAAATCAATAAAATATATATATTTTTTTAAAGAAGTAGTTTTGGTATAGAGATGAAGCAAGTTGTTTAAGGATGCCATTATCTCATCTGTCACTGAGAAGCAGTCAGCAGCTCAGCTTGGGGCTTATCAATGAGAATATGTGGAGAAGCAACTATGCTAAGAGAACGGTTAGGTTATAAATACTAAGTTCGTGAGGACCATTGGAAAGTTTTGGTATGGGCGAGGTGACACTTTGGTATGGGCAGAGGTCTCAGGAAGCCAACGGATATGTGTTCCTGCCTTGGAGAGGAACTCACGCTGTGCAACGGCTCTTAGAGGGATAACCCTCCAAGCAGCCAGCCTGCCCACCAACACCAGTTCCTTCGTTCCCTAGCAACAGGCTCCAGCAACCAAGGACTTGATTTTGCGCTGGCAAATGGAAGTCAGCTCCCAATTGGTTAAAGCCATATCTCCTCAGTGCCTACTGGTATGAAAAGGTCCATCTCAGCTAAGTCAGGACTTTCTTTCATCTTCCCTTGCCTGGAACAATAGTGCAAGTAATCTACCATTGCTATGGAGATCATTTGTTTCCTGGTCTATTAAGAGAAATTATCCTGTATGCTTTTGTCCTATGAAATTTCTGCAGTGAACCTGTGTTAAATAAAGTGCTAGCAGGCCCCACCAGCATGGCTCAGCGGGCCCTATAAACCAGGAGGTCACTAATTGATTCCCAGTCATGGGGCACATAACTGGGTTGTGGGCTCTATCTCCAATATAGGGCGTGCAGGAGGCAGGCAGCCAATCAATGGTTCTTTCTCATGATTGATGTTTCTTACTCTCTCCCCCTCTCCCTTCCTCTCTAAACTCACTAAAATATTTTTTTAAATAAAGTGCTGGCAAAGACAGAATCAGTCTCTGAGCATAATTTTGCAACCCAAAACAAACCACCCATCCTCATACAAGGTCATTTATTTCTTTCTCCTTTCTCTTCTAAAGTCACTGTTCATGAATAAAACTTACAACTCTTTTAGGGTTCTTATCCTTTGATTTACGAAAACCTTATCTTTCTTCAAAAACTCTGGCTCATGCTAATAAAAATCATTGGCTTTTACACTATGTACAATACTGGCTCTCCCAAATACCACCAAAATAAAAGATTGATGAGCAAAGCTGAGTTTATTGCTTATTGCTTATGCAGTAAGGGAGATTGCTACCTGATAGTCTTATACAATCTCTGAAAAGGCAAAGACAAAATTGGGATATTTACCAGGGTAAAAAAAAAAAATTTAGGGTGGGGGGGTAGTTGTTCGATCTGGTTTAAGGTTGGTCTTTTGATCTGGAGCTTGATTAGACTTGAATAGGATTAACAGACGCAATGAGGTGAGTATTTCAATCAAGTCTTAGAGAGCAAAGAGTCGTTTGATGCTACCTATTGAGATATCTGACATTCCTTTAAATCAAAAGGTTTCTGAATAGAGCAATAAAGTTATTTATACTTTTATTTTCCTAGGCCAGAGGTTCCTGGGGTAATTAAATCATTGTTGATGAGGTTCTTGGGGTAGTTAAATCATTGTTGATGAAGACACTGGGATAGTAAGGGCATGTTAATATAGGCAGTAAACTGTGGGAACAGAATCAGGGGTGGAGACCGTCCACCACAGGCCATATAAGGCCCAAGATATCATTTGATCTTGTCCTGCCAAGGCATTAGGGTGAGTTAATTAAAAGTTTGATCAAATATATAGCAGGGTAATTTTTAAGTTGTTAATATTGCAATGGCCCTCGAATGATGTTATAAATATCTAACTGGTCCTTGGCAGAAAAAAAGGTTCCCGACCCCTGGAATAGTTTTCACTCTCAGCCACAACCTCTAAATGTGGGTTTCAGAAGCTACTTTGGTAATTAAAAGTCAGACACTGACTTTCTCTTTGCATTCCGGCTCTTATAATCTTTAAAGTCTTCAAAACAATTGGAAGTCTCTGGCTTAGTGTGATAAGATTCAGTGCTATAAAAATGGACTTGAAAACACATGAGCATATCTCTAACTTTTATCTTCTTACATATAAATATGTGAAAGCCTCCCGAATTTTTTTAAAACAAATCTCTCCAGGTAACGTAGAGGCTCATGGGGCAGTCATCATTTTCTGTGATTCCCAGGATGTATAGTTTCTGGTCATGATCAGAAACCTGCTCCCAGAAGACAGGGAGCGTCCCTGCCATCTCTACATCCCAACAGCTCCAGGAATACCTCCATGCATGGCGGGTGTGCACTAACTGCTTGGAGAACTACATTAATAAAGTCGATGAGTCGAAACCGGTTTGGCTCAGTGGATAGAGCGTCGGCCTGTGGACTGAAGGGTCCCAGGTTCGATTCCGGTCAAAGGCATGTACATTGGTTGCGGGCACATCCCCAGTAGGGGGTGTGCAAGAGGCAGCTAATCGATGTTTCTCTCTCAGCGATGTTTCTGACTCTCTATCCCTCTCTCTTTCTCTCTGTAAAAAATCAATAAAATATTGATTTTTTAAATATTTTTTGAAATTTTTAAAATAAAGTCAATGAGAGAGCAAAAGGCAAGCAAACAAAACCCCCAAACAGAAACAGTAGCAACCTCCAAACTTTGTGAAACAGAGGCCCACAGTCTATTCCTCTTTCTGTCCTTCGTAATCCATCTTCTGTCTCCTCTACTTTTGCTAAAAGTATGGGTGACCTCATATCTAGTAACTCAGTGGTCATTTCTTATTCCTTATCTGGCTTCAGATCCCTGCCCATCTAGGACAAAGAAGGAATTATCACAGAAGATGAAAGACAATGCAGAAAGCACAATATCATGGAGGGCTGCAGAAGAATTTTAAGGAGACAGTGACCAAATTGTCAAATACTGCATAAGATAGGAACAAAAAAAAAATCATTCCATGCTTTTGGGCAGTTAGGGGTGATTTTTTTGGAGAAAGACTGCAGCCATTTGGGACTCAACACTTCCCTCATGTTCCCCTTCTCCAGCAGTTTCCACTATTTAACCATGGTTTGGCACTAACTACAAATGCAAGAAGAGGCCTATTCTCCTCAAACCAAGGATGATGGATACTCCTGTTGGCTTATTCTTAATTCCAAGAAGTCTGAACTAATGGAACCTTGCTTCAAGTTATATTGGGGGATGTTCTTGTTTTGTCTTTTTTCCCAACCTTTACTTTCTGTACAGCAATACAAAGTGTACAGATTTTGCCAAAGTTCTCAAAAGGACCACCAGAGCCACCCTTTGATAGCACAAATTGGGTTTATTAAACTTGCTAAGGGAGTGTCAGGTCTATAACACAATCTGATGGCTTTCCCAGGTTACTCCTTCTACCCCCCCCCCTTTATTCTTCACTGGCATGTCCCCTAATAAGTCTCTTGCAGATATAATTTAGTCTCAGTGTTTGCTTCTTGGAGGATCTGAAATGGAAAGGTTCCCAAACACCAGTGTTCCAAGGAAAAAAAGTAGATCCTATCAAATGCTCCTAGGCCTAGGACTGGCCCAGGGCCTTTTATGCCACATTCTATTGTGTGTTGTTTTTTTTTTGTTTGTTTGTTTGTTTGTTTGTTTTTTAATATATATTTTATTGATTTTTTTTTTTACAGAGAGGAATGGAGAGAGAGAGAGAGTTAGAAACATCGATGAGAGAGAAACGTCGATCAGCTGCCTCTTGCACACACACCCCCACCGAGGATGTACCCGAAACCAAGGTACATGCCATTGACCAGAATCAAACCTGGGACCCTTCAGTCCGCAGGCTGACGCTCTATCCACTGAGCCAAACCGGTTTCAGCACCACATTCTATTGTTTAGCTCAAGTCACAGACCAGCCAGATTCAACGTGGGATGGGAATACCACAGCATGAAGATTAGCTGCCACAACTGCATATATGTTACACCTCAATTTCAAACATTTTCTAAAGTCGTCATTTGGAGCCGAAACCGGTTTGGCTCAGTGGTAGAACCTCGGTCTGCAGACTGAAAGGTCCCAGGTTCGATTCCGGTCAAGGGCATGTACCTTGGTTGCGGGCACATCCCCGGTAGAGGGTGTGCAAGAGGCACTGGTGGATGTTTCTCTCTCATCGACGTTTCTAGCTCTCTATCTCTCTCCCTTCCTCTCTGTAAAATATCAATAAAAATATATTTTAAAGTCGTCATTTGGAGAGGCTCCAACTCTGGAGCTGGAGCTGGGTTGTATATTGGGGAAATATAAATATAGAGCTAGAGTTAGAGCTAGAGCTAGAGACAGTGGCAGAGACAGAGATAGAGACAGATACAGAGATAGAGTTAAAGCTAGAGATAGAAACAGATCTTTTGAGCACCACTTGAGTTCCTGACATACGGCAGTGCTAAAAGAGAGATTTGGAAGTGTTTGACTTCATACATGAGCTTAACTATGACCTAGATCAGTGTTTCCCAAAGTGTGGTACGTGTGCCCCCAGGGGTACGGGAAGAGTTTGGTGGGGATATGCACTGCACCGTGCTTAGCTGCGCCTAATTCTACGTTCTCATGAGTCAAGTCAAGACAGTCTTGTGAGGCATGAGATGGTCCGGTGTGCAAATAAATGTTATTTATAATGTAACTTTTATTTATGTTTTATTATGAATAATTTTATTTTTCGTTTATTATTATTTTGTGTATGTATCAAAAAAGAAAATATAAATATATTTTGATTGTTATTAAAATACATCCTTTTTTTGACAAGGGGTACTCAGCGTTACGGAAATTATAGAAGGGGTACACATATGTCAAAAGTTTGGGAAACACTGACCTAGATGTATCTCATTAACAGAGACCACTCATCTTATCAGCTCAGCCTTGTATACCCCTGGTGATGGAGTCAGAATACACAAAGGATGGGTTAAGACAAGCACTGGTTGGTTTCAGCTGATTTTACCTGTGAGCTCTTACCATACAAAATTCAATTTAATCACTATTTGAGCTTAATATAAACAGTAATCTAATCAAATTCAATAATTACATTGCATCATATTTGGCAGTTAGAAAATCCAAACACACCATTGTGCTTTGTCTTTTAAAAAAAAAATAGAATGGGCCCAAACCGGTTTGGCTCAGTGGATAGAGCGTCGGTCTGCGGACTGAACGGTCCCGGGTTCGATTCTGGTCAAGGGCATGTACCTTGGTTGCGGGCACATCCCCGGTAGGGGGTGTGCAAGAGGCAGCTGGTCGATGTTTCTCTCTCATCGACGTTTCTAGCTCTCTCTCCCTTCCTCTCTGTAAAATATCAATAAAATATATTTTTTAATTAAAAAATAGAATGGGTTAGACTCAAAAGAGACAATTTTTTCTCTTTTTTCCATATATATATTGTGCCTTACCAACAAGTGCTTGTAGTCAAAGGATCAAGGAAAAGATAAGACAGGAAATAAATAAAACTTGAGTCAGGAAGGGAAGCCTTTACTAAAACACCAAAATGAGATTGGAGCTAAAACTCCAGGACCATCAGATTCAGATAGTTAATCCAAGCAGAGGAACCAGGTTGGAGCTCCAGAGTGGACCCACAACCTATGATCTAGGAGGCCTTAGCCTGAAAGAGGATGTTTTGCACTGTAGATTGTTTGAGCAGACATTTTCTTGGACGGGATAGGAGTATGAGGGGACCTTATTTTTTTTAATTGAAGTATAATTTACATTAAAATAGACACATAGACTCAAGTATACAATTCAGTGGGTTTTGACAATTATACACCCATGTAATCACCACCCTAATCAAGACACAATATAGCCGAAACCGGTTTGGCTCAGTGGATAGAGCGTCGATCTGTGGACTGAGAGGCCCCAGGTTCGATTCCGGGCCAAGGGCATGTACATTGGCTGTGGGCACATCCCCGGTAGGGGGTGTGCAGGAGGCAGCTGGTTGATGTTTCTCTCTCATCGACATTTCTAGCTCTCTATCCCTCTCCCTTCTTCTCTGTGGAAAATCAATAAAATATTTTTTTTAAAAAAGACACAATATATCCTTCTTCCCAGAAAGTTTTCTTATGCCTCTTTCCAGTCAATTCCCATCCAATCCCCAATCCCCTCCAAACACTTTCTGATTTTTATCACCACAGGTTAGCTTTGCTTGCTCTAGAATTTCATTTACATGGAATCAAACAGAATGACGTATTTCATTCAACAAAGTTTTTGAAATTCATCTTTAGACAACATGGTGTCTGTGAGAGGAGCCGCTAACACCTATTTCCCTGTGAAAGCACGGGGGAAGAGTTCTCCGGTAGATCCACCTATTCCTGGCCAACTTCAGCTTCAGGGATCCTCACAGTGACTCCTGAGGTACATCGTGGTCTGTCTTCAAGTGTCCCTGTAGCCTGCCTCCCTGCCAGAGGAGGAGAAAGTCCCTACCATTTCTGACCCTTACCCCTTGGTCTTGCCAGCAGGCCTGGATATATAATTTTGGGACACTGTGCAAGATGAAAACACAGGGCCTCTTGATTTAAAATTATGAAGAATCTGCCAAAACTGGTTTGGCTCAGTGGTAGAGTGTCAGTCTGAGGACTGAAGTGTCCCAGGTTCGATTCCGGTCAAGAGCATGTACATTGGTTGCGGGCACATCCCCGGTAGGGGGTGTGCAAGAGGCAGCTGATCGATGTTTCTCTCTCATCGACGTTTCTAGCTCTCTAGCTCTCTCCCTTCCTCTCTGTAAAATATCAATAAAAAATATATGATAAAAAAAGAGTTTGGTATCAAAATATTGGAATTTTAAAAATAATAATAAAATAAAATAAAATTATGAAGAATCTCAAGAGAGGACCAGCAAAGCATTAAACCAAGCACATCTCTGTGCAACTTCAGGGGTCACTCGCTCATGAGCCACCCAGCTTCCCAGTCTCCAAGAAGCCAGCTATCCCTTTGCGCTTGGCCAAATCCACCAAAATCCCCACCCCCTCCACTCCCTGTTCCTCTAGCAATGTGAATGAAAATAGAAACTCTTACCTCCTTTTGAGGCCTGGAGAACGCAGGGCCTGGCTGGCCGTAATGCCGGCAAGGAGAAGGTTGTCTTAGCAGTTCATCTTTTTGATGAGTCACAGCATAAAAAGCAGACAAAATACAAATCAGCATACAAATTAAACCAAGGATGGTTTCAGAATAAATACCTCTAGGTTTTCTGAGGATGCTGGAAAACATTGGTCTGGTCTAAAAGTATTCTATTATATAAATATATCACTATTTGATAATCCCTTCTCCTACTCATATATATTTGAGTTGTTTCCAGTTTGGACTTTTATAAATAAAGTTGCTAACAAGCATTTTTGTACAATGCTTTGGAGAACAAATGTTTTCATGATTCATGAGAAAAATATCTAAGAGTAGGATTCATAGGTCCTAGAGTATGTTTAACTTTATAAGGAACTGACACAAAGGTCTCCAAAGTTGTACCATTTAACACTCCTCCTGGCAATTCAAAAAAGTCCCAGTTTCTCTACCTCCTTGCCAATAGTTGGTGTTGTCAGTCTTTTTAAAATTTCTTTATTGATTAAGGTGTTACATATGTGTCCTTATTCCCCCCATTAGCTCCCTATCTCCCCCTCATGCCCTCACCCCCCTTTTGTCGGTGTCCATTGGTTAGGCTTATATGCATGCATACAAGTCCTTTGGTTGATCTCTCCCCCTTACCCCCACCCTCCCCTACTTTCCCTCTGAGGTTTAATGTTCTGATCAATGTTTCTCTGTCTCTGGATCTATTTTTGTTCATCAGTTTATGTTGTTCATTATATTCCACAAATGAGTGGGATCATGTGATATTTATCTTTCTCTGCCTGGCTTATTTCACTTAGCATAATGCTCTACAGATTCATCCATGCTGCTGCAAATGGTAAGAACTTCTTTTTTACGACAGCATAGTACATATGCACCCCTATGTTCATAGCAGCACAATTCACCATAGCTAAGATTTGGAAGCAGCCTAAGTGCCCATCAGCAGATGAGTGAATTAAAACACTGCAGTACATCTACACAATGGTGTTATGAGTCTTTTTATTTTAGTCACTGTAGTTATAACTCAATTTGGTTTTAATTCTACTTCTCTAATAACTAATCATGTTAATCACCTTTTCACGTGCTTATTGGACATTCCTATATTTTCTTTGGTGAAGTATCTGATTTTAAAATCTTCGATCTGCCTGCCTTTTTTATACAGCCTGCTTTATTGCCCTTAAAGAAGCAGTTATCCACGTTTTCTGCCTAAAAAAAAGTTCTGATAAAATAGATCAATTCAAGCAGTACATTTAGGCAATATTGTTTTTATAATGATCCAGTTTCACTATTAAAAAGCAAATACTCTTTCTCAAATAAATGGGTATGGCTTCCCCAAAGTAAAATGCTGACTCTACTATTTTATTTCCAACTCTGGAGCTTATGAATGTACACTAAATAAACAGTTTCAGCACAAGCACAACAACGGGAGGCTCTGCTCTATTATAAATGAATTATGTTTTTAAAAAACAATCTATTTGCTTTTAAATAAACTCTGGCCTAAAGTGACATTGCAAATCATAAGTATCTCTATTCCTATAAAATGAGGCTGGAGGGAAAATAATAAATAAATAAAACATAATGAGGTTGAGGCAACAGCATATATAATATAAAGTATGGAAGTTCCTCAAAAAATTAAAAATGGAACTGCCTTATGACCCAGTGATTCCACTTCTGGGCATTTATCTGATGAAACCCAAAACACTAATTCAAAATAATATATGCATCCCTATGTTCACTGCAGTGTTATTTACAAGAGCCAAGATATGGAAACCACCCAAAGTACCCATCAATAAATGAGTGGGTAAAAAAGTGATGCTACATATGTACAATGGAATATCACTCAGCCATAAAAAGAATGAAATCTTACCATTTACAACAGTATAGATAGATAGACCTAGAGAGTATTGTACTCAGTGAAGTAAGTCATTCAGAGAAAGACTAATACCATATAATTTCACTTCTGATTTCTCAACAGAAACTGCAGGCCAGAAGGGAGTGGCAAGAAATATTCAAAATGATGAACAGCAAGAGCCTACAACCAAGATTACTCTACCAAGCAAAGCTATCATTTAGAATAGAAGGTAAGATAAAGAGCTTCACAGACAAGAAAAAGCTAAAGAACTTCATCACCACCAAACCAGGACTATATGAAATGCTGAAGGGTATTCTTTAAGAAGAGGAAGAAAAAGAAAAAGGTAAAGGTAAAAACTATGAACTACAAAGTGACAATAAATACATACCTATCAACAAGTGAATCTAAAAATCAAGTGAATAAAAAAATCTGATAAGCAGAATAAACTGGTGAATATAATAAAATCAGGGGCATAGAAAGGGAATGGACTGACAATTCTCAACCGGAAGGGGTCTGAGGGGTGCGGGAAGAGATTGGACAAAAATCTTACACCTATGGATGGAGACAGTGGGGGGGGGGGATCAGGTAAAGAGGAAGTATGGGGGGGAGGAGCATCTGTAACAATCTGAACAATAAAGATTTTAAAAAAAAAAGGATCGATGAAACTAAGAGCTGGTTTTTTGAAAGGATGAACCTCTATTCAGGCTCACCAAGAAGCAAAGAGAGAGGACATGAATGAACAAAAGCAGAAATGAAAGAGGCAAAATAAAAACAGACCCTACAGAAATACAAAGGATTGCTTTAAAAATATTATGAACAACTTTATTCTTTATATTTTACTTTTTTAAAAAATATTTTAAAAAACAGAATTTGGAAACCCACCCGACCTTTTCCCCTAACATAATGCTTTACCTCTTAAAAATAAAGGACTAATCCTATGGAGCTCAGAGAAAGCCCCTCACTGTAGACAGGAGGACAGGCTACAAACCAAAGAACACAGCCAGTCTGTGCAGCCAGCAGCCCGCGCCGGGGCGGGCAGACGGACGTCCGTGTGCCTGTATAAAAATGCTATCAATATACTTTTGCAAATTTATTTTTCATTATAAAGCAGGTGACTACACTTTCTACAATAAGTAATCTGCTGGGACCCCTGGGATACGGGAGGCGGGCGGCGGAGGACCAGCAGAAGGCAGCGCCCTGCGATGCCGGCCCAGCCGCAGGGCGCGGAGTGTTTTGGTGACTGGCAGGTGATGTTCACGGCAGAAGCTCACTCTCCACCTCTTTCCACAAAGTACCGCTCACAATAATGTCATTTTCTTTCTTTTTTTAAAAAAAAATATTTTATTGATATTTTACAGAGAGGAAGAGAGAGAGATAGAGAGCTAGAAACGTCGATGTGCCGCAGCCCCCGACTGGAATCGAACCCGGGACCTTACAGTCCGCAGACCGACGCTCTACCACTGAGCCAAACCAGCTTCGGCTCATTTTCTTTCTTAAAATACACATTTGTCACTGTGAATTTACCTCCCATCTTATTAAATAACAGGTACTCTGTGGAAAGAGTAAGACTTTGGGGCGTGGGGGCAGGAGTGGGGAGGGGTGGGGATTGGAATGGGGGGTTGAGGACAAATATGTGATACCTTAATCAATAAAGAAATTTAATTAATAAATAAAATAAGAGTAAGATGCACAAATTTACTAAACATCCCGAAGTCTTTTTATAAAAGCGATGGATCACAGAAAGGGACGCCAGCAGCACCCTCGGGTGACCTGTGCCGGACACAGTCTCACGGGAGCTGCGCCCGCCGCGCCCAGACAGGACGGTTTCATAGAAAACTCGGAAACAACCTCCCCGACCCCTCGAGGAACAGAATGAGAGAACCACATCTACGACCAGAAGAAGGTAGGGTGGAGCCATATACACACATGTGCGGCGTATCGGCATACGCACACGGCGCGGCCTCAGTCCATGTCGCTGAGGTCGCTGGCCGGCTCCCCGTGCTCCGGGCTCAGGGGGTTCATGGCGCCCTCCAAGGCGACCCTCCCAGCTGGAGTCCGCCCCTCCATCCTCCTCAGCGTGCCCATCGTCTTCTCAATGCCAAGGGGGGCCATTTGGACTTAGGGAGTCACTCCCAGCTCCGCTTGTTGTCAAAGAAGAGGATGAGGAACAGCCGCTCGCTCCTCTGCCTTGGTCTGCCTGTGCTCCCGGATCTTCAGCGCGCCCAGCAGCAGCGGGGATGGTGAACGCGGCATGCGCGGCACCTTAGGGGCCATGATCAGGGCGGGGCAGGAGGGGTAGCCGCTGCCCTTGCCCCCCCGCCACACACACACACACACACACACACACACACACACACACACACACACCACCTTCAGGGGCTCGAGCAAGGAGGCCGAGGCGTCCGTGGAAACGCACATGCTGCTCTGACCCACTTCGCTGCGATCCTGGCCGCCTTGGCTGGTTTCCTGAACAACTCTGTTCCAACAAACTCCACAACCTGGAGGAAATGGACATATTTCTAGAAAAACACCGCCTTCCAAAACTCAATCAGGAAGAATCTAAACATCTCAATAGGCCAGTAACTATGGAGGAAATTGAAGCAGTCATCAAAAAGCTTCCAGCAAACAAAACCCCGGGGCCAGATAGCTTCACAGGGGAGTTTTACCAGACATTCAATAAAATATGAAAAAAAGAAAGAAATATCATACACCATAACCAAGTAGGATTTATTCCCAGGATGCAAGCATGTCACAATATCCGAAAATCAATAAATGTGATACATCACATAAACAAATTGAGAGATAAAAATCACAGTCATATCAATTGATGCAGAAAAAGCATTTGACAAAATCCAGCATCCTTTCTTGATAAAAACTCTCAACAAGGTGGGAATAGAAGGATCATACCTCAACATAATAAAAGCTATATATGATAAAACCACAGCAAACATCATACTCAATGGGCAAAAACTGAAACAATTTCCCCTAAGAACAGGACCAAGACAGGGATGCCCACTCTCACCACTCCTCTTTGACATAGTACTGGAAGAACTAGCCATTGCGATCAGACAAGAAGAAATCAAAGGCATCCAAATTGGAAAAGAAGAAGTAAAAATGTCATTATTTGCATATAACCTGATACTGTACATAGAAAACACCAAAGACTTCATCCAAAATTATTAGACTTAATAAATGAATTCGGCAATGCAGCAGGATACAAAAGTAATGCCAGGAAATCTATGGCATTTCTATACACCAATAATGAACTTACAGAAAGAGAGACTGGGGCAGGAAAATTAGAACAAGGCCGAACAGTGTGGCAATTTGCAGCTAAGTTTGTAAATAGCAATGCGTTATCTTCCCCAGCCAAGGACACTTGCGAGCAAATGGTGAAAAGACTCCCTACCCAAAGAATGCAGGAAAGGAGGGAGGAGGATAAAGGCGGGGGGGGGGGGGGGGGAGCAGCTTTACTCCCTAAGCAGAGAAGCCAGCAGTCTCAAGGCTTGGCAAGGTAAAGTTGTCAGGTGCCTCTCATGAGTTCTGGGAAAGCCACAACAAAGCAAAAAGGGACCTTGAGAATTAATCTGTACCAAAATATTTAGCAGAGAAATTTTTGAAATTGATAGACAGAAGAGGACATAACGCCTCCAATCCCCAGCCCGCTTGCTCTTCAAATTAGTTGCGAAGCCATCTGCGCTTATTTCATAAGCCAGATGTAGAGATGTGCTTGTCTTGCTTCTTTAATGAAAGCGCGTGTTTTAATTGCTTTCATAAAATCAGCTTCACCACAATGCGGTAACTGGAGTTTTCTCATCTAAATTCATTTATTTGAGAAAACAAGAATGCAGGTTGGGAATAGCCCTCTTCCTCCAACTCAGGGGGCTGGGCGGTGTCTGTGAGAGGAGCCGCTAACACCTATTTCCCTGTGAAAGCACGGGGAAAGAGTTCTCCGGTAGATCCACCTATTCCTGGCCAACCTCAGCTTCAGGGATCCTCACAGTGACTCCTGAGGTACATCATGGTCTGTCTTCAAGTATCCCTGTAGCCTGCCTCCCTGCCAGAGGAGGAGAAAGTCCCTACCATTACTGACCCTTATCCCTTGGTCTTGCCAGCAGGCCTGGATATATAATTTTGGGACCCTGTGCAAGATGAAAACACAGGGCCTCTTGATTTAAAATTATGAAGAATCTGCCGAAACCAGTTTGGCTCAGTGGTAGAGCGTTGGTCTGCGGACTGAAGGGTCCCGGGTTCGATTCCGGTCAAGGGCATGTACATTGATTGTGGGCACGTCCCCAGTGGGGGGTGTGCAAGAGGCAGCTGATCCATGATTCTCTCTCATTGATGTTTCTAACACTCCATCCCTCTCTCTTCCTCTCTGTAAAAAATCAATAAAATATATTATAAAAAAATAAAATAAAATAAAATTATGAAGATTCTCAAGAGAGGACCAGCAAAGCATTAAACCAAGCACAGCTCTGTGCAACTACAGGGGTCACTCGCTCATGAGCCACCCTGCTTCCCAGTCTCCAAGAAGCCAGCTATCCCTCTGCGCTTGGCCAAATCCATCAAAATCCCCCCCCCCCCCTCCACTCCCTGTCCGTCTAGGATTGTGAAGGAAAATAGAAGCTCTTACCTCCTTTTGGGTCCTGGAGACTGGAACTCAGAAAGCAGGGCCTGGCCGGCCGTAAATGGGGCAAGGAGAAGGCTGTCTTCGCAGTTAATCTTTTTGATGCGTCACAGCACAAAAACAGGATAAAATACAAATCAGCATACAAGTTAACAAAAGGATGATTTGAAAGTAAACACATCTAGGTGTTCCCGGATGCCGGAAAACATGAGTGGGGGGTCTAGATGGTAAGAACAAAGAAAGAAACAATATAACAAAACAAAGGCGGGTTCCTACCAAAATATCGCATTACTTTATGTTCTCGGTGCCACTTAAATGACTTTTTCTAAAAGTTCTTAAATATTTGTCTGCCCCGGCCAGTGTGGCTGTTGGTTGACTTGTCCTCCATGCACTGAAGGGTGGCCCGTTCCATTCCTGTCAGGGCACATACCTAGGTTTTGGGTTCCATCCTTGGTCGGGGTGCCTATAGGAGACAGCCTTGTTTTCTCTCTCACGTTGTTGTTTCTTACTCTTCCCCCTCCCCCCACCACTCCCTTCCTCTCTCTAACGTCCATTTTAAAAAGTCCTTAAATGAGCCGTGAGCCATGGAAGAGTAAAGTAACTGACCAAATTCTTCTGAATTATTTTTTTTAACTATCATGGAAGAAAATCTCAGTGTTGTTATAACCCTTACTATTAAAACTTCGTCAATTTTCTTTAGAGTGGGTACTCGAAAGAAAATGGACGAAGTTTTAATTTTTCCACCTAAGTAATTATTTCTACCTTTAATGTGTCATGTCAAGCTGAGTCTTGTTTCTGTTAGGCAACAGAATTATATATTTCTGCTCTCAGTATAAGTAAGAGCAGATCTGTTCCCCACAAAATTTGCTATGAAGTTTTCAGAATTTCAAGCTTGCTGTTTGCAGAGTAAATAAAACAAAATATATATGATTTGAAAACATGTTTGAGTAGTCTTTTAATATATTCAATCCTACTATTGTGTATAACTCACTTAAATAAAAGTAAGCTTTTATCCCATGAGAATCATGAAAGTATAAACATGTATATGAAAAATGCTTAATATTCCCAATTATCTCATGAGAAAAATGTACAAGCGATATATATTTATATGAAAAATGCCTAACCCTAACCGGTTTGGCTCAGTGGATAGAGCGTTGGCCTGCAGACTCAGGGGTCCCGGGTTCGATTCTGGTCGGGGGCATGTGCCTTGGTTGCGGGCACATCCCCAGTGGAGGGTGTACAGGAGGCAGCTGATTGATGTTTCTCTCTCATCGATATTTCTAACTCTCTATCCCTCTCCCTTCCTCTCTAAAAAAATCAATAAAATATATTTTAAAAGAAAAAGAAAAATGCCTGATTTTTCTCATCTAAATTCATTTATGTACATTTTTTTCTTTTTGTACACTTTTACCAACTTTTTCCTATTTTCCCACCCCCACCACCCACCCAGCCCCTAGAAACCACTTATTTTCTTTTTCTTTTTATTATCATTTTTAATTTCTTTACTGATTAAGGTATTACATAAATGCCTGATTTTACTAATAATCTTAAAATGTACATTTTTTGTACACTTTCACCAACTTTTTCCTATTTTCCCACCCCACTACCATCACCACCCACTCAGCCTCTCTCAACCACATTTCTACTCTGTTGCTATGGGTTTGACTTTTTCCTTTTAGATTACA
Source organism: Vespertilio murinus (assembly GCA_963924515.1). Taxonomy (NCBI): domain Eukaryota; kingdom Metazoa; phylum Chordata; class Mammalia; order Chiroptera; family Vespertilionidae; genus Vespertilio; species Vespertilio murinus. The sequence goes on along the minus strand of OZ004710.1, from coordinate 5,821,724 downwards.
CATATATGATACCATGCAGTATTTGTCTCTCTCTGTCTGGCTTACTTCACTTACTATAATGCTCTCAAGATCTATCTATGCTGTCACAAATGACGGATTTCCCTCTTTATTGGGCTAAATAATATTCCATTGTATATATTTACCACATCTTCTTTACCCATTCATTCGCTGGTAGAAATTTAGGTTGCTTCCAAACCTATTGTAAATAATGCAGCAATGAATATGGAGGTACAGATACCTCTTCAATATCCGGTTTCGATTTCTTTTGGATTAAATACCCAGAATCAGGATTGCTATATCATGTGGTAGTTCTGTTTTTAACTTTTTGAGTAATCACAGTGTTTTCCCTAGTGGCTGCACCAATTTACATTCCTACCAACAGTGCACACACTGTTCATCTCTTTTCTTTTTCACAAAAGCCATTTTTACAGGTGTGAGGTGGTATCTCATTGTGGTTTTGATTTGCATTTCCACAATAACCAGTGATGTTGAGTACCTTTTCATCTACCTGTTGACTATTTGCATGTCTTTTGAAAAAGTACATTAAAATAATTTTTCCAAAATATTGACACAGAGACATGTTTAGAGTACAGCTTTGTGTTAATGTTTCTTCCTCCTTTACCCTCTTACTGCTGGTCTGAATTTTTTTTTAAATATACTTTATTGATTTTACACAGAGAGGAATTGAGAGGGATAGAGAGTTAGAAACGTCGATGAGAATCATCGACCAGCTGCCTTTTGCACACCCCCCACTGGGAATGTGCCCGCAACCAAGGTACATGCCCTTGACTGGAATCGAACCCGGGACCTTTCAGTCCGCAGGCCGGCGCTCTATCCACTGAGCCAAACCGGTTTCGGCATGGTCTGAATTTTTGACATTTTTATAATGAATGTATTTTGCTTTTGTTTATTTTTTTTTATTAAAAATAAAACCCATTGCTCTCCCCTGTGGGAAAAAAGTTAAAAATAAAAATAAATAAAACAATTTATCCAAACATTCATCATCTAATAATTGCCAGCTAAGAGATTCTAGAGATATAAATGCAAGAAAAATATAGTCCCTGCTTTTGAGACTCTTAGAGTTTACGAAAAGAGAAACGGGCATGTTAAGGAGTGAATACGAACGTTACGTAGATACCAAATTAGAAATCTGCGTATTGTTCTACAGATTCCAAAGAAGGAAAGGTTCCGAAATCTTGCCAATGGGCAAGATGGGCTTTCTTTTATTTTTTTCAATATATTTTTATTTTTTGAAGGGAGAGGGAGAGAAAGAAACATCAATGGTGAGAGAGAATCGTCGATCGGCTGCCTCCCGCGCGCGCGCCCCACACGTTGCATCCAGCCCGCAACCCCTCACCCCGGGAACCAAACGGAAGGGGACGGTGACGACCTAGTTCGTAGATCCATGCTCAACCCCTGAGCCGGGCCAGCTGGGCAAGGATGGGCTTTCTTTCTTTCTTTTTAATTTTATTTTTTTACCATGTAGGAGGTTTTATCAAGGAGAAGACCAGAAACATGGAACGCTTCACGAATGTGCGTGTCACCCTCGCGCGGGGGCCCTGCTACTCTCCGCGTCGTTCCCATGTTAGCGTATGTGCTGCCGGAGCAAGCGCAAGAATGGGCTCTCTTAAGGATGTACACCCTTTTCTGTCTTGAAAGATGTTCAAAAGTCAATGTTAGATTAGTCTGTGGGGCTGAGTGGGTGACTGCACCCCAGTTAAATCGGCGGGAGCAAAGACGTCGGGTAAGATGTAGTAAGGGGTGGTCAGAGAATTCTAAAAAGCTCGTTTGCCCGGTGCTGAGGTAGAGGCGAGGAATAGAGTGAGGTCGTTGGGACAGGTAGTCAAACGGCAGAGCGGATAACTCTAAACTTGATCTCACAGGGACTCCTCAGATTCAGACTGACTGGTAAGGTCAATGTGCGCCATTATTTCGTTCTCCGCATCTACGCCCTGAGTAGTCCCCTCCCCCCCTGACTCCGGGCCTGGCCTCCTGGCTGGCTTCGGAAAATGGCACAATTACAACTACGAAACTTGAAAAGTGTTCACACTTTGGAAAAGTTCCGAGCCTCGCCCCTCATTTCGCTGCCCAACCGTCTGGCCCCACCAACCCACCACCTGCCCGCTCACTACTTACCGGCGAAGCAGCCCAGGTCCGCTCCGGCAGCCATCACGTCCGCTCCCTCCGACGTCTTCGCCTGCTATGAGCCCCAGCCTTTGGCGCTCAACCGTTAGAACGTAAGAGCGTCAGCCCGCGCTCCAAGGGGTTAAATGTTTAATTCCGGGTCAAGGGTCCATGGGTTATAGGCGGGATCCCAGCCCCCAAGTGGGGAATGGGCGGGAAGGCGGCAACCAACATGTAACAAGTGTCTTTCTCTCTCCTTCTCTCTCTCTCTCTCTCTCTCTCTCTCTCTCTCTCTCTCTCTCTCTGTCTCTCTCTGTCTCTCTCTCTTTCTCTCTCTCTCAAAAGCAATGGGAAAAAATATCCTCTGGTGAGGATTAACAGAAAACAATAAAAAGAGAAAGTCATTCAACAGCTCCGGCTGGTGCTAGGCAGACTGAGATTTGAAACAATTCTGTCTGCGCACTGCTCAGAATGACCCACTGCCTACAGAAGTATCTTCAGAGACAACCAATCCCTGCAGACCCCAGAAAGCCTGTTCTTTTTTGTAACAAAATGAATCTTTAGAGGCGTCCTAAGCCACTTCTCGTGAGCTGCTTGCAGAGAGCTCAATGTGAAGCCCGTGCGAAAAGCTGACCCGAGAACGTGCCATACTATACAAACTTCTGCTTTTGTCAGCCCGTAACATCTACCTCTCTGAAATTTTCATACATTTCTATTTCACAAGGATAATTATTTTATATACACTGGCATCAGCATACAAATAAACTACTCAATATTTTAAAAAGAAAGAAAGAAAGAAAAGGAGCCCTGGCCGGTTTGGCTCAGTGGGTGGAGCGTCGGCCTGTGGACTGAGGGGTCCTGGGTTCGATTCCGGTCAAGGGTACATACATTGGTTACAGGCACATCCCCAGAAGGGTGTGTACAGGAGGCGGCTGATTGATGTTTCTCTCCCATGGATGTTTCTGACTCTCTGTTCCTCTCTCTTCCTCTCTGTAAAAAATCAATAAAATATTTTTTTTTAAAAAAAGGGAAGAAAAGGTAAAGTGTTGGAACTTTGGAGCTCTTCCTAGGAACCATGCAGCCATCACTATGTGATTGAGTCCAGGCTAACCTCTTGGAAACACATGACCAGTTACCCCAATTGCCCTAGCCAACACCAGCACCCACTCCAGACATGCAAGTGATGCCACACTAGACCAATAGTTTCTCTTAATATATACTCATTAAGGGAATCAGAAGATAAAAAGAGCCGAAACCGGTTTGGCTCAGTGAATAGAGCGTCGGCCTGCGGACTGAAAGGTCCCGGGTTCGATTCCGGTCAAGGGCACATACCTTCGTTGCGGGCACATCCCCAGTAGGGGGCGTGCAAGAAAGAGGCGGCGGATCAATGATTCTCTCTCATGGATGTTTCTAACTCTCTATCCCTCTCTCTTCCTCTCTGTAAAAAAATCAATAAAATATATTTTTAAAAAATAAAAAAAGATAAAAAGAAACATGTCACTTATAGTTAGTTATACTACCTAAATATAGCCATTATAACCTTTTTAAAGGATCTCTATTTCCAGTCTTTTTCTCTGAACAGATTTCTCTTCTATAAGGTGATAATAATTTTATACAGAAAATTTTTCACTGTGCTTTTTATTTTATTTTATTTTTAAATATATTTTTATTGCTTTCAGAGAGGAAGAAAGAGGGGGAAGGGGATAAGAAAGGGAAGAGGGAGATGGGTAGGGGAGAAGGAGAGGGAGATGGAAATAACAATGAGAAAGAATCATTGATTGGCTGCCTCCTGAATGCCCCCTACTGGGGATCCCAAAATCCCAGCATGTGCCTCGATCAGAATTCAAACTAGGAGGGACCACTCGGTCTGCAGGCCATTGAACCAAACCAGCTGGGTCTGTGCTTTTTAAATTATATTTTTAAAGTAGGATTTTTTTCATTTTTACTCCTCAAAACTACCATCTTCAATAGCTGGATAATAGTCTATCTAAAGAATGAACCACAATTTAACTGTTGTTGAGCAATTGAGTATGTACCACAATGAACCTGAAAACCATAAAGCTCTTTTCCTATTTCAGATTCTTTCCTTAGAATATTCACATTAACTAATTGGATCAAAGGATATGAATATGTTTAGAGCCAATACATATTTTTCCACTATTTTTTTATTAAGGTATTATATGTGTACATAGCTTACCATTGCCTCCCCCACCTCCCATACATGCCCTCCCTCCCCAGAGTTTTGTGTCCATTGGTTGTACTTAGAGCCAATACATATTGACAACTATTACAAAGGATTTCATACTAATTTACATACCCATCAACATATTCTGAGTATCCATTTCACCAAAGCCTCAATGGTCCAATGCAGTTTTTGTTGTTCATTTTGTTTTGTTTTCCATCTTTGTTATTTTGGTGGGAAATGAATTCTGGATTCCATTTTTAAATTTTTAAAAATATTTTTTTTTATTTCAGGGAGAAGGGAGAGGGAGATAGAGCTACAAATATCAATGATGAGAATCATTGATCAGCTGCCTCCTGCACGCCCCCTACTGGGGATTGATCAATCCCGGGCATGTGCCCTTGACCAGAATTGAACCCAGGACCCTTCAGTCCACAGTCCATCACTCTATCCACTGAACCAAACCAGCTAGGGCCTGGTTTCCATTTTAATTATTTATTCAGTAATTAATAAGATTGGCCAAAGCCGGCTTGGCTCACTGGATAGAGAGAACAGCCTGCGGACTGAAGGGTCCCGGGTTCGATTCTGGTCAAGAGCATGTACCTTGGTTGCAGACACATCCCCAGTGGGGGGTGTGCAAGAGGCAAGTGATCAATGATCAATGATTCTCATCATTGATGTTTCTAACTCTCTATCCCTCTCTCTTCCTCTCTGTAAAAACTCAATAAAATATATATTAAAAAATAAATAAAAATAATTAATAAGATTGAAGAGTTGGGAGAACCAACACAACAATTTCAAAAACAACAACTAAAATCAGAACGGACTTCATCCAAAAATACAGGAAAGCTGACAGAGTGGGAAATCTACAACTAGAAAGGAGAGAGGCTCATGGATCGGATTGGGAGCTGCAAAGCCCTGAGGTAGGGAGACGCTCGCTCGCAGAGAGGAAGTTCGGCCGAATGCCTGGCTGGCGGGAGGGGAAAGGAATTCCCAATTGCACTGAACCCTTTCTGAACCCCAACCCCAGCCGAAACCCAGTGGACCCAGGCTCATACAGGTGGAGTCTGTACTGTAGAGAGAGATACCCAGAGATTCAGAGACTGGGAGACCGGGGGAGCCTGGAGCCTCAACGGGCAGGGTCTACAGTTGCTCACGAGCGAGTACGTGCAGAGGTCTGACCTTGGAGGTTGCCGCGACCTCTCCATAGCTGAAGGAGTCAGAAGCTTCAGGCTACAGAGACCCAACCCAATTCCGGGGCGAGCCCCTGGGGCACCCATGCTTTTGCATGGGGAATCTGGGACGATCAGGCGGAAACTCAGGCAAGCACACAAGGGCAGGGCTGACTGGAAGCCAAGACTGTCAGCTCAACCCTGAGACTCCACCCCATCCAAGCTGAGCACAGAGGCTTCTGCAATTTTTCAAGTCTGATCCTGTAAGACTGTCTCCAATACAGAAGTTATCCCAGAGTAGACACAGCTGATACTCACATCCAATTGGCCTGAAGGTCAATTCTTCTCAGGGATACCAGCAACAATCAAGACTTAACTACAACAAGGCTGTACACACAGTCCACAAAGGGAAGCACTGAGGAGGCTGACCCACTGCGCCATATAGGACACCAAACACACAAAGCCATTCTACCAACTCTGGGAAGCAGCAAAAATGCCGAGACAAGGAAATAGATCTCAAATGAAAGAGATGGAGGATATAGAGTTCAGAACCACAGTTAAAAGGTTATGCAAGAATTTCCTAGAAAGGGCCAATAAATTTCATGAGACCCAACTAAAAATTAAACATAAACTGACTAAATTGGAAAATATTATGCAGAGATCCAACAGCAGAATGGAGGAATACAAAGAGCCAAAAGACACTCCTCTGGAGAAGCAAGAAGAGAATCCAGAAAGTTGAAAATAGTGTAAGGAGCCTCTGGGACAACTTCAAGCGTACCAACATCAGAATTATGGGGGTGCCAGAAGAAGAGGGAGTGCAAGATACTGAAAACATATTTGAAGAAATAATATCAGAAAACTTCCCCCACCTGGTGAAAGAAATAGACTTACAAGTACAGGAAGCATACAGAACCCCAAACAATAGGGATCCAAAGAGAAACACACCAAGACCCATCATAATTAAAATGCCAAGGGCAAAAGACAAAAAGAGGATCTTACAAACAGCAAGAGAAAAGCAGCTGGTTACCTATAAGGGAGCACCCATACGACTATCAGCTGATTTCTCAACAGAAACTATGCAGGCCAGAAGGGAGTGGCAAGAAATATTCAAAGTGATGAATAGCGAAAACCTATAACCAAGATTACTGTATCCAGCAAAGTTATCATTCAGAATTGAAGGGCAGATAAAGAGCTTCACAAATCAGAAAAAGGTAAAGGAGTTCATCACCACCAAACCAGTATTATATGAAATGCTGAAAGGTATTATTCAAGAAGAGGAAGATCAAGTGAATTAAAAATCTGAGGAACAGAATAAACTGGTGAATATAATAAAATCATGGGCAAAGAAAGGGAGTGGATTTATAATTATCAGGGGAAAAGGGGTGTGGGGTGCAGAAAGAGACTGGATTAAAATCGTACACCTATGGATGAGGACAATGGCGGGGGTGGGGCAGGAACTGGGTGGAAGGGAGCTATGGGGGGAAGGAGAAACAATTGTAATAATCTGAGCAATAAAGATCTATTAAAAAATAAAAATAAATTTTAAAAAAGATTGAAGAGTTGGAAAGACATTTCTCAGTGCCTATCACAGCACTGGGTTAATAGATTTCTCAAAGTAACTTTCTTCTTATAATCTACACAATAGCTGCTTGCAAATTTCTATAAAGGAAACTATCCAGAAGTAGCTATCTGAATTTGTGTTTGCACAGCAATTTACAAATACTGAAAGCATGTCAGTTGTCCATATTTAAAAATGGGCCTTTCTATATGAGGATTAGTAGTGGGAAGCCTTAAACTTCCCCCATGCTACCTGTTGGTATTGTTAAAGACAAAACGGGGCTAAATAGCAGTTAAACTGGTAAAAACAGATTTTATTCAGCTCTACTGCAATAGAAGCCAGGCCAGAGTGGCTCAGTGATTGAGCTTTGACCTATGAACCAGGAGGTCACAGTTCAATTCCCAATTCCCAGTTGGGGCATATGCCTAGGTTGTTGGTTTGATCCGCAGTGTGGGGCGTGCAGGAAGCATGTTTCTATCTCTCTATACCTCTCCCTTCCTCTTTGAAATCAATATAAATAAGTTTTTAAAAACGACTACTGCAATAGAGAAAGGAGACCTCATATTGAATGGGGCTTGGTTCTGTATACAGAATGGGTAAGTGGGATTGCGGGAGATGGCAGTGGTCGGGAAATTACTAAGAGGAAACATCAGGGGTAAGGAAGATTCTGGTTAAACTGACCTAACTTGATTCCTTGCTGAAGAAAAGCCAGGGTGATCAGACATCCTAAGTCTTAGGAGATGGTGAAGGATGTGTGCCGGAAGCCGATCATTGTCTTAATAACAGAGCTGTGGACAGTGGATTCGGAGGGCTGGTCAACCTTAATTGCTCTAAAGGGTCAGAGCTAATTACTAGATATTGGTAATTGAAGCAGCCCCCACCTGTTAGTCCTAAATTCACTGATTGGCTTTCATTGGAGTTTCCTGCCTAGGGGATATGGGTGTATCCTATAATTTTAATCTTAATAAAAGGGATGGAAAAGCCAGAGTGTGAGTAATCCTCCCACTAGAGTTGGACTCCCGCCTGGCCCCCAATATTCCCAAATTAATGCTTTTCTAGTCTCTTCATTCGTGTGCGGCCTTCTCCAGAACCCAAACCCGGAACCGGAACCCTGAACCACTAGGGATGTGAAAGGGTTTCCCACAGATGTGGGACCTGGTTAGATATTGAGAGGGATAGGATGTAGAGGATAGGAGATTCTGGTTAATCTGATTTAGCAAGGTTCTTGCTAAAACTGCATTTTACAAAGTGCACAGATGGGCTTAGATTTAGAAGAAGGTTCAGGAGCCTGATTAAATTTTGATCGAGCAAAGAATCCTTGTCAGCATCACCAGGGAATTCACACAATATTGCTGTAATTTACAGGGAGTACTCTAAGCCTTGAAGATTTTAAGAAACTTGCTCAAGTCCCATCAATATATAAACATTATAGAATGTAAATAGAATATCTGGGCAGGGTGGATGGGATTCCTCAGTTCACAGGACAAAGCTAAAATGAATTAGTAAAAGGAATAACACGTCATTATAAGATCTTTCTCATATATCTCAGATACAACCACTTCTCACATCTCTACTCCTGCCAGCCCAGTCCAAACCACAATCATCTCCCCAGCACTACCAAGGTAGTAGGTTAACTAGATCCCCTGATCCCACCCCTGCTCCTCTATAGTTCCACATATCTCCTGAATATTTTAGCAATCTTCGTGTTTCCTTTTATTTTATTTTTTAAATATTTTTACTGATTTCAGAGAGGAAGGAAGAGGGAGAGAGAGATAGAAACATCAAGGATGAGAGAGAATCACTAACCAGCTACCTCCCACACATACACACACCCACTGGGGATCGAGCCCACAACCCAGGCATGTGACCCAGGCAGGAATCGAATCATGACCTCCTGGCTCATAGGTCAGTGGTCAACCACTGAGCCACACCAGCTGAGACATATTCCTTTTATACACTTGCCAGACAAGTAAACTTGCATAGATCATTCTGCTCAGCCTCCTCTCACAACCTCTCAAAGCAAAAAAGAACTAAAAGTGTGTAAGCACACAAGTTGATCTATTCTCTACCCACAGGACTTGGACCTTGTGCATGCCTGGATGAGAACGGCAGCTTGACCATTGTCTCAGCCGCCTTAACTAGTCTCCCTCACTCTCCTTGATCAATTCCAAGCCTATCACCATTCCATTTTCTTTCCATCTTGAGTATCTGCTATGGGACAGGAGCTGTGCTGTTTACTAGGGGCAGGACAGTGAACAGGACACAAATGGTCCAAAGGCGCCTGCGCACACCCTGTAAAGCCGCCGGTGTGGCCTTGAGTTTCCCTTTTCTCATGTCCGCGGGGTGAGCATCTCTGGTGTCTGCCCGCAGTCACACCATCCAAGGGACCTCTGCAGTCTGTGCAGGTCTTCGGACGCAAGAAGGCCACAGCCATGGCGCACTGCAAACCGGGCAATGGCCTCTTAAAGGTGAACGGCCGGCCCTATCTGGTGTGGCTCCGTGGATAGAGCGCCGGGACTGAAGGGTCCCGGGTTCCATTCCGGCCAAGGGCACATGCCTGGGTTGCGGGTTCGATCCCCAGTGGGGGAAGTGCAGGAGGCAGCCAATCAGTGATTCTCTTTCATCATTGATGTTTCTGTCTCTCTCCCTCTTCTTTCCTCTCTGAAATCAATAAAATATATATAAAAAGAAAAGAAAATGACAAGAGCAAATAATTGGCTGGTTTGGCTTTTTTTTAAAAAAGTGAACGGACAGTCCCTGGCGATGATCGAGCCGCGCCCGCTTCAGTACAAGCTGCTGGAACCTGTTCTGCTTCTTGGGAGGGAGCGATTTGCTGGCGTGGACATCCGAGTCCATGTGAAGGGTGGTGGTCATGTGGCCCAGATTTATGCGATCCGTCAGCCCACCTCCAAAGCCCTGGTGGCCTACTCCCAGAAATACGTGGATGAAGCTTCCAAGGAGATCGAAGACAACCTTATCCAGTGTGACCGGACCCTGCTGGTAGCTGATCCCCGTCGCCGTGAATCCAAAACGTTTGGTGGTCCCGGGGCCCGTGCTCGCTACCAGAAATCTTACCGATGAGCTCATCTGGGTTCACCTTTATAATAAACAATGGTCCTGCCGAAACCGGTGTGGCTCAGTGGATAGAGCGTCGGCCTGCAGACTGAAGGGTCCCAGGTTCGATTCCGGTCAAGGGCATGGACCTTGGTTGCGGGCACATCCCCAGTAGGGGGTGTGCAGGAGGCAGCTGGTGGATGATCCTCTCTCATCGATGTTTCTAACTCTCTATCCCTCTCTCTCTCTCTGTGAAAAATCAATAAAATATATTTTTAAATGGTTGTGGGATTTAAAGTTTTAAAAAAAGAATAAGACAAAAATGGTCCTAGTATTTTGGAGCTTACAGTCCAGCAAAGGACACTGAAACACCAAGTAAATAAAGATAAAGTTCAGCCGAAACCGGTTCGGCTCAGTGGTAGAGCGTCGGTCTGCGGACTAAAAGGTCCCGGGTTCTATTCCGGTCAAGGGCATGTACATTGGTTGCAGGCACATCCCCGGTAGTGGGTGTGCAAAAGGCAGCTGGTGGATGTTTCTCTCTCGTCGACGTTTCTATCTCCCTATCTCTCTCCCTTTCTCTCTGTAAAATATCAATAAAAAATATATTTAAAAGAAAAAAGAAAAAGTTCACCCAATGAGAGAAACACCAGGGAGAACGCAGCATGTTATATTCTATTAGAAAACAATAGAGAAGGGGCTGATGTAGGTGGTTGGCAAAAATCTTCCTTGGAGAATGACATTTAAGCAAAGAATCTAAGACAGGGAAGGAGGGGTGGGGTTGGGTGTGGAGAGGCAGAAAGGGACAAAGTTCAAAAGCCTTGAGGTGGAACAAAAGTTGGCAAGATCAGCAAACTGAAAGAAAACCAGAATGTTCTTGGTGCACAGCAAGCAGAAAATTTGCCTGAGAGGTAATCACGAGTCCAATTACGCATGACCTTAGATACTGCAGTAAGGAGTTTGGATTTTATCCCACCTACAATTGGGAAGGTACTGAAGAGTTCATTAGGAAAGAGAAATAATCCAATGTCTCTTGATGGTTTGTTGGAAATGGATCGGGGTGGTTAAGGGTGACAGTGGGAAGACCAGGTAGGAGACTGTGGTTCCGGTTAGGCGAGGGATAATGGAAGTTGGAACTGTGGCCAAGAACATGGAAAGAACTGGAGGGTTCTAAAGATGTATTTTGGAATTAGAATCAAAGGAAACTGGTTTTTTATTTATTTTTCTTGATTTCAGAGAGGAAAGGAGAGGGAGAGATAGAAACATCAGTGATGAGAGAGAATCATTGATGGGCTGCCTCATGCATGTCCCACACTGGGGATCAAGCCTGCAACCTGGGTGTGTGCCCTGACCAGGAATCAAACGATGACCTCCTGGTTCATAGGTTGATGCTCAACCACTGGGCCACACTGGCCAGGCAGGAACTGCTTTTTAAAAATGAGGGGTGGGGCTAACTGGTTTGGCTCAATGGATAGAGTGTTAGCCTGTGGACTCAAGGGTCCCAGGTTCAATTCCGGTCAAGGGCATGTACCTTGGTTGCAGGCACATTCCCAGTAGGGGATGTGCAGGAGGCAGCTGATAGATGTTTCTCTCTCTTCGATGTTTCTAACTATCCCTCTCCCTTCCTCTCTGTAAAAAAAAAAAAAAAAAGTAAAATTAAAATAAATAAAAATCCGGGGTGGGGGGAAGAGATCAACCAAAGGACTTGTATGGATGCATATAAGCACAACCAGTGGACACAAGACACTGAGGGTGGGTGGGATGAGGGTATTGGACAGGGGGTAGGGGAGGCTGGGGGAAGGTCAATGGGGGGAAAATACTACTATGTGTAATACTTTAAACAATAAAATAAAAATTTTTAAAAATCCACTCTTACCAAATAGTAATAAACTCATTTGTTTCATCAGTAATAATAAAAAAAAAAAACATGAAATATCCCTATATCAATACCAGAGGACTAGTGCACGAATTCATGCATTGGTGGGGTCCCTCAGGGTGGCCTGTGAGCATCAGGCCCCAGCTGGCACCCCAGCCTCATAGCCCCGCAGCCCTGCCTGGCACCCCACCTTGACCTGGTGCCGCCCCCTCACCTGCTTCACCATCCCACCTACAGGGTCATCAATTGGGCTAGGCCCCCTGCCCGGCTCCCTTAGTGCCTAGGAGCCGGGCAGCAACTCCAACCCCCCATCCATACTACTCCCCATTGCTGCTGCTGGTCACCATCTAGGGGGCGATTGAGCCCCCACTCACACTGGCCTCATTGATGTTTCTAACTCTCTAGCCCTCTCCCTTCCTCTCTGTAAAAAAATCAATAAAATATATTTTTTAAAGAATTTATGGTAATGTTTAATTTTTTAAAAAAATTATTCTGAAGGAGCTAGATGAAAAGTGGCATTAAAACTCTATATGTCCACAGCCAGTTTTTCTCAGCACTGGCCCATGGACCAAAGGGTCATGGGTTCAACTCCCTCCCCTTATCCTAGGGTGAGGATTTTTACAAAGAAAGTAGGCTATAAAAAAGTACCTCTATATGAACTGTTGCATAAATGCCATCAGGTTTTGGGAAACATCATTCTAATTCACTTAAAATGAGAGGAAGTTATAGTCAGGCACTTATAATTGGATGATTGATAACTCACATAATGTTTGCTCATTTAAAATATTTTTAATATATTTTATTGGTATTTCACAGAGAGGAAGGGAGAGAGATAGAGAGCTAGAAAAGATGAGAGAGAAGCATCGACCAGCCGCCTCTTGCACACCCCCTACTGGGGATGTGCCCGCAACCAATGTACATGCCCTTGACCGGAATCGAACCCGGGACCTTTCAGTCCGCAGACCGACTCTCTACCACTGAGCCAAACTGGTTTCAGCTCATTTAAAATATTTTTAAGCTGGTTTGGCTCAATGGATAGAACATTGGCCACCGACCGAATGGTCCCAGTTTCGATTCCAGTCAAGGGCATTGTAGTTTTAATTTGCATTTACCTAATTTCTGGTGAGGTTGAACATATTTTCTATATCTATTGACTGTTCATATGTCTTCTTGGAAAAGGTGTATTTTCAGGTCCCCTGCCTACTTTTTCATTGTATTGTTGTTTGGTGTTGAGTTTTACAAGTTTTTTAAAAATATATTTTAGAAATTAAACCTTTGTCAGAGCTACTATTTATAAATAAAATAAAATAAAATAATAAAAGTTCTGGAGCCCAGCCAGTGTGGCTCAGCCAGTGTGGCTCCATGGTTGAGTTTCAACCTATAAACCAGGATGAACTAGTAAGTCAAGGTTCAATTCGCAGTCAGGGCACATGCCTGGGTCGTGGGGCTTGATCTCTGGTAGGGGGCGTGCCAGAGACAGCCAATTGATGATTCTCTCTCATCATTGAGGTTCCTATCTCTCTCTACCTCTTCCTTTCTCTCTGAAGATAATAAAAATATTTTTTTTAAGTTCAGGCCCTGGAAGGTTTTGCTCAGTGGTTAGAGCATCGGCCCACTGACTGAAGGGTTCCAGGTTCAAATTCGGTCAAGGGCAGGTACCTCAGTTGCAGGTTCAATCCCCACCTGGTCAGGACAGGTGCAGGAGGCAACTAATCCATGTGTCCCTCTCACATCAATGTTTCTATCTCTCTCCCTTCTCTCTCTTTAATAATCAATGGGAAAATATCATCAAGTGATGATAAATAAAGTTCTGGACACATTAAGTTTGAGATGGGCTTAGTCTGCTTTCTTTTGAATTTTAATTTATTTTATTTTTCAAATACAATTATTCTGTATTAGTTTCAGGTATACAGCATACTAGTTAGAAAATCATGTACTTTACAGAGTGATTTCCCAATGTTTCAAGTACCCACCTGGCCCCATACATAGTTATTATGCTATTACTGACTATATCCCCTATGATTTAATCTACATCCCCGTGACTGTTTTTAACTACCAATCTGTACTTAATCCCTTCATCTTTTTCTCCCAGTCCCCTAACCTCCCTCCCCTTTGAAAAAAAATATGTTCTCTGTTTCTGTTTTTGTTTGTTCGTTCTTTAGATTCTACATATAACTGAAATCATATGGTATTTGTCTTTCTCTGTCTGGCTAAGTCCATCTGTGCTATCACAAGAGATAAGATTTCACACAAGATGGCTCTTGATGAAAATAAATGTGACCTAAAATTACACAACAAATTAAGAACTAATAACAGAGAAAAAATATGGAAATTTGTGTAAGACTTTCAAAAAAAATAAAAGTACCCAGAACTTTGTGTTTCTTAGAGACTTTATTTCACACTTGTCAATAATAATGCCATTGTGAAGTAGGTACAAGATTACTACTCTCTTATAGGTGAGTAAAAGAAAGAATCAGAAGCTTTAAAATCTAATCCAACTACTCAGAAAATAAGGGAAGGAGTTAGGATTATATAAATGGTAATAACTTCTGTTAAATGTAGGAAACGATTGCCTCATTTCTCTATGACCTAGGTCAGCAGTTTTTGTCTCCAGCTCTAAATTCAGTCTTATATTCCGGATCTTGAAATCTGCAAACCACATCTCTGCCAGTAGGGGGAGCTAGAGCGAGAGCCTGAAAGGCTGGAAAGAGAAGAAGAGACTTGTTTGCTGCTCTCTGTTGGATCCCTACACCTTGACAGCAGCAGTTCCTCCCCGCAGCAGCATCTGAATCCATATGGCAGCTTTTCCAACATTTTCTGAGCCCACTTCATTGTCACTGCACCTCAACCCCAGAGAAAGCAGCCCCAGGGGGCTGCACCACTCCCCTGAGGTCTGCGTCCCAGTCCCCTTATCTAAGTTTCTAAGTTTTAATAATTCCAACCTCTTCCTTTTTTGTTCACTCAGCCATGACATCTTAGAGTCCTTTTTATCCTTTCCTAGTTAATGATTTTCTAAATGAAATTATTTTTATATTATATCTATTATTTACTTTATAACTCAGAGTTATAAGATGTCCCTTTAGCAGTGATTTCCCCGGGTTATCTTAAAACAAAAGGCGTTATTGCAAACTCTCAATAAATTTACTGTATACAAACTTGCTTTTGTAAAAATATATTTTATTGATTTTTTACAGAGAGGAAGGGAGAGGAATAGAGAGCTAGAAACATCATTGAGAGAGATACATCGACCAGCTGCCTCCTGTACACCCCCCACCAGGGATGTGCCCGCAACCAAGGTACATGCCCTTGACCGGAATCGAACCTGGGACCTTTCAGTCCGCAGACTGACACTCTATCCACTGAGCCACACCGGTTTCGGCATACAAACTTTCTTTTGCCCAAATTATACAATACAACTCAATTTGGATTTCATACATAAAGAGAGCCCTCTTCCAGGTAATCTTTATTTTCCTCCAGAACTTATTTTGCATAAGTGAAACTTAGTACCCTTTGACCAACACCTCCCCGTGTCCCCCTCCTCTTAGCCCCTGGCAGCCACCGTTCTATTCTCTGCTCCTATGTGTTTGACTATTTTATATTCCACATGTGAGATCATGCAGTATTTGTCTTTTGCCTAAATATCTGATGTGGTTTCTGTCTCCTAACTAACCCTGGTTGATACATGCCTGAGAAATAAAAATTACCAGCCAATGCCAGTTATGACTAGACATGCTTAAATCCTAAATAAAATTTTAGTAAAGTCAGAAGCAAAACAGCTAAGGTACAGTCTGAGGCCATGAAATGGCCTAATTATTTGACTAATTATTGAGCTGTAAAAATTATTAGCTAAACTATTCATTTAATATATTCTTATGGAGCACTGCCTATATTCAAGACACAATCAGGAAGAGGCCACAAGATTGGGAGAAAATGCTAGTAAATAATGTATCAGATAAAGAATTTTTTATCTAGACTCCTATATAATAAAAGGCTAATATGCAGCCAAAACCCGTTTGGCTCAGTGGTAGAGCGTCGGTCTGCGGACTGAAAGGTCCCAGGTTCGATTCCGGTCAAGGGCATGTACCTTGGTTGCAGGCACATCCCCGGTGGGGGGTGTGCAAGAGGCAGCTGGTCAATGACTCTCTCTCTCGTCGATGTTTCTAGATCTCTATCTCTCTCCCTTCCTCTCTGTAAAATATCAATAAAATATATTTTAAAAATAAAAATTAAAAAATTAAAAGGCTAATATGCAAATAGACCAAATGGTGGAACAACCGAACAACAAATTGCTATGATATGCCCTAACCACCAGGGGGCATGTGTGGAACATGGTGGGTATGGGCCACAGCAGGATGGTGGAGAAGGTAAGCAGAGGTGCCATACCAAGGCGGGGTGCCAGTCGCTGTCATAGAGTGAGCCTCTGGTGGTTACTGAAAATTCTTTGCTCCCATGCACCAGCCCTGCTCACACTTGCTGCCAGTGCCAAAGCCACCACTCGCACCCACTGCTGGCACCAAACTGTCAGCCCCATCAGTGGGTGCGAGCGGTGGCTGCGGGCCCCGATCACCCCTCAGAGCTTCTCCACCTCCCTCTGCTCCTGAGGGGCAAGCGAGGCAGCAGCTGCCCCTCACACCTGCTGTTAGTGCCAACCCTAATCACTCTGTGCCATTAGTTCCTTTCAAGGTGCACGAATTCATGCACTGGGCCACCAGTATATAAATAATTCTTACAGCTCAATAATTAGCCAAATAACCCAATTTAAAAATGGGCAGGAGACTCAGTTTCCTCGTGTGATAAATGGAGCTAATAGCAGTACTCCTCCAAAAGCCAATGTGAGGATCTGAGATGTGCTTAGCCCTGTGCTTGGCGCACTGTAAGCACTATGTAAGTGGAGACCATGTACCACTGTAATTGGTCAATTCTGGTTTGGGAATAAAATTCTAGTTACATGATGATTCCAACATCAGAATTTTTAAAAATTAAAATAAATAAAATAAAAATGGGCAGGAGATCTGAACAGACATTTCACCAAAGGAGATAAATGAATGGCCAATAAGTACATGAAAAGATGCTCATCATTAAGGAAACGCAAACTAAAACCACAAGGACATACCACTCCACACCCCTAAGAATAGCTATAATAAAAAAGACAGACTTAGCCAGTTTGCCTCAGTACATAGAGCACCAGCCTGTAGACTGAAGGGTCCTAGACTCGATTCCAGTCGGGGGCACATGCCCGGATTGCGGATTGATCCCCAGTGTGGGGTGTGCAGGAAGCAGCTGATCAGTGATTCTCTCTCATAATTGATGTTCCTCTCTTGCTCCCTCTACTTTCCTCTCTGAAATCAATAAAAATATTTTTAAAAATAAAGACAATATCATTTTGGCCAGAATGTGGAGAAATTGGAACCCCCCCTCCCCCATAGATTGCTGGTGGAAATGTAAAATGGTACAGCTTTGGAAAAACAGTTTGGCAGTTTAAAAGTTAAACATAAATTTGCCATGTGACCCAGAAATTCTACTCCTAGGTGTGTACACAAGAGAAATTAAAGGCATGTCTATACTAGGACTTGTATTCAAAAGTTCATAGCAGCTTTACTTATAATAGCCAAAAATTGGAAATAACAAATATCCACCAACCAATGAATGTATAGACAATATGCAGTATTCTGAGTTCATTGAGGAAAGCTGGATAAATTATTTTTCATTAATTTGCCAGCTTTAAAAATAGTCATTTGATTTTTTTAATATTCACCAAAGGTGACCAATTAATTGTGTTTTTTTTCAAGTAATCACGATGAACTCATTGATTAATGAATATTTGATGTGTTTATTTTTTATTTATTTTTTAAAAATATATTTTATTGATTTTTCACAGAGAGGAAGGGAGAGGGATAGAGAGCTAGAAACATTGATGAGAGAGAAACATCTATCAGCTGCCTCATGCACACCCCCGACCGGGGATGTGCCTGCAACCAATGTACATGCCCTTGACAGTAATTGAACCTGGGACCTTTCAGTCGGCAGACCAACGCTCTATCCACTGAGCCAAACCGGTTTCGGCCAATATTTGATGTGTTTAGTTTCTATTCTTAATAGCTTTCAAATTAATACCTGTGTATGTAAAATACAGACAAAAATTTCAAAAGTCATCTATAATCATATGCACCAGAGGCAACCACTGTTAACATTTTGTTTTGTTTCCTTCTTGGGGTTTTTTCTACACACATAGTTTTATTGGGTGAGACTGTACCAAATTCCAAATATTTTAGCATTTCTTTAACACAAATGTAAACAATGCCATTTGCTAGTAAGCACTAGGGAAAGCACACATAGCACAGTGGTCCTATTATCTCAAATTGACAATAATACACAGTCATTTTCCCATGAATTTGCTTCAGAAGTCGGAATTCTAGCAGTGAAGAAAATATGAATATAAATAGCTATAATTCAAAGTAAAAATATTAAGTGATCTGAAAGGAAAATTCCATGGGAGTTGAGAGGAAGGAAAAACGATTTCTAATGATCATGTCCCTGTCCCAGGACACTGCCTTCCCCGGCTGAGTCACCTCTGCTCTATAGCATCTCTTAAGATCCTATATAATAAAACACTAATATGCAAATAGATTGAATGGTGGAACGACCGTCACTATGACGCACACTGACCACCAGGGGGCAGACGCTCAACACAGGAGCTGCCTCCTGGTGGTCAGTGCGCTCCCACAGGGGGAGTGCCACTCAGCTGGAAGTCAGGCTCATGGTGATGGGAGCCTCTCCTGCCTCCCAGGTAGCGCTAAGGATCCCTCAAGGGATGTCCACCTGCTGGCTTAGGCCCATGCTCCCGAGGGGTCCTGGACTGCAAAGAGCACAGGCCAGGAGATCTCCTCCCACCCCCACTCCCGCAGGGCACAAATGTTGTGCACTGGGCCTCTAGTGTTACTATGATAATTGGTTGCTAGGTCTCTCATGAGAATTAACATTCTCCATAAGGACATGGGCCTGGTCAATTCTGTTCATTGGTTTATCTTCACATCAGAGCAGAATAGGTGTTTACTATATAATTGTTGAACGAATGAGTGAATCGATCAGTAAATGGCAGACCAGGAAGGATTTTGTGGAGTGAAAGGGCAATGCTTACTGATGAGACTCCCTGGCTGAGACTCCTGTGGTCAACTGGAAAAGATAACTCCACTTTCTTACCCTTCCACTCTAGCCCAATTCCAGAAAACATCGTGCAACCATACAGGATTTTACATGGAGCTCTGATCCTGACTTCGTATCATTATACAGCTGCTTATCTGCTAGTTCATGATTTTGATTTGCCCAGCCTAGTTGTCTAACACGCATAGCCATTAGGTGAGGCAGAAGCTGTCCACGAGGGTTGCCATTGTTTGAGAAGTGAGTGAGAGCTCCTTTCGCACATATGTCAGTGTGGCTTCATGGACACAGACGTTCCTGTGCTGGGGGCCCTTCCCTATGTACCTCTTCATCTGGCTATTGATTTGTATCTTTTATGATAAATTGGCAAGTAAAGTACCTTCCTGGGGGGAAATAATTGGGGGTGAGATCAGCATTTTAAACTTTCCCCAGAATCTTTATTCCAATGTGCAACCAAGGTTGAGAATTGACTTCTATTGTATCCAAAACCCTATGCTAAATTCTTTTTAAAATATTTTTAATTAAATTATTATCTGTGTACATATATTATTACCATTGCCCTCCCCATACCTATGCTAAATTCTATGCAGTACTGTATATGGAGTACCAGGTATATACAGTGCCTGTATATGGAGGCACTTGTTTTTAAAAATTTCTATTTTTGTGGGTGTTTTTTTTTTTACTTTTTTCAATTACAGTTTACTTTCAACATTATTTTGTATTAGTTTCAGGTGTACAGCATAGTGGTTAGACAATCATATACTTTACAAAGTGTTTGCCCTAACATTTTCAGTACCTGGCACAGCATTTCACTTTTTAATAGCATGCTATTTTTACATAAAGTAATTTTTTTTCTTGTGCATTTCTGTCTGTTCAAGCAATTAAAGATAAACTGGTTGCTCATAACTATTTGTACCTTATTTATTGCCTACTCTCACAGAGCTAGTGGAGTTAAGATGCAAATGGAAACTGCAAGTTCAAAGCTATCAGAAATTAATGATTTACTCTCCCTGTTGTTGCAGAAAGATGAGTATTTGATAACGCTTGTGCTTATTTTGAAAGCAAAAGAGATCCCTGCTATAAATAATGTTCCAGTCTCCACTCCTCTAATCTACAAGTTTGAAATTGTAACTACCTTTTAAAATATAATGGCAATACAAAAATAATGTTTTATTGTGGAATAATTTCAAATTTATAGAAAAGTTGTAAAAAGAGTATGACTAATTCCACATATCCCCTTCACCCAAATTCAACTGTTAACTTCTTTTCGCATTGGCTTTATCATTCTCTCAATAGGCAGATAGAAGTAGATAAATGCAGGTAAATATAGCTTTGATCCTTATGAGAGTAAGTTTATCATACATCTCTACCCCCTAAATACTTCAAAGTGTATTTCCCAAGAATAAAAACATTCTCTTACATAACCACAGTTCAATCACAAGAATCAGGAAATTTAATGTTAATATAATACTATTATTCAATCTACAGTTCATAGTTAAATTTTCCCATTGTTCCAATAGTGTCCTTCCTAGCACTTTGTCCAGTCCAGAACCCAAACCAAGAGTATACACAAGGCATTCAGTTGCCATGTCTCTTCAGTCTCCTTTCGTCTGAAACAGTTCCTCGGCCTTCTTTGCCTTTCTTTCTTTTTTCTTTTTCTTTTTTTTAATATATTTTATTGATTTTTTTTTTACAGAGAGGAAGAGAGAGGGATAGAGAGTTAGAAACACCGATGAGAGAGAAACATCCATCAGCTGCCTCCTGCCCAACCCCTACTGGGGATGTGCCCGCAACCAAGGTACGTGCCCTTGACCGGAATCGAACCTGGGACCTTTCAGTCCCCAGACCGACGCTCTATCCACTGAGCCAAACCGGTTTTGGCTTCTTTGCCTTTCTTGATATTGACAGCTGGGAAGAGTACAGGCCAGTTATGTTATGGGAGGTCCCTCAATCTGGGTTTGTCTGATGTTTTTTGTTTTTTAAGTATGTTTTTATTGATTTTTAGGCAATCTTGCAAAGATAGAAATATTGATGAGAGAAACAATGACCAGCTGCCTCCCGCATGCCCCCTACTGGATAGAGCCCACAACCTGGGCATGTGCCCTCTTGGTTCGTGGGTCCATGCTCAACCACTGAACAACACTGTCCGGCCTGGTTTTGTCTGATGTTTTCTATTTTTTTTAAATATATATTTTATTTATTTTTTTACAGAAAGGAAGAGAGAGGGATAGAGAGTTAGAAACATAAATGAGAGGGAATCATTGATCAGCTGCCTTTTGCACATCCCCTATTGGGGATGTGCCCGCAACCAAGGTACATGCCCTTGACCGGAATCGAACCCGGGAACTTTCAGTCCGCAGGCTGACGCTCTATCCACTGAGCCAAACCGGTTTCGGCATTGTCTGATATTTTCTAATGATTAGATTGAGTTTGGCATTTTTGGACAGGATACCACATGAGATCTTGTGTGCTTCTCAGGATAGCACATTAGGAGGATCATGAAGTCAGCTTCTCCCATTCCTGGCGAGGTTAACTGTGAAAAGTGGTTAAGGTGGGGTCTGCTATCTACCAGGTTTCTCCACTGTAAAGTTACTAATTACCCCTTTGTAATGTCCTTGGGGGCTTGAAGGACCAGGACTAAAACGTGGTGAGCAAGGTGGGGCAGGCAAGTATTAGTCCCACCCCTGATAAGGAGATACCAGTCTTCCTTTTTGAAAACACCTTGTCACAGTGAAGCATAGTAACCTCCATCTTGTATTTAAAAACTGCTGTTTGAAACTCTCTGCTATTGTTAGATAGTCCCTAGTCCTGTAAGCTGTCACTGTAAACTCTGTCATTGTAAACGCTGTCACTTTAAGACAATCTCTTATTCTACAAAACGACTTTGTTTTTAGTTCAAATAATAGAAAAAGATAAACTTAACTGTCTGACCTTGAAAACTAGCCATCCAATGTAATAGACTAATACTGATAAGAATTATGCCAAGTACAAACTCATTATGCATTCAAATTTACAACTGTCTATAACAATAACTCACACAGAGCCCTTTGTAATATCTGCCAACAAAGAGGCTCGAAAAGTCTAAGTATGGGAGACTTCTTCTGTGGGATGCTCAGAGATTTGTAAGAGACACCTACCTCTGGGCCTTGTGCAATAATCGACTCCTAATTAATTGGCTCATTAAGGCATCTTGTATCTCATTCACTGATTTACGATACAACAACATAAGTGATTCACCTGCCATCTTTTTTAAGATATAATTTTATTGACTTCAGAGAGGAAGGGAGAGAGAGAGAGAATATAAACATCAATAATGAGAGAGAATCATTGATGGCTGCCTCCTGCAAGCCCCACACTGGGGATCGAGCCCACAACCTGGGGTTGTGTCCTGACCGACTGGGAATCAAACCATGATCTGGTTCATAGGTCAAAGTTCAACCACTGAACCACACCGGCAGGGCCATCTGCCATCTTTATCAGGTTCAGGAGGCAATCTTGCAAATTTAAAATGATATTATCAAATCTGAAAAACAGCCATGTGCCCCGGGTGAGCCGTGTGTCCCAGGGGAAGCAGTGGAACCCGGGGGGAGGGGCGGTGTGAACCAGAGGAGGAGCGGACTCTATTCCTGTGGTCCTGAGATAGCCACCATAAAACAAGCAGACTGCCAAATGAGGAGCGGATTCTATTCGTGTGATCCTGAGATAGTCACCATAAAACAAGCAGATTGTCAAATGACAGCGGGGAGGGGAAGGAGACCTAGGGGGAGATAAGAGAACAACCGGCCGAAACCGGTTTGGCTCAGTGGTAGAGCGTTGGTCTGCGGACTGAAAGGTCCCGGGTTCGATTCCGGTCAAGGGCATGGGTTCGATTCCGGTCAAGGGCATGTACATTGGTTGCGGGCACATCCCCAGTAGGGGGTGTGCAAGAGGCAGCTGGTCGATGTTTCTCTCTCATCGGTATTTCTAGCTCTCTATCTCTCTCCTTTCCTCTCTGTAAAATATCAATAAAATATTTTTTTTTTTTAAAAAGAGAGAACCGAAGGACTGGTATGCATGAATATAAGTA
The DNA here is from genome assembly GCA_963924515.1 of Vespertilio murinus. Taxonomy (NCBI): domain Eukaryota; kingdom Metazoa; phylum Chordata; class Mammalia; order Chiroptera; family Vespertilionidae; genus Vespertilio; species Vespertilio murinus. The sequence goes on along the minus strand of OZ004710.1, from coordinate 5,798,537 downwards.
CAACCAACGAACACAGAACTCTGGGGAGGGAGGGCATGAATGGGAGGGGGGGGCAATGGTAAGCTATGTACACATATAATACCTTAATAAAAAAATAAAAATAAAAATGTGAAAAACAAAATTGAAATCAAAGTTGATCTAAATGAGAAGAGGAAGCAGGAAGCACAACCCGGGTGGATGAGGATAGCAACAACAAAAGCAAAGCAAATGGTGTGTTGGGCAAAATGTCACGGGTGCTGGGAGCAGAAGGTTCAGGTCAGGATTACTGTGCAGGCCTCCTAACTGGACGGCCTACGGCCATGTCTGTCCTCCGGCCTGCCACTCCTCTTGTCCCCCAAGTGAAAGGCTAATCGCTCACCAGACCCTGCGGGAACCACCCTCACCCACACGTCTGCCTTCTTCTCCCACCATTTGCCATAGATCACTGAGCTGCTCTGCTAGAACAAAGCAAGCTCAACCCACTTAGCTGGGGGACTTGGGGCCAAATCCCTGGCCTGGGACATTAAGTCCCAGATAGCCCTGTGGCTACTTCCCTCTCCTCCTTCAGATTTGTACTCAGCGGCCTTGGTGAGGTCTTCTCTGACCACCCAAAAAATTCCTCCCAGCACACCCCCACTCCCTAGCTCCCTTTCGCTGCTTTAATTTTCTCCAGAGCACTTACCACCATTACAAAAGTGTTTCTTTGTTTCATCTACCCCACCCTCACCACCAGGGGAAGGATTTTTGTCAGTTTTGTTTACTTCTGGACCCCCAGTGCCTAGAACAGGGGTGGGCAAACTTTTTGACTCGAGGGCCACAATGGATTCTTAAACTGGACCGGAGGGCCGGAGCAAAAGCGTGGATGGAGTGTTTGTGTGAACTAATATAAATTCAAAGTAAACATCATTATATAAAAGGGTACGGCCTTTATTTATTTAAATAGTTTAGAAGAGCCATCCGGCCCTCAGGCCGTAGTTTGCCCACACCCGGCCTGGAACATGCCTGGTATATAGAGCTCAGTGTGTGTGTGTGTGTGTGTGTGTGTGTGTGTGTGTGTGTGTGTGTGTAAGGTTGAGAGGTGGGTTGAAACTCGATGCTACTGACTCGACGACTCTACCAGGATGGATTTATCATGAAGTTAATGAAGCTTAAGGGAAGGTCCTAGCAACGTGTTTGCATAGCCACGTGTTTAAATTTGCAAAAGTAAAATGCTTAAGCTGCAATCAGTGAAAAACACCATCTCTTTCCATCCCACTGTCCCCTCCCTCACACTTCCTGTAGTAGCTTAGTTCTGCATCAACTTAGCTGAACTGGACTGACTTATGTTTTTTATCTTCCCTGTATGGTTCCAGGTTAGCACTGGCCACTAAAGACGTGTTGTAGGAGGCCGATGCGAACCAGCAGTCCTATTTTTGATGTTCTGAAGCTAGTCCAGGGTACCAGGCACCATGGCATCTCGCACGTAGTGGTGTCACTGATCTGATCCCCCACTTGGATGGCACTGGGCTGCCACCAGATCTCCCACGTTCAGCTCTCCTCCCCAACTGCTGACTATAACGACTTCCGCTCAACAACAGCCACTGGCAGCGGCCCACAGCCTTGTCCACCAGCTCCCACAGCTGCCAAAGATATGTCCCGGAGTGACATACTTCCCCTCCTGCTCGGTGGCACTGGAGTGGCCACAGGCATTCGGGGGGCCCAGCTAAGGGGAAGTTGAGTTGGAGATTCATTTCACTGGGTTTCAGATATCCTTACACGGTTTGCAATCACTTCCACAAATGGTTAGGTCACTGCTAGCCATCCCAAGTAGGAAGGGCTTCCAAGAATGTGCCGATGGCCCACTGCCAGCGGGCATATGGCAATATGATCGTGTCTTAGGGCACCTGGCACCACAAGTGTGTGGGTAGTGGACAAGAAACAAGATTTAAAATCTACAGAGCCGAAGCAAGTCTATGGAAAGCTCTTTCAAATGTATTATGCGATTTTTTTTCCAAATTTTGTGATGGTTCTGGTATGTGTCAGCTTTGTTAACTTTTGCAATTTGTTATGCTTTCTTTTCTCACTCCAAATAATTATTCCTTTTTGTACCCAATGTTGTATCATTAAGTGGGTATGACTGTTCTTAAAGAGGGCCCCCAAACTGCATAAGGATTGGAACCCATGAGATTTGGATTGTCCCCTGCCCTTAAATATCAAGCCGGAGAAGTTGGCTTTTATCCTGGAGGCAATCAGAAACCTTCCCAGGATTGTGGCAGACCTGTATACTGGAGCACGGTTACATTGGCTTGCGAGCGCTGTCAAATTTTCAGGAATTTTACAAAGTGGTAGACGTCATATTGGTAGCTTAAAATCAGCCACTGTGGGAATATTTATACCACAGAAATTGACAACCGCTACAAATCAGGCCTTCCTCCACCATCCATTCCCAGAGAGCCAGTTGTAAAGTATAAACCAATACACCACTGGTACCAAGTGATTTCCTTGGTCGTAAATCTTCATGAGAAAATATGCCCAGAATTAATTCACTCTCAAGTGTGGCTGATGGAGATAGGGAGGAGTGTGGGGGGAGAAAGGATGGATGGCATCACAGAGGAAATGATGATGAGCTTTGAGTACTTGAAGAAGAGAAATTTTTTAAAAAGGATGGGAAACTCTCAAGACAAACAAAACTGCATCGACTCTCCAACTTGGCCTAAAATTAATCTGGCTGATTTCAATTCAATGTCGCAGAGATTCCTGGGTTTGTGTGCTGCATGCCATGACTTGGCCACTTAAGAACTGATGCTGCCGAAGCCGGTTTGGCTCAGTGGTAGAGCGTCGGTCTGCGGACTGAGGGGTCCCGGGTTTGTTCCGGTCAAGGGCATGTATGTACATTGGTTGCGGCACATCCCCGGTGGGGGGTGTGCAGGAGGCAGCTGGTCGATGTTTCTCTCTCATCGACGTTTCTGGCTCTCTATCTCTCTCCCTTCCTCTCTGTAAGATATCAATAAAATATATATATATTTTTAAAAGAACTGATGCTGACATATGCAATTTCATATTCTAAACTGGATTTAGAATCACAGTTAAAGGTCATTGTCTCTGCCTCTGGGGGATTTCAAAGTGTATATTGATATAATTTTCACTAATATTCTAACATTACCCAGACCACCAGTACGCTCCCCTTCGCGTTCCATGTGAAACGTAGCGCTGAGCGACTGAGGCCGAAAGCGAAATGCCAGCGGCCATAGGGTCCCTATGGACAATCTTAGCCAAGCTGCTTCCACAGCGTGAAGATGAGTTTTGTGATGGGTTGCGACATGGGCATGGCGGCCGGGGTGCTCTTTGGCACATTTTCCGGTTTCAGGATTGAAATGTGGGTTCAGGAGCTGACCGGCGGCATTGGGAAAGCCATGATGCAGAGTAGCAGCACCTTTGGCATATTCATGGCTATCAAGATGGGCATCCGATGCTAATCAGGGCAATTGTTGCCCACATTTACCCCAACCCATCAGTTCACCCATCTACTATATAATAAAAAGACTTGGAGTAAAAATAATCTATAATAATAAAAATGTAAAATGCTAATTAGACCGGACAGCTGAACGACCTTCTGGATGTTCTTCCAGACGAAGCTCTGGTGGCAGGGGCTGAGGCAGAGGCAGTTAGGGGTAATCAGGCAGGCAGGCAAAGGAGTTAGGGGCAATCAGGCAGGCAGGCAGAGTGGTTAGGGGAGATCAGGCAGGCAGACGAGCGGTTAGGAGCCAGCGGGTGCAGGCCAGGCTGAGGGACACCCCCCCATTCATGAATTTCATGCACCAGGCCTCTAGTAATAATAATAAATTTATCCCTACAATGGTAAGCTATGTACACAAATAATACCTTAATAAATTAAAATTAAAAATAAATAAATAAATAAATTTAGCCCTAACCAATTTAGCTAAGTGTCTAAAGCATTGGCCTGCGGACTGAAGGGTCCCAGGTTCAATTCCTGTCAAGGGCATGTACCTTGGTTGCAGGCACATCCCCAGTAGGGGGTGTGCAAGAGGCAGCTGATTGATGTTTCTCTCTCATCTATGTTTCTAACTCTCTGTCCCTCTTCCTTCCTCTCTGTAAAAAATCAATAAAATATATTTTTTCAAAAATATAATAATAATAAAAATTTTAAAAATTACGCAGACCATATTTCATTTAGTCTAGGGGGCATGATTATAAGACACGCCATTATCTTATATTATCTTATATATACCTAAGAAAAAATCTAAGAAAGAAATGCTGCCAACTTTACTCTGAAGTGTTACTATCAAGAAGAAACCTTATGTTAAAATGTGAAAAATAGCCCTACCCTGTTTAGCTCAGTAGCTAGAGTGTCAGCCTGCGGAGCCAAAGGGTCCTGGGTTTGATTCCCATCAAGTGCACATACCTCAGTGCAAACTTCTCCCCATGAGGCCCTGGTGGGGTACATGCAGGGGACAACCAATCAATGTGTTTCTCATATCCTCGGGTAAGGATTTTTAAAAATATTTTAATGTGAGTCTCAGAGTCAGTAAAATATGAAATAGCCCTTGGAGATATCCTAGGCCAGTGGTCGGCAAACTCATTAGTCACCAGAGCCAAATATCAACAGGACGATTGAAATTTCTTTGGAGAGCCACATTTTTTAAACTTAAACTTTTTCTAATGCCACTTCTTCAAAAACACTCGCCCAGGCCGTGGTATTTTGTGGAAGAGCCACACTCAAGAGGCCAAAGAGCAGCATGTGCTTTCAAACCGTAGTTGGCCGACCACGGTCCTAGGCTAAAAGCGTGGTTTGAGAAATGAGGAAATTCTAGCTCTGGAAAGGCAAACCATCTACTTAAGGTCATAGGCCTAGTTAGTGACAGAACTGGAACCCAGTTATCCCCCTACCTAGATCAGAGTTTACAGTGATAGAGAATGTCATGCATCAGAGATGGCACTCAGAGTTAACCTGGAGGTTTCTTTCAACTCTGAGAACATGACGTGAGCAAATGTACGAATCATCCTCAGATAAATCAGAAAATGCTATGTTGGACAGAATGATAACAGTTACTTAAAAAGGTCCCCATATCAAGTATCAGTTCCTATTACAGATTTCCAGTGTCTATAATAGTGCCTAGATCAGGGGTGGGCAAACTTTTTGACTCGAGGACCACAATGGGTTCTTAAACTGGACGGGAGGGCCGGAACAAAAGCAACCTGACCATGCTGGCACTCTCATCTCGGGCTGCTGGTGAAGGAGCGGAGGGGAGAGCAAGAGAACCCTCCACTCTTTCGGCTCCGAGGGCCGGATAGAACAGCCGAATGGGCCGGATCTGGCCCGCGGGCCGTAGTTTGCCCACGGCTGGCCTAGATGGTACATTTATTGACACATTGTAGGTTCTCAAAGATATTAGACGGGCATATCTAGCTCAACGACTATCTCGACTTTGGGCCAGTTATTTCATCACTCTGGAGCCTGCTGCTTCACTCACAAAATGGACACTAATATCCATCTCTCAGGGGCCAGTAAGGGTCACGTGAGATGGATCTATAAGTATGCCTGGCTCAGTAGCTGGTCAATAATAGGCACATCAATGTTAGTTTCCTTTACCTCTTCAGTTATTGTTAGATTCAAAGTTGTTTAAATGCCAGTATCATGAAGCCATTCAGAAAAACCTATATTCCTATATCCTAGTACTCTACACTTACATGGTCCAATATGGCAGCCACCAGCCCCACGTGGCTATTGAAATGTATCATCACATTAGAATTTCAAATCAATTTCTTTGATTGCATTAGCCACATTTCAAGGGTTCAACATCCACGTGTGGTTATCCGATTGGATAGCTTATAGACACAACACACTTCCACGATGGCAAACTTTTATCAGTCAGTGCTGCTCTTCACTCACAAGAGTACAATAGCGCTCATGGTTTTTCTCCTCAAACCCAAGTAAGGCTCATCCCCAACATTTTATACAAAACCTGATAAATGTATTTGTGCGCCCTCCTGTGGCTAGAGAGGAAAACTAGTTCTGTGTCTGTGGTGAAGAGGCACATTTTACAAGCAGGATGGTTCCGAAATCTTGAGTAATCTGACGGCTAGAAAAAAAGTAACATAAAACACGTATATGCGTTATGAATCCTCTAGAGACTGCTAAGGAAAATCTCTTTGCGAGGGTCTGATAGCATAATCATCCTAAATCTTGGTATTTTTTTGAACGGCCCACATTTGTGTTCACTCCCTGTGTGAACAAAGGACAATACTGTCTAACTGTTTCAGCGAGGAGAGACAAGCAGGATTATCGGATGAATTATCCCAGGCGCTCTCAGTGACAGCTGGCAATAAACAAGCTGGAACGTATGGCTCCCCCAGTGCGGATGGGGGGTGGGGGTCGAGCATGCCTCCCAAACTCAGACTCAACTTCCCACTGCAGGGGCCCCGCTTTCTGGGTGCCAGGCATGTGGTCCCTCCCAGCTGGCACCCAAGCTCAGCCTGTTTGGTTCCGGATCCCACAAACGTATTCCCCCATCTCTCCACTCAGCATACCAGGCAGTTCTCACGCTTGCACAATAAAACCCGAGACCAGTGGCGACAGGTGGGGCCTCCCCTGGAGCAGTTGACGCCAGAGTTCAGCAGCCTTGCCCGGGCACCCTGGCCACTGGATGCACAGAGCAGGGGGAGCTAGCGCAGCCACTGACTCTTCTGCACGGGGTTTCAGCTTCCCAGGGTTCCTGCACAGTGTGGAAAAGAAAACAATCAAACTCTTTGTAAAGACTTACTTTTCCTGAGGACAACATTAATACTGCAGTTCCAACCCCTCCTCGCCCCCCCCCCACCCCCCAAAAAAAGTGACAGAGCTTCTAAGTTGGTGAACACATGGGGTTACTGGGGGGGGGGGTCCCTCTGGAGAGGTCATGGAAGCTTCGGGCCCCTTTCCCCACACCATGCCCTACACGTCTCTGCCATCTGACTGTTCCTGGGTTTTATCTTTTTATAATAAAATAGCAATCTATAACAGATTATTCCTATACTCAGCTAAGCAGTTTCAAATTATACAAAGGCATGGAAGACTCTCTAATTCATTTTATGAGGACAATGCAGCCCTGAAATCCAATCTTAGAGACTGTAGTGGAAGAAAAGAGAGACCAGAAAAACCAAGGTGCGAGATGAAAAACTATAAGTAAAATCATAGATAATAGCAAACAGAACTCAACGCATGAATAGAATCATTCACCATGACCAAGTAGGATTTAGTCCAGGAATGCAGAGAGTTTTGTTTTTCAGATCATTTTCTTTTAAAAGAAATAAAATCTTATAGATTTTTTTTTAAAATCAGAAAACACAGAGAAGTATTTTAAAACAGATCATCGAGTGCACCTAGAGAGTATTATGTTAAGTGGAATAAATCAGTCAGAGAAAGACAAATGCCATATGATTTCACTTATATGTGGACTCTAAAGAACAATATAAATGAACAAACAAAAGCGAAACAGGCTCATAGGCACAGAGAACAGACTGATGGTTTCCAGAAGGGAGGGGGTGGGGGTCTGGGTTAAAAAGGTGAAGGGATGAGAGGTACAGATTGGTAGTTACTAAATAGTAATGGGGATGTAAAGTACCGCAGAGGAAATCCAGTCAATAATATTGTAATAACTATGTACAGTGCCAGGTGGGCGCTGGAAATATCAGGGGGAACGCTTTGTAAAGTATATGATTGTCTGACCACTGTGCTGTATACCTTAAACCGGTGATCGGCAAACCGTGGCTCGCGAGCCACAGGCAGCTCTTTGGCCCCTTGAGTGTGGCTCTTCCACAAAATGCCATGGCCCGGGTGAGTCTATTTTGAACAAGTGGCGTTAGAAGACATTTACGTCGCTGAAACCGGTTTGGCTCAGTGGTAGAGCGTCGGTCTGCGGACTGAGGGGTCCCAGGTTCGATTCTGGTCAAGGGCATGTACATTGGTTGTGGGCACATCTCTGGTGGGGGGTGTGCAAGAGGCAGCTGGTCGATGTTTCTCTCTCATCAATGTTTCTAGCTCTCTATCTCTCTCCCTTCCTCTCTGTAAAAACATCAATAAAATATATTTTTTTAAAAGAAGAAAACATTTACGTTTAAAAAATGTGGCTCTCAAAAGAAATTTCAATCATTGTCCTGTTATTTGTCTCTGTTGACTAATGAGGTTGCCGACCACTGCCCTACACCATAGAAAATAATATTGAATGTCGACTGCAATTGAAAAAAATTTTTAATTTAAAAAAGGAAGAAAAGATCATTCAGAATCCAATCACCCAAAGAGAATCACTTACTACTACAGCTAAACATAAGGTCCCACTACACATTGTAGTATTCGCTTCCTCCCTCCCCACACAATCATTTACTTAGCTTTAAAAAAAAAAAAAATCTGCACTAAGCAATCCATGTGGCGGAAAAGCAGCTGCCTCCTGGGGTCTGGCCAGGAGGTCAGGAGAGCTCCGGCGTCCCTCCACCACAGGAAGCAAGCGCAGTTGCAAGGCTTGGGTTGAACCTCCTGCAGAGCGCCTCAGCTCCGGGGCGGCCCCCCCCCTTGGACTCAGCACCTCAGTGCAACTTTGCTTAGTGCATTGTCTCCGGGAGTGAGTGCCAAGGCACAGCCCCCTTCTACAGCTGCAACTCATCAATCAGGGGGGTTCACAAAGAATGTTTTCGAAGCCCAGGTACAAGCTGTGCCGCAAACAGTCCCCACTTATCTTAGCTCGCCACATTCTGGGGAGCAAACGCGCTTAGTGTTGCTTTTTCAAAATAACTTTGCGATACAATTCCCGTGCTGCACAATTTGTCCATTTAAAATGGACTGTTGACTGGGCTTTCGGATACTCACAGGCTTGTGCAACTATCACCACAATCTCAGTGGACAACATTGCAGCCTCCCTAAAAGAAACCTGGTCCCATTAAGCAGCCACTCCCCACTTCCTCCCAAACCTCCCAACAATCACTAACCTACTTTGTATCCCTAATGGATTTTCCTGTTCTGGACATTTCACATAAACAAGTCAAATCAGACAATGTGGGGTGTTTTTTATGTTTGGCTTCCTTCACTTACCATAATGTTTTTTAAGGTTCATCCCTGTTGTAGGGTGAATCACACTTCATTTCTTTTTAGTGCCAAATAATATTCCACTGTAGCACAGACCACAATTTACTCATCCATTCATCACCTGGTCAACCCTTGGTCATTTCCACTTTTTGGCTTTATGAATAATGTCGCTATGACCGTTCTTTGTTTTTAAAATATTTTATTGATTTTTTACAGAGAGAAAGGGAGAGGGATAGAGAGTTAGAAACATCAATGAGAGAGAAACATCGACCAGCCGCCTCCTGCACACCCTCCACTGGGGATGGCTCTATCCACTGAGCCAAACTGGTTACGGTGCTATACCAGTCTTATACACCGTTCTGAGTGAATAAGTGTTTTCATCTCTCTTGTGTACATACCTAGGAGTGGATAATTCTCTGCTTAAGTTTTTTGAGCAACTGTCAAACTGTTTTTCCAAAGTGGCTGCACCAATGTACATACCAACAAGCAATGTTTAAGGTGACGAGTTTCTCCATGTCCTTGCCAACACTTTTTACTGTTTTTGTCTTTTTAAAAATCTATCTTTATTTTTTTTCTAAATATATTTTATTGATTTTTTACAGAGAGGAAGAGAAAGGGACAGAGAGTCAGAAACATCAATGAGAAAGAAACATCGATCAGCTGCCTCCTGCACACACCCCCACTGGGGATGCGCCAGCAACCAAGGCACATGCCCCTGGCCGGAATCGAACCCGGGACCCTTTAGTCCGCAGGCCGACGTTCTATCCACTGAGCCAAACCAGTTTCGGCTCTATCTTTATTTTTGAAAACATTACAGATGTTCCCCTTTTTCTCCATTGCCCCCCCTCCAACCCCTTCCTCAGGCATTCACCACACTATTATCTGTGTCCATGAGTTATGCGTATCCTATATAATAAAAGCCTAACTAATATGCTAAGTGTCAGGTAGACTGGTAGGCCGTTCAACCAAAGCGTAATGTGCTAATGATATGCCAAGGCCGCTCAACTGCTCACTATCATGTGCACTGACCACCAGGGCCAGATGCTCCAACCGGTAGGTCAGCTTGCTGCTGCGATCTGGCACATTGGGACTGAGCGGGATGGGCCAGACACGCCCTGGAGCCCTCCTGCGGTCCCTCCCCAGCTGGCCAACCTCCCACATCCCGCCCCAGCCCCAATCGTGCACCAGAGGGGTCCCTTGGCCTGGCCTGGCCTGCCCCCTCTCACAATCCAGGACCTCTTGGGGAATGTTAGAGAGCCGGTTTCAGCCCGATCCTACAGGCCAGGCCGAGGGTCCCCACTGGTGCACAAATTCGTGCACCAGGAATAATAGTATGTATATAAGTTATTTGTTTGCCCAGCCTGCCAGTGTAGCCCAGCAATTGAGCATTGACCCAGGAACCAAGAGGCCGCTGGTTCACCGAAACCGGTTTGGCTCAGTGGATAGAGCGTCAGCCTGTGGACTGAAAGGTCCTAGGTTCAATTCGGTTCAAGGGCATGTACTTTGGTTACAGGCACATCCCCAATAGGGGGGGTGTGCAAGAGGCAGCTGATCTATGTTTCTCATCGATGTTTCTGGCTCTCTGACCCTCTCTCTTCCTCTCTGTAAAAAATCAATAAATATATATTTAAAAAAAAAAAAGAGGCTGCTGGTTCGATTCCTGGTCAGGACAGGGCACATGCCTGGGTTGTGGGCTCAATCTTCTGTGGGAGGCATGCAGGAGGAAGCCAATTGATGACGTTGCTCTCTCATCAATGTTTCTATCTCTCTATCCCTCTCCCACTCTCTCTCTAAAAGTCAATAACATATCTTTTTAAAAATAACTTATTTGCTTAATCTTGTCCTGTCCTGTTTTTGTCCTTTTTTATTTCAGCCCATATTGTGGGTCTGAAGTATCATCTTGTGTTTTTTATTTGCACTTCCCTCTTCATGTGCTGATTGGTGACAAGGTTCAGGACACACTACCCCAGTTTACTATTCTTAGCTCATACCCTTTTTGTCTTATCACATTTTTCCATGGCTCTACTCTTCATCAAACCTAGCAGGAGAGCACTCAGGTTTAACTGCTTCTTCGGGTCTTCATTTCCTTATAAAAGCTCCTGTGTAACGCACAACTTATATTAAATAAATGTGTATGCTCGCCTCTTGTTAATTTGTCTTTTGTTACAGGGCCCTCACCCAAGAATTTAAAAGGGTACAGGGAATTTTTTCCCCCTCCTCTACATTGGTCATTTTTACATTTTCATTGAAGAAATTTCTATTCAGATCTTTTGTCCATTTTCAAATTGGGTCATTTGTCATTTATTATTGTTGTAAGATTTCTTTATATATTCTAAATACAAGTCCCTTATAAAACATACAATTTCCAAAATTTTTCTCCTCTTCTGTGGGTTATTATCTCACTTTCTTGATGGTATTATTAGCAGCACAGAAGTTTTTTATTTTGATTAAGTTCAGTTTATCTTTCTTTGACACTTGTGTTTTTGGTATCATATCTAAGAAATCATTGCCTAACCCAAAGTCATGAAGATTTATTTCTGTACTTTATTCAGAGAGTCCTACAGTGTGAATTCTCCAACTTTATTCAAGACTAGGGTCTCTCATCATGGATATTTCTCTCTCTCTCTCTCTCCCTCTCCCTTCCTCTCTGAAATCCATAAAAATATATTTTTTAAAAGAAAGATAGCAATATATATTATAATAATCTTGTGATATTTGGTTATAAATAAATAAATACACACACACACACACACACACACACACACACACACACACACACATCTGGTTTGGCTTAGTGAATTGAGCATTGGCCTGCAGACTGAAGGGTCCCAGGTTCGATTCTGGTCAAGGGTATGTACCTTGGTTGCAGGCACATCCCCAGTAGAGGATGTGCAGGAGTCAGCTGATCGATGTTTCTCTCCCATCAATCTTTCTAACTCTCTCTCTCTCTCTCTCTCTCTCTCTCTATATATATATATATATATATATATATATATATCCTATGGACACAGACAATAGGGTGGTGAAGGCCAGGAGTGGGGGCAGTGTGGGCTAGAAGGAGTTAATGAGGGGAAGAAGGGGACATATGTAATAGTTTCAACAATAAAGATTTTTTTAAATAAAAAAGAAAGCAAGATAGATACATAGACGGGTACATATAGAGATACATAGGTAGACACAAAAATAATGTGAAATGTGTATGATACTGTGAGTTGAAGCCAAGAAAAATTTTCAAGCCACTGCTTTAAGCAATCTAAATATATAATTAACATTTTTTGCTATAATGGGAATGAAATGTTTGATGAGCAAGCATTTTTTCTTGACTAGAAGTAAAACTATTTAGTATTAACAGTTACTTCCCAGAAAAACAAAACTGATACCCACAATAAATCAATATTTAATAAATAAGAAATATTAATATAAATTTAAAGTCATGGCTCCATCAATTAAAATTGCCCTGACTTCTTAGGAATTAAATGATTCAAAAAGAATCATATACAACATTTTTATATGTTTGCAATTTAAGAAGCATTGTAGTATACATTAGGATAATTGTCAATGTTTTTCACTCTAGCTCTCTTGTATGTCTTTCTTCACTCAGTTTGGTTTATTAAACATTATTATTAAACATTTATGAATACCCATAGGGAACATGGCACACAGGCTTATATAAATGTACCTCCCCACCCTAGTTGGTTTTGCTCAGTGGATAGACCGTCAACCTGTGGACTAAAGGGTTCCAAGTTGATACCAGTCAAGGGCACATGCCTGGGTTGCAGGCTCTACCCCCAGTAGGGAGCATTCAGGAGGCAGCCAATCAATGATTCTCTCTCACCATTGATGTTTCTATCTCTCTCTCCCTCTCCCTTCCTCTCTGAAATCAATAAAAAAAAATTTTAAGAATTTTTTTAAAAAATGTACTTCCCCTCAGTGCTAGAAGTCAGATTGGCTTTATTTCACATCAGGATGACACAATAAGGTTTGTGACCTGTCAACTTTACATCTCTATTTATAAAAGGTTAAGTGACTGACCATCCATCTGTCCTACCAATCAGCCAGTAATATGATGCACATTGGCAATTTAAAAATAAACGTTGACTCATGCATACTCAATACATATAAAGCTCTCACTGGCACCAATCACACATGTGTTTTAATTTTATAATACTATATTATATATACTATTTTGACATGTAATTTTTGCAGTAACATAATTATCGCACGAATCTTTCTTCTAATGAATTTTCCTTTCAATGTGCACAAATCCATACACCAGGCCATTAGTTATTAGATAACTCTTTATGTTCATTTAAGACTAAACTCTTGTGATATTTAGTTATAAGGCATGATTAATGAAGAATTTCACTGAAATTATAATATAATCTAGGATTTCTCCCAAAAATCAGAATATTTACTGTAACTTGAAATGACCATCATATTTTCAAAGTCATTGAAGCCAAACTTGTAGATAAACACACAAAATGGCTTTCAAACTAACATGGACAGGAAACATTTGATAGACAAGGAAAAGTTTTTCCCTAAAGTTTTATTTATAAGTTCACAAGCCCTAGCTGATTTGGCTCAGTGAATTGAGCCTCAGCCTGCAGACTGAAGGGTCCCAGTTTCAAGTCTGGTCCAGGGCATATGCCCAGGTTTCGGCTCGATCCTCAGTAGGGAGCGTGCAGAAGGCAGCCAATTAGTGATTCTCTTTCATCATTGATGTTTCTCTTTTTCCTTCTCCCTTCCTCTCTGAAACCAATAAAAATATATGTTTTTTAAAATTCACCAAGCCTTAGCCAATGTGGCTCAGTGGATAGATCATCAGCCTGTGGACCAAAGGGTCCCGGGTTCAATTCTGACCAATTGAACACACACCTCGGTTGGGCACACACCTCGGTTGCAGGTTCCTCCCTGGCCCAGGCCCTGAGAGGGGAACATGCAGGAGGCAGCCAATTGATGTGTTTCTTTCACATCGATATTTCTGTCTTTCCTCTGTCTCCCACTCTCTCTAAAAAGCAATGGAAAATTATCCTCAGGTGAGAATTTTAAAAATTCACCAAAAGGTCTTGATACAGAAACCTTTTGACTTTTCCATATGAGTCTTTTCTTTGCCAGAACACCCTGAGCCAAGTGATGCCAGCTTGGCTGATCTATCAATGCGACCAATGAAAGCCACCTGGTGGGGATAGATTGAAATCATAAAGTAAACATTTTGAGAAATGTAAGAAGGGGGCGGGGGTTCATCTCTACTTGAAGGACAGAATTTCATTCTGAGATCTAGTCCAACTCCTCCCTTCTGAGACTTGGAGAGATGAGTTTTCTTTAGCGCCTCTCCCTCCTCCTTTCTTCCCCCTCCCCCTTCTCCTCCTGTGCAGGAGGCAGCCTATCAGCGATTCTTTCTCCTCATTGATGTTTCCTCTCTTCCTCTTCCTTCCTCTCGGAAATCAATAAAAATATATTTTAAAAATAACTAGGGTGGAAACCTGTTTGGCTCAGTGGTAGAGCATCGGTCTACGGACTGAAAGGTCCCAGGTTCGATTCCGGCCAAGGGCATGTGCATTGGTAGCGGGCACATCCCCAGTAGGGGGTGTGCAAGAGGCAGCTGGTCAATGTTTCTCTCTCATTGACGTTTCTAGCTCTCTATCTCTCTCCCTTCATCTCTGTAAAATATCAATAAAATATATTTTAAAAAAAGAAATACCATAGAGACATCCTGTGTAGACGTTGCCCAGTTTCTCCATATTGCAAAACTAAATATAATAGCACAATCAGGATATTGATACAACTCACTGATCTCATTCAGATTTCTCCAGTTTAACTTGTACTCATTTGTGTGTGTGTGTGTGTGTGTGTGTGTTAAGTGCTGTACAGTTTTATTGCCTGTGTAGATTCATGTATCCACCACCACTGTCAAGATACTAAACAATTCCAAGGTCACAAGCACAAAGATTCCTCATTTTGCCCCTTTATAACCACACTTACATTTCCTCCTCGCCCTCACCCCCGAATCCCTAACTACTGGCAACTACTGAACTTGCCTTGATTTCTAAAATGTTGTCATTTCAAAATGCTATATGAATGGAATAATAAAGTATGTAGGCGTTTGGAACTGGCCTTTCCCCCCCCCCCCCCCCCCCCGCAACATAATTCCCTACAGATTCATCCAAGTTCTGTGTATAAATACTTTCTTCCTGTTTATTGTTGAGTGGTATTCCTTGGTATGGCTGTAGCACAGTTTAATTGTTCACCAGCTGAAAGTCACCTGCACTGATTCCAGTTTTGGCTATTACAAATTCATAGATGCATTTTTCATCTATTTTGTTTTGCTGCTGGAATAATAATTTCACCATTATCCACTAATCTTAGAAGATTGGTAATTCTGCAACCTTTACAAGTAAATCTATACATTGGAAGCATGTGTAACCTCCCTTAAGTGAGTTATGAAATATTTCTTTAATAATGTAATTAATTTCTCTGGCTGTTCTTCTAACATATATTGAAAACAATTTTCAACAGGAAATTGTAAATGACCTTACAATTACAGACCTTCCGATGACTAAGATAGTTTTTACATCAATGCTGGTTTCCTCTTCGTTATAATCAAGCAAAACAATCTTGCTATGCCTCCTACACCTCATAAATATGTATTAGGAGTCAAAATTTCCAATTGATACATCCATATGCCGTCACTAAGGGCCAGGGAACATGCTACAGGTTTGAAGTCTGTGCCCTCAGGTCTTGCAGCATAAAGTACAATAATGATGTCATTTACATTCAGCCACAGATATATTGAAATTTTCCAATTTGCCAGGAAATTCTATTTTCAAAACCCATTACTGATCCTTTTCAAAGCAAAGCATGCTTCTGTCCTGGTTATTTACCTGCCATCTCTTAGCTCCAAGGTAACCCTTTTTTTTGCTCTGTCTGTGATGCCAGGGCTGAGATTCTGCAAACCGCTTTATCCCAAGCTACCAGGTCAGTTGCCTGCCTGGTACGGTCTGTCAAAGGGAGATTAGGATGGAGAAGAAACCTCTGGCTGTCAGCTTCCATCAACAGCCTTACCCGTCCCACCTTCACCCCCACCCAGTAACTTCAGCCTCCAGCTTCTTTCAGGCTCACTAACATCACTACACCAGGTCCCTACAGTGGAACCATTTCCCACCAGCCACGCCTTCTTGGGTGGTCAGAGCAGGGGCTGCGTGGAGTACCTCCACCAGAGGTCCATGTACCAACCAGCATGGGAACTCTCGTCTGAGCTCCCAGGTTCTGGTCACCTCACTTCTTTCCTTTTGTTGCCCCAGCCCTAACACGGTAGCTGCTTCTCACCGTCACTAATATGGGCACTGGGGGTACAGGAAGCAGTGACAAATATCCTGGTTACTTCCTTGTCCTCCCTTTTAGTCTTCTAGCCTCCATGTACCCAACTTTATCTGGTGAATACGTTGTCCTGGGAATACTTGGCGTGCCTTTCTGCTTTCCTGTAGCTTTTATTCAACCGCAAACAAAAATCGGCAACTTTTCTAGTATCTTATCTATTTCCTCTCCAACTACTAGGTCATGGTCCTTAAAGGAGAATCTGTGGTTAAATTTTGGGACTTCCAGGGGGAAGGAGAAGGGTTGGGTGGACATCAGGGATTCTTCGGTAATAAACAACAAATAGACCCAGGCTGACAGAAGCAAAAAGGGAATATATGGAAAGATATGATCTGCTCACGGAATCAAAGGAGCAGATTTGGAAAGGGCAGAAATCAAAGCCATTCCAGAGTTCTAGGAAGTAGGAACCGATGGAGGTACCTCGTGGTGCTTTACCAGCAGGAATCTATGGAATCCGCATTCCACAAAGGGCGTGACTAAATGGCCCACCGGGTTAGGTGCCTAACCTTTGGCCAGTGGTGAGCGGGGTATCCTGATGGATAGACCTACTAAACTGTAAGAAGTTTGCAGAAGGAAGAATGAGCTGACCCAGAACAAATTTAGCGTGCTATTTCCCAGAGAAGAAAGAATGGATAAAGGCCAGCAATTACAACAAATTTCACTGCAGTGAACTGCAGAAGAGGTCATCACTTCAGCTGTAAATTACAATGCATTGCATATTAAAACGTTGACGAAAAGAACAATGTAGTGTAATACTTTAAACAATAAAGAATTTAAATTTAAAAAATTGTTTTCCAAAATATTCACCTGTTTAATAAAAATAATATAACTATGTCTTAGGTAGCCACTTCTTTTTTAAAAAAAATGTATTTTATTGATTTTTTTTTTTACAGAGAGGAAGAGAGAGGGATAGAGAATTAGAAACATTGATGAGAGAGAATCATCGACCAGCTGCCTCTTGCACACCCCCTACTAGGGCTGTGCCTGCAACCAAGGTACATGCCCTTGACCAGAATCGAACCTGGGACCTTTCAGTCTGCAGGCAGACTCTGTATCCACTGAGCCAAACTGGTTTCAGCTCCACTTCTTTCTTTTCTTTTCTTTTTTTCCCAGCTGTACTAAGTACACCATAGTTTTTTTTTTTAATCCTCACCGGAGGATATTTTTCCATTAACCTTTCAGAGAGAGTGGAAGAGAGAGGAAAAGACAGAGAGAAACACATGGACTGGTTGCCTCTTGCATGAGCCCCAACCAAGGTCCTGCAACTACCCTACAATCGAGGTGCCCTTGACCAGAATTGAACCTGGAGCCTTTGGTCCACAGGCCGACACTCCACCCACTGAGCCAAACCCTAGAGCCATAGCTATTCTTTAAGTGGCTTCTTAACTGACTTCTAGGGAGTTTAGTATCCTGCTTGAACCTGTGGCTATTCTGATAACCAAGTGCTAAGAGGTATGTATTTGTTTTTCATAGTTATATTTAGATCAAAATATGTGTTCAAATAAATATAAATAATATTAAAGCTAGAATCTAAGTTGGGAGCCAGGGACTTTCAGCGAAGTGACCATGAACTAGATTATTTCCATTATATTCATAGTGTATCCATATTAAAAGATAACTTTAATAACAAAACAAACAAAAGAACAGTGTGGTTGAGGTGGAAAGCTCCGAGCAAGTGTTCTAGAAGAAAGTTCTACATTTGAAGCCTTCTCAGCGCTGCTTGTGGATTGAGATGGGGACAGGAGGAGTTTCCTATTCAATATTTTTCATTTGACAAATATTTATTTACTACGCCCCAGTGATTCTAAGTTTAAGCCCCAGAGATTCTGGTCTAGGTCATTTCCTTTATTCACTGTCACCAATGAGTAGCTTAAGTTGCTTAACATTAACAGCTAGCACAATGGGGTAAGTTGGCCTTTCAGAGATCCAGGGGGACACCCCTCAAAGGTTTAAAAATTAATACATTTATAAGTATAAAACAATTACTTCACTTTACCTAATATCACAATAGTAAATGAAAACAACGTACAAGTTCAAACAAGCACAGGGTTACCTATCTTATAATAATTTCCCTTCAGCTCACTCTCATATAATTGCATTAAACAATATTTTAAAAGAAATTACTTAGAATCCTATCACATTAACATAACTGTTTTCATTTGTCTGCATTACTCTTCTACCATTCCTCTCTCTATATTTTTCTAAAATGTGTGGGGCTTTTTTCCCCCCTGTTTAGGAGGAATGCCTGTCCATTGGAGAAAACTTCTAAATAAAGCAATATATGAAGAATAAAACACCATCATCCATAATACCAGCAACCAAGATACAGTGGCTACTAATATTTTTGTGTATTTTCTTCCACTCCTAATGATTTGGATGAAAATGATATAGAAAAAACAAAATTGGTGTTTTTAAAATATATATATACATATATATTTATTGATTTTTTACAGAGATGGAGAGGGATCGAAACATCGATGAGAGAGAAACATTGATCAGCTGCCTCCTGCATACCTCCTACTGGGGATGTGCCTGCAACCAAGGTACATGCCCTTGACCAGAATCGAAGTTGGGACCCTTCAGTCCGCAGGCCGACACTATCCACTGAGCCAAACCGGTTAGGGCAACATTGGTATTTTTAATGTGTTTTTATTGATTTCAGAGAGAGGAAGGAAGAGGGAGAGAGAGACAGAAACATCAATGCTGAGAATCACTGATCGGCTGCCTCCTGCAAGCCTGGGAGTCTAGAAACCTGCAACGGGGCATGTGCCCTGACCGGGAATCCACTAGTGACTCCTGGTTCATGGGTTGAGCCACACCAGGCAGGCAAAATTGGTATTCTTTTCATCCTCACCCGGGGATATTTTTGCATTGATCTCAGAGAAAGTGAAAGAGTGAGGAAAAGACAGAAACACTGATATGAGAGAAACACATCGATTGGTTGCCTCCTGCAGGCACCCTGACCAGGTCCCAGGCTAGGGAAGAGCCTGCACCTGAGATACGTGCCCTTGATCAGAATCGAACCCAGAACCCTTGGGTCTGCAGGCCCACGCTCTATCCACTGAGCCAAACTGGCTAGGGCAAAATTGTTATTCTTTATGCTCCTTTTTCGCTTGTGTAAATTTCAGATTTTCTGCAATGAGCTTTGCTTTGTAATAAGAGAGACAAACAAGAAAGGGATATATTAAAGAGCAGGCATTCTCTATGTTTTGTTCCTCCCAGGTAGCTCCGGTTCCCAGAACACAGCATGGCACACAGTAGGTGTTCAAAAACCTTTTGCTGTTGTTGTTCATCCTCATCTAAAAATATTTTCCCATTGATTTTTAGAGAGAGTGGAAGGGAGGGGAAGACACAGAGAAACACGGATGTCTCTCATACATTGATTTGTTGCCTTGGTTACCAGGGCAAGGCCAGGGATTGAGCTGACATCCAAGGTTACCCGTGACCGGAATTGAACTTGGGACTTCTCAGTCCATGGGCCAAAGCTCTATCCACTGAGTCAAACCGTCTAGAGCTCCAAAACTTCTGTCGAATGGCTAAGACTTTTTTTTAAAATTTATTAAGGTATTATATGTGTACATAGCTTACCATTGCCCCCCCCCCCCCAACCTCCCCGAATGGCTAAGACTTTTACCAAAAACTAGTGAGACAGCGTTGCTGATGGAACACAGAATCACCAGGCGGTCACTTCCGGGAGTCGTTCCGCCTCTCATTCCTTTGGGTAAAATTCTTTCTATCACATAGAATCACTTTTGCTAGCTTCATACAAGACCAACTGATTTAAAATTCCAATTCCCACTCCCTAGCTATCTGACCGTGGCAAGAAACTTCACTGCTCTTTGCCTGAATTTCCTCACCTGGCAAAGTCTGGCCCAGGTGGTGAGGATACAACAAGAGATCCTGATATCAGTTCACATTCTCGCTGAGAGGGAAAAGCCTACAAACAAACGTGTGGGTGGTGAAAAGTGCTACGAGGAAAAAGAAAATATAGGCAGAAAGTGATGACCCGTGTTGCTATTTTATATATTTTATAAACGGTTGGCAGGGACTGGCTAGAGGTTTACAAAATATCCTAGGGCACCTTTCTTTTTCAAACTTCAAGTTGTGGCTAAGTGTGATCACAAAATCAATGTAGAGGTTAATGTGGATATTTAAAAAAAAAAAATGAAATACCAGAGCGCATATTAAAGGTCAGCACTGTTTTGTCGAAACTTGTTTTGGTTTCCATAAAAGCGTACTCTACTGGTCTGTAAAATACCGGTATGGGGAAAATGGTGGTTAATATTATAGCAGCATTGAGGTAAGCGGAGAAAGATGCCTAAACGGAGTTTCTCTCCGTTGACAGCCCTGTGTGTGAATACGTTGATGCCTTATTTGACTAGCAGAGTGAGCTGAGTACAAAGGAGACAGAAAGTCACAGAGAAAAACAGGAGAAAAGCTTCAGATCTGAGCCGAGAAGTTGGAGGGAGAGGCAAAAACAAAACCCAAGTTAAGCAATTCAAAAGAGAAAACGGGTATTGCTTTTTTGTATTTAAAAAAGAAAGGACCCCAAAAAGACCAGGAAGAGAAAGAATTTACAGATTAAATTTAGCCACAACGAAAACAAAAACCCCAAGGCTAATAAAACATGCTGTCTATGATACTTTTCGATGAAGTGTATGATAGTGCCTGGATATTTTCAGAAACTCCCAGATATCTGCTCCATCCTCCCTTCTCTCACCCTCAGTGAGGCCGACAGAGATTTTTAAAGCCACATCGTCTGGGGAAGATTGCTTTCAATCCTTTCAGCATTTCACAGATTTTGGAAATCGTGCCTACCTATCAGAAAGAAGGAAAACATATCCAAGCAAGACTGGATATAATCTGCCAAGCCTTCTATTGCTGTGCACATGAGGATGTTCCCGTTAGTCCGGAACAAGGCGGGCAAACCCCAGTCCTCCGGCGAAATCTACCCCTCTACCTGCTTTTGTATGCCCCATGGGCCAAGAATAATTTTCCCCCCATTTTCTAGTGGTTGAAAACATTCAAAAGAATGTTTTGCGACACGTTTAAATTGTACGAAGTTCAAATTTCAGTGTCTATCAAGTTTTACTGGAACATAGGAAGGCTCAACCATATTTTCTCGGGCCGCTCTCCTGAAGCAGTTGCCCCCAAAGTCTGAAATGGTTCCGATCTGGCTCCTTTTAGAAAAACGTTGTTAACCAGTGCGGGCTGTCTTGTTTAAACACCCTTCCTACCCGCTTCCCTCTCCAGCTCCTCCCCTCCCCGGCTCGGTCTCTAACATTCCAGGGCCCTACGGGAAGGAAGGAGAGAGCTTTAATGAGAATTGTATGGCGCACGAAAAACGGAGACACCGTGCGGTGAATTTCTACCTAAAGTAACGTGAGCGGCTCTGACCCCGACCAGGATGACTTCTGGGTTTGTCTCGCGATTAGAAAAGTGGGCATCGCGGCGGCAACTGCGCGATTTCGTTGGAGAATCACCACGGTCACTTGCAAGAAGACACTTGGAAAACACTAAAGCAGCAACTTTTCTGGGAGGTGCTTTTTCAGGGAGAGCCTGTGTCCGAGTGTCTAGATGTAAACTGAGGTCCCCTTTGCACGTAGCACCTCGACCGCGTCCCTCGACCCCGTGCCCCCTCCGCTCCTGGTCCTTTTGGCCTCGCAGCCCGCTTTCTCCTCACCCCAACGCGCTCCTCGGGGACTACCAAGTTCCCGGGCAAAGCGGGGCTCAGGGAGGCCCGGGTTAGTTTAGAGCAGCTCTACCAGCTTGGACAACTTGGGAACTTGGGGTGGGTTCGCCCTGGGCCCCTCCACCCCCACCCCCGCAGGTCATAAGAATGACTCAGCAGGGGCCGGGGCCGGGGCCTGGGCTGGGATTGAGATAAGAAAGCCAGGGTTTAGAGACGAAAATCTCCTGAAGACCAGAAAGACGCCGCCAATCGCGGCCTGAAGGATTTGAACAAATGTGTGAACAAACAAAAAATGTAACTCAAGTCCGCTTCGGGCCAGCTGGCGGCCTAGACTAGCACAGGCCGCGGGGTTTAGCAACTGGGAGGCCCGGCGTCTTCCTGCAGCCTGAACACGCCCGGGGCCTCTGCAAAAGGTCCCCTTTGCCTCTGCTAAAAGCCCACCTCGGTTCAACTGGGTTCCAGGAGAGGCGAATCGGCGGGAGGGAAACTTTCGGGGTGCAGCGAACTGCACGCCCCGTGATTATCGTGTAGACTTTGAGGGCACGATCATCTCTCGAGACTAGAAACCATTTTCTTCGCTTCGAGATTTTGCTTAGCTAAGTAAGTGGCGGCAGCCTCCCTGCCCCCATCCCCACCCCCTCCCCCCACCCTCCCCCCGCTCGAGCTGCGGCGGCGAACAACCACGCCCCGCGGCCCCAGGGCTCGCCTCCGGGGGCTCCCAGCCCCCGCGCAGCTTGCAAGCTGAGCCGCCACTCGCCCCACCCCCGCGCACCCCCTTCCGCCCCCGCGCCAAGCCCTGGGAGCGTCGGGCGAGTCCTCGCGCCTGCGCCTCGCCGACTTCCTGCCGCGCGACGCCCCGCCCACCCTCCCGAAGCCCGCCCCCGAACGCCGCGTGAAACCAGCCTGCCGCACCTCATTGGTGGAGACGGAGAGGCCGTCGGCTCCCAGGCCCGCCCCTCCCCCGCCTCTTACTTTTCCCAGAGCGGATGCGCCTGCGCTCAGCTGCCTGGGCGGGCTGGAAGGCGCGGGTTGAAAAGTCTCGTTCCAAGTTTGGAGAGAGAGGAGAGCGCCTCAGTCCTCGGTACCCGCGAGCGGGGAGGAGGCGGGAGAGAAGGACGCGGCGTCTGGGGAGCTCCCAGGCCTCGAGGCAGAGCTCGGGCTTCGAAAGCGGCGAGCGTTGCGGCGCGCCTGGGAGAGGCAGGAGCGCCTGCGGTTGGGCCGCTCGTTACTTCAGAGAGGGGAGTGAGAGGCGGCGGCCAGGGGCGAACGACCCGACGCAAGATGGCGAGTAAAGAGAGTAAGAGGCCCCGCGGGGCGGCGCGCGCCGGGGCGGCGGGGGGCGGCGGGCGCGCGAGGCGGCGGCACGCGCCGGAGAAAGGCGCGAACTGGCGTGCGGGGCAGGGGGCGGGGCCGGGCGCGAGGCAGGGCGCGCGCCCTCCGGGGCCTAACGCGGGACGCGGCGGCTGGGAGCGCTCGGGGCCGGAGCACTTCCGGAGCCCGGTGCGGGGCGGCGAGTTGAGCCCCTTCCCTCCCCCCACCCCGCCACCCCCCTCCGGCTGCGGCGCTCCCTCCGGCGCCCTCGGCTCCCTGCCCCCCCTCCTCCTCCGGCCCCCCCTCCCCCTTCTGAGCGGAGGCGGCCTGCGCGGCCCGAAAAGCGAGCGCAGCGGCCGCTTTTCACGCGCGCGCGCGCTCCAATCGCCCCGGGGTCGCGGCCCCGGGCCGGGGGATTCTGCAACCCGCCGGCCTATGGCCGCCCGCGGCGGCGGCTTCGTGGCAGTAGAGGCCTCGCTCGGTGGGGGATGGGGGGAGCGGGTCGGCGGCTTTCTGGCGCACGTGGGTTGGCGCCCCCGGGTGGGTCGCAGAGCCCCTCCGCGCAGGGGTCCTCGTGTGCGAACAGGTGCGAACAGCTGGGAAGCAGCCCGGCACTTCGGTGCGTGTGCGGTTCCCCTCCCGGGTCCGCGTGCGCAGGCGGCGTCGGTCTCCAAGTGCAAAAAAAAAAAATCCGCTTCCTGGTGTTCGTGCTCTCCGCACGCCCCGGGAGGGCGCTTCGTGGTCCGCGTTCAAATCCGACGCGACGACGACGAGCGAGAGGACAGGCGAGGTGTGGCCGCCGCCTCGGGGTGACCTCCAGCGCCCGCGCCCAGGTTCCCCCGCTCCGATCCCCCCTTAGCCACTTCCTGTCTCCCACTTGCAGTGTTTGAAGACACCGTGGAGGAGCGCGTCATCAACGAAGAATATAAGATCTGGAAGAAGAACACCCCGTTTCTGTATGACCTGGTTATGACCCACGCTCTTCAGTGGCCGAGCCTTACGGTTCAGTGGCTTCCCGAAGTGACTAAGTAAGGGGTCCCGGCCGCCTAACTTTGCACAGATTTAACTCTTGTCCCGAATCTCCTCCTCTGGGCATTGGTCTACATGCCACGGAAGCGTGGGATCCGTTTAGCCCGCGGGTGATGGATGGTCCACACTAACTTAGGCGACGTTATGGGATAATTTCCGAGGTGTGAGTGTGAGATTAAACTGGGAGAATCTGTCGGGAGGTTCACGTTTGTAGGAAGCAGCAGATATATACTTGACATTTCTTGGGCTTAAATATAGAACAGCGTCTCGGAGCCCGGGGGTGGGGGGTGGGGGGATGGGTTTCTTTTCAACTTTATTGAAAAAGATCACATGTACAGAAAAAATGCACAAATCATAAGCATATGGCTCGGTGGATTTCCACAAAGGAACCAGCCCCCAAAATGAATATATTTGAATTGGCAAGAGGAGAGAGAATTGAGCAGTTCGCTGAAAAAAAAAAAAGCGGTATTGGCTTATAGGATGGAATACATTTTGAGGTCACCGCTGGTCTTCGTGAGAGTGTTCTTTTCAGCTATTTCTAAAATTTCTGCTGACGTTTACTAGGATCTTAGCGCAGAGCCTGACCCACCCTATAGAGTTTTATGTCTTCTTTTTTGGCTTACTATTAAAAACAAGTAAAAAGGAAATATATGTACTGCTATATGTAATACTTTAAACAAAAAAAATTAAAAACCAACAGATTTCAAGCAAAAAAAAAGTACTTTGGATTACTTTTTTTTAAAAATGTTAAAGGTATTTTTAAAATATATCTTCTTGAGTTTTTACAGAGAGGAAGAGAGAGGGATAGAGAGCTAGAAACATCGATAAGAGAGAATCATCGACCAGCTGCCTCCTGCACACCCCCTACGGGGAGACCGGAATCGAACCCGGGACCTTTCAGTCCGCAGACCGACGCTCTACCCACTGAGCCAAACCGGTTTCAGCTGGATTACTTCTTATCGTTTTACTGGTGTGGAATTGGAGGCTGAATCGTTAAATAACATCCCTGAGATCACACAGGTGGCTAGTAGTGGAGGGGACTTTTAAAACCAAAGCATAGACTACGTTTCTCACATATTTGGCCTTTTTTTTTTTCTAGTAGGAACTTGGACATGTACTTAGAAGTGCATTAAGCTTTGGT
Source organism: Vespertilio murinus (assembly GCA_963924515.1). NCBI lineage: Eukaryota > Metazoa > Chordata > Mammalia > Chiroptera > Vespertilionidae > Vespertilio > Vespertilio murinus. The sequence continues at coordinate 5,772,956 of OZ004710.1, read as the reverse complement.
ATCCTGGGCATATAATTTAATGAGGATTGATCAAACTCTAGAAAAGCTGGGGTTTTGATGATTCAAACCTAAGTCTGAATCCCGCCCCTGCTTCTTAGTAGTTTCGTGAATTAGTGTCAGTTGGTCAGTTTCTGTTCCCGTTGTCTGGTCTGTGGATGGAGCTGTTGGTCATGCTGACTGCCTCCTTTAGAGAGAATTAAATAAAACTGTGCGTGTTAAAGGGCCTGTGCAGAGTAAGGTGCCCAGTAAGTGGTGACTGATGCTGGGCCTTCCACCCCTTCCTACTCAGAAATAATTTGTTAGGATAGAATAATTGTTTCTCCATTTGGATTTCGGTGAAATCCACTTCCTAAAGTCCTTTTTAAATGCTACCTGTAATGTGTTTCGTGTAAATATTTTGTAAAGATAATAGATGCATATGTTCTTATCCCAGATACTGCTTTTATGTGAGAACTTAGCAGGAAAAGACTAAATTGTATGTTACCTGGTGGTCTTTGCATACGAAGAAGTAGAGTCTGACTCTGGGAATGCAAGAAGATGCCAGCATTTCTTGAGCATGGCTGGTGTGCTTTGCGGGTCCTGTTTGGGGCGTGAAGGGGCTATGATTGTATTTTGTCCCTGTACAAAGCAGCAGTATTGGAGGGAAATAGTGTAATAGTAATTGGCTGGGGAAAATAGGCTTGTAGTTTAAGGAGGGGACATGAGATTTGCAGTAAAAAGAAAAATCCCAGTATAATGATTGCGTTGGGAAGCCAGAAGCGTCGAGCTTTAGGGTCCAGAGAACTTTTTCGGGTCCCGTCTTGGAGCTGAGCTCCTCACAAAGGTCCCGTGATGGAACTTTTACCTGTTGGTCTTAGTTTTTCTGTTTAACCCCATAAAAAAAATCACTTCCCCCTTTTTTTTTTAAATGTCAGCGTTAACAGTGCTTTTTGGTGCCTCCTTTCAAGCATTCCTATTTATTTTCAAACGGTTCTGGTGAGATATGCTTAATTTGCTTTTCACGTTGAGCCCCCATTCCCCGTAAAGGCTTTATCTGATCCAGTCCTCCTGGGGCGCATTGCCTAGAGCCTGGTTTTCGGAGTGTGGCTTTTCCAGCAAAAAATAAGTGGGCAAATGGTCATGCGCATTGCTTCCCCCCTCCCCATATGAGTTCCTCTAAAGTGGAATTAATTTCCCTTTTTTAAATCTTTATTGTCGAGAGTAGTACAAATGCCGCTCCCCCATTTTCCCCCTTTGGCCACTGAGCGTACATCAGCCAAGATGCGTGTCTTTTCCAGCAAGCGGCTGTGGCCGCCTTATTCTGGTCTTGGAGTCGTGTGTGTATTTACTCTTTTTTTTTTTTAACTTTAAGTCACATTTTGGTAGAATTTCGTTTTGTATTTTTCAATTATTACTAAATGACATGCCTAAAAGTAATTCTCAAACCTTTTTTAAAAATATGTTTTTATTTATCTCAGAGAGGAAGGGAGAGAGAGAGGGAAACATTCATGGTAAGAGACTCCTCTGCGGGTTGCCTCCGCACGCCTCCACGCTGGGACTCGACCTGTGACCTCCCGGTTCAGAGGTCAACAAGCATCCACTGAGCCATGCGGGCCCGGCAAGCCTTCTTTTGTTTCCAATATAAACGGAATCCTTTGTACAACTGAAGTTGAGAAGCAGATAAATAGCTTAACATGTCTAGCGCTGGGGTCCGGAGCCGCCCTCGCTGAAGTGGAGTCCTGGGGCTCTGGGGGCCATTGCCGTTCAGACAGCACAAAGGGGAAAGCCATCGGTGACAGATGCAGCTGCAGAAGTCACTGTTTGGGCCAAAGTGTCAAGGGTTCTTTAGCCTCAAATCGGTTTCCTTAGAACTAGGTAATAAAGACACACACACCCACACCCTGTAAAATTGAGAAGGCCCATTTCGTAAATGTTAGCACCATAAATGTAAATAGGGGACTTATAATCTGTTTAAGTGAAGAAACTACGTGCAGCTGATTTTAGTTTGAGCCAGGGTTTAAACCCAGTTTTTCTGACCCCACAGCTTACTCTCCCGTTCTTACCTCGTTGCCTCTCACTGGGAAATCAGAAACGTGTAGTGTGTTCCAGTGGGAGCTATTTTTTAGGTGAGAAGTCATTAGTTAGAAGGACAGGGATCGGTGATTAGCTGAATTAAATTACTTTTCCAGTTTTGTCTTTATTGCTGAGACAAGTGATTTCCTGCAGGATTAGTGTGACTTGTTTTCCTCTCCAAACAGACCAGAAGGAAAGGATTATGCCCTTCACTGGCTAGTGCTGGGCACTCACACGTCTGATGAGCAGAATCATCTCGTGGTTGCTCGAGTCCATATTCCGAATGATGATGCGCAGTTTGATGCTTCCCACTGCGACAGCGAAAAGGGCGGTAGGTATACCATATATTGCAGTCTTGCTGTCTTAAGCCTTTTTCTAATTACATGCCAGTAAAACTTTGTACTAATCTCTTTTGGTCCAGCGGTTTAACTCCTAGGACTCTATTCCACGGAACTTCTTGCCACAAGTGCACAAAGATTCTACAGTAGCATTGTGTGTAGGATTGACAGAAATATTAGGATCACCCGAGCAAAACAACCCAGAGAGCAGTTCGTAGGAAATTAATTAAACCCATTAGGGTGCATGTTTGAAATACTGTGCAGCAATTCTAAAAATGAGAGAACTCTGTCTGCACCGGTATGGAAAAGTGTCCAGGATAAATGCTTAGAAAAAAGTCAAGAGGCATACATACCAGTTAAATCAGTTAATCGTGAGGGTTTTTAATGGAAACTATTGACTTCATTGGTGTTTCTTCCCTCCAAACATACATTCCCCCGCTTCGATATCCCCCTGACCGCCCCACTCCCAACCAAGTTCTGGTGCTTTTGCTGGGAAGACTCACAAGACTCGAGAACAAATTATACTCGTGGCTAAAGTTCGTTCCAACAAACAGTACAGAACAGAAGCGGTAGGACGGGAACAAGATATGCATCAGGGAGTCCGGGAGGCCTGTTACAAGTCCCCTCAGGGCTGCACAGGATGTGCTCTCCCTCTGGCAGCCACCGGCAGGGATACAAGCAGCGCCTCTGCCCAGGAAAACGCATTCTAATGTCAAGGTCCGAGGCTCTCGTGGGCGGGGGGGGGGGGCTGGTTTCATAGGCACATCCTGTCCTGCAGGCAGCCAGCCATGGCGCTGAAACGCGGGACCCCAGTAATGAGACCAGGAGCGGATTGTCAGTGTTGATACTTGTGCGCAGCAACCCTGACAAACTGGTACAGCGCAGTCCCCTGGGCCAGATGTCCGCCGCAAAAACCATCGGTCCGTCAGTGACACCAAGAGCACTCTTAGATCCGTTCCCAGGACTCGGGGGAGGGTCAGTCGTGGTCCCAGTGTCCCCCAGAGCTTTGCGGGCTGAACAGCCAGACCTGTTGCTTCCCGCGCGGCCTCAGATGATTTAATCGTTTTTACCATTTCCTAGTTCTCGCTTTGGGTTCTTGTCTTAGTGAAGATAGTGCGTTACGGCTCGAGTCCCAGCACCCGTGTTCCTTCCTCCCTCCAGAGTTCACTGTCCTGAAGTTAGTGTGCCCTTTTCAACTGTTTATACTTTTATTACCTTATGCAGTGGTAAATTCACATAATCTTTTTGCAGCTTGCTTTTTTTCATTTAATATTATTTTTTAAGAATAGATAACATTTTTTAATTCCCACTTGAAGATATGTTTATTAATTTTACTTAGGAAGAGGGAGAGAGAGAAATAGCAATCGGTTGCCTCCAGCGTGTGCCCCAACTGGTGATCAAACCCACAACCTTTTCAATGTACTGGACAACGGTCCAACCAGCTGAGCCATCCAGCCAGGCCATTCGATATTTTTTTAAATCTATATCATGTTGATGTCCATCTTATTTTAATTGCTGCATAGTATTCCATTGTGATTAAACATTCGTTTATTCCTTTTTCTAAGAGGGAGTTGGATTGTCTCGAAAGGAGCTGGTAAACTCTAATATCTTGACAGAAGAAAGGTTAGAAGGAACCCTCGGGGTCCACGGGGAAGGGGCAGGTTTAGAGCAGGCTCTCAGGAGAAAAGAGGTAAAATAATCTGCAGGGATAGTCCTAGGGAGGGGGAGGCACTTTTCTCTTTTTTTAAATCTTTATTGTTGAAAGTTATTACATAAGTCCCCCTTTTCGTCCATTGACGTCTCCCAGCCTGCCCCTGCCCCTGCCCCCTACCCCAGGCCCTCACCACACTGTCTGTGTCCATGGGCTGAGCATACATGCATTAAAGTTCATTGGTTGATCTCTTTCCACCCACACTCCCCTGCCTTCCCTCTGAGGTTTGACAGTCTGTTCCATGATTCTATGTCTCTATTCATGTTCATAAATTTATGTTGTCCATTAGCTTGCACATAGGAGTGAAATTGTGTGTTTTCTCTGACTGGCTTATTTCGCTTAGCGTAATGCTCTCCAGGTCCGTCCGCGCCGCTGCAATGGTGAGAGATCTTTGGCACATTCCTTCCTTAGCACGATGGGCAGCCACATGCTGAGAGTGAGCTCGGAGTTTCATGTGGCTGTGAGAGGAGCTGTGGAATGGGGGATGGTCCAGCTACGCAGAAATAGGAAGCTAGTGTTGGCCACGGCGAAGAGGGGCTACATTCTGGTGGGAGGCCATGCGGGCTGATGGTCATGCGTCATTCCCACATGGAAAGAGCTGGCAGAGACAGACGGTGCGCTGCTCTCAGCGTGCCTCGCCGGGCCCGCCCGCCCTGTGACCGCTTACCTGCCCGGCTCCGGGGGCATTTGAGAGTGTTCTCTGCACCAGAGGCACAGGGGGAGCTAAAAAGGAATGTGCTCAGAAGCAGCAAGATAGGTCAGGAGAAAAATAACTATTATAATGTGAAGCCTCCCCGAACTTTCTGTGTCAGCAACTAATTCACGTTTCTATCTATGAACACAAAAATAGAAAATGTCCTTGTTTGCTATCATCTGCTTAAATGTTCTCTACTTGTATTCTTTCTGCTATCATCTTGGTGTTTCCCAGCCATTACATTAGTTTTTGTGTGGCTTCGTTACTTTTCTAGGGCCTTTCTATAACTGTTTTACACTGTGGTCTTACCCTCACACCAGATAGAAAGGCTAAGCCCCCTCGATTTAGTGTTGGCACTCTGCTAGCAGTTGAACCAAGTATGCTAGTGGAACTAGCATGTATGTGTTTCTTAGGTTTGGGTGACGACAAGTAGGCATGGATATCCTATTTGAGGATATTTTTTTACTTTAGACTCAGGAGTGCTTATACTCCTGAGGGTGAAACCTTCATATATATATATATATATATATAATTATTAATATATATTATTTTTAACAGAGAGGAAGGGAGAGGGATAGAGAGTTAGAAACATCGATGAGAGAGAATCATCGATCAGCTGCCTCCTGCACACCCCCTACTGCGGATGTGCCCGCAACCAAGGTACATGCCCTTGACCGGAATCGAACCCGGGACCTTTCAGTCCACAGGCTGACACTCTATCCACTGAGCCAACCCGGCTTCGGCAAAACATTCCCTGTCTTGATGAAACCTAAAATGCCAATCCCTGCAGCAGAATTAGTTGTACTTGCACTAAAAAGCCGAAGTATGTTTATTATGTGGTCATTTGAATTTTAGTGAATAAGTACATCATCTTCAGAAGTGAAAGGGGGCAGTTTTTAATTGTTTTGAATCCAAGGTGGAGCTGAACTAACTTGCATAAAACAGCTCTCAGTATTTTCTAACGCCAATGGACTTTGAGAAGAAATTGATTCCAAGTGGCAAGTGAACCAATACTTGGGTGTTCTCCCTCACCAATCCGTGCTGTATTCTGTCATATTAGAATCTACTGGGTTGGTTAAATCGATTTCTGGACCTTAACTGTTAAGTGTATGTGTTTATTTCTTTCTTCTCACATTAGAATTTGGTGGCTTTGGTTCTGTAACAGGAAAAATTGAATGTGAAATTAAGATTAACCACGAAGGCGAAGTCAACCGTGCCCGCTACATGCCGCAGAATCCTCACATCATCGCCACAAAGACACCCTCTTCCGACGTGCTGGTTTTTGACTACACAAAGCACCCTGCTAAGCCGGGTAAGAGCCGAGCCGCTGCTTGACCATTTTTGCTTGATTCCAAACAACTGCTTTGAAGTCATTCCAACTGGTCTACACTACCATTTTTCAGGGTTTAGAAGCAGGAGGAGATAGATAGAGATCGGGCATGGTCCAGAGAGGGCAGCCATATACGGTAATATAGGCTCCTGAGTCCTTCCCTGCTGCGGCCACGGAGCATGCCTTCTCTGGCAGCGGACGACGGGGGCCGTGCTAATGTCTGCCCAGGGAAGCCCCCGAGTCCCGGCGTCTGGCGTTTTTATGGCGATCTGGTTACGCCGGCACACCTCGCCGTGTGACCGGCCCCGGGCCGGGAAAGTCAGGACCCCAGCAGCGGTGATAGCACGAACCTTGCCAAACACTCCTGCAAGTCTTAACACGCTGCCGCTGCACGCCCCGCTGCTCTGGGCTCAGAAAACCTCGCTCTGAGTGACATGACTAATGTCGTGAGGGTCACATTCCCAGGAGCTGCCTAAGGGCCAGTCGTGGTTACAGCCTGTCCCAGATACACGCACGGCCTGGGCAGCCAGACCTGCCCGGTTATCTCTCCTTACAAAGATGTTTTTTAAAAACTGACACAGAGGGGAGGCGGGTAGTCATTGCGCAAATTTGTAGAATGGCTATAGTGTTCAGTGCTCTGTGTTAGAACTAGTACTAGGTTTTGCAAAGGAACCGGTGGTTTTATGAATGTGAGACCTGATTTGTGTTGAATACTTGGAATGAAGCACAGAGAATAACTTTCCAAGGCAACTTGGGGCCAGACCACGTCCTGGTGTGTGCGCAGTGCTGCTCCGGGCACGGATAAGTGTGCGGCTCTCAGGTGAGGCTGTGCTCTACCCACTGCAGTGACCAGTTATGGTGGTGACTGTGCTTCTTCTTTGCTTCAGACCCCAGCGGAGAGTGTAATCCTGACCTTCGGCTGAGAGGCCACCAGAAGGAGGGCTATGGCCTCTCCTGGAATTCTAACCTGAGCGGACATCTGCTCAGTGCGTCTGACGACCATGTAAGAACCCTGTTCTTTCTGACCTCCTCCTGTAGTTAGCCTCTGGAATAGAAACTGGGAAGTGTTTGTGAGGCCCGAGTAATATAAATACCATTTCATTTTGTTTTTTGTTTGTGTACAATTCTGTGGGATTTAGTGTATTCACAAATGTGTGAAATACATCACTATATAATACGGAACTATTTTCATAAAATGTCACAAAAAGAAACTTCATACCCATTAGCAGTCTTTCCTCAATCCCTCCTTCCCACAGCTCCTGGAAACTATTAATTTATTTTCTATCTCTATAGATTTGTGTCTCCTGAATATTTCATACAAATGCAATTGTAATATATGTGGCAATTTATGTTTGGCTTCCTTCACTTGGCATGTCATCTGTGTCGAAGCATATGTCAGTGCCCCATTTTTATAGATGACTAATATTTCATCATATTGATAGACTATAGTTTTATTCATTTATCAGTTAGACATTTGGCTCTCTTCCACTCTGGAGCTATTTTGAATCCTGTTGCTGTGAACGTTTTTGAACAAGTTTTGTGTGGACATGTGTTTTCCTTTCTCTTGGCTAATTACCTAAGAGTGGAATTACTGGATCATATGGTAACTCTATGTTTAACTTATTGAAGAACTGCCAAATTGTTTTCCGAAGCAGCTGCACCACTTCACATTCCCACCCGCAATGTACCATGCCCTCACCAACACTTGTTATTGTCTGTCTTTTTTATTATAGCCACCCTAGTGGGTGTGAAGTGGTATCTCGTTGCGGTTTTGATTTACATTTCCCTGACGACTAATGATGAATATCTTTTCATGTGCTTATGGGGCACTTGTATATCTTGGGGAAAATGTGTATTTCGGTCCTTTGTCCAATGCTAAATTTTGTGGGAGGTTTTAATTGTTGAATTGTAAAGGTTCTTTGTATATTCTAGATAGATATGTGATTTATTTATAAGTCACATATCAGATATATGACTTCAGGAAATTTTCTCCCATTCTGTGGGTTGTCTTTTTTTAAATATATTTTATTGATATTTTACAGAGAGGAAGGGAGAGAGAGAGCTAGAAACGTCAGTGAGAGAAACACCGACCAGCTGCCTCCTGCACACCCCCTACTGGGGATGTGCCCCCAATCAATGTACATGCCCTTGACCGGAATCAAACCCGGGACCTTTCAGTCCGCAGACCGACGCTCTATCCACTGAGCCAAACCGGTTTCGGCCTGTGGATTGTCTTTTTACTTTTTTGATGATGTCCTCTGAAACACAAAAGTATTTAATTTTTAGTCCAGTTTATGTATTTTATTTTGTCACTTATGATTTTGGCATTGTATCTTAAGAAACCATATATAACCCAGCATCAAAAAAAATTTATACCAATGTTTTCCAAGACTTGTTTTAACTCTTCCATTTAGTTCTTTGATCCATTTTGAGTTTTTATATATAGTGTGAGGTAGGAGTCCAGCTCCATTCTCTGCATATGGATATTCCGTTTTCCCACCACCATTTGTTGAAAGACTAATCTTTCCCTGTTGCGTTACTTCAACATTCTTATTATAAATTGTTTTAACAATTAAAAGTACCATACAACTGCAAAGAGATCTCATTAATGTATTGTAGATCAATGTTTGTAGCATTCATGCCACTTGATCGCCCCATATCTTTATGGATTCCATGCTGTAAGCAGAAAGTGTTTGGTATGGCTCCAACCCGAAGCCAAGGGTAGACTTCTGGAGCTCCTGTGATTTGGCTGCACTTTGTCAGCTTTCTGAGAGTATGATTCTTGTCTCCCGTAATATATCCCGATGCCTAGAACAGAGTCTGTCACATCACAGATCTTTATATTTCTGTTGATTGTAGTTTCTGTTAGGCTTTTTAAAATACTGAAAGTAGTTAATTGGCCCAGTCAAGATTCTTTTTTTTCTTTTTTTTTTTTAATATATTTTAGTGTGTGTGTGTGTGTGTGTGTGTGTGTGTGTGTGTGTTTATAGAGAGGAAGGGAGAGGGATAGAGTCAGAAACGTCAGAAATATCAATGAGAGAGAAACATCGATCAGCTGCCTCCTGCACAACCCCTACTGGGGATGTGCCCGCAACCAAGGTACATGCCCTTGACCGGAATCAAACGTGGGACTCTTGTCCACAGGCCGACGCTCTATCCACTCAGCCAAACCAGTTTCGCCCCAGTCAAGATTCTTTAGTTAAAGCAATCAAAACTGACTCTGGCTGATTTAAACAGAAAAGGAATTTATCAGGAGCGCATTGGGTAAGGTACACAGAATTGCTATGATGGCTAGAAAATGGCCCGGAAAAAAGGGTAGGCCAGCAAATCAGGCCAGTGAGGACATCACTCTTGCCATCTTGGAAAATGTATGTTATGGCCCTAGCTGGTTTGGCTCAGTGGATAGAGCGTCAGCCTGTGGACTGAATGGTCCTGGGTTAAATTCTGGTCAAGAGCACATGGCAGAGTTTCGGGCTCGATCCCCTGTGGGGGCATGCAGGAGGCAGCCGATCAATGATTCTCTAACATCTCATTGGTGTTTCTATCTCTCCCTCTCCTCCTTTTCTCTCTGAAATCAATAAATATATGTATTTTATGTATACATGTTTTTGTTTCAATTACCAGTCTCCCAACTTAGCGTGAATATTTAGGACGTGCACATCTGTTCAGTGGATACCAAATGCTGCATTCTCAGTGTTATGTAATCTAGTCTAAATGAGTTTAAGACACTTGACTGTATATTGGTAGAAATTCTAATCTGAGTGTTTCTTGCCTGCCAACGTGGTGGTCTCCCCATGCATGCCTCTACTACAGTGTATTTTATTTGCCCTTTGCTTCTCGGATCATAGAATCTACACCTATACACGCTGTTGTTCATGAAGCTTCACTTTGGTTTATATTACACTCCCTCATGTTTACTTCTAACGTTTATAGAGTTAATCTAGAGATCTAGTGCCCAAAATCCATGCATGGGTGGGGTCCTTGGGCCTGGCTGGCGATAGGGGCCAGGCCGGCTGGGGCCTGCTGGATGCCAGGCGGAGCTGGCCGCCTGCCAGGCGGGGCCTGCCAGCAGTGGGGAGGGGCCTTCAGAGGTTTGCCGGCCCGGGGGAGGGACCAAGGGAGGTTGGCTGGCTCTGGGAGCACACTGACCACCAGCGGGCAGGTCCTGCATTGAGTGTCTGCCCCCTGGTGGTCAGTGCACATCATAGCAACTGGTTGACTGGTCATTCTGGTTGTTGGGTCTTAACTGTCGCTTAGGCTTTTATATATATAGTTTCGTTTCTAATGAAGTTATTTTAAATAAGATATTAGCATTTAAATTCAATCTTTCATGGCTTCTATGTGTATTTTCCCCCCTTCTTTAGACTGTCTGTCTGTGGGATATAAATGCAGGACCAAAGGAAGGCAAAATTGTGGATGCTAAAGCCATCTTTACCGGCCACTCGGCCGTGGTTGAGGATGTGGCCTGGCACCTGCTGCACGAGTCACTGTTTGGATCTGTTGCTGACGATCAGAAGCTTATGATGTAAGGCCGGAATTTCGGGGGGTGGTGCTATAGGTGTCCTGAGTGACCACCAGTGATTGTGGTGGCCTGTGGTCTAATTCCTTTTTTTAGAAATTATGTACTGGCTCTTAAGAAAGAAAAAAACAGTTTAAACATGCTTGGTATGGAGGTAAATATCAAAATTGAGATCAGGGTGGCTTTTGAAGATGAGGGAGGAGAATGATCACATCAGGGCAGGGCCGCAGGGCTGCATTCAACAATCTGGAATGCTCTCTATCTCAACGGAACCATTGCAGGAGGTAAATGAGGCAAAACACTGAAATTGGACAAGTCTGGGTTTTAGGTATCAAATTATTAGGTTGTCTGCTTTGTCAATATTTTGTGTATGCTTGGCAAATTAAGACAGAAATGTAATAAATGAGAAACCAAAACTACTGGCCCTAGTTTATTCTCCATAGGTGTAGAACATACCGTTTAGCGGTTGGAAGTCTAAATTGCCAATTCTAGGTGTGCAGGTGATGGGGAGTCGGTGAGGAAATGAGCTTGAGGGAGAAGTTGGGGAGTCGAGTGGCCTCCTCGCGAGCCTTGTGACTTTGTGTTTTAGATGGGACACCAGGTCCAATACCACCTCCAAGCCCAGCCACCTGGTGGACGCGCACACCGCCGAGGTCAACTGCCTGTCCTTCAATCCCTACAGCGAGTTCATTCTCGCAACCGGCTCTGCGGATAAGGTTTCTATGTGTTTGCTTGTAACCCGGTGGTTTTGTATGGTAATCAGACATTTTAAAACCCTTAACGGAAAATGCAAACATGAATTCCTTTTCACTTGTTCTTTTTCTTCAGACTGTGGCTTTGTGGGATCTGCGTAATTTGAAACTGAAGCTCCATACCTTTGAATCTCACAAGGATGAGATTTTCCAGGTACGTCACAGTTTTCTGGTGTCTTTATGTCAGGTTTTAGTGACTTTTTTTGGGGGGGGGGGAGGGGAGGCTAAAGTTTTTTCTTCTTTTATATCATGGGTGTGGAATGTTGCTTTTTTAAAAAAGCTCCTTTTCTGGGTAAGTTAACTAGTGGGACGTAAATAACTTGGAGCTTTTGGAAAGACTATTAGGTCATAGGTAGAAGAAGAAAGTCTTGCAAAACAGATAAGCTTAAAAAGTGAAATCCAAGGATTCTTCAGAGAAGGAATGTCAGCATGGTGGCTCCTCAGGCGAACCCGTTTCTTGTAGAGGTCAAATAGAGATTTGTAGAGGTCAGAATACACTTCACTGGAAAATGTAAAAGTTTGGGCTGAGTCAGGTTACCGGGCTCCTAGCTGGATTCCCCTATATTGAGGAGCGCATCCTGTGGGCCGTTTAAGAGCACGTGGGAGGATTGGACAAGAGGGTGAGGGCTGTGGGCCGAGGAGAGGATACAGAGCACATCATGGGAAAACAGTGAGGATTGGGACAGGGTCCGCAAACCTTAGAATGGACGATTGTTTACATTGTCATCTGTGTCTTGCTAGGTCCACTGGTCTCCCCATAACGAAACTATTCTGGCCTCAAGTGGTACCGATCGCCGCCTGAATGTGTGGGATTTGAGGTAACTCAGAATCTGGTGATGAGACACCGCATAGAAATATGCTAATCTAAGATTATGTAATTCATAAATTTAGAAGAGCAATTTGCTAACCCCAGTTTAATGAGTCTAATGTTAACTTTTAAGTGCCTTCCTGAAGAATCTTTGTTCTATAAGACATAAGTAAATCAGCAAGTGAGTTGTAAAATAAATTTAGGCAGTGTTTTATTTTTCTGTTGATATTCAAGATTAACGTTGAGGGAGGTGTGCATTTTTGTGTTGTGACATCCAAATGATTCTAGAAGACACTCTTGTTATAAAAAGTGGCAAAGATGTTAGCTCTTCGCCAAAACCACTCTGGCTCAGTGGATAGAGCATCGTCGGCCTGCGGACTGAAAGGTCCCGGGTTCGATTCCGGTCAAGGGCATGTACCTTGGTTGCGGGCACATTCCCGGTAGAGGGTGTGCAGGAGGCAGCTGATCGATGATTCTCTCTCATCGATGTTTCTGACTCTCTATTCCTCTCTCTTCCTCTCTGTAAAAAATCAATAAAATAAAAAAAGATGTCAGGAGAGTTTATGTTCTTAGGGCTCTGCTCACTGTATAGTTTTCGTTTTTTAAAGTTCTTGACCTCAGAGTGGCCATTCAGTTACCAAAGGATAGCTCTATTCCTGCCTGTGGTGATGTGTGTGTTGCAGTGGACAGAGTTTTCAGTGTATTAGAACCAAGCCTGCCTTAATACGAGGCGGCAGTGCACGGAATAGACAGTGCAGCATAAAATGCTCTTACTGTTACTTGAGTATGTTTGAAAACAATTTGAGTAGTGAAATTAGAAACATCAAACAAAAATATATACCGGTTGTATGAGGTGCTACAGCAAGGTTTAGAAGTCTGGTACCCTGGCAACTGGATTATCCCTAAAAGTGCCAAGAATAAATTTGCACACATTGTATAATTTCTTCATAAAATTCATTTATGACTTGCTTACTGTTAAAATTACCTTAAGTAAAATTACAGATTAAAGTGGTCAGTTTTAGCAATTGTGCTCTTGATAGGGAGAGGAGACACGGTTGTCTAGCAGGCCCACGTTTTCCCAGCAGTTACTGTAGCCAAGTCCACCTGTGGGCTGGCTAAGTGCTCTGCCACTTAGAGAGATTTCACTGTGGGACTGGTGACGTTGTCTACAGATGGAGAGTTTTAAGAGGGAGGAGAACTTAACCTTTCCTTGGCTTACGCATTCCATGAAGTTGCTTCGTTGTCTTTTCTTCAGATTTGTGGTACTGATGTGTTATTATTTCTCACCTCTGGAAAGAAAAAGGCTTTCAGAGCCAAGTGTAGGTTCTTTCATGCTTTTCACCTTTTAATTCTAATGTAGTAAACAGTACAATGAAGATACTGAATTTTAATATTAACAAATTATATTCTGCAGCTTCAATTATGAACAGCTCTTACCCATCTCCAGAAGATAAACAATCCACTCTGCCACCAAGTAATATAAAGACTAATTGATGGCAGCATAGAAATATTTTCCCAGTGCGCGCTTTAAGATGCGCTTTCTGGGCTGACACTGGTTTTGCAAACATTCATGCTGCAAGAATTTCAATAACAAAAGCATCATGCTCTTTCTTAATAGCAAAATCGGAGAAGAACAATCAGCAGAAGACGCGGAAGATGGGCCTCCTGAACTCCTGGTATATGTTGGCTTTCTTATGCAAAGTGAAATGTCTCATGCAGATTGGATTCTGTCATTGAGCCCGTGTATATAGAAAATGGGTCAAAACTTCAAATTCTAGTTCTTAATTTCCAACTGGCGGGCTTGGAGGTGGTTGTAATTGGGGTTCTGACATTTACTGAAAATAGGAAATAGAGCCCAGTGGGTTTTGGCCAAAGTTTCATTAAGAATAACTCAAGCTCCGGGAAACAGTGTATAGTAACTCCTTATTGATTTCCATTGTAATATTTCTGAGGGATTTGGGGGGTAGGAGGGAGGTTTCAATTAGAAACCCTTAGCACTAATAGTGGGGGAAATGTTTAATGACTGGATTTTTAAGTCCCCTGCCCAGAAACTAAACTTCCCTGACCTTGATGCCAGTGGCGCCCATCTCCCTCCCGTTCCCATCAGGTCATCTTGGCGGCCCCTGAAGGTTAAGGCTTATGTGCGGGGGGCTAGGCCTGTGCCCTCCCCCAAACTGGTGCAAGACTGACGCTCTGACCAAAGCTAAGAAACCAAGGCTCTGTTGTTGTTGCTATTGACAGTTCATTCATGGAGGACACACCGCCAAGATCTCAGACTTCAGCTGGAACCCCAATGAGCCATGGGTCATCTGCTCCGTGTCTGAGGATAACATCATGCAGATATGGCAAATGGTGAGCTAAAATATTTTTTCTCTTAAATGGCTATTTTGGAAAGATTTACTGATATAAGTAATATAAATATTTCAAAAATCTCGAACGTATATTGTACCAAATATTTATAGAAAGGGAATAATTTTTAAAAACCCTTTTCCATTTTAATGACAATTTTTAGTTAAATATTCATCTGTCCAGTCAGGAGAAACCTCTGTACGTATCTGTATATAAACAGATGTAAACACAGCATGTGCTCAAACAGATGTAGACACAGCATGTGCTCTGGTTTTCATGCTTATTTTCAACTGGGCTCTTGACGTCACTGCTCTATGCCCAATGTCTGTTGTCATGCACATGGGGAATAAAGGAGGCGCCCCAACCGGTTTGCGTCGGCCTGTTGGCTGAAGGGTCCCGGGTTCAATTCCAGCCAAGGGCACATGTTTGGGTTGTGGGCTCAATCCCCAGTGGGCGGGGGGGGGGGGGGGGGGTTCAGGAGGCAGCCATTCAGTGATTCCCTCTCATCATTGATGTTCTCTCTCCCTCTCTGAAATCAATAAAAACACATTTAATTTTAAAAAAGAATAAAGGAGGAAAATGTCAAGAGTGCACGATACAGAGCACTCTGAAGGTTAGCACTAAGCACATGACCGACAGCTCTAAGGCGTTCACCAACCCTCATACACCTCAGGGGCGTCACTCCCTCTAACTGATGCTTGCAGTGCTTCTGGAAAACACCTTTTATGAACATTAAGTTAAATACATAGTGCTTGGGCATCTAGGGGTTTATGTGGATTAGACACTGGCCTGCCTTTCCTCATTAAATTTATTAGAGTGTTGGGGGCGGGGGCGGGGGAAGGGAACACAAGGAAAACTACGAAACTACTCTAAGTGTGTCCACTTCCAACACTGAAACACATTGCCCCATGAATCCAAAACTCGGGAATAAATGCTGTTTTTAGATAGTCTTGTAAATCCCATGGGGAGTGATACCTATGAATTTATTTGGTTGTTATCTCCAGGCTGAAAATATTTACAATGATGAAGAGTCAGATGTCACAACCTCGGAACTGGAGGGGCAAGGATCTTAAACTCGTATGAGAAGTGTTTCTGTTGAATGTAAAGCTAACACGAATGCTTGGTTTATCAAGCGCCAAAAAAAAAAAAAAAAGCATTGTATAGTAGGACATGTTAAGTGGGATGGCTTATGGCATTCTTTACCTTCTGATTCTGGCACTTTCAAGTGAGCTATTGCGTTCTGTATCATATCGTAGCTTTTAGGGAAGAAAGAAATGTTGCTTAAAAACCTGACTTTTAAAATACAAGTAGCAGGGTACTGCCTTTGATTCAAATATTTTAAGTTCTTGTTTTCTGAAACTTAAGTGCTTGCTGTTCCCAAATATGCAATAACTTTTACACTCCCCCCCTCCCCCCAACACTTGTTGATTGGCTTTGCAGAAAATAAAGTTTGAAAATAAAGTTTGTTTTATTCTTTTAGAACCTGGGTAGGGATGTGTGTCTGTCTGTCCTCTTTATTAATAAGTGTGTGTGTGTTTGTGTGTCTCCCTTTCTTGTGAGCTTTTCCTGAATTTCTTTCCATAGTGCATGACAGATAGCATCCTAAATCCAAAGGTGGGAGAAGTCGGGGCATTCTGTGGCTGGTAGATTTGTAAACCAGGACCACCTAAGCTGTCATTTGACCCGCATCCTCTTTGTGCTCTGACTTTGGCAGTTTTAAACACTACAGATCCCCCCCCCCCCCCAAAAAAAAAAAGCTGGTTTCCTTACATGACAGGGATCTACAGAGGGGACAAAACCAGCTTACAAATTGGCCCCTCAACCTATACTGTAAGGCCTGCCAGCCAGGAATGATTTTCTTGTTTATTTTTTAAATGTTTAGACAAAAATATGTGACAAAAACCTTTTGTGGCCATCTATGCCTAAAATACTATACCCGTGACTTAAGAGAAAATTTAATGTTACTTTTATCTTTCCTGTGTGTGTGTCTGTGTATAACAAATACCTATATGTATTTAGTCCCGTTACTTAAAGAGGTACACCCTGGGATGTGCTAAAAGTAGCCAAGACTGAAGAGGAACAAACAGAGGCTTGGCTGCATGAGATGGGTCTTCTGCCACCCAGAGGATAATGGTGCCGCATCCCCTATTGCTTAAAGTGTGCAATAATTAAAGTCCAAGAAATCGACTACCCACAACTTTCTTTGGACTTCGCTGTTGAGACCACAAAAGAATACACAGAAGCTGTTAAATTATCATACATATTTACTTAATCTATACAGAATTGAGTAGATAAAATCAGATTCACATTAGTGAAAAAATCTCTACAAAATGTCTTTGAAAAGCAAAACAGGACTGCCTCAACAATTCGTATCCTCATGAAAGACGTGGGGCTGTAAAAATAAAGCAGTGTGTTTAGCACAAACTAGAAGATAATCTGCATTTTTCACAGTTATTTCCATCTACAGTCTGAAAGAGGTAGATTTTTCTGCAACACCTGAGAATTGAAGTGTGATAACCAGGTGTTTGTAAGAAAGGCAGTTGCATACATAACTAAAAACACTGGTCTTAAGACCAAGAAATATACTCCTACAAGTCAGGATGAAATGGCCCGTTTTCTCTACCGCCACTATAACTACACAAGAGTCCATGGTGGTGCAACAAATGCAACTGAAGTGAGTTGGATGCTATTTAACCCTTTTCCGGGCCAGCCTAGTAGCGTACAGTGTTCTAGGATAGACTAGGGACGACAGCGTGCTACAAAGCCACAGCGCTGGGCTGGTGAGGTGGCTGCTTTAGGAGAGTGTCCTCGGGGTCCCGTGTTTTATGGAGGACAGATTCTGAAAGGACACCGAGTGCATCCCAGACAGAACCGATATCCTTGAAACACCATGGTAGCATCTAGCTAAAAATACATAGTAAGCCGAAAGCAGCAGGCCGGGTACTGTTAATCACATTGCTTTATAAAGCCCTTGAAAATAGGCAACAGATCCAAAGATTTACAGTCTTCCACAGACACCACAGTGAGACGTGGTGGGCTACACAAATGGCTTAAGACATGGAGAGCAGAATTTTTTGTGAAATGTGATTAGTACTCATTTGAAAGTAGATATTTCTGATACGCATACCTCCATCTCCTCTCTGGGAAATGAGTCCGGTATTTCATTAGAAGCAGAGGGCGGGGAGGGGTGGGGAGGGGTATTTATAAGAGGCAGTTTGAGGGAGGGGATGATTGTTTGTTCCCAACTCATTTTGACGGAGTGATTAAATAACCTACTTTGTGGATCTCTTTTCCTCCACCATCTGGCCCCTTGATTAATAGGACCGACGGCGGGAGCTTAGATATAATCCTCCATTCCAGGTGCTGTTTCCTACCTACTGGACAATTTTCAATTCTTTCCATACAGTTTAGGCCACGACTGCGACAGGATTTTACAAATAAAATGTTAGCGAAGTTTATTCAGTCCAGTAAGCAATTTAAGTGTCAGTGTGGTAGCTTTGCTCAGTGGGATGTGCTAAGATTAGTTCTGTTGGAGCCTTTTTATCATAAAACATTTCAATGCAGAAATCAAAGCTTTAATAACGGCAGCTAAGGGCTGCATTGGACACTGTCAAGGACAATGACGATGTGCTTAATTTCAGAAGTCCCCCATTCCAAGTGCAGAGACACTGATAACACTGTTTTTCTTTTCAAATAAAACAGTCAGGAAAGGGTGAGAAACAAACGGAAAGCATTCCTAATGCGGCCCGACTTAACTGTGCTAAGTTTTCCCACAGGTAAAAATGTTAGTTCCAGTCTTTGTGTTTGGGAAATGAAATGAAGGCAGTTTCCGTTGAAGGGAGAACTTGGCTGATGGACCAGTTTTGAGGTTGAACGCCCATTTCTAATAGCCAGAAGGTAGTGGAGGGACTTGTGCTCGGTGGAAGCTACGTATTAATTTATCCTGTCTGGAAGGCTGTCAGTAGCTGCATTCTGTGGGCAGTGGGGGGTGTGTGCCCAAATGGAGAACAAACCACCCACCCCGTAATAAGCTTCTGGGTGGTCCCAATGCGCCCCTGGTCCTAACTAACCTGAAATCGGGGCGGTATGGCTGTGACATAAACAGTAAGCGTGTCTGCCCGATTATCTGCCTGCGTGTACCGCATTGTTCACACGATGCAACAGTCTGCCGGAACTCGGGGGAACTTGAGGCTACGACCACCTCCATTTGTCCAGTGATATATTATCAAAAAATTTCTGAATTAAATACGGTGTTTGTTTATGTCCCAGCCCTAGATGGGTTTTTTACCTGGCTTTAAATGGGTTATTAAAACTGATCATCTTGATGATTTTTTTTTAAATATTGGTGGGGGCCAGGACGTTTAAATGAATTACTGTTTTCACATCAAGGAACCATTGTCAGAACAGAGTTCTCTTGTCAGTTTGGTAGCTTAATCTATACAGAATGGCCTTAAATTAGTGTGATTTGGTGCGAGGGGCGGTGAGAAAGGACAAGGCGGATGACCACATGCGTGCCAATGAGGGGACGGGGCGGAGGTGCCACACCGCCCAGGAAAACTATTCAACTGCTAAGCAGCCTCCCGTACCACCTAAGTCCAGTAGTTCTAAGAAAATACAGATATGGTAGAAAAAGTAAGAAAATTTTCACCACAAAACCAATAACTGCTACCAACAGAGGAGGTTATACACAAAATAGAGCTCTCGGTGCGGCGGCCGCACCCCACCTCAGTCCACGGACTCGATGGTGGGCCCGGCGCCCAGGCCCGCGGCCCTGTGCGCGGCCGGCTTCTCCTTGGCGGCCTTGGGCGCGGCCGCGGGGGCGCGGGCGCCACCGTGCCAGGCGGAGTGCGGCTCCCGGGGGGAAGCCGGCGCGGCGCAGGGCTGCGGCCCGCGGGGGGCGAGCTTCGCACCTGCCGCTCTCCCCTGGACCTGCTGCTTGAGGACCTCCACCTTCTCGTTGAGCTCGTTCCGCTCGGTCTGCAGGGCCCGGCACAGCTTCTCCAGCCGCTCCAGCTTCACCTGGAAGGCCTTGTACTCCTTGTCGCGCACGGTTTTCTGTGGGGGGAAGACGAGATACACATAACCTCACTGGAGACCAAAGGAATGAGTGATCTGCCGAACCGGTGTGGCTCAGTGGTAGAGCGTCGGCCTGCGGACTGAAAGGTCCCGGGTTCGATTCCGGTCAAGGGCATGGACCTTGGCTGCGGACACATCCCCGGTAGGGGGTATGCAGGGGGCAGCTGGTCGATGTTTCTCTGTCATCGACGTTTCTAGCTCTCTATCTCTCTCCCTTCCTCTCTGTGAAATATCAATAAAATATATATATATTTTAAAAAGAAATAAGTGATCTAAACCACACTGGAAAGTATCTGTTTATCACCTCGTGAGCATGTCCAATCCTTGGAGCATCTAACATTCTAGCTAGCTTCACTGCAGACAAATCTATGGATACCACAGGCTATTTGTAGTACAATATTGTTTTAAGGTGACAAAAGTCAATTCCCTTTGTGGTGTTTCTTAAAACCAAAATACACTAATGTTTTGTAGGCCTGGCCAGCGTGGTTGAGCATCGGCTTATGAACCAAGGTCACAATTCAATTCCCAGTCAGGCCATATGCCGGCCGGGGCTGTGGGCCGATCCCCAGTGAGGGCCATGGTGACCAATGATTGATGGTTCTCATCATTGATCTTTCCCTCCCTCCCTATACCTTCTCTGAAATCAACAAATTTAAAAATCATTTTAAAAAACCATTTGTATTGACATATTCAGGAAATTCATCACAAACTAGTAAATGAATATTAAGGGCCTGATTAAAAACAGAAAAGGACTCATTTTTGCACAGATTTCCTTTCTGCCAATTTTTAGGTGAGACAGAGGTTTGAAGTCAAGTGTGCGAAAACAATCCATTTCAGCTTTAGAAGATGGCCTTTTTGAGAAGACCAAGTTAGAACAGAAAGGGGCCAGCCCTAGCCGGTTTGGCTCAAAGGCCAGAGCATCAGCCTGTGGACTGCAGGGTCCCAGGTTCGAGATTCCGGCCAAGGGCACAGGCCTGGGGTGTGGGCTCGATCCCCAGTAGGGGGCGTGCAAGAGGCAGCCGATCAGTGATTCTCATTGAGGTTTCTATCTCTCCCTCTCCCTTATTCTCTCAATTCAATAAAATATATTTTTAAAGTAAACAAAGCCCACCAGAAAGGGACTGGGGCTGTTCGCCTTTCTCACTGGGAGCTGGCCGGTGCTGCCTGAGGCGGGGCCTCGCAGTCTGTGTGTGTGAACAAGCTGGGGTCATGCAAGCTCAAGCTGGAGAAACTCTACACGAAACCAAAGTCTAGATGCTTTCAGCCTCTCCAAGGCGCGGTGGAGTAGGGAAGCCAGTGCTCCGTGCCGGCCCTACACCTACAAACGCGCCATCTGCCAGGAGAGCCAGCGCCCACAGGCTCCACTCGGCAGCCCTCCTGGCGCTGGCCAGAGCCTGAGCCACAGCGCTAGTGTCCCCGCACCCCCCCCCCCGCCCCAGCACATGCCTGAACCGTATGACTGCCCATGACCAAGCGCACACCTCAGCCACGGGAAACCCCCTCACCTCTTCGGCCATCTGCAGAAGCGCTTTGTTATTGTTTTCCCACTTGGTCCGCCATAATAGTGTCTCTTTTTCCAGTTTTTTTATTTTCTTTGTCATCTGCGAATCAACACAATTGCAAGTTTAAATTCAAAGGTGCTGTGTCTTCGCTCAGTCCCTGTCCCGCAACAAAAACTTTTGAAATGCCCCCCCCCCCCCCCCCAATCACTGCGTACGCCTGGCCCAGCTGGCAGCTTATCTCCGGAGCTTCTGGGCACCAAGCAGGGGCCTCACAGGAGGAGACATCTGATCTCAATGTCTGAGGCAGAGGCTCATGGAGGAAGACGTCACACCACACTGAGCTCAGGTAAGTGGAGTGCATCTTTCATTCCAGCTGGGGGGAGCGAGAGCGAGAATCCCTCTCTCCCCAAGTTGTACAAAAAAAAAATGGCCATGTTTGTGAGTTTGCTGTCTGAATTGGGTAATTCATCTGATCCTTGGAAGGAAGAACCCCCAAAAGATTAAAACTTGAGTGCTCTTGCCGAAACCGGTTTGGCTCAGTGGATAGAGCGTCGGTCTGCGGACTGAAAGGTCCCGGGTTCGATTCCGGTCAAGGGCATGTACCGTGGTTGCGGGCACATCCCCAGTAGGAGGTGTGCAAGAGGCAGCTGATCGATGTTTCTCTCTCATCGATGTTTCTAACTCTCTATCCCTCTCTCTTCCTCTCTGTAAGAAATCAATAAAATATATTTAAAAAAAAAAAAACCTTGAGTGCTCTACCACAACCTCTGTGACTACCCTGTTTCCCCGAAAATAAGACAGTGTCTTATATTAATTTTTGCTCCCAAAGATGCGCTAGATCTTATTTTCAGGGGATGTCTTATGTTTCCATGAAGTAGGTCTTATTTTCGGGGAAACACGGTACATCGGTTTCAGAACTAGAGGCAGCATAATTTAGGGATGACTCCAACCACCAAGGAAAAAAAGTAGTTAATCCTTAGCTTTGATCAACCTCACAACTTCAGGTTTTGCTAACAATAAATCGGGTCCAGAAATAAAACATGTTTTTAAACCTATGCTACGTGACCCCCGTTTTCAGTTCAGAATGAGGTCCATCTGTGCCCATCAATGAGCCCCGCACCCAGATTTCTTTATGAGCACTGATGGCCCGGCTCTGATGCCAGTGCGGGCACCGAGCAGGTGCTGGAAGCAAGGAACAGGGCTAAGAAAGAGCCAGCCCCGCTCAGCGCATGGGTTACCGCCTATGTAACCTCCACAAGGCTGTGCAAGACAGTATGAGATCTGGGTTGAGTGCTAACCAACAGTGATCTTTATTATTATTATTTTTAATATATATTTTTTCTTTTTTTTAATATATTTTTATTGATTTTTCACAGAGAGGAGGAGAGAGGGATAGAGAGCTAGAAACATCAATGAGAGAGAATCATCGACCAGCCGCCTCTTGCACACCCCCTACTGGGGATGTGCCCGCGACCAAGGTTCATGCCCTTGACCGGAATCGAACCCGGCACCTTTCAGTCCGCAGGCCGACGCTCTATCCACTGAGACAAACCGGTTTCGGCCCAACAGTGATCTTTAGCCACTAGCAGAGAAAAACGTGTTCCAGCCCAGAGGATTCTCCAGAAGGATCCTGAAGTGGGGAGCCCCATCATAAACTCTTTCACCTCAACAGTGCCCACAGCTACAGTGACCGCCGAGTGTGAGAGTTCCCCTCGGCTGGCCTCGGCTGACTGGACTGGCAGGGACAACTACTCCGCAGCTCGCTGGATTCTACACATTACTAGGGCTAAAAATATCTGGAGGTAGTAATCTGAGCACTTACCACGGCTAAGCACTGTTTAAAATACTCTACTTTATGAAGGGAAGGAACAGAAAGGCACAGAAAGGTTAAATAACTTGTATACGGTCACACATTATATGATGCAGTAGGAACATTAACCCAGAACCAAACCTAAGACCTAGGAATGACCATGGCTAACACTACAAAACGCTTACAAAGTGTAGGACACTGCTGTACTGCTCCCCAACCCACCACCATTTTTTAAAAGCCCCCATTTTGCCGAAACTGGTTTGGCTCAATGGATAGAGCATCGGCCTGCGGACTGAAAGGTCCCGGGTTCGATTCCGGTCAAGGGCATGTGCCTTGGTTGCGGGCACATCCCCAGTAGGGGGTGTGCAGGAGGCAGCTGGTCGATGATTCTCTCTCATCAATGTTTCTAACTCTATCCCTCTCTCTCTGAAAAATCAATAAAATATATTAAAATAAATAAATAAAATAAAATAAAAAGCCCCATTTTAAGGGGAATGTGCCAAATAAACTAAGGATGGATGGATGGATAGATGGGTAAGAATGTATTTTGATTCTTAGTTGATGTCAAGGAAATCTGTCCTTAATGTAGGCAGGAAATGAAACAAAAGCCAAACAACTGGTTTGCGTATAAAAATTCAATGGGAGTATAGTTGACAGAAAAGAAAAGCTAAAAAGGTAGGAAAACCAACATATACATATCAACTAACCAAAATAGGCAATTGCTGTTTCGGGCTTGTATGTCTTTAAGTAATTTAATCTCCAAAGACACAGACTATGTGAAGGGGAGTGGTGGAGAGGAATCACCTGAAATGAATAAAACACGACACACACACACAAAAGAAACCACTTTATTTCTAACATGCTATTTAATAGAGGAATTTGCTTTAATAAAGACAATTTAAGAATGTAACGATCACCAGCTTTGTGGGGCACACTGAGGGCAAAATGACCAAATCTGATGTCACCGGAGAATCAGAAAAGATGGAAGATAGTACCATAACAAACTCATCCGAGTAGTGATCATGCTTATTATTCAAATTCCCTTTTAAGTAATACTCTACTAAAAATGTGCAAGTTGCTGAAACCGGTTTGGCTCAGTGGATAGAGCATCGGTCTGCGGACTGAAAGGTCCCGGGTTTGATTCTGGTCAGGGGCATATACCTTGGTTGCGGGCATATCCCCCGGGGTGTGTGTGTGTGTGTGTGTGTGTGTGTGTGTGTGTGCAAGATGCAGCTGGTCGAAGTTTCTCTCTCATCGTTTCTAGCTCTCTATCTCTCTCCCTTCCTCTCTGTAAAATATCAATAAAATATATATATATTTTTTAAATATGCAAGTACCTTTTCCATTTCCTGCCGGAAGGTTGTAAACAGTTCGTTGCTTTTTGCCATGGTGGTCTGGAATTCTTCAAACTTATCCATATAAAGAGAAAGCTACAGGAAAAAGTATAAAATATTCTGAGTTCCAGGTAAGTAACTTAAAATCCCAATGACTTTCATAATGCACACATCGTGGTTAAACGTTAATTGTGACACAACTGACAGGGATAAGAACAAATGCCAAAAATAGATGTGAATATTTCAAACAAACAGCAAGTGTGCATCTAATCCTTGCACACTAGGCCTAGATGGCTGAAGTCCTAATAATCCACAGAAATGCACCAAAACTTAGGAAATCTGTTGATTTAACCATCTTTTCAGATATAATGTTAAAATTGTAAAAATATTTACTAACTTCATTCTGCCAATTATATCAAAAGTTAAAGAACTCCGGGTGAGCCGAAACTGGTTTGGCTCAGTGGATAGAGCATCAGCCTGCGGACTGAAAGGTCCCAGGTTCGATTCTAGTCAAGGGCATGTACCTTGGTTGCGGGCACATCCCCAGTAGGCGGTGTGCAAGAGGCAGCTGATCGATGATTCTCTCTCATCTAACTCTATCCCTCTCTCTTCTGCTCTGTGTAAAGTCAATAAAATATATTTAAAAAAAAAAAAAAAAAAAAGAACTCCGGATGAGCCGGGTGCCCCAGGGGGACCGTGTGCCCCGGGAGAGCCGTGAGCCCCAGGGAAGCAGTGGGACCCGGGGGGAGGGGCGGTGTGAACCAGAGGAGGAGCGGACTCTATTCGTGTGTCCTGAGATAGTCACCATAAAACAAGCAGATTGTCAAATGACAGCGGGGAGGGGAAGGAGACCTGGGGGGAGATAAGAGATCAACCGAAGGACTGGTATGCATGAATATAGGTGCAACCGACGAACACAGAACTCTGGGGAGGGAGGGCATGAATGGAAGGGGGGGCAATGGTAAGTTATGTACACATATAATACCTTAATAAAAATAATAATAAATTTAAAAAAAAATAAAAGTTAAAGAACTGCCCAGGCAGTGTGGCTCAGTGATTGAACGTCAACCCATGAAGCAGGTGGTGAGTTAGACTCCCGGTCAGAGCACACGCCCGGGTTGTGGGCTCTATCCCCAATGGGGGCTGTGCAGGAGGCAGCCGATCAATAATTCTCTCATCATTGATGTTTCTCTCACTCCCTTCTCTCTGAAATCAATAAAAACATTATTTTCGAAAAATATATTTTAAGAAGACACAAAATCACGGAAGGGTGTTGTATAGTTATAAACTTCATACAACTGATCCTTTATGAACTACCAGCCCCTGCTTCTTACTTTTGAAAAAACTGTCCCTAGCTGGTGTGGCTCAGTGGTTGAGCATCAACCTATGAACCAGGAGGTCATGGTTTCATTCCCGATCAGGGCACATGCCTGGGTCATGGGCTAGATCCCCAGTGGCAGGCATGCTGACGGCCGATCAGTGATTCTCTCATCATCGGTGTTTCTCTCTCCCCCTTTCCCTTCCCCTCTGAAATCAACAGAAATGTACTTTTAAAAGGAAAAGACTGTACTAGGAAAAGGAACATTCTTTCATAATACTACCTGCACAATTCTTAGCTTGACATCAAAGATATCTTTTGCCTTGACGTAGGTAGGAAAATGAAATAAAAGCCAAAGAACTGGTTTGGTTGGGGGGGGGGGAGGGGGGGATTCAGTGGGAGAACAGTTAAAAAGATAAAAGCTAAAAGGTAGAAATACTGGTTTTTCTTTTAACTCACACTCAACGAATCTGTATACTGACTCATAAAATAATGCTAACCACGAGGCCGAGCAGAACACAGAACATGGAGTGACTTTCCTCTCCCCCTGGAATAGAATTCAGAGGAGGGGACACACCGCAGGGGTCGGAGAGAAGGATCAGGGAACCTCAGATGGGCGAGGCTGGCCTGGGCCTCCAGGGGAGGCTGAATTGTTTGGAACCAGAGGTACTTTCAGAGTCCGTCTAATATGATTATTTTCAGGAGGAGATAACAGGCCCAGAGGAATACAGTGTGTTGCTCAAGATCACACAATCCGTGTAAGCAAGGCAGAGAAGAGAAGATCAGAGTCCCAGCGGGTCTGGCTCCGGGGAGCGCTGGCCCTCGCACTGACGGGTCTCGAAAGCAGGGAGCTCATTCCAGGCAAGGGCGTGTCCCTCATTGCAGGCCCCATCCCCCGGGGCGCGCCGGGGACGTGGGAGAAGCAACCAATGATGTCTCCTCACAGAGACGTTTCCGTCTTTCCCCTTCCCCTCCACTCTCTAAAAATCAACGGGAAAATGACCTCGTGTGAGTATTAACAACAACAAAAAGATCATCAGGCCGAAACCGGTGTGGCTCAGTGGTAGAGCATAGGTCTGTGGACTGAAGGGTCCCAGGTTCGATTCCGGTCAAGGGCATGTACCTTGGTTGCGGGCACATCCCCGGTAGGGGGTGTGCAGGAGGCAGCTGGTCGATGTTTCTCTCTCATCGATGTTTCTAGCTCTCTATCCCTCTCTCTTCCTCTCTGTAAAAAATCAATAAAATATATTAAAAAAAAAAAAAAGAAACCTCAAGTCTATGAGATCAACAAGTTCTGGCAACTGAAATGGCAAGAGCACGGAATGAGACCGACTTTGGGGAAGGGCGGCCACATTAGGGGAGCGGGAAAAGGAAGAGGTGACAGCACAGGAAACAAACTAATGCTCAGATAACATGACACGAGGTGACACAGATCAGACAAAAGCTGCACTGAGCCAGCCAGCACGGCTCGGTGGTTGAGTGCGGACCTATGAACCAGGAGGTCCTGGTTCGATTCCTGGTCAGGGCACACGCCCGGGTTGCAGGCTTAATCCCCAGTGGGGGGCGTGCAGGAGGCAGCCGATCAGTGATTCTCATCATTGATGCTTCTATCTCTCCCTCTCCCTTCCTCTTTGAAATTAATAAAAATATATATTTGGGGGCGGATTAGGGTTAGGGCATGTGCTGGGGGATGGGGGCGGTCTGGGAGAGGTCAATGGGGGGGAAATGACATATTTAATATTTTAAACAATAAAAAATTTAAATATATATTGCCGAAACCGGTTTGGGTCAGTGGATAGAGCGTCGGGCCTGTGGACTGGAAGGTCCCGGGTTCGATTCCGGTCAAGGGCATATACATTGGTTGCGGGCACATCCCCAGTAGGGGGTGTGCAAGAGGCAGCTGATCGATGTCTCTCTCATCGATGTTTCTAACTCTCTATCCCTCTTTCTTCCTCTCTGTGAAAAATCAATAAAATATATATATTTTTTTTAAATTTATATATATACATATTATGTAAAACAACGATAGCCCAACCAGCACAGGTCAGCGGTTGAGCGTTGACCTATGAACCTGGAAGTCATGGTTCGATTCCCGGTTGGGGCTCATGGCTGGGTTACAGGCTCAGTTCCCAGTGTGGGCCATGTAGGAGGCAGCCAACCAATGGTTCTCTCTCATCGCTGATGTTTCTGCTTCTCTCTCTCTCTCCCTTCCTCCACCAAAGGCAACCATAAAGGAAGACTGCGTTAGGAAAATCTAAGGGGTCTGGATTGAAAAACGGGGAGGCAACAAAGCAAAGCCAGGCCCAGGTGGCTTCACAGGTGAATTCTACAAAACATTTTAATAAAAATACTGATGATTCTCAAACTCTTCCAAAAAATTAAACAGGAGGGGACACTCCCAAGCTTAATTTTACAAAGCCAGGATTACCCTGATACCAAAGCCAGAGAAGGACACTACAAGAAAAGAAAATTACAGACCAACACCCCTAATGAACATAAGATACAAAAATCCTTAACAAAATACGACCAAACTGAATTTAATTTTTATTTTATTGATTTTTAGAGAAAGGAAGGGGGTGGGGAGATAGAGAGAAGCATGGATTTGCTGTTCCACTTCTTTATGCGTTCATTGGTTGCTTCTTGTATGTGCCTGAGCAGGGATGGAACCCCCAATCTTGGAGTAGTGGGATGATGCTCTGACCCACTGAGCTCGCTGGCCAGGGCCACGCAAACTGAATTCAATCGTCAGTGATCAAATGGGATTTACCCCAGGATGTAAGAATGGTTCAATATATGTAAATCAATAAATGTCATACACCAGAGATTAAAATCATGATTGCCTCGATAGATACAGAAAAGGCATTTGACAAAATTCAACATCCATTCATGATATAAACGCTCAACAAATTTGGCAAAGAAGAAACATACTTCAACATAATAAAGGCCATATATGAAAGACCCACAGCTAACATACTTGACAGTAAAAGGCTGAAAGCGTTCCCTGTAAGGACAAGAACAAGACAAGGGTGCCCACTTATACTACTTCTACTCAACACTACTGGAATGCCTAGCTGGATCAATTGGGCAAGAAACAGAAGCTATCCAGCTGAAACCGGTTTGGCTCAGTGGATAGAGCGTCGGCCTGCAGACGGAAAGGTCCTAGGTTCGATTCCGGTCAAGGGAATGTACCTTGGTTGCGGGCACATCCCCGGTGGGGGGTGTCCAGGAGGCAGCTAATCGGTGTTTCTCTCTCATCGATGTTTCTAACTTTCTATCCCTCTCCCTTCTTCTCTGTAAAAAAATCAATAATATATATATATATATATATATATATATATATATATATACACACACACACATATATATATATATAAAGAAGCAGCAGCTATACAAATCAGAAAGGAACAAGTGAAATTATCTCTGTATTGCTGATGATCTGATTTCATATATAGAAAATCCAAAGACTCCGCCAAAACACTGTCAGAACAAATTCGGTAAAGATACAAAAATACTAAAATCAACATATAGAAATCCAACAATCTCATTTCTGGGCATATATCCGTAAGAGATGAAATCACTACCTCCAAGAGGTATCTGCACTCACATGTGCAGTGCAGCGTTATTCACAGTAGCCAAGATACGGAAACAATCTAAGTGTCCATCAGCAGATGAATGAATAAAGAAACGTGGTGTGTACACACAATGGTATATTATTCAGCCATAAAAAAGGAAATTTTGCCATTTGTGATAGCATGAGTGTACTCTTAGGGCATATGCTAGTGATATAATTCACACAGAGCAAGACAAATACTGTAGGATCTCACTTATATGTATGCGCAATCTAAAAAGATAAACTCATAGAAACAGAGTCCAACGCTACTTGCCAGAGGTGAGGGGTGGGGAAAACGAGGACACGCTGTCCAAGGGTACAAGCTATGTGTTATAAGATGAGTAAGTCCCAGGGATCTAATACACAGCATGGTGACCAGTCAGCAACACCGGACATGTACAAAAGGAAGAGAGAATGGGAAAAGTGGGGAGGGCCCCATTAAACACACCACCCACAGCTCCACCTGCGAGCGGCACTGTATGGTCCCAACGGGAAGTGTTTAAAATAGGTTATGTTCTCATAAGTTTTATGTTCTCAGAGCACAAACTTTCTAAGATTTTAGGTTCTACTACGAGACTGACATTCTGTAGGTCAGAGAAGTCAAGTTTCATGCAGTTCTACTTAATACAAACGAACTAAACCGAAGATTTACCCATTTGTCTTGGATTGGAAATGAGCCTACACACATGGGGACACATGACCGAGGGAGGAAACACCTGGGACATTGGGAAGGGGACACTCAGATGGTGTGACCAATCATCCCAGCCCGCCTGAGACCCAAGTGCTTGCTGGGATGCAGCCCTGCGAGTACGAAAACCAGGAAAGAGGTCCTGGGCGCCCTAAATGACGAGGAGAACTGTGGGAGAGGCACGTGATCTACTCTCAGTTCCGGCTAGGCACAAGCAGAAGCATCTTAAGAGACGGAAGGCAGCCAAGGCCGGTTTGGCTCAGTGGTAGAGCGTCGGTCTGCGGACTGAAGGGTCCCAGGTTCGATTCCGGTCAAGGGCATGTACATTGATTGCGGGCGCATCCCCAGGTAGGAGGTGTGCAAGAGGCAGCTGGTCGATGTTTCTCTCTCATCGACGTTTCCAGCTCTCTATCTCTCTCCCTTCCTCTCTGTAAAATATCAATAAAATATTAAAAAAAAAAAAAAAAAAAAGACGGAAGGCATATATCGAATGAACCACAGACTTTTCTTACGAATTCTACTGTCCCCTGCTGCCATGTTACCTGCTGTTTCAGTTGTACTTCTTGCTGTCTCATCTGTTCATATTTGTGCCTCGATTCTGTTGCCTCCTTTAACAACTAGAAAACAGAAACATTCGGGCAAAATACTAATCGTAATTACAAATATGACTACAATGTCAAACGACCTGATGCGCGTAATCCTTCCAATCATTAGCCCCAAGTCTGCAGGTGAAATGTTACACCAAGTGCCAGTTACCTGTATCTTTGATCTGTACCACTTATTAACACATAGGGATGTAGGAATAATCTTACTGCTTAGAAAATGTACTGTGGCCGAAACCGGTTTGGCTCAGTGGTAGAGCGTCAGTCTGCGGACTGAAAGGTCCCGGGTTCGATTCCGGTCAAGGGCATGTACATTGGTTGCGGGCACATCCCCGGTAGGGGGTGTGCAGGAGGCAGCTGGTCGATGACTCTCTCATCGATGTTTCTAACTCTCTATCCCTCTCTCTTCCTCTCAGTAAAAAATCAATAAAAATATATTTTTAAAAAGAAAAAGAAAAAAGAAAATGTACTGTAGAGGACTAATAGTAGGTTTATAAGATTCAGGATTAAATTATTGTGTTTTAGGTAAAAAATAATTAGTCTAGCATTAGCAGAAAACATGGCTAGGCCGAAACCGGTTTGGCTCAGTGGATGAAGCATCAGCCTGTGGACTGAAAGGTCCCGGGTTCGATTCCGGTCAGGGGCATGTACCTTGGTTGTGGGCACATCCCCAGTGGGGGGTGTGCAGGAGGCAGCTGGTCGATGTTTCTCTCTCATTGATGTTTCTTTCTCTTCCTTTCTGTACAAAAATCAATAAAATGAAAAAATAAAAAAAGAAGAAAAATATAAAACATGGCTAGGAATCTTGACATATGGGTGCATGAGAAAGTCCTCTACTCCTCAGGGCAAGATGAAAGGGTAGGGAAGTAAGCAATGAGACCAGAATCCTGGTTCTGATCGCCTTTTTTTTTTTTTAAAGGGGGGGGGGGAGCACGCTTAATTTACTTGGGCTTCAAAAAAATTATATAATGTAGTTGCATAGTAGGCATCTATAAAATTCAGTCCCTGAAGCAAAATGTCATATATAGGCCAAATAAGCCTCAAAAAGTCCTTAAACCAACCTTAAAGTCCTTACCATATATGTGTAATGTGCGTGTGGGCGCCTACGTGAAATTACATTCCAGCTCTAGAAGGAACACCCACGTCTTTAGCTACACCTGGGGTGCACTGTCAGTTCAGGCGGCAGGATCACGTGTGTGAACAATGAGTCTCTAACCCTATGCGCACCCTCAGCGTGACCTGGGCACTCAGGTCATGCCAGGCCGACTTGAGGGAAAGCTGGATGGAGCAGTCTTCATTATCATAACCACCTCTCATTTTTATCTTAGTTTTTGGTAGAGCACATATAGTTGAACTGCCAGGTATTAATTATACATACCCACCCACTGAAATCCCACTGTATTCACAATTATAGAAGGCAATATAACCTAAGCATGTACTCTGAGAACAATGCTGAGTGACTGGGGCATAGAGAATCTTGTTAAAATTTTTATCAGAAAATTATACAAGTAAACAAATCGTTCCCCTAGTTTCGAGGTGCTTTATTGAAAACAAAATGTAACAGTATTATGTGAGACCCATGTTTCGTAAGCTTGGTATTAAACTGGATTGCCAAATGTAATGTGCTAAATACTGGTGTTATTCTTGAACTTGGTGACCATTACCTAAAAGTGAAATAAACATTCTAAGCACAGAAAAGTCAAACAAGTGCAGGTCTTTCCAATAATGTGGTCTAATCTCTCCAGTAAATCTTCTGTACAACAAATTAATAGAAATAAAAAGCCAAATGCTTCCTAACACAAACATACCCTTCTCAATCTGAAGAAAGAAATAAAAAAAAAACACAAACAACAACAATAAACAATTAGCATGAGCAAGGTGCTACAATATATGCAGAATAAGTTAACATCTCTTAAATGGCTTTGGTTACAATTAGGCAGTAATTTCTTTTTAAGAAACAGAACTTACAAACTCTCTCTCTCTCTGATGTTTTTCATCCGCTTCCTTTATCAGCTGTGAGGTCTGGTGAAGCTTGACGTCCACCAGCTGCTGCTGCACTTCCTTATGTTTGAACACTTTGTCAATGTGCTGCGGGGAGAGGCAAACGCTCCGTCACTTAAGAAAAACGGAACCCGACGCGGAAACAGAACACGGGCTCCGAGGCCTTGCTTCTTACTCTGCTTTCCCTGCTAATGCCTCCGGAGCTAATAAGTGGGTCTTTCTGACGGGCGCCTCAAAAATGGGCTCTCGCTGAAACCGGTGTGGCTCAGTGGTAGAGTGTTGGTCTGCGGACTGAAAGGTCCCGGGTTCGATTCCGGTCAAGGGCATGTACCTTGGTTGTGGGCACATCCCCAGTGGGGGGTGTGCAAGAGGCAGCTGGTCGATGTTTCTCTCTCATTGACGCTTCTAGCTCTCTATCTCTCTCCCTTCCTCTCTGTAAAATATCAATAAAATATATATATATTTTAAAAAGAGTGATTTGATTCCCAGTCAGGGCACATGCCCAAGTTGCGAGCTCTGATGCCCAGCAGGGTGGCGTGTAGGAGACAGCCAATCGCTGTTTCTCTCTCATCGACGTTTCTATCTATCACTCTCCTTTCCTCTCTGAAATCAATAAAAATGAATTTTTGAAGACGTGGGCCGCCTTCGACTACGCACACACACAAGTCGTAGCACGCCATGGGACAAGTTCCCCACGGTGGGCAGCGAGCGGGGAGAAGGAACCACTAAGGAGAAGCTGCGGGACAGCCCAGGCCGTTACCTCCTCCCGCATGGAGTACTGCTCGATGAGCTTCTTCAGCTTCTCCCCCAGCTCGATGTTCTCCTGGCGGAGCCTGGCGTTGTGGGTGTCGTGCTGCTCCAGCTGGGCCTGGATCTCGTTGAGAGTGACCTGGAAGTGTGCGGTGGCCTCCTTCCGCCGCTCCTCCTCCTCGCGGGCCTGCTGCACGTTTTCTTCCTGGCATGGGAGAGAGTTCGTAGGCCTGTGAGAACGGGCTCACAAAGGCTGCTGCTGGTGGACGCATGCACCGCTGCTCTGAAGGGACGCTTCTGAATTCCAATCCCTTCATTTAGGGACTAAATGGGAGAGATTTTGCAAACTGCCCTGCTATGATAAGAAGCATGTGACCGCCTGAGATCCACTACACTGCCAGGCAAGCAAGGAGCCTGTCCACCAGCCAGCTCCCTCCCTCCACCTATGTTCCCAGCACCCCCCCTCCTCACTGGCTCCACGAGGCGGCATCTCAAACAGCCTCAAGCGACGGATCCCTTCTGAGGACATAACTCCTACTTCCTAGGGGCAAGAGGACAAATGGCATCTGTACTTTAAAAAGCCTACTTCCAACTCTTGCTAGGATACACGTATTAAAAGGCTTTTGCGTGTCTGAACAATGAACAGTCCAAACAAAATATTGATTTGCTATGGGGGGAGGGGTGAATACCACCTACTTTAATTAACATCTAAATGCAAAGGTTCAAAAGCAAAGAAGAAAACATAGGCTCCCACTGCAGGTGCAGACCCATCCCGAGTGCTCCTGTATCTAGGCCTTGGGGGGGGGGGGGGGCCCTTTGGTAGGGAAGTCTGAGGAGACCCCGCTCAGTGAAATCAAACCGACATGGGCAAGGGCAGCTCGGCAAAGTAGCTGAGTAACAGCCCGGGGGGGGGGGGGGGGAGGAGTTGGGGGGGGGACCCTCAGCACGGGCTTTCCCTTCCCAGGCTCATTCTGCCTCCAGTCTGTTCCCACTTCTCATCGCATGTCAGATTCTCCTACGTGGTAATAAACCACATCAGTGTTCAGCAGAAAACCGGCAACTTTGCGCTTCCTAAGCCACAGCTCCAAGCAGGAGAGCTTCCGGCAAATACCAATCTCATCTAGAACCCCATGAGCACCTATGAGGGACCCTAAGCATCAGATCAAGCAAAATAGAAAGCAAGATGGTAGTTCTGTTTCCATGCAGATACAAGGACTTATTTTAAACTAGAGGCCCAGTGCACAACATTCGTGCACTGGGGTTAGGGGGTGCCCTAAGCCCAGTCTGTGCCCTTTTGCAGTCCGGGAGCCCTTGAGGGCTGTCCAACTGCCGGCTTAGGCCCAGTCGGACATCCTCAGCGCTGCCTTGGAGGCAGGCCACTGCTCACCAGCCATCAGCCTGGCTGTGGCTGAGCGCACTGACCACCAGGGGGCAGCTCCTGCATTGAGGTCGTTCTGCAGTTGGGTCAATTTGCATATTACCCTTTTGTTATATAGGATAGGTACGTGGTGATTATAAAAACCTGAGTTAGTCCCACCCGAAAAACAGAACAAAGAACCAACTAACCTTTAAGGTCTTATTGTGGCGCTGGAGTTCCCGGCAGAGAGACTCGAGCTTGCTTCTTGCCAGGATAGCCTTACTGTGCTCACTCTGCAGGTGAACTTTCTCCTTCACGATCTGGGCTTGCTTCTTCTGCAGAATCTTCATCTGCTTCTGCACGTTCCTGCTCTCCTCCAGCTAGAATAATAAGCACTGCACATTTAGGAAGTACACTGAAGACCTTTGAGTTATGGATGGGAGAATTACAGTAAGAGCTATGAACACGTTTCCAATATCCAAATATTACAATGGAATATTTCATTTTCGATTAGTTCATGCCACTCTACTCTGCCGAACTTCTCTTTTCCGGTTGTGGCAGGAAAGTAAGCAAACGATCTGGGGCAGGGGAAAAATCTTAACCTCTTTACCTTCTTACTAAAAATAAAAACACGATGTTTGGGGAAACTTTTCAGGAATCAATGCCACTGAATTTTACTTTTCTGAAAGCACACACAGGCTACTTGAACGAAACGGCTCTCCGAATCAGAACGTAAGAAGCCGTGCTCAGGCTTCTGGGTGAGTGAGGGGGGGATCATCGCAATTTGGAGCAAATGATTCTATTTCAAGGTTAAATCCACACTAATGGCGAAGATGGCAGCCTTACTCCCTTTCACTAAAGCAGATGATACCGTCGTGATTTCAGAAACAAGAGTGACACCCTGTGGCCTACCAAAACATACCGAGCGTCCTCACTGGCAATGTGCGCCTACAGCTACTAAAGAGACCTTTATGGAAATCCCTGCTGGAAAAGTAATACTTTTGCAAAGTAATCTCTCTGTGGCACAGTTCCAAGAGGCTGCG
The DNA here is from genome assembly GCA_963924515.1 of Vespertilio murinus. Lineage (NCBI taxonomy): Eukaryota > Metazoa > Chordata > Mammalia > Chiroptera > Vespertilionidae > Vespertilio > Vespertilio murinus. Next base: position 5,737,312 of record OZ004710.1, on the reverse strand, counting down.
ATTTCTGCAGACACCATCTGTACCTCCAGTGAAGTCCCCCAGCCCTCCTAGCCTCAAGGTAACCACAATTCTGACTCTTGGGTTCACTACTCCTTCGCTCTTCTCTTTCTTTTATGTCATCTGTGTGTGGTCCTAAAAGAAATCATTTTGGTTTTAGTTGTTTTGACTTTATTGTGGCTACTACAACTGAGGAACAACATTTTTTATTCTCTTTCATTTAAGTTAATATGAGCTTAAATAACCACATGTGACTACTGGCTGTTTTGGACAGCATAGCTATACATTATATGGCTAGGAGTCATCCATGTTATTCACATGTAGCTATAGATCAGGGAACAGCAAACTTTGTATATATCCAGAAGGTAAATACTTTAGGCTTTGCAGGTCACATAGGATATCTGTTGTCATCCTCTTTTTCTAAACAGCACTTTAAAAATGTAAAAACCATTCTCAGCTTTAGTACAAAAGCAGGCCTCACCAGATTTAGCCAACAGGTTGAATATTACTTTTTTAAAAATACAAGACACACAACACATTGTATTGACCCATTCATTTAATCACTGGGCATTTAGGTTGCTTCCAGGTTTGTTTGTTTTTTTGTTTTGTTTTGTTTTGTTTTAAATACCGTATTTGCCGGCGTATAAGACGATTTTTTGGCCCTGAAAAATACGTATTTGCCGGTGTATAATACAACTGGGCGTATAAGATGACCCCCTAACATTTCCACTAAAAATACAGAGTTTGTTATATACTCGCCGTATAAGACTACCCCCCACTTGGAGGCATATTTTTCAGGGCCAAAGGGTCGTCTTATACGCCGGCAAATATGGTATATTTTATTGATTTTTTACAGAGAGAAGGAAGAGAGGCAGAGAGTTAGAAACATCGACCAGCTCCCTCCTGCACACCCCCTACCGGGGATGTGCCCGCAACCAAGGTACATGCCCTTGACCGAAATCGAACCTGGGACCTTTCAGTCCGAAGGCCGATGCTCTATCCACTGAGCCACACCGGTTTTGGCGCTTTCAGGTTTTATTACTCACAATGATGTGAACATTCTGATGTGCTTTCTCATACACACATGCAACAATTTCTCTTGGGTGCAAACCTAGAAGTGGGGTTGCTAGACAGTGGTTTCTAATGTCCTATTTCACATTACTATGCCAAACTGTTTGCCAGAGTGGCTGGCAAATTTCTCTGCCCATCAATGATTTTTAAGAGATCAAGTAGATGCTGAAACCGGTTTGGCTCAGTGGATAGAACGTTGGCCTGCGGACTGAAAGGTCCAGGGTTCGATTCCGGTCAAGGGCACGTACCTTGGTTGCGGGCACATCCCCAGTAGGGGTGTGCAGGAGGCAGCTGGTCAATGTTTCTCTCTCATCGATGTTTCTAGCTATCCCTCTCCCTTCCTCTCTGTAAAAAATCAATAAAATATATATTTTTTTAAAAAGAGATCAAGTAGATGCACATCCTCTCCAAAACTCAGTACGATCTGGTCATTGACAAAAAGTAGTATTTATGATATAGAATAACTGCTTTAACAATAGATGAAGCCCCACCGGTGTGGGTCAGCAGTAGAGTGTTGATCTAGAAACCAAGAGGTCGGCAGTTCCATACCCGGTCAGGGCATGTGCCGAGGCTGTGGGTTACGCACAGGAGGCAGCCAATGAATGATGTTCCTTTCTCACTGATGTTTCTCTCTCTCTAACCCTCTACTTTGCTCTTTCTCTAAAAATCAATAAAAACTTATTTTTTTTAAAACCAACAGATGAAAATACATATACCGTATTTGCCGGCGTATAAGACGACTTTTTGGCCCTGAAAAATATGCCTCCAAGTGGGGGGTAGTCTTATACGGCGAGTATATAACAAACTCTGTATTTTTAGTGGAAATGTTAGGGGGTCTTCTTAAAAGCCCAGTCGTCTTATACGCCCAGTCGTCTTATACGCCAGCAAATACGTATTTTTCAGGGCCAAAAAATCGTCTTATACGCCGGCAAATACGGTAAATTGTCAATGATGAGTCACATTGAGTATCTCACTAAAGGCGCTAATTTTAGCATTTATATTAGAATTCTAAAAGCCTTTCAAAATCCTTACTTCAGAGGGTTCTATGACTTTTACATGCTTTAGTTCAAAAAGGATGGCAGTATTTCCATATTGACACTGCTTTCTTAATTTTAAAAAGAGAATTAATGCTACTTGAAATAACATAGGCCCAGAATAAATAAGGTCAATTCCTTTGGAGAAAACTGGGGAAAAGGAATGCCTAGAACACCGTATATGTAAATACAAATTTCCTGAGATCCAGTATTGTTTTATTTTTATTTTTTTAAATAAATCTTTATTGTTCTGATTATTACAGATGTTCCTCTTTTTTCCCCCCATAGCTCCCCTCCACCCGATTCCCACCCCACCCCATGCCCTAACCCCCCACTACTGTCTTCATCCCTAGGTGTTAAGACTTTTGCCCTACAGTATTGTTTTAATAGACTATTTCACCCAACTCACAATCTCAACCACAATGGCTAAGACCTTTAACTCTAAATTTCCCTTGGAAAAAGTTAAATGCAGGAACCATTATATTAAATATAGGAATCATACACCCCAAATGACTAAAAGCATGACACAGGAATGAAAATACTGACTTAGACATACTCCACACTGAGTTTTACAAAATGTATACCATATGTTAGCATTCTAATGTACTATATGTATCACGTTATAAAACTGTCATACAAGCAACAACAATAAAAATAAACCAAACCAGATTCTCCTCTTCAATTTTAGAACAAAACATAAATTAACATTTAAAGTTACACCAAAATCACATTTAAAAAAACTTATCAGACCAGCCGGCATGGCTCGGTGGTTGACCTATGAACCAGAAGGTGACGGGTTCAATTCCTGGTCAGGGCACATGCCTGGGTTACAGGCTCGATCCCAGTGTGGAGCGTGCAGGGGGCAAGCTGATCAATGATTCTCTCTTATCATTGGTGTTTCTATCTTTATTTCCCGCTCCCTTCCTCTCTGAAATCAATAAAAATATACTTTTAAAAAACTTAACACATATCCATTTTGCTACATTTTATATGGCCCTCAACCCCTTGATTTAATACTCACAAGATCAGCATATTTCTTACAGAGAGCTGCCAGCTTCTCTTCTGGAGTTGAAAGGGTGTTTAGGGCTTGCATCAATAATAAAACTTCTTTACCTGATGATTAACAAGATAAGAAATAAGTCTGGAAGAAGAACGAGATCTAATCTAACCTGCAGATTCTATACAGCACTTCCTATGTTCTGACACCCAGAATAAAATAATTTATGCCTATAACTAGAAATAAGAGATTTACCAACCAAATTAAGAAAGCTATTTTTAAATTCGGGATTGACAGGCACTTCTTCCGCTCCCCTACCCCTAATTTCTTCACTCTTTAACACAGCTATTTGTAAGAACTCTTGCTGAGGGTTTAAAAATTCCCCTGCTTACCCACTGATGTCCGACTTAAGACAAAGAGCAAGTTACAAAGGGCAGAATATTTTTTAAAACTTTCTCCTAACCAAGTACAAATATAGAAGCAAGTTCAAAGGGAATTTCAGTGGGTACTCTCTGCCTAAGGTACACATTTGTGACCCGTCTTTTCCTACGCACAATTTAAGTAATTTCTGAATTATTTAGGAAGCATATTTTGTGGGTTAACCAAGTTCAATGTAGATAAAAAGATGTCGAGATAGCTTTTCCCTTGGGAAAAAGAGCTCAATACTATTTAAAGACTTTGGCAGGGTGGAGCAGGTGGCTTAGACACAAGGGGACAAGTGATAATTTATCACTTACAAATAAGTGATAATGGTGATTTTTTAAATATATTTTTTATTGATTTCAGAGAGAAAGAGAGATAGAAACATCAATGATGAGAGCATCACTGATCAGCTGCCTCCTGCACGCCCCACACTAGGGATCAAGCCCACAATCCAGGCATGTGACTGACCAGGAATTGAACTCTGACCTCCTGGTTCATAGGTAGATGCTCAACCACTGAGCCATGCCGCCGGGCCATTCCCTTTTATTGCTGAATAATATTCCACTGTATGAGCTGATGGGTAACAAGTGTTTTGACTTTTGGGCTATTATGAATAGTCACATGGTAATGTTAGGTGTAACTTTCAAGACTACATCTGCTGTTACACATGTAATTGGGGCTGCTGGCTTTTTGAATTGTTTGCAAGGAATAAAAATTATTTTTTATTATTTTATTTCTATAAATTTTTAAGGTTTTCAATTTACCAGAAAATAGATTTAATAAGAAGGATAATTCTAATTGAGTATATTAGAAAACCACTCAAATTAAACACTGTTAATTTTAGGTATAATAAATTTTTAAAAACTTAGGGGCAACCAGTAAGGCTAAATTAAAGGGGGATTTCAGATATCATAACAAGATTCAATGTAGCACATCTTAGTCCTAAATCTCAAACAGAGCAGGAGAAAGAAAACATACTCTTGAAAGCCAGTCTTAACCCACTTTCAGAACTGCAGATAACATTATGTCATCTCTAAATTGTTGTGACTAGTTTTTAAAAAAGGGGATCAAATAGCCGAAACCGGTGTGGCTCAGTGGTAGAGCGTCCGCCTGCGGAGTAAAAGGTCCCCGGGTTCGATTCCGGTCAAGGGCATGTACCTTGGTTGCAGGCACATCCCCAGTGGGGGGTGTGCAGGAGGCAGCTGATCGATAATTCTCTCTCATCGATGTTTCTAACTCTCTATCCCTCTCTCTTCCTCTCTGTAAAAAATCAATAAAATATATATTTTTTTAAAAGGGGGGGTCAAATAAATATATAGTTTCAGGGTGAATTTTGGTCAGATCTAATTAAAGATGCAAACAAGGCAAGTCGAATATGAATTCCTTCAAGTTGGCCCCAAATTTTTTCACAAAAGCCAATTATTGATTATTCAGAGAGAATTCCCTACTCTGCTATCTCTGCCTCCTGCACAGAACTGCAGCAGACAGGCGGACGGACCACACAGAAGACAACAGACGCTAAACATCCACCTCAATACTGGCCACTAGCGGCCACGCTCATAATCGCCGTGTAGCAGGAAATGTAAAATCAACAGCTGCGTGTGACACCACCCAACCACTGAGCAGAGATTATTACCTAAGGTTTTTTCTTTGTTCCGGCTGCAGTCTGAATCTTGCTGACCATCAGGGGGGTCTGTTCTAGCTTCCTGCCCAGGAATGTCCTCTCTTGGCGCTTGCGTGCAGAAGGCTGGGTTCACCAAACTCCTGTGCTTTGTTATGAAGCCTTCAGCCTCTCCCAGTGGATGCTTGTTTCTTGTTGCACCGCAATTTGAGTCTTGATGTTGCAGAATATCGTTTGATTGAGAAGCACGCAACACATCCGCTTTCACCCCTAGCCCGCACATGCCAGCTTCCTCCATTGCACCGATCACAAACTAGAGGGAAGGGAGGAAATAAGATGAAAATGGGGTTAAATCAAATGTAGTCGATGTTTACTACCAAGAGCACACCATAGGTGACAGATTTTTCTCTTTCTTGGTGGTTTGTGAAATTGATGTAAATATCGTAGGCAGTGTGTAAGTTTCACTGAGAGGTGGCCTAACTGTAAAGTGTAAGAAAATAAAGTTAAAACAAATCACACACCTAACTGGTACCAAAGAAAGCAAGACATGCCACTTCGTTGTAAGCCCAAACTTACTTTCCTATAAAACCTCACTACTTAATTAGAACCTTCCCATGCGAAATTACACCAAGTTAATGAACACAAGTCATTCTGGTCTCGATGGTAGGCTTTTGGCGGGGATCACTTTGTTTTGTAGTGTACACAGATGACAAATTTCAATGTTGCACACCTGAAACTTATAATGTTATATTCCAATTTCACCTCAAAAAAAATTATTCTGGCCGAAACCGGTTTGGCTCAGTGGATAGAGCATCGGTCTGCGGACTGAAAGGTCCCAGGTTCAATTCCGGTCAAGGGCATGTGCCTTGGTTGCGGGCACATCCCCAGTAGGGGGCGTGCAAGAGGCAGCTGGTCAATGTTTCTCTCTCATCGATGTTTCTAGCTCTCTATCCCTCTCCCTTCCTCTCTGTGAAAAATCAATAAAAATATATATATTTTTAATTATTCTGGTCTTATCCTCAAGGAAATGGCACAGAAGAGATGGCTCACGAGGTGTCAGCAAAAACCTCATGCTTCTCCAGTATCCTGCGGAGCTGGCCCTGCTGGACCGGTGCTCAGCACCGTCTCCCAGCCCCTTACATGGGGTGGGACCCCCATGTGCAGTCCCCACCAACGGAATGCGAGTCCAAGCGATGGCTGTCCCTCTGCGACAAGATGTTTATTCTTAGAGACACATGTTCTTTCTCCATTACCTCCTCCCCACTGCGGCCGGATGCATGCGGAGGTCCCCAAGATCCTATGAGATGGCAGAGCCACCGGATGAAACCCGCCCAGGCCCCTGAATCCCATGTGCATATAAGGAAAGTCAACCTTCTCACACAGAACACCCACGCCACTGTTATTAAAGCACAACTCACATGGATGAAGCTTGAAGTAATTACACTGTGTAAAAGCCAGACACAAAAACCACAAATTGTCCGCGCCAAAAGCACTATTATAGGAGCAAGAAAACAGAGTTCGCCCATGTGAAGCCACAACATTTTGAATATAATGTTTTAAACAGGTATGCCTACCCCAATGGAGAGATGGCTTTATTCTAGTATTTTACCCTCAAATCAGTCATTTTACCATGTATTCATGGGTTTCCCGTTAACACTGCTCGTTCATATGATGTGGCACAAACTTAAATTCTGTGCAATTTCCTCTCTGTGTGAGAGAGAGCTCTTTTGTTTTTTAAAATAATACAATCAGGGGATGTCTAATATCTTTCTTTTACCACAAATGAACAAAATACTTTCCAAAAATACTAGAACAGATTATGTCAAGTTATAATAATACCCAACTAGAGAACTAAAAATAATTTAAAGTATCAAAGCAGGGAATAGAGAGCTAAAGGAACTAAATCCTCATCCTTTACTAGAGGTGGGGGGCCGGGACCCGAGCCTGACCCACAAAGCGCCAACCACTGGTTGTGTCCCCTGGGCTGGGGGCAGGCGCTCCTGTGTGTTGTGTCTCAGCTCTGGCCTGGCCGCAGCCTCCTGCCACCCATCTGCGCACACAGGTCCTCCTGAGCTGTCATGAGGCTGGCTAATTAGCATATTCCCTGTTCATATAGAGAGAAAATCGACTAACTAGAGGCCTGGTGCATGACATTGGTGCACGGGGGGGTGGGGTGTCCCTCAGCCCAGCCTGCACCCTCTCCAACCTGGGACCCCTTGGGGGATGTCAGGCTGCCTGTTTAGGCCTGATCCCTGCGGGCCTAAACCAGCAGTCGGACATCCCTCTCACAATCCAGGAATGCTGGCTCTCAACCGCTCACCTGCCTCTGCCTGATTGCCCCTAACCGATTCTGCCTGCCGGCCTGATCACCCCCTAACCACTCCCCTGCCAGCCTGATTGATGCCTAAATGCCCCCCCTGCCAGGCTGTTTGCCCCCAACTGCCCTCCCCTGCAGGCCTGGTCGCCCCCAACTGCCCTCTCCTGCTGGCCTGATCACCCAAAACTGCCCTCCCCTGTGGCCATCTTTGACCACATGGGGACGGCCATTTTGTGCAAGGGCATGAGGGTCAATTACCTCTTTATTATATAGGACTAGTGACCCGGTGCACAGATTCATGCACATTGAAAGGAAATTAATTAGAAGGTGGCTGGTGGGGCAGGACTGGGTGAGTCGGGCCAGACACGTCCTGGAGCCAACCCCCCACGGTTCCTCCCTGGCCGACCGCACCTGGGGTGGCACCGTGACTCAAAGGGCATCTGCAGAATGAGCAGGGTCTCTCCGGTAGATGGGGTCCCTCAGCCTGGCCTGTGGGGATCGGGCCAAAACTGGCACTCCGATATCCCCTGAGGGGTCCGGAGTACCAAAGGGCACTCTGCGAAGTTACTGTCCTACAGAGTGTGGAATGCCACATTCAGGCCGACAGTGCCCCGGCACCAACATAACCCACAGACAAGGGTGGAACTGCACAGCCCATGAGGAATCAGGCTCCCTCCTCTGGTTTCAGGGCGCGTCACCCAAGAACCACCATTGCCAGTATTGCATCTCGGCAGCTCCTGCATTGAGTGTCTGCCCCCTGGTGGTAGTGCGTGTTACAGCGACCAGTCAGATGGTCAGACACTTAGAATATTAACTATATATACATATATATATATATATATATATATATATATATATATACACACACACACACACATACATACATACATACACACACACACACACACACACACACACACACACACACAGATGTTGACAAATCAAGTTCTGTGCTTTTGGAAGAATAAGTTGGTACAGCTACTTTGAAAAATTCTCTAGCAATATGGATACCTGCCAATATAGTTCATTCTAGTCCTAGGATTTTACCCAAGTGAGTACCTATGTGCAGCCAAAGGCCAAGAAATGTCTAGAGCAACACTATTTGAAATTACCCCAAAATGAAATCCATTCAAATTTCTATCAACAGAACAATGGATCGTTCTAACGTGTTCAGACCACCCAGCAATGACAGTGAACTACTACAAGATACAGCCACACCGATTAGTCTCAAAGACGGACTGTTGCAAGGAAGGTGTGACAAGAATATACACTCTAGGACAGCAGTTGCCAACCTTTCAGACCTCACGGACCACAGGCTGGCAACCGCTGCTCTAGGAAACCATTTAATAAAGTTCAAAAACTGGCAAAGCCAACCCACGGTGCTGGAAATCAGGACAGATTGCTGTGAGGGCAGGGCCTGCAGGGCTTGGTGATATTCTGTCTTGATCGAGATGGGCCAACATGGGTGCTCCTTTGTGAAAATCCATTAAGCCGCCGAAACCGGTTTGGCTCAGTGGTAGAGCGTAGGTCTGCGGACTGAAAGGTCCCGGGTTCGATTCCGGTCAAGGGCATGTACATTGGTTGCGGGCACATCCCCGGTAGGAGGTGTGCAAGAGGCAGCTGGTCGATGTTTCTCTCTCATCAACATTTCTAGCTCTCTATCTCTCTCCCTTCCTCTCTGTAAAATATCAATAAAATATATTTAAAAAAAAAGAAAGAAAATCCATTAAGCCCTAACATTTGGGCTTTGTATACTTTTCTGAATGTATGTGTTACTTCAATAAGGTTTACTTTCCAATTTGTAATTTATATACTAATATTATTCAAAATTGATGAAGAACCGCCGAAACCAGTTTGGCTCAGTGGTGGAGCGTCGATCTGCGGACTGAAAGGTCCCGGGTTCGATTCCGGTCAAGGGCATGTACCTTGGTTGCGGGCACGTCCCCAGTGGGAGGTGTGCAAGAGGCAGCTGGTCGATGTTTCTCTCTCATTGACATTTCTGGCTCTTTATCTCTCTCCCTTCCTCTCTGTAAAATATCAATAAAATATATATTTTTTAAAAATTGATGAAGAACCAAAACAGAAATATTTTCCTCTAGGAAGAGAGATGAAAGGTGTGTTGCTTTTCCTGATACTTTAAAAACACTATACATGTAATACATTCAGTTCTTACAAAAATAATGCATTAAAGGGAAACGGGCTGTTCTGAGTTATAGTTTGATGCCACACACTAAGCCCAATTCAGAATTTACAAAGTAATATTGAAGACTCTAATTCGTTCAAAAAAATTTTTTTATTTCACTTTTAGCCTAGGCGGAGTGGCTCAGTTGCTTGAGCATCATCTTGTGCGCCAGAAGATTGCGGGTTCAATTCCCGGACAGGGTTTGGGGTTCATATGGGAAGGCAAACCAATGTCTCTCTTTCTCTTTTCAATGTTTCTCTCTCCCCCCCCACCCATTCATTTCCTCTAAGCATGTCCTCGGTGAAGGGTTTTTTAAATTTCACTTCCACATGTAATGCATTCTATAGAGCATTTTTCTCAAGTGTAATCCATAGGTATTAAATTTATTTAAAAATTAATGATGAAGTTTTAAGAAATGTCCTTTGTTAAATTTCATTATTGCAAAAACTTCTTAAAGTCATTAATATGCCCCAATAACATACTTCAGAAGTAGTACTCTCAAACCAAATGCAAAGTGATTATTTTAACACTACATTATACATTTAACTACTAGTTCCTACCTCTACTTTATATGAGATAATATACTGTCATATACTAGCTGGGCACATAATATTAAACACAGACCCTTTACACAAAATACAGAGGGTGAAAAAAATGAGTACTATTAGTATCATATTCCTCAATTTTAAAAAAATATTTTTTATTGATTTTTTACAGAGAGGAAGGGAGAGGGATAGAGAGCTAGAAACATCGATGAGAGAGAAACATCGACCAGCTGCCTCTTGCACATCCCCCACTGGGGATGTGCCCGCAACTAAGGTACATGCCCTTGACCGGAATCGAACCCGGGACCCTTCAGTCCACAGGCCGACGCTCTATCCACTGAGCCAAACCGGTTTCAGCCATCTTCCTCAATTTAAAAAAAAAAATAACTTTCAAGCCTATTCCTTGAAAACTATTTATAGGGCTACAAAACAATATGCTGGCTTTAAATATTAATGAAAGTCTATTCAAAAATAATTAAAATGAAGATTGTTTTAACTCTAACACATAATAGAATTTCTCAGAAGCATAATCATAATAAACCCCGCATAATACCAGAAAGCATGCTATAAAGCCATATCCAGACATAATGAGAAAGCAATGTGGAAGATGAGGAGTATAAATAATTTTCACCCAGGGAAATCTGAGGCCTATCCTAAGATCAATTTTAATAAGAAAACTACCTGAAGAATGAAACTTGTTAACTTATAGTTTTTGTTTGTTTTATTGATTTGAGAGAGGAAGGGAGCAGGAGACAGAATTCTCTCAACATCAGTGATGAGAGACTCGCTGATCAGCTGCCTCCTGCACACCCGCTACTGGGAATGGAGCCCGCAACCCACGCATGTGCCCTTGACTGGAATTGAACCCAGAATCCCTAAGTCCTTAGGCCGACGCTCTTATCTACTGAGCCAAACCAACTAGGGCAATTTGTACTTTTTCAGTTCTCTTAGTGATTTCTTGTAACACTTTTACTGAGATATAATTGTCCACCCTACTGAAAGTGTACAATTCACTGGCTTTTCGTGTTCAGAGCTGTGAAACATCACAATTGACTTTAAATCATCTTTGTCACCTCAAAAAGAAACTCAGTACTTTTGCTATAAAACCCTAATCCTGCCCTAGCCGGTTTGGCTCAGTGGCTAGAGCACCAGCACTCGAACGAGAGGGTCTCAGGTTCAATTCCAGTCAGAGGCATGTACCTTGGTTGCAGGCATGATCCCCAGTTGGGGGCATGGAGGAGGCAATGAGCAGTGTTTCTCTCTCATCGATGTTGCTAACTCTCTATCCCTCTCTCTTCCTCTCTGTTAAAAAATCAACAAAAATGTATTTAAAGCGAAAGAAATATATTAATGGAGAGGAACTAGGTGAGTGGAGCCAGAGCAGAAGTCCACTGGGCTTCACGACATGCCTGCTTTTACCTTTCAAGTTAGGGACCATGAGTACCTTCATAACAGTTTGTTCTTGGTTTGTTTGGTTTGGTTTTTTTTGGTTTTTAATATATATTTTATTGATTTTTTACAGAGAGGAAGAGAGAGGGAGAGTTGAAACATGGATGAGAGAGAATCATCAACCAGCTGCCTCCTGCACGCCCCCTACTGGAGATGTGCCCGCAACCAAGGTACATGCCCTTGACCGGAATCGAACCTGGGACCCTTTAGTCTGCAGGCCAACACTCTATCCACTGAGCCAAACCGGTTTCAGCTTGTTCTTGTTTTTTATTTTTTATTTTTATTTTTTTAAAATATATTTTATTGATTTTTACAGAGAGGAAGGAAGACAGATAGAAAGTTAGAAACGTCAATGAGAGAGAAACATCGACCAGCTGCCTCTTGCACACCCCCTACTGGGGATGTGCCCACAACCAAGGCACATGCCCTTGACCGGAATCGAACCCGGGACCCTTCAGTCCGCAGGCTGACGCTCTATCCAATGAGCCAAACCGGTTTCGGCTTGTTCTTGTTTTTTAAATACCATATCAAGATGAACAGAGTTCTCTAATATAGTACCTATTATCAGGAAAAACAAGGAAGAAAATGTTTAACTCCCAATCTAAAATAAAAGTACAATAAGCACTTTCAAGATTAAGTTTCTATGTGAACCTTTTCCTAACCAAAATCATAAAACAAAAGTATAAGACATTTTCACTATGTTGATCAGTCCAGTAATAAGCAATGCATTTAGCTCTTATAGCTTAAAAGATAGTAGCGAGCACACCATTCAACCCCAACCAAGTGTACTAGAACCCTAAACCCCAACAAACTCCCCACCAGCCACTACCACCTCCATTTCCCTTCCACTGTCTCAATACTTGGAGCTAAAATGTCTCCATTTAAAAATTTTTTTTTCTTTTTTATTTATTTCAGAAAGGAAGGGAGCTAAAACCGGTTTGGCTCAGTGGATAGAGCGTCGCCCTGCGGACAGAAAGGTCCCGGGTTCGATTCCGGTCAAGGGCATGTACCTTGGAAGTGGGCACATCCCCAGTAGGGGGTGTGCAAGAGGCAGCTCACCAATGATTCTCTCTCATCAATGTTTCTAACTCTCTATCCCTCTCTCTTCCTCTCTGTAAAAACTCAATAAAATATATATTTTTCTAAAAAAAGAGGGAGAGATAGAAACATCAATAATGGGAGAGAATAATTGATCAGCTGCCCCCTACATACTCCTACTGGGGATCCAGCCCACAACCTGGGCATGTGCCCTGACCATGAATCGAACCGTGGCCTCCTGGTTCGTAGGTCGATGCTCAACAACCGAGATGACTCCTTAACTGAAGATAGTTTTTCAAAATGGACAGTCACCAGTTTATCTACAATTACCGTATTTTTCGGACCATAAGACGCACTTTTTCTTCACCAAATAGTGGGAGGAAAAGTGCCTGCGTCTTGAGACTAGAGTACTCAAACCTTTGTCTTTATGTGTTAATGACAGTGATAATGGTTCTCAATGCCACTGTTGACTGCTGTTCAGTTTATATGGTTCAAATATTATTCTGTTATACTTTATTAAATATTTTATTACACTATTTGGTTCAGAATATTTTTTTTCCTATTTTTCTCCTCTAAAAACCAGGTGTGTCTTATGGTCGGGTGCGTCTTATGGTGCGAAAAATACGGTAACTGTAGAAGCAAAGACTAAGTATTACAGAAATTTTAACAAAGGAACATGAATACTCTATTCATCTACTACCTGTAATACCGTGTTTCCCTGAAAATAAGACATCCTCTGAAAATAAGACCTAGCGCATCTCTGGGAGCAAAAATTAATATAAGACACTGTCTTATTTTCGGGGAAACAGGGTAGCTTTTTGGATCAACATGTTTGAAACTGAGCCTGCATAGCATTTAAAAGCTTAAATGAAAAAAATGTAAATAAGTTTCTTTCCTGTCTACTCTGTGAATAAAGAGAAAGCTGAATAATTCTAAAGTTTAAAACTTTCACTTATGCCCTAACAGGTGTGGCTCAGTGGACAGAGCGTTGGCCTGTGGACTGAAGGGTCCCAGGTTCGATTCCGGTCAAAAGCAGTTACCGTGGTTGTGGACATCTCCCCAGGAGGGGGTGTGCAGGAGGCAGATGATCGATGTTTCTCTCATCAATGTTTCTCTCTCTCTCTTCCTCTCTGTAAAAAAATCAATAAAATATATTTTTTAAAAACAACTTTCATTTATGCTCTTTCAAAGAAGTGTTAAAGCTAAAGAACCATATTTCTTTGGCTCATTTTGCTTAAAGAGCTTAAATATTAGTAATGATTCTTTTCTTTTCTAAGACTTGTGTAAATAAAAAACAAAAGCTAACGCCCACATTCACTTCCTAATTATTTCAGCTACCATCTGCTTACATGAGAGAGGTGCCCTCACCCAGAGCCCGGCAGCGAGGGCAGAATCGCTGGTCGTGCCGCTGAGGGCTGGTGGCTCTGCGGCGGGAGCTGCGGGGCTTGCGCACATTTACGCATTTTCCTGGGGAGGGACCCTTAGTTTGCCCTGGGCTCCCAAAGAAACCTATCAAGTAGACAAGGTTCCCAGAACCGTCAGAACTTGCAAGCCCTGTTACCCCATTTTTTTGTTGTTAACCCTCACCTGAGGATATTCTTTCATTGATTTTTAGAGAGAGTGGGAGGGGGAGAGACAGTGAGAGAAACATCAATGTGAGAGACAGACACATCATCGCTTGCCTCTGCCCGCGCCCAGACCAGAGCCTGCAGCTGAGGTTTGTGCCCCTGATCGGAACGGAAGCGGAAACCCTTCAGTCTGTAGGGCGAGGCTCTATCCACTGCGCCAAACCGGCTGGGGCCCTGTTACCCCATTTAACCTTTCCCAGCGCGCTGAGGGAGCGCTGACTGTCTCCAGGTAAGGAAGAGGAGACTGAGTGAGGCGAGGGAGCCTGCCCAAGATCATGTTAAAGTCAGAGAAAGGAGCCAGCGTTCTCTCCAGTGCGCCGCGCTCCTCACTGCATACATCGGCCCTGGAAAATAAAAGGTCAAAGTCAAAAACTCTCTCATGCCGCCGAAACCGGTTTGGCTCAGTGGATAGAGCGTCTGTCTGCAGACTGAAAGGTCCCGGGTTCGATTCCCGTCAAGGGCATGTACATTGGTTGCGGGCACATCCCCGGTAGGGGGTGTGCAGGAGGCAGCTGGTCCATGTTTCTCTCTCATCGATGTTTCTAGCTCTCTATCCCTCTCCCTTCCTCTCTGTGGAAAATCAATAAAATATATATTTTTTTAATAAAATAAAATAAGAAGGCCTGGGTTCGATTCCGGTCAAGGGCATGTACCTTGGTTGTGGGCACGTCGCCAGTAGGGGGTGTGCAAGAGGCAGCTGATCGATGATTCTCTCTATCCCTCTCTCTTCCTCTCTGTAAAAAAATCAATAAAATATATTTAAAACAAAACAAAACTCTCTCATGCAGTTACAGAACATCCAAAGATACATAGCATGCCAAAACCAGTTTGGCTCAGTGGTAGAGCGTCGGCCTGTGGACTGAAAGGTCCCAGGTTGGATTCCGGTCAGGGGCATGTACCTTGGTTGCGGGCACATCCCCGGTGGGGGGTGTGCAGGAGGCAGCTGATGGATGATTCTCTCTCATCGATGTTTCTAACTCTCTATCCCTCTCCTTTCCTCTCTGTAAAAAATCAATAAAATATTTTTTTTAATAAAAATAAAAATACATAGCATGCTAGATATACCAGTATGACCTTGGGAAAACAATGGGAAAAGGCTCTGTAATTTTTAGCAGTGATTGACTTGGAGATTTAGAAGTTAGGAGAGGCAGAATTGGTTCAGGGGTACAGATACCTTTAAATAAGTTTAACTGATCATTTCAGGCACTGCGGTGGTGTGTGTTTAAAAAAAAAAATCTCTAAAAATCTCTCCAAACCTATGTTTCTAATAATTTACCCGAAGTGTTGTCAACGACCAAACAGGAATGAGGACAAGAGTGCAGGCGCAGGGGAACACTGCTTCCAGAGATACACGAAGCCGCCTTAGACACCAGCTCCGGGCCTCATCTAGTTTCACAAATATGAACCTCCCTCTTAAACACTTCCAGCATTTTAAGGGGCTTTTACATTTCCAAGCATAAATTTTACAAACAAGCCTGTTACAAAAATTACATTTTCATGGGCTTATTTTTTAAATAGGTGGATGGGGTCAGGTTCGTGTGCTTTTTAAATCAGACAAGTGACTTTAGTTTTATGAGTCACCTAAAAGGGTTTATATACTACAGAATTGGTCTGGATAGCAAAGTTTTCCACACAGCTAACACTTTATCAATCGTCCATTTCAAAATTCTGTTTTAGCCATTTTGGCCCCAAGTGGTTAAAATATGTATTATATAACTCAATGCCTCCTAAAATAGTAGCCTGGCTTTTTGCTGTTGTTTTTAAATCTATCTTTATTGATTTGAGAGAGGGAGAGGGAGAGGGAGGGAGATAGAAGCATCAATGACGAGAATCACTGATAAGCTGCCTCCGGCACGCCCCCTGCTGGTGCTCAAGCCTGCAACCCGGGCCTGCGCCCTCAGCCGGGACCAAAAGCAGGATTTGTCCACAGGCCCTGCCCCTCCGCTCAGCCAGGCCTGCTAGGGCAATAGCAGCCTGTTTGACTGTGTTAGAACAAAGAATTAAATTAAAGGGGTTTTATTTTTAACACATAAAATGATATATTACTGTGTACTAGCATATAATTATATTCTGGTGTGCATGTCTCTACAACATGCCTGTGTTTTTTTTAAGACATTAAATTCTTAATATCTCGAAACATAAAGCCCCAAAGGTGAGATCTTATTTTTATTTTAAATATATATTTTATTGATTTTTTACAGAGAGGAAGAGAGAGGGATAGAGAGCTAGAAACATCGATGAGAGAGAGTCATCAACCAGCTGCCTCTTGCACACCCCCTACTGGGGATGTGCCCGCAAACCAAGGTACATGCCCTTGACCGAAATCGAACCCGGGACCTTTCAGTCCGCAGACCGACGCTCTATCCACTGAGCAAAACTGGTTTCGGCTTATTTTTATTTTAGACATGAAATATTTTTTGAGACTTCCTAATTTTATAGAACTATCTTCAAAAACAGACCATACAGAATTTACAATATTTAAGATGGTGTCATCCAGCCAGTGTGGCTCAATGGTTGGGTGTGGGCTCATGAATCAGGAGGTCACGTGCCTGGGATGCAGGCTCGATCCCCAGTGTGGCGAGTACAGGAGGTAGCCGATCAACGATTTTCTCTCATCAATGATATTTCTCTCTCCCCCTTCCCCTCTGAAATCAATAAAAATATATTTTAAAATAAATGTATTCATATGTAAGCCAGTACATGGATAAAACTTTGCTATAAGGATATCCCCAAAATTGCTCACCATGATTGCATCTGGAGAAATGAAGACTTATCTTTTTCATTTTGTACTTTTTGGTTCTATGTTTTGTTTTTTGTCATGTGAATGTATGACTTTCATTTATTAAAAAAGACTTTTACATGTTGATTAAATTTTAATGAAGTTACTTTAGGGTTGATATCACAGTATTAACTTGTTCCTTTTCCCACCACTCCCCCAAGTCCAGAGTCAGAAGACTGCAGGAGTTTGTCTCATTTCGTGTCTTCTCCGTTCTCCCTGCTCTACAGACCACTGACTCTTCTCCCGCCCCTTTTTAGCTGATGTCAGAGAGGAAGGGAGTCATAGAAACATCAACAATAAGAGAATCATCCACTGGCTGCCTCCTGCGCGCCCCCTACTGGGGGGAGGGGGGATCGAGCCCGCAACCCAGGCATGTGCCCCTGGGCCTGAATCTAACCTGGGACCTTTTATTTTCTTTTCTTTTTTAAAATATATTTTATTGATATTTTACAGAGAGGAAGGGAGAGATAGAGAGCTAGAAACGTCGATGAGAGAGAATCAGCTGCCTCTTGCACACCCCCCACCAGGGATGTGCCCGCAACCAATGTACATGCCCTTGACTGGAATCGAACCCGGGACCTTTCAGTCTGCAGACCGACACTCTACCGCTGAGCCAAACCGGATTCGGCAAACCTGGGACCTTTTAGTCCATGGAGCCAAACCGGCTAGGGCACCCTCCAAATCTTTACATTCACGTCTTCTGCTGGATTACTGAAGTGGGATCTACTCACAGCGAAGTTTTGTAGCACTTCTCATTTATTTCCTTCTTAGAAAAATCCTGAAAACTGAAATATCTCATTTAAACTTGGCCTCAATTTATACCGTATTTGCCGGTGTATAAGACGATTTTTTGGCCTTGAAAAATACGTATTTGCCGGCGTATAAGACGACTGGGCGTATAAGATGACCCCCTAACATTTCCACTAAAAATACAGAGTTTGTTATATACTCGCCGTATAAGACTACCCCCCACTTGGAGGCATATTTTTCAGGGCCAAAAAAATCGTCTTATACGCCGGCAAATACGGTAATTATGGCTAGGACATCTGCCAAACCACTATGAGTTTTTTTTTTAATTCATTCATGCCAGCTGGTGTGGCTCAGTTGGTTGAGCACTGCCCCGTGCACCAAGAAGTCATTGGTTCGATTCCTGATCAGGGCACATGTCCAGGTTGTGGGCTCAATCTCCAGTGCGGGGCGTGCAGGAGGCAGCCAATCAATGACTCTCTCTCATCATTTATGTTTCTATCTCTCTCCCAATCCCTTCCTCTCTGAAATCAATCATAAAACTGTATTTTTTTTAAAAAAGTTAAGCTGAAACCCATTTGGCTCAGTGGTAGAGCGTCGGCCTGCAGACTGAAAGGTCCTGGGTTCGATTCCGGTCAAGGGCATATACTATCTTGGTTGCGGGCAGCTGATCAATGATTCTCTCTCATCGATGTTTCTAATTCTCTATCCCTCTCTCTTCCTCTCTGTAAAAAAAAATCAATTAAAAATATATTTTTTAAAATAAAGTTAAAAAGAATCATGATCAATGCCAAAACATCTATGAACTGATGAATGGATAAAAAAATGTGGCATATACATACGTTATTCAGCCTTAAACAGAAGAAATGCTGTCACACGCTACAACATATATGAACGTGGAAACCATGATGTTAAGTGAAAAAAGCCAGACACAAAAAAAGAACCAACACCGTATGATTCCAGTTCCATGAAATACCTGGAGCAGTGAAATTCGGGGAGAAAACGGAATGGTGGTTACCAGGGCAGGGGCAGGGGAACGGGACAGAGCTCCAGTTGGGGGAAATGGAAAAGCTCTGGAGATGGATGGTGCTGATGGGGGCACAACACCGTTCACGTGCTTACTGCCACTCAACCGTATGCCCAAAGTGGTGAATTTCATGGTATGTGTAGTTTACCACACACAATAAAAGAATAATGATGAATACATTTTGGTTTAGAATGTTCATCCCTTTAGCAAATAAAGCCTACCTTTATTCTGGTCACCTGCCAGGACGGACCAGCAGACCCCGAGCGACGAAAGTATTCTGTTTGCCAGGATTACTGATATTCCGTGAGCAAGATACGGCAGCTGAGTCAATAATCATTGGGATGCCACGTCGCTAAGAGTAAGTCTCAGGAACAGGAAAAACTAAGCCTACTCTCTTCTGACAGCATGGACTCGAAAAGCAAACCCCATTTCTTTCTCTTTTTTTTTTTAAAATATATTTTATTTATTTTTTACAGAGAGAAAGAGAGAGGGATAGAGAATTAGAAATATCGATGAGAGAGAAACATCGATCAGCTGCCTCCTGCACACCCCCCACCGGGGATGTGCCCGAAATCAAGGTACGTGCCCCTGACCGGAATCGAACCCGGGACCCTTCAGTCCGCAGGCCAACGCTCTACCACTGAGCCACACCGGTCTCGGCGCAAACCCCATTTCTGATAAAACCTGGAGGCACTGATCCTCAAGCTCTGGTCTGTGGACCCCTCCAGGTGGTCTGCAAGCTCCAGAATCATGTTCATGACAGCAATGAGCTGTTACCTCTCTTTTTGGTGCTGACAATTGCACTGGGGATGCAAAACCAGAAGTAACACGGTTGGCTGCTTGCACCAATCTATACTAAAAGTCACGTGGAAAAAAGCAAGTTTTAATTTAAAATGCCATTGAGGAAGCAATAAAAATTATCAGTTCGTATCAGATCTCAGCCCTTGCGTATGCTCCTTTCTAATTATGTCTCAAGACAAAGAAAGTACACATAAGGCACTTGTACCGCACACCAAAGGATGAGGCAGCCCAAACCGGTTTGGCTCAGTGGAGAGAGCGTCAGCCTGCGGACTGAAAGGTCCCGGGTTCGATTCTGGTCAAGGGCATGTACCTTGGTTGCGGGCACATCCCCAGAAGGAGGTGTGCAAGAGGCAGCTGATCGATGATTCTCTCTCATCGATGTTTCTAACTCTCTATCCCTCTCTTCCTCTCTGTAAAAAAATCAATAAAATATTTTTTTTTTTTTAAAAAAAGAATGAGGCAATCTCAAGGAAAAGCACTAATGCAGCTTCTGAATTACGAGCCCAACTGGCAGCTTTTTGCACGGATTACCTCCTGTGTCTTTTTTTTTTTCCCTCTCCTTTCTTTTTTTTCTTTTTTTGACAAACTGTGGTTGTTTGTTCATATGTGCTAATTAACCTCCCAACTATATGAAGTGAGCCTATTAGTTGAAGGCAACTGACTGATGTTGTCGATGTAAAAACAGAGTTTTCAAATATTAATAATAAAAATTGAGTTATCAAACAAAATTTAAAATGTTTAAAAACTACCTGCCATGCCCTAGCCGGTGTGGCCCAGTGGATAGAACATCAGCCTGGGGACCGAAGGGTCCCGGTTTGATTCCGGCCAAGGGCACGTGCCCAGGTTGACTCACCCCCAGCGGGAGGCGTGCAGGAGGCAGCCAGTCCCTGGTTCGCTCTCATCACAGACGTTTCTCTTTCTCCCTCTTCCTTCATCTCTGAAAACAATAGAAACATATTTTTTTAAAGAAACTATCTGCCACCACCCTTCCCAATACTTCGAGAAACAGTTTTCTGATGAGATCAGCGGTGATAGTAACTAATGTGCTTTTGTTATTCAGAACAAAGTGTGCCAACATTTGGAAGATAACACAATCCCACAAACCAGTATTTCCCAAATGACTACAGGATGTTACAAAATGGTGCATGAGAAAAAACACCCAATCAAAATGCAAAAAGCAGGCCGATAGATTTTAATTTAACAGCACAAAAAATTCCATATGGTTTCAGATCCAACATTAGAAACTAACCTTCAAGAAAGACTACTTAGAAAAAGAAAGAAAAAAACTACTCCTTGCTGAATTACAGGGTAGCATCAAAGAATTTCCACAATTCCCTAAAAAGACTATTAAAAATATTCTTCCCTGCCGAAACCGGTGTTGCTCAGTGGTTAGAGCGTCGGCCTGCGGACTGAAAGGTCCCGGGTTCGATTCCGGTCAAGGGCATGTACCTTGGTTGCGGGCACATCCCCGGTGGGGGGTGTGCAGGAGGCAGCTGATCGATGTTTCTCTCTCATCGACGTTTCTAACTCTCTATCCCTCTCCCTTCCTCTGTAAAAAATCATTAAAATATATATTTTTTAAATATATTCTTCCCTGTCAAACTACACATATGTGTGACCAGACTGTCTCTATGTACTTCAACTAGACTGGCATATTGCCATACATTGAATGCAGAAGTAGATGTGATAATTCAGCTGTCACCTATTAAATCATTCATTAAAGAAATCTGTAAAAACTTAAAACAATGCCACTCTTCTAATTTTCACTTCAGAAAACCTATTACTTTCCATTTTAAAAAGCCATCTCTTAGCTGAAGCCGGTGTGGCTCAGTGGTAGAGCGTCGGTCTGCGGACTGAAGGGTCCCGGGTTCGATTCCGGTCAAGGGCATGTACCTTGGTTGCGGGCACATCCCCGGTGGGGAGTGTGCAAGAGGCGGCTGGTCGATGTTTCTCTCTCAGCGACGTTTCTAGCTCTCTATCTCTCTCCCTTTCTCTCTGTAAAATATCAATAAAATATATATTTTTTAAGTAAAATAAAATTTTTAAAAAGCCATCTCTTATGTTAATGTGAGAAGGCAGCTGTGACCTGGCCCGAAAGGATCCCCTGATCCTCCTGGGCTTCACAGCCTTGCAAAATCCCTCCCTTGCCTGTGGGCTGGACCTAGCAACTGGCTTTTTTTAAATTTCTTTTTATATATTTTATTGATTTTTTTTTACAGAGAGGAAGGGAATGAGATTTAGAAACATAGATGAGAGAGGGATGTGCCCACAACCAAGGTACATGCCCCTGACTGGAATCGAACCCGGGACCCTTCAGTCCACAGGCCGATGCTCTATCCACTGAGCCACACCAGCCAGGGTATAACTGGCTTTTAAAGAATTTGCCCTAGCTTGTTTGGCTCAGTAGATAGTGTCAGCCTGCTGACAAAAGGGTCCCAGGTTCGATTCCAGCCAAGGGCAAATACACAAGTTGCGGGCTCGATCCCCAGTGTGGGGCATGCAGGAGGCAGCCAATCAATGATTCTTTTCCATCACTGATGTTTCTATCTCTCTCCCCCGCCCCCTCTCTGAAATCAATAGAAATATTTATATATTTTAAATATATTTTATTTATTTTTTACAGAGAGGAAAGGAGAGGGATAGAGAGCTAGAAACGTTGATGAGAGAGAATCATTGACCAGCTGCCTCCTGCACACCCCCCACTGGGGATGTGCCTGCAACCAAGGTCCATGCCCTTGACCGGAATCGAACCCGGGACCCTTCAGTCCGCAGGCCGACGCTCTATCCACTGAGCCAAACCGGTTTCGGCAATAGAAATATATATTTTAAAAATTTTTTAAAAGAAGAGTGCCATTTCCTTCTTGCTCAACTATACCTATCAATTTGGCATCTTTCCCCCTTCTGATTAAGTGATCAGTGTACCAACCGGTATAATTCTCCTTGGGTAGTGAGGGAGAATCTACAGCAATAATTTGTTTTCATTTAGCAAAAATTAGTACTCCTTTTACCTACCATCAATTTTTGCCCCCATTCAACAGGAACAGATTTTTATCCGCTATCCTCAAACTGTGTTACACCTGGCTGGTGTGGCTCAGTCGGTTGGGCATCGTCCAGTGCGCAGAGAGGTTGCAGATTGCATTCCCAGTGAGGACACACGCCCGGGTTGCAGCCCTGATCCCAGAAGGGGGCGTGCAGGAGGCAGCCGATGAATGGTTCTCACTGACATGTCTCTCTCCCTCTCCTTTCCACTCACTCTAAAAAAATAAAAAATCATAATCATGCATAGGAATCTGTTTTTATAGATTCCTTTATTGATTTCAGAGAGAAAGGGAAAAGCAGAGAGACAGAAACATCAATGAGACAGAATCACTGATTGCTGCCTCCTGCACACCGCCTAGTGGGGATCAAGCCCTCAACTCAGGCACGTGCCCCGGCCGGATTCGAACCTGGGACCCTCAGTCCGCAGGCCGACATTCTATCCACTGAGCCAAGCCGGTTTCAGCAGGAATCTGTTTTTTAAAAAAGAAATGTGTTATGAGAGCCCAGGCCACATGCTATATGGATAAAAGCTGCCACTGAATGTATCACTCACTACCTCCTGTGTGGCCACAGGGAGATCAACCTCTCAATTTCCTTATCTCTAAACTAGAGGTATTCAGTATCTACTTTCTAGAGTTGTGAGATTAGATATAATTAATATAAATTGCTAGAGTGCAGCAGAACTGTCCCAGTAACATCTGAAGAAGGGTGGTGCTATGCAAAATGCCTACCCTCTCACTTTTATTATGGCGAACATC
This sequence comes from Vespertilio murinus, assembly GCA_963924515.1. Taxonomy (NCBI): domain Eukaryota; kingdom Metazoa; phylum Chordata; class Mammalia; order Chiroptera; family Vespertilionidae; genus Vespertilio; species Vespertilio murinus. The sequence continues at coordinate 5,713,859 of OZ004710.1, read as the reverse complement.
AGTCCAAAAAATCCTTCCAGAAAGTGCTTCCAAGATTCTGACACATCTTCTTGCCAAACCATCATTCTACTTTGACCTTTGTAAGAGTAGGGATAGAAAAAAATTGAGCCCTAGCTGGTGTGGCTCAGTGGATAAAGCTTGAGCCTGCAGCCTGAAGGGTCCCAAGTTCGATTCCGGCCAAGGTCACAGGCCTGGGTTGGGGGCTCGTTCCCCAGTAGGGGGCGTGCAAGAAGCAGTCGATCATCTCTTCATTAGTGTTTCTCTCTCTCTCTTCCTCATTGATGGTTCTCTCTCTCCCCTCTCTCTTCCTCTCTGAAGTCAATAAAAAAATATATGTGTGTGTATATACACTAAGTGGCCAGGTTATTATGATCTCTGAACACATAATAATTTGGCCGCTTAGTGTGTGTGTGTGTGTGTGTGTGTATTAGGCCTGGTACATGAATTTGTACATGGGTGGGGTCCGGCCAGCCTGGCCAGGGGTAGGGGACATGGGTGGTTGGCCGGCCTGCCGTTGGTAGAACTCCTGGTCGAGGGGACCATTTGCATATTAGCCTTTTATTATATAGGAGGATATACACTGAGTGACCAGATTATTATGTGTTCAGGGATCATCATCATCTGGCCACTCGGTGTATATACACTAGGCACGATGCACAAAATTCCTGCACTGGGGGGTGGGGGGTCCCCTCAATCCAGTCTGCGCCCTCTCACAGTCCAGGACCCCTTGGACAATGTCCAACCGACGGCTGAGGCCACTCCCCGTGGCAGTGGACATTCTCATCGCTGCCACGAAGGCGGGCGAGGCCCCCACCAAGGCCGCTGGTGGAGCGGCGCACCCCGTGGAGCGCACTGACCACAGGGGCAGCTCCTGCGCTGAGCGTCCGCTCCCCGTGGTCAGCGAGCGTCATAGCGACCGGTCATCCCACCGTTTGGTCCCTTTACACATTCGCTTTTTATTATATAAGATTACTATATATGACGGTGATCACTCATGGCAGACTACACAGCGGAGAGGGGGAGAAAAGGGGGGTGATTCTGGGGACACTTTACAAATGTAACATAGAATGCAGATCAGCACCCCAGCAATAAATTCTAATGACCGCACAGGAGGACGACACTCATCGTGTTATATATCTTTTTCACTCAAGTAATAAATGTAAGTAGTTATAGTACCAAGAGAATTTCAACTTAGAAATAAACTCAGTCATAAAAATAGACTCTCAACAGGGCGAAGGCCTGGGCAGCGTAGGGCGTGCAGGAGGCTAAAGAGGTCAATGGGGGGGGGGGGGGGGGGTTTACGTAATACTTTCAACGATACAGATTTGAACAAAAAAATTCTCTCTCTCAGGGTTCAAACCCTTAAAGGATCACCTGACCTATTTTTATGTTTCTCTGAAAATGCTTGGGGGGAAAAAGTAAACATCGCTAATTCTCAACGCTAATGACTACTATATTAAATTCGTATACTGCTTTACACATTTGAAGTACTGTCACATACTAAGAAGTTACTAATAGCCAAACCCAGTTTGGCTCAGTGGATAGAGCGTCGGTCTGCGGACTGAAAGGTCCCGGGTTCGTTCCGGTCAAGGGCATGTACCTTGGTTTCGGGCACATCCCCAGTGGGGGGTGTGCAGGAGGCAGCTGGTCGATGTTTCTCTCTCATCCATGTTTCTAGCTCTATCCCTCTCCCTTCCTCTCTATAAAAAAATCAATAAAATGTATTTTTTTAAAAGAAGTTACTAATAATCAGATTAGAACCAAATAAGAAGGAATTGGGGGAGGGGAGGCGGGGGGGGGGGTGGAACAGGAAGAGGCAAAGGCATATCTTTGGAATATGAGGTTAAAACTTACTAGGAAAGCCCTGGCCGGTTTGGCTCAGTGGATAGAGTGCCGACCTGCAGACTGAAGGGTCCCGGGTTTGATTCGGGTCAAGGGCACGTGCCTTGGCCGCAGGTTCGACCCCCTCTGGGGCACATGCAGGAGGCAGCTGATCCATGATTGTCTCTCATCAATGATGTTTCTATCTCTCTCCCTCTCTGAAATGAACAAAGATTAAAAAAAAAAAACAATAACAAAAGAAAGAAAACTTATAGGAAAGCAGCAACTGCCCATGCAGTGCAATGCATCAGTTACACTATCGATTACATCATACATACCACCTCTAGGCCAACAGCACCACCTCTGAGCTGTGCTATTTAAGCCAAGTTTTTGGGGGTCCCCCACCCCTGACCCTATCTAAATACCTGGGGGAAACACCTACTCTGCAGAAGGGAGGAGATACTAGAATGCACACTCTTTTAAAACGCTTAGCACGGTGCAGGCAAACAGCGAGGTCTCGAATTTCTTCCCTTTGAAACACAAATCTCTGCAAGTGTAAAATCTGAACGGCATATCCACCGAAAAGAAATGCATCATACTGGATCCTTCCTTGAACAATCACACGCGCCCTGTGTTATGGCATCTGGGTTTGATTAATGCATCCCTAAATGAGGTTTCCCCAGACAGAAATCAATGTAAGTGACACACGGAATAACATATAAAACACCTTCGAGCCACACGGTAAGTAAACGTGGCATATCCTTGTCTAGAACCATGGTGACACCGGAGCGCGCCGGGGCTGGTCTGTCCTCACTGCTTCGCCCTATTCGAGCCGCGAGGATGAAATGTACCACAGCTGGATGCCAGAATTAGGCAACGAGGCTGTAAATAAAAGATCACTTCCAATCTGATTATTTCCTCTCCTGCCACAAAGAGTGGACGTTCATCAAGACCACGATGGGGAAGAAAAACAGGATGATAACACGGCCGCTTCCCACCCCACCCTGAACTGATTTCTCCCCGATCCAGGAAGAATACAAAGGTTGGGAGATGAGAAATGACTAACAGCAAGAGAAATGCATCTTTCATATGTCCTCCTTTTCAAACCAAGTAAAACCCGACCTGTCTGGCTCTGTGCTGAGTGCATCACCCCAACTCTTCCTCTTCCAACAACCTATGTGGAAGGGGTTGGCGTCACACAGAGCCCCCTCCCCCTTTCATAGATGATGCAACCAAGGCTGGGAGAGATTGAGAAACGTGCCCAAGGTTACACGGCCAGTAAGTGGCAGAGAGCCAAGAGTCCCGATTCCAAAATCCATCCTATTTACCCACCACTGAAGGGCGTTTATGGGGCTCCAGACTCAGCTTGGGCCCTCGGGCAAATCACTTAGCCTCCCTGGGCAGCGTGTCACCTGCAGGTGAGAACAAAGGCGGACGCCCAGCTCTCTCTAAGGCATCAAAGCGACGCTGAAAGAGTTAATGGGTGTGCAAACGTGCCGTAAAAACCATAGGGCCCCACGTCAAAGATTGTGTTCATTTGGGCCTCGGTTCCATATTATCTTTATCCTTTACTGACTGAAAAGTACATAAGTTTAACAATAGTTAAATCATTTTTAACATTCCCAAGCAAAAATCTAGCACAAAAAAAAAAAAAATCAACCTTAGACATTCTGGAAAGGCCAAACTATAGACAGTAGAAATATTAGTGGTGCCAGTGATTTGGGAGGAGGGAGGGGACACACAGAGGACACTGAAGCTACTCTGTACGATACTGTGATGGTGGGTGCATGTGCCAAAACTCAGAATGTACACCACCAATTAATGCTCAATTTTTCTGTAAACTAAAACTGCTAAAAAAAAATTAAGTCTATTGATTTTTTAGGAAGTTATCCTTATTAAAAAAAATTCTGCCCTGCCGAAACCGGTTTGGCTCAGTGGTAGAGCGTCAGACTGAGGGGTCCCAGGTTCGATTCCGGCCAAGGGCATGTACCTTGGTTGCGGGCACATCCCCCGTAGGGGAGTGCAGGAGGCAGCTGGTAGATGTTTCTTTCTAGCTCTCTCTCTCTCTCTCCCTTCCTCTCTGTAAAATATATTTTTTTAAAAAATTCTGCCCTAATCTGGTTTGGCACAGTGGACAGAGCTTTAGCCTTCGGACTGGGGGTGGGTCCCAGGTTCTATTCCGGTCAAGGGCACATGCCCAAGCTGTGGGCACGATCTCCAGAGGGCGGTGTGCGGGAGGCAGCTGATGATTCCCTCTCATCGCTGATGCTTCTCTCTCTCTGAAATTAATAAAAACATACAAAAACAATTCTACCTAAGGATTTGGGAAGGAATGTGAATGAGCTTGGTGCTCTAAAACATGCCTGCAATACTTGACAACGTGCATCCCATCTTTTCAGACCAATGTTGTCCAGTAGAACTTGAATTTTTTCTAATATTAACTTCAGAAAAAAATAGTTACTGCAAGAGACCATTCATCAAATGGATGTACTAGTTTTGAAACGCCACGATTATCCCAGCACAGTGGTCGGCAAACTCATTCGTCAACAGAGCGGCAAACCTCGGCTCGAGAGCCGCAGTTTGCCGACCACTGTCCTAGCAGATCAAGAGTCACTACATAGATGGTTAAAACGCCAGAAACTAATAAAGCCCATCTCCAATTCTTTCTCACTTTCAGTCCCATAATGTACCCAAAGCAGGTCTCCTTTCTTTTTTGGTTAATAAAATCTATTTTTTTATTCAGAAAAAAAATTTTTTCCCCAACCACACACAGGAGGGGTATGAGGTGGGGGAGATGTCTTCCATCCAGCCCCGGCCCCTAGCCTATGTGGTTTGGCAGCAAGAAGGGGCATAGGATAATGGCCCCCCAAAATTAAAATGGTATATGTGGGTCACTTTTCTTTTAATTCCTTCAATATTTTCAAAATAACCCAATTACTTAAATGTCACTTCTGCTTCTTGAAAAACAGGGCAGAGGTCAAGTTAGAATTACAAATATTGTTCAAGTCAGTAACCTGAGAAAGTAAAGGGTCATAAGGAATTAACTTAAGAGTGACTTTTGAAGACACGATACACTGATTTTTTTAATTAAAATTCAAAATCTAGCCCTAACTGGTTTGGCTCAGTGGATAGAGTGTCGGTCTGCGGACTGAAAGGCCCCAGGTTCGATTCCGGTCAAGGGCATGTACCTTTGCTGTGGGCACATCCCCGGTAGGAGGTGTGCAGGAGGCAGCTGATCAATGTTTCTAACTCTCTATCCCTATCCCTTCCTCTCTGTAAAAAAAATCAATAAGATATATATATATTTTTTAATTCAAAAACTAAAAAAATAAAATTCAAAACTAATATTTAACCATGTATTTCAATTTCACTTCATAGTCAATAATAAAAAGGAGCCAAAACCGGTTTAGCTCAGTGGATAGAGCCTCGGCCTGCTGACTGAAAGGTCCCGGGTTCGAATCCGGTCAAGGGCATGTACATTGGTTGCAGGCACATCCCCAGTGGGGGGTGTGCAAGAGGCAGCTGATCGATGATTCTCTCCCATCGATGTTTCTAACTCTCTATCCCTCTCTCTTCCTCTGTAAAAAATCAATAAAATATATTTTTTTATAAAAAAGAAAGAAATAAAAAGAAAAAAAGGTGCCCAGAAAAGCTTGAGTAGCCCTAGCTGGTGTGGCTCAGTGGATCAGCCTGCAGACTGAAGGGTCCCGGGTTCGATTCCGGTCAAGGGCACATCCTGGGCTGCAGGCTCGATCCCCAGTAGGGGGCTTACAGGAGGCAGCTGATCAATGATTTTCTCTCTTCCTCTCTGAAATAAATATATATATATATATATATAGATATATATATAGATATATATATATATATATATATATTTTTTTTTTTTTTAAAGCATGAGCAAAGAAGGTACATGAAATAAGTAAACCAAAATGAGACAGCACGGACACAAATGGCTACTCCTATCCAGCTGTCAACCTGAGCGCTGTGGTCTCAGAGAGTCATTACCTCTTAGCCGAGTGGCTTAGAATGCTAGCTGATTCCACCTCAGCTCCTAACCCAGACTTTCGGGCCTTCCCCCGGTGGCATAAAAGGGAACTTATGTCCTCAATCGCAGTGGCTTTTATCAGAGTCCTCCCGGGGGAGGCCTATGAAATCAAACCCTGAGCCTGGCTCTCCGCCCTCGGGGGACAAGCGAGGTGTCCACAGTGAGTGTCCAATCCCTGGAGCACATTCGGTTCACAGCTTCTTTTTCAGTCCTGCACGTACTGGATCTTTCTTTTAGAGCACAAAGCGAGGGGGAGGGAGAGAGAGAGAGAGAGATAACTGAGAAGCAGCAAAACCCTCTCGCAGAGACGTGAAAATACCCGACTTGAGCAAAAGGTCTCCAAAAGCCAATTCTTGCCACCCCAAACCTTTTTTGTCTCCTTCTTCAAGTTCATGAATCACACTTGAAAAACACACCGTTTCACAATTTCGCACGGGAGGGATTCTGAAGAATACTCAAATGTATAATTAAGCGCAGCTAACTCTTGAACGCATGTGGCTTTGAACTATGCAGGGTCCACTTATACACAGATTTTTTTTCTTTTTTTCAATAAATACCTGTAACTGTTTTCCATCCCGGGTCGGGAGTCCGTGGATGCGGAGGGCCGACTGTGTGCATTGATCCTCGCCTTTCTATCTAGGGGACTTGGGCGTCCGCAGGATTGGGGGATCTGCGGGGTCCTGGAATCCAGCCCCCCTGACACCGAGAGACAACTGTGTAGTTAAGTGTTGGGGTGCTCAAACGGGACTCGGGGGGAGGTGCCCCTAACCCCACCCCCGCGCTGGTTAAGGTTCGACTGTTGCATTGAATAGCCCTGAGGGCCGAAGCCGGTGTTGCTCAGTGGTTAGAGCGTCAGCCTGCAGACTGAAAGGTCCAAGGGTTCGATTCCGGTCAGGGTCATGTACCTTGGTTTGCGGGCACATCCCCAGAGAGGGGTGTGCAAGAGGCAGCTGATCGATGATTCTCTCTCATCGATGTTTCCAACTCTATCCCTCTCTGTAAAAAAATCAATAAAATATATATTTTTTAAAAATAGTCCTAAGGGATCAAGGTGGACTTCCAATGTTCTAACTGCAAGAAAAAGAGAGGGGGGGTTCCCACCTGGCCAGCCCCTTTCCCTGCAGCTCCCCAGCCCCGGGCCCGGAGAGCTGTTTGCCGCTCGCTCGTTGTGCAATCGCCGTGGAACTCCGCCCCCCGCCTCCAGAACAAGTGGAACGCTCCCACTCCGAAGGTCTCGATTCCCCGTATCCAGGGAGACACGAAAACTCCTTGACGGGAGTCAAGAAAGGCAGAGGAGCGGTCCCGCCCGTCCCCCAGACTGAGACAGCCAAGGGCAGGGGCCCGGAGGAGCTCAAGTTCACGTCCACCGAAAAGGAAATACACTTTAGAAGTGAAGGAGAGCGGGCAAAGGGGGAGGGGGCTGGATCGGGAAGACCGGCTACCACGCCATGCTGCTCCCAACTCCGCGGGACCCAGGACCCCCGGCGTCACCTCCCGATCGCCGGGCCCGCGGTGCCGGGACCCCGAGACCCCCGAGGCCGCCCGCGGGGGGCGGGGCCGGGGCCGGGGCGCCGCGCGGTTATCCTGCTGCGCAACAGCCCCGTCCGCGCCTCCCCGGCACCTGCCCCGCAAGACGAGGGGAGCCGCGGCCCCGAGCGGCGCCCCCCGGGGGCGGCACCCCGCGCGGGGAGCCGGGGGGACCGGCGGAGGGGCCGCGGGGGAGCGCGCCGGGCGCCGCGGCCGCACGTGGCTGTCACACCGGGCGCGCCCCCGCCTGCCGGCCCAGCCCCTTCCCTCCGGGCGGCGCCCCCCGCCCGCCCTCGTCACCCCCGCCGCGTGCCCCCGAGTCCCAACCTGCGCCCCCTCCCGTCCCACCCGTCTCGGTCACATCCCCCCCCGCGCACCCCAACACCTGCCTCCACAGTCGTCACCCCCGCGAGGGAAAGAGAGCCGGATGTCCGTCCCGTGGCTAACCGTAACTGGGGGAGCGTGAAGAGGGGGACCCCCGAAAAGGCTAGCCCGAGCACTGCCCCGGCCCAGAACAACGCGGCCGCCCCCGGACTGACCTTCTGCCTCGGGCTGCGTCGCCGTCCGCCCCGACCGGCCTCAGTCGCCTCCTCAGCGCCGCCGCCTCTTCCCCGCGCTGCCTCTTCTACCCGCGTCGCCATGAGGTGACGGCAGCAGCGAAACTAGCGGCTCGACAAGGGACACGGAACCTCGTAGGGCCTCGGGCTCCGCCCCTGGAACGCCAGGGCCAATCGGCGCACGCCGTGGTCCCCACGTGACCGGAGGGGGTTGGTCTCCGAGGGGACGGAGCGGGATGGGGGTGGGGAGCATTGAGGCAGGGGCTGGGCTTCTGCAGGGCCGAAGGGCGAACGCAGGCCCAGTGAGTCTGCGCGGACGGAGAAAAGGACTCTGATGCGGACTACAAGACCCAGCAGGCTATACGGCTACAGCTCGCCAGCCCCGATCGTGATTGGGTCGTAATGCGGCGTCCTAAAACGGGGAAGTAGCCACCGTGCTGCGCGTGCAGCCTGCTGGGAATTGTAGTTTTAGGGGGCGGGGGGAGATGTACCGGTACCGGAAAGTTCTCTTTATTATCCTGCAGGAAAAGTTTCGAAATATCCCAGGGTTTGGGAGAGAGCGGGGACGCAAAGTTGTGTTTGTGTTTTTGTTGCTCTTCTTCGGAATTGAGCCCGACTGATGTTAGGTTGAGGGGAAATACTTCGTGACTTTCAAGGCAGGAGAGACATAGTGGCTTTCAGAATTTGAGGTTTACGGCTAGGACACCTGCCCGAGTCTGGCCGCTCCAGCAGAGCTCCCAAAACCGAGTACCTGTCCTGAGCTCCTGCGGGGTGGGGACTGCGTCCTAGTCACCTTGGCTAACCAGCCCTGACTTTTAGCATTGTTCTCCGCACTTAGTTGGCATTTAGTACACGTTGAATGTACTCTTTTTCTGTTACTGAATTTTTAAAATAAACTCGGATTGCTGAATCGATTTTTTTTTTTTTTACACGATTGGGGCGGAGTGGAGTTTTCTTCAGGAATACTACGTATTTCCATCTGATGGAACCAGATCTCCCACAACGGAGATTCTGAAACCCACAGACGTCATAAAATCCTGACAGTCTCAAAGAATTCATTAAAATTTACGTAAATGCCATGCCATTTGTTATTAGGGTTAAGTACAAAACAGTGGTAGCAGACGCCAAAAAATTAATAACATGCATTAGAATAAATTTCAATGTTTGGGGAAACTCCAGCTATTAAATTTAATTATTTCTGTAAATCTGAGGGGAGTAGCATTATTTTTATTTAAAGGGCAGAATACCTCAATCCAGTTTTGGATGTCAAGACTAAAGCAATAGCCGAAACCGGTCTGGCTCAGTGGACTGAAAGGTCCCAGGTTCGATTCCGGTCAAGGGCATGTACATTGGTTGCGGGCACATCCTCAGTGGGGGGTGTGCAGGAGGCAGCTGATTGATGTTTCTCTCTAGTTGGTGTTTCTAACTCTCTCCCTCTCCCTTCCTCTCTGTAAAATAATCAATAAAATATATTTTTAAAAAGACTAAAGCAATAGATGATACCCATACCCAGGCGCTATGTAAAGCTGATGGCCTCGGGCACCATGCTTCATCTTAAAGGCAAAAGCCCCAGCAAGATGCAGAATCTCTCAGCAATGCAGCTTCTAGCTTCTAACGTGTCTAGGGAATTGAGTGTCAAAATGCACTGTAGTTAAATTGTGCTACAATAGAACACTATAAGGCTACTAAAAATGATAAATACATTTTAAATTGACCTAGAAAATATGTACAGCATAATGAGCTTTAAAAAATCACATTTATATGGAATTGCCTGTGTGGGTATAAGAGATGTTTAGAAGTATATTGATCAAAATGTTAACAGTGTTTCCCCCTGGGTGGTGAAATTTGGAAGTATTTTTACTTCATGATTTTCTCTATTGTTTGAGTATAAATATGTATGGAACAAAAAAACACCAATAGTTATCTTTATTAAGAAAACAAAAGATGGGGGGGCAATGGTAATAATATATGTACACAGGTAATAATTTAATAAAAAATATTTTTACCCAGGGGGCCGGGTGTCCCGGGTGAGCCGTGTGTCCCAGGGGGCCAGGTGTCCTGGGTGAGCCGTGTGTCCCAGGGGAAGCAGTGGGACCTGGGGGGAGGGGCGATGAGAACCAGAGGAGGAGCAGATTCTATTCGTGTGGTCCTGAGATAGTCACCATAAAACTAGCAGACTGCCAAATGAGGAGCGGATTCTATTCATGTGACCCTGAGATAGTCACCATAAAACAAGCAGACTGTCAAATGACAGCGGGGAGGGGAAGGAGACCTGGGGGGAGATAAGAGATCAACCAAAGGACTGGTATGCATGAATACAACCAATGAACACAGAACTCTGGGGAGGGAGGGCATGAATGGGATGTGGGGGGGGGGGGCAATGGTAAGCTATGTACACATATAATACCTTAATAAAAAAATAATAATTATAAAAAAAAATTTTTAAGCTGCAAAAAACAAAGAATTGGGGAAAAAAACACAAAAGAACTCTGCAAGTGACCTCAAGTCTTATGATAAATGAAAAATACTTAATTATATTTATTTATACACATTTCTATTTCAAAAGGGGTTTGAGTGGCTTTTAAATATATACACAGCATGCCATTACCTATGTGTGTGGTGTGTATATATATATAGAATATAGGGAGCATGTGGTTCATTCAGAAAGCCGGGGGGGGGGGGGGTGAGCAGAGAGGGAGGGAGGGATGGAAGGAGAGAGGGAGAGAGAAAAGTGGAAGTGAAAGTAGGATAGGGAAAATAAGATGAAGTCATGGGTGAATTGAATGTATAAAACACATGCCTTGAGGTCTTGTACACAGCTGGAGGCGACCCCAGTTTTTATCTTGAGCTTCCCTACAGCTGAGAAAAGAGGAAAGCACTGTTTTCAAGATGATTCACAACATCACAACACTAAAACAAACTGGTCTGGGTGCTCAAGAGAAACATCGCTGTTCCTGCTCCCGTGAGAAATACGGATTTCAGAGATTTGTTTCTTATAAAATCTTCAGTGGAGGGGATGGTGCTTTTAAACGCTGCCCCCCAGTTCTTTGCTGCATCTCCCTTCCAAGGCTGGAGTCTGAGTCCTCCCTCTGGACTGTGGGTGGGCCGGCTTGGGGGTTGGCTGCTGAGGGACACATAGCACCAGCGCTGTGTGCTTCCCACACTGCTAAGAGAAAGAATAGATTTGCCCAGCTCTCTGGGTCTTGGGTTACTGTCTTCTTCCTTGGGTCAGACTGACCTGATTTTTGATAAACCCATTCTTTGTTTAGATTTTAAATCGCTCAAAGAGGTTACTGTCGAGGCTTTACCCAATATCCCCTCCGCGCCCTCCCCCGCCCCCCAACACCCAAAGCACCCTGCTTATCTCTGCTAGAATTCATTGTCAGCGTAATATTTTAGGTTTTCCAAGAGCTATCAAGTCTTTCAAGAGGACACATTGTCTTGGCATTCATTGTTCTCACTTTTGCTCAAGGAATTAGTGGCCCCGTTATCAGCTGTGCCTGAAAGGGAAGCGAAGGTCACGGAGAAAGCAGCTCCGCTCGGGGTAGGGAGTATTCTCCCAGGCTCCCCGAGGGCTAGGAACAGAACCTTTTTTTAAAAAACACACAAAAAACAAAACATTTCTTTCTTTTTAAAAATATATTTTATTGATTCTTTTACAGAGAGGAAGGGAGAGAGATAGAGAGCTAGAAACGTCAATGAGAAACTTCCATCAGCTGCCTCCTGCACGCCCCCTACCGGGCATGTGCCCGCAACCAAGGTACATGCCCTTGACCGGAATCGAACCCGGGACCCTTCAGTCCGCAGACCGACGCTCTACCACCGAGCCAAACCGGTTTCGGCAAGGAACAGAACCTGAATGTGGGCCCCTGTATGCAGATGTTTATTAAACAGCCAAGAGCCTGGGGCACAAGACAGTTCTGCACAGTAAGCAGAATCCGTGATGTCCCCAACTCGGTCATTCTGCCAGGTGGACTCCCCACTCTCACAGAAGCAGATTCTGTGGGCCTTGTAGCCCGTCTCAGGGCACTTGGGACCTCAGAGTACATAGCTGGACCATTTAGAAGTTTAGCCTATAATGTTATTCCTTAAGGAAGAGGCGTCAGACCCTCTAGGTTCTTCTGTTTTGGTTTGGTTTGGTTTTTAGGTTCTTCTTCTTTTTTTTTTTTTAATTGATTTTTCACAGAGAGGAAGGGAGAGGGATAGAGAGCTAGAAACATCGATGAGAGAGATCACCAACCAGCTGCCTCCTGCACACCCCCCATCGGGGATGTGCCCGCAACCAGTGTACATGCCCTTGACCGGAATCGAACCTGGGACCTTTCAGTCCGCAGACCGACGCTCTATCCACTGAGCCACACCGGTTTCAGCTGTTTTTTAGGTTCTTATACCCTGTCAGTACAAGAGTGAGAAGAGGCCCACAGATTTTAAACAATATCACCGATTTCACCAATATGAGCCCATTTCTAACAAGCTCCTCATTTCACCAGTGAAAACTCATTTCTAAACTTCATTTTGCTCCTTAGCTAAGTGTCTGGTGTTCACTGAGCTATGGCTAAACATTAGCATTTATAGTAGCTGGAATATGGAGTCTCTGGTTATAGCTGATCACCCCTGGCATGTGAAGTCCTGAGCGGGGTCATTGCCAGCCCTTAACACACACACACACACACACACACACACACACACACACACACGCACTCGCGATACTACACTGACTGCTGACAGACCTTGTCACACTCTATAATATGATCACAGGCATTCATTGATAAATCAAAGAAGTCACTTGTCTTATCAGAAGAGTAGAACTCTAGAAAAGGCAAAGTCAAGGAGGCCAGGCTGGCAGAGCCCATCCAAGCAACGTTTGGTGGAGAGAGGAGAGGATCATGGTCAAAAAACAGAAATTCAAATATGATGGTGCAATTCACAAGGCTATCCCTAATATGGAGGTGGAGGCCCTGTCCTTCTATTTTATTTTTAAACAAATATTTTTAATATATATTGTATTGAATTTTTACAGAGAGGAAGGGAGAAAGATAGTGTGTCCCAGGGGGCTGTGTGCCCCGGGTGAGCCGTGTGTCACAAGGGGAGACATGTACCCCAGGAGAGTCGTGAGCCCCAGGGAAGCAGTGGGACCTGGGGGGAGGGGCGGTGAGAACCAGAGGAGGAGCGGACTCTATTCGTGTGGCCCTGAGATAGTCACCATAAAATAAGCAGACTGCCAAATGACAGTGGGGAGGGGAAGGAGACCTGGGGGGAGATAAGAGAACAACCGAAGGACTGGTCTGGTATGCATGAATATAAGTACAACCAACGAACACAGAACTCTGGGGAGGGAGGGCATGAATGGGGGGGGGGGCGCAATGGTAAGCTATGTACACATATAATACCTTAATAAATTTTTTAAAAATTAAAAAATAAAATTATAGTTCTAATATATATATATATATATATTGAATTTTTACAGAGAGGAAGAGAGAAAGACAGAGTTAGAAACATCGATTAGAGTCATCTATCAGCTGCTTCTTGCACGCCCCCTACTGGGGATGTGCCCGCAACCAAGGTACATGCCCTTGACCAGAATCGAACCCTGGACCCTTCAGTCCACAGGCTGACGCTCTATCCACTGAACCAAACCGGTTTCGGCGGCCCTGTCCTTCTAACCCAACGCCTTTGAACAGGGAGAATTGTTCTAATTTCTTTTTCTAAATATATTTCTATTGATTTCAGAAAGGGAGAGGGAGAGCGAGAAGCATCAATGATGAGAATCATGGATGGGCTGCCTCCTGCAGACCCCACACTGGGGATCGAGCCTGCAACCTGGGCCTGTGCCCTGACCAGGAATTGAACTATGACCTCCTAGTTCATAGGTTGATGCTCAACCACTGAGCCACGCTGGTCAGGCTGTTTTAGTTTTTTACCAAACAACCTTGCCATTATATTCTGTCTCCCAATCTCCCAAGTGGGTCTGACTATGGAGGGGGGGTAGGAGGGCAGTGTAGAGGATGTAGATATAAATACACCTTTCCATGTGTTGAGACACTTGTGGTAGGCAGTTAGTCATGAGCAGAGCAAGGACAATGGTCCAGGCACAGATGTTCACCAGGGGCTCCTGGTGTCTAGAAAAGGACAATCGTGGGGTGTGACCTCATCCCTGGGGTGACCCTTCCTCCCATGCAGTTTGGACTCTGTGAGATCCTCCCTCCCGCCAACTGGTGGGCGGGGTTATGACGTTACTGGCATCTGCCACAGAGACATCCGCAAGACACTGAATCACCAATCAGCACACCCTGGAGCCCACCCCTTCCTGTTCCGCCCTGGGTCCAACCCCTTTCCTGTTCCTGCCCTCAAAAGGTTCCCCGGACCCTCCATGTGTTACTCTGCATCTCCATCTCTGGAGGCAGCCCGGCTGAGTCCATCTCCTCTCCCCACCCCTTTAATTATGATTTCTCTACCTCCGTAATGAGTCCCGCTCATTACTGGGGAATAAACTTTCATATGTCTTGGTGGTCAGTTTCCTGCGCCTCAAACCTTACAGACTCCCCTAACCTGTCCCCCCTAGAGGTAGCCTCTAGATCTCCAATGTATTTCAGCTCCAGGCCCCCAAACACATCAGAACCACACCAGTGACCTCATGGCTGACCTCAGGATCGGCTGCATTGGATCATGATGCCCATCCCTGGCACCAACCAATCCACCAGTGGAGACCCAGACCCTAAAAGGGCACACCTGGAAAACTGCTAACTATTCTTTTGAGATCTGCCCCCCAGAACCCACCCTAAAATCTCCATCCTTAAAACCCTTAGGACAGCCATGTGTCCCAGGGGGCCATGTGCCCCGGGTGAGCCGTGTGTCCCAGGGGGCTGTGTGCACCAGGAGAGCCGTGTGTCCCAGGGGAAGCAGTGGGACCCAGGGGGAGGGGTGGTGAGAACCAGAGGAGGAGCGGACTCTATTCGTGTGGTCCTGAGATAGTCACCATAAAACAAGCAGACTACCAAATGAGGAGCGGATTCTATCCGTGTGATCCTGAGATAGTCACCATAAAACAAGCAGATTGTCAAATGAGGAGCGGATTCTATCCGTGTGATCCTGAGATAGTCACCATAAAACAAGCAGACTGCCAAATGAGGAGCGGATTCTATTCATGTGGTCCTGAGATAGTCACCATAAAACAAGCAGACTGCCAAATGAGGAGCGGATTCTATCCGTGTGATCCTGAGATAGTCACCATAAAACAAGCAGACTGCCAAATGAGGAGTGGATTCTATTCCGGTGGTCCTGATATAGTCACCATAACACAAGCAGACTGCCAAATGAGGAGTGGATTCTATTCATATGGTCCTGAGATAGTCACCATAAAACAAGCAGACTGCCCAATGACTGCGGGGAGGGGAAGGAGACCTGGGGGGAGATAAGAGAACAACCGAAGGACTGGTATGCATGAATATAAGTACAACCAATGAACACAGAACTCTGGGGAGGGAGGGCATGAATGGGATGGGGGGGGGGGGCGATGGTAAGATATGTACACATATAATACCTTAATAAAAAAATTGGGGGGAAAAAAAACCCTTAGGACAGAGGACGCATTGGCCTCCCCCCCCCCCCCCCCCAGGAACACACCCTCATCTTTCCCTTTCCCTCTCCCTTCCTGTCCCCCCAGGCGGATTACCATTGCCTTCCTCTCTCCCAAGCTCCTAGGCCCCTTCCTTTACCTCTATAACTAGTTTGCTAAGCCCACTTCATCCAGGGGTTACTTCTTCTACCTCTGTGATTTTATAAATAAATGTTCTCTTATAGTTTGGGTTTGGGCTCTGAATTCTTTCCTACCCAAAACTCGAATACCGAGATTGCTGAAACCAGGTCCAGTCTGACCCCACTGGTCTAACGCTCAGTGCTATTCCTGCCACTGAAATATGGTAGAAGTCATATTTTGATAAAGCCTGCTGTTTGAATTCTAACTCTGCTAAGTCTGATTAAAACACGGGGTACTTACCTCAGCTTCCAGGTGGAGACCTGGAGGCTAAGGCAATTATCCCTGAGACCAGAACCAGGAAATTGATACCCATTGACTCAGTAGTTCAGGGATAGAAACTGTAGATAACCTTTAGAGACTAACCGCTGAGCTCTGCTTTTGTTTTGTGTTATGGGCTATCCTCAACTTTTGTTTTGTGTTATGGGCTATCACAAGATAGGGCCACATTCCAATGTCCGGAAGGATGTGACTGGGAACCAACCCTGCGGGCTGTCCCCAGTCTTTAGAATTTAGCCTTTAAAATTCAAACGAAGGGAAATTCCTGTGGTTTGAGCCTTTCAAAAGACTTGCCTACCCCAAGAACAGTGCAGTCGTATAGAGTCTACCTGCGTGTAGTGCTCTTGCGGCTGTCCTGGCCAGTTTTTTTGTTTTGTTTTTGTTTTCTTTATTTTGTATTTCAATAAATCTTTGCCTGCTTTTTAATAAATCATCAGCCTCTGGTGGTCTTATTTTGAACCAAGGATTCGACCCCACAACACCACCAACACCACTTCCATCGCTTACTGTTAATAAAGGGACATGCTGACTCTGTAGATGAGGTCTGAGAGCTGTATGCTGGAGAGAGTGTATTCTGGAAGTATGTTCAGAAGTCCAGTGGCTCCCAGTGTATTTCAGGTGTGCCTATGATGCATCCCTATCACGCCATACTCCTCATGCCAGGCCAGGCCCACTCCTCAGGATAAGAGCTTAATGGACTCTTTCCCTGAGCCAGATGGTAAAGGAAATGAGGGCAGCAACTGTGCCTATGAAACTCCTTGATTCCCTGTGCCCAGGAGAATGCCAGGCTCAGAGAAAGCTCTCAATACATACTTATTAAGAAAAAGAACCTCTGCCCTGACCGGTTTGGCTCAGTGGATAGGGCATCAGCCTTCGGACTGAAAGGTCCCAGGTTCGATTCCAGTCAAGGACATGTACTTTGGTTGTGGGCACATCCCCAGTAGGGAGTGTGCAGGAGACAGCTGATCGATGTTTCTCTCTCATCAATGTTTCTAACTCTCTACCCTCTCCCTTCCTCTCTGTAAAAAATCAATTAAAATATATTTAAAAAAAGAAATTAAAACTTCTGAATAGATAAAATGCACTGATACTTAGTTTCCTGTGTCTGTACAGATGAGAGCCAATTCCCCAAGGTATTATCTCTTCATGTGACCTCTTAAGAGAGTCTCCTGGTGAGAATGCCCCTCCACAACACTGAGACCTCAGGCAGCCACAGGGCCGAGATCAGCCCAGGATAAACTTGATAGCAATAGAAAGTTTTCATTCACTGATGAAATATTTACTGAACACCTACTACCTTCGGAGTACTTTATTAGACCCTGAGTGTACCATGATTTAAAAATAAGGGTGTCCAGCCCTAACCGGTTTGGCTCAGTGGATAGAGCGTCAGGCTGCGGACTCGAGTCCCAAGTTCGATTCTGGTCAAGGGCATGTACCTTGGATGCAGGCACATCCTCAGTAGGGAAGTGTGCAGTTTCTGATCAATGTTTCTCTTTCATCGATGTTTCTTTTTAAAAAATATATATTTTATTGATTTTTTACAGAGATGAAGAGAGAGGGATAGAAAGTTAGAAACATCGATGAGAGAGAATCATCGGTCAGCTGCCTCCTGCACACCCCCAACTGGAGATGTGCCCCCACCCAAGGTACATGCCCTTGACCGGAATCGAACCTGGGACCTTTCAGTCCGCAGGCCGACGCTCTATCCACTGAGCCAAACCGGTTTCGGCAAAAATAATTTCTAAAAAAATCCTCACCCAAGGATTTTTTTCCATGTGATTTTTAGAGAGTGGAAGGGAGAGGGAGAGGCACAGAGAAATACTGATGTGAGAGACACACATGGACTGGCTGCTTCTTGCATGTCCCCCAATCAGAGCCTGCAAGGGAGGTACCTCCTCTTCTTTTCTTTTATTTATTTTAATATAGTTTATTGATTTTTTACAGAGAGGAAGGGAGAGGGACAGAGAGCTAGAAACATCCATCAGCTGCCTCCTGCACACCCTCCACTGGGGATGTGCCCGCAACCAAGGCACATGCCCTTGACCGGAATCGAACCTGGGACCCTTCAGTCCGCAGGCCGACGGCTCTATCCACTGAGCAACACCGCTTAGGGCCCACATCACTTTCTTCACAAAATCCTTTAGCCCAAAGAAATCACACCAGAGCCTCAGTGAACAAAACCAATGAGCTGGGATCCCGGGAGACCTGGTCTTTCCCTGCCTCGCGGCTTCAGCTGCAGCATCAACCCCCAGAGCGATGACTCAGCTCTCATTTGCATAGCCAGGGTGGCACAGCACGCAATGAATTTTAAATTAAAAGCCGTAGGCTTCTTTTAAGCCTATTATGTCGAAGAAGGAGACTTTCCTTTATCCAGCTGATGAAAAGAGCTGCCTCAAGCTCCTCAGCTAGCCTCACCTCCTCTCCAGCGGGGCACCAGGAGTGGCGTTTCCTTGGCAATTGTCTCCCCAGCACCCGCATTGTATTCATGCCCTCTTAAACCAAGTCTGCTGCTTTTTATTAGCTACTCCTGTGAAGAGCACACTGGCGTTTTGACTAGAGATTTTCAGTTCTGCGCCTGCAAGGTTGGTATTTGCATGTAATCACATGCTATTTCTTTTTCTGGCATCTTGATTGTTCTCTTCCCCCGAAGGAAAGCCAAGTTCTCCTATTCTAGCTCTGTATTATATGACTTAAGGGGTGGCAAGTCTTTTCATTTTTCTGTTCACAGTTTCATTTTACTTCTTTTTGATGTTTATGTAGGTAAAGTCATCCTGTTCTTTTGGGTCTTGCCTTTCTTTTTAAATATATATATATATATATATATATATATATATATATATATATATATATATATATAATTATTTTATTTTATTGATTTTTTACAGAGAGAAAGAGAGAGGGATAGAGAGTTAGAAACATGGATGAGAGAGGATCATTGACCAGCTGCCTCCTGCACACTCCCTACTGGGGATGTGCCCGCAACTGAGGTACATGCCCTTGACTGGAATCGAACCTGGGACCTTTCAGTCCGCAGGCCAACGCTCTATCCACTGAGCCAAACCGGTTTCGGCAGGTCTTGCCTTTCTTGCTCGACATATTTGTGAGATTGAGTGTTACCTATTTTCATGCCTTAATTTCACAAGCATGCACTGTTAATTCGATTAACAAAGAACACTTTACATTATTGTATCTATGTGCCACACTCATTTTATAGGGGCATACAATCTAACTCAGTTCTCAGATCACATTTATGCCCTTGCAATCTCCATGAAAGAGTTAAAACTGTTGCGTGAGCCAAAATCGGTTTGGCTCAATGGGTAGAGCGTCGGCCTGCGGAGTGAATGGTCCCAGGTTCGATTCCGGTCAAAGGCATGTACCTTGGTTGTGGGCACATCCCCAGTGGGGGGTGTGCAGGAGGCAGCTGACCAATGATTCTCTCTCATCGATGTTTCTAACTCTCTCTTCCTCTCTGTAAAAAATCAATAAAAAATATATTTTTTTAAAAAATAAAATTGTCACGTGATATAGCCATTTTGTTCTATCTGGATTAGTGTCTATTGGTAAGTGCAGTAATAGCAGAGAATACTGGGCACTTAATGGGTATTATGACTATAATGTGGATACTTTAGCAGTAACCAAAATTCTACATTATGAATTGAACTATAATCTCTACTTATTAGTTCACAGGTTTAATTGTGCAGCTTTATTGAGAACAAGCTTAATTCTTACAGGACCTGGTTAACCTTGTTGAGTGTTAGCTCTAGCCAGCAGAAAGTGCTCATCATTGTTATTAGGAAAGAACATGAGAGATCAATATATCAGGTGGCCAAAAGTAGGTATACAGTTGTGAGTACATGAAACAGAGCTTATTCTTGTATTATCCTATATAATAAAACCCTAATATGCAAATAGACCGAATGGCAGGATGACTGGTCGCTATGATGCACGCTGACCACCAGGGGGCAGACGCTCAACACAGGAGCTGCCCCCTGGTGGTCAGTGAGCTCCTGTGTGGTCAGTGAGCTCCTGTGAAGCCAGGCTCACGGCTGGTGAGTGCAGTGGCAGTGGCGGGCAGTAAGGAGTGAGGGGTCCTGAACTGCGAGAGCCCCAGACTGCGAGAGGGATGTCCGCCTAGGGGTCCCAGACTGTGAGGGTGCAGACTGGGCTGAGGGATCCCCCCTTCCCCAGTGCACGAATGTTAAGCACGAGGCCTCTAGTCTCTATATATAAAAGCCTAAGAACAGTTTTGACTAGATAGTACCTATGGCGCACACTGACCACCAGGGGGCAGACTTTCAACGCAGGAGCTGCCCCCTGGTGGTCACTGTGCTCCCACAGCCAACCTCCCATGGTCCTGCCCTCCGGCCAGCTGGTCCCAACTGGGACTAGGTGAGACGATCGCCAGCCAGGCCGAGGGACTCCACCTGTGCACAAATTCATGCACTGGGCCTCTATTATTCATATTATTGTATCATTCCCTAAACTGGCAGCCAGACATCTCTCAAGGGGTCCCAGATTGGAGAGGGTGCAGGCTGGGCTGAGGGACACCCCCTCCCCGCCCCCGTGAACGGATTTCGTGCACTGGGCCTCTAGTTTGTATTATAATTGCAAACCTATTTTGCCCATCCCTGTATATCAACACTCCTGGAGGAGGGAAACAATCCCATGATAAGTCTGAGTCAAAACAGTCCTACTGATTGTGGATTGGAATGATCTTTATTATGGACAACCTACTGCATTTAAGTAGAAGTCTACAATGCAAGTAAAATGTGTTAAGATTTAACACTATTTCAAGGCAGTTTTAATTCCAGCAACAGGAGCCTATAAACCAGATAACTGAAATATTTGCAGGCCCTCTTTACCAGAATAGAATTTTTAGTTATTCAGGAAAAATCATTATAACATATCTTACCACTAAAAATGAGGTTTATTTCTTTAGGATAAATATAACATAGTTTTCCATATTGGAAATAAATCAGGATACACTAAGTAAGTGCTGTTAAAAACAAAGTTTAACATCTGAAATAATAAATGCCTTTATCTAAACAAATCCCATAGTGTGAAGACCAGATAATTTGATAATTTGTAAGAAATATATAACTGCATGTGATCAAAGCTTGATTAATATAAAGGGTGTCCCAAAAAATTATATACACACCTTGAATAATTATTCATTCCAATGGGTTAAATCTGAAAAGAAACTACCAATTGAACTATCAGCTGTTAAAAGTGTGTGTGTAGCCGAAACCGGTTTGGCTCAGTGGATAGAGCATCAGCCTGTGGACTGAAGGGTCCCAGGTTCAAGTCCGGTCAAGGGCATGTGCCTTGGTTGTGGGCACATCCCCAGTAGGGGGTGTGTAAGAGGCAGCTGATCAATGATTCTCTCTCATCGATGTTTCTAACTCTCTATCCCTCTCTCTTCCTCTCTGTAAAAAATCAATAAAATGTATTTTTTTTAAAGTGTGTGTATGTGTGTGGACACCCTGTATATTTGTCATCATTTTTGGGTACTGTAACATGCATTTTTAATTTTTTTTCTTATCAATGTACAGAACCACTTATTAAAATGGCTTGTTTTCTCCTAAATAAAACTGATTATATAAACTTTTGATTATATCAAAATTTCTACCACTTATAATTTTAAAAGCCGAAAACAAAATTTGCTAAAATTAAACTCCCCTATTTTATAGTTGAAAAATGTTTACTTAAAAAAGGAGAGGAAAAAAAAAATCTAGTACCAGAAAGAGCAACCCTATCAAATTATTTAAATTACAGAAGCACATTCAGAATCCTAGCTTTTACATCAAGGCAGTCAAGGAAGCAGATATAATATTGCAAGTTGAATATAATCATTAGTTTTCTATTGGTAAACTCTTAGCACGTTCTAAAATCCTCTTTGTAACACTATTTTGATCACGGAAAACCATCTTGGGTATAGCGCATCCGAAAGCACTCCGAGACAAGTATAAACTGCTGCTTTGTTTCCTAAAAGCTTCTCTAGCTTCACATTTCACAAATTACAAGTTGAGATTCCCCACTTTGTGTAAGATGTCCCGCTTTTGAGTATATAAGGAAATTGGGATATTGCAGCCGAGTCTGCCCGAGCAGAGCACAATCCCCTGCTAAGACTGGCCAACGCAGCTGAGGATTTGACATGCTTGCCACAAACTGCCAGAACCGTGGCAAAATGGCTGTTATTTCTTGTATGCTATTGCTAAAGCAGGCGTTAAAGACTGAGTTTGGAGCTCTACCACCTTTCAGCTACCTCTGTACTTGATTTCATGTGTATAGCATGCTGGCCAAGCCACCCATCCTTCGTGGCCTTCAGAGTGGTCAGCCCTGGGAGGCCACCGAGCAGCTCAGAGAAATGTCTCCAACTCGAAAAAGGTTTCTGAGAGCCTCGTCTCTGTGCTTTGTAGTGTCGTCGTTTTCCTTAGAGATGTGCATATGAGAAACCCCTGGTGTCACGGGATGGTTTGTGGTCCTCTTCGCTTGGCAGTGTGGAAAGGGAGGTGGGCAGCGAGTACCCGCTGGGCAGCGGAGGAGGCACTGGCAACCACAAAGACGCTGTCAGCCAAGGACGACGGAGGCTGGGCAAAGAGGAAAAAGCACCAGAACCCTCAGCTGCATCGGCACATTAGCCCAGCGCCTTCCACCCCGGAAGGCCACTGTGACCCCCATGGAGCCGAGGCCAGCAGGTGCGGGGCGGGGCCCGGGACCCTGCATTTCTAACCAACTCCCGGCACAGGCAGCTCATGCTGAGCCAGTAGTAGTATAATCCCCTCAGTGTGATGAAGTATGTGCACATCGGAACACTCTGTGAAGTTTATGTGTGTTTATTATGCTCAGTGTACTTTGTTGGCTGAGCCCTAGGCATGAAATACTCAGAGAGAACATTTGCCACCAAATATGGTTACAAATTATTCTGCCCTTTAAAGGAGTCACACTTCAGTTACCTGTATGATTTACAAAAGAACATTTTACTCTTTGATGAATCTGTAAAAATATAGCCTATTTTTGTGCTGTGTATAAAGTCTTATTTTATACTTTTATTTTGCACAGGGCCATGTACAATTAGGTTGTTTTTAAATGAAATGAGTATCACATAAAACTGACAGTAACAACAGTAACATTCTTCTATTATCACTTTAGGTTTTTAACTTTCTCTGAAATCTTTTTTGGTATTTATTCAACATTCATCAATAAGAATTTCAGAGTAGCCGAAACTGGTGTGGCTCAGTGGATAGAGCGTCGGCCTGTGGACTGAAAGGTCCCGGGTTTGATTCCGGTCAAGGGCATGTACCTTGGTTGCGGGCACATCCCCAGTTGGGGGGGTGTGCAGAAGGCAGCTGATGGATGGTTCTCTCTCATTGATGTTTCCAACTCTCTATCCCTCTCCCTTCCTCTCTGAAAAAAATCAATAAAAAAAATATTTTTAAAAGAGTTTCAGAGCATATAATAAGAGCCAAGCACTACCACATCCTCATCTGCTGATATCTAGGATTTTAGCAACTTAAAAATATTTAGCAAGTTTCTTTCCCTCCAGTAAACTCTGTTTAAATAAACTGTTTCCTTTAATAGGATTATTTCAGAAATTGCCAATTATCATCTGTGAAGCCAAACTCAGTAATCAGCGACTGTGGCACCAGTGGAAATCTCTTGATAATGAGTCTGTGGTTTCATGAGCATGTGAGTTTATTTTTCAATCCTCACCTCAGGATACATTTTTCCATTTTTAGAGAGCAGAAAGGAGGGGAGAGGCAGAGAGAAATATCAATGTGTCTTGGTTGCCTCCCAGGTAGGGGATCCAGCCTGCAACTGAGGTATGTGCCCTTGACTGGAATCAAACTCAGGAACCCTCAGTCTGAGGACCAACATGCTATCCACTGAGCCAAACCGGCCAGAGTAAGTGAATTTATTGCTACAACTAAAGTTATCCTAGCTGAGGACAGTGTGGCTCATTCACACGTGTATCCCAAACTATAAACATAAGGGTAATCTTATTGATTATACATTTGTCAGAAGACCACAGACTAATTTCTATGGGGCCAAGAATAAAAATATGTATCTTTTTCTTATAAAGAATTGTCTTAATTCTATTCCCCTTTATGAAATAAAGGCTCCTTGAAAAATATGAAGGGTTCGGGAAGCAAATGCCTTGGGGGTTAAGCCACTATGTTCTCTTAAAGCGACCGTCTTCCAGTTTAGCAGAATGCAAGCAGGACTGATCCATGAAGTATTTTATAAGGACTGACAGTTTAATTAAAACAAAGCTGTTTCTATGTGGTGACAATTTAAATAAGAACAAGAGACTTTAAGGTGATCAGGCTTTTGATGGCCATTAATACGAAAAGGATGAGAGGCCGTGCTTTTTATAAAAGCCATGGTGCAAAATTTAGAAAAACAGAATTATTGCATGTGGTATAGTTACAAAGGAATGAGAAAGAAAAGGCCCCAGAGGAAAAAAATATTTTTGCACAGTGCTTCTTGTCAAATTGTGTGATTTTGAAAAAAAGGTTTTTTTAAATTGACTTTTAGAGACAGAGGAAGGAAAAGGAAGAGGAAGCGAGAGGGGGGTGGAGGTGAAAGAGAAACATTGATCAGCTGCTCTTGCGCGCCCCCTATTGGGGAAGGAGCCTGAGAAGCCCAGGCATGCGCCCTGACCAGGAATCCCAGTGACAAGCTTCCGGTTAAAGGGATGATGCCCAACCAGCTGAACCACACTATCCAGGGCAAATTTCATGATGTTTATACCTTTAAAATCAACATTAAGATAATTATTTTATCTTTTGGCCTCCAGATGGAATTGTAGAAAATACTTAACAAGAAAACAGTTCCAAAAGTGCTTCCCCTTAAGATCTTTGGTACTATTTGATAATTTTGAGTTATCAACCCATTAAATACTTTAACATAAGAGTTATCAACAAAAGTGCAACAAGAAGTACAAATGTTTTAGAAAACCACAATTGGAGATTTTTGACCTCACGGAAACAGGATTCTAAAATTTCACTTGTGTTCCTGTGGCTAAGATATCAATATTGACCCTAAGAACATCATCTCTAACTAGATTTGTATTAAAGAAATATTACATAAAACATCCCTTTTTAATGCTTAGAATAACTGCCCTATATATCTCTTAAAGAAGAGGCAAGTTTCAATGTGAAAAAAGAATAATTTTGAGTTTCACAAAGTTATACTCGTTTGTGCCTTTTGATTCAGCGGGGGTTACCAGCTAGAATTTAATGTCAGTTACAGAGTGTTAAGGATTCTTACTGAAGTAAACAGTTAATTATCTTCCTGCAGCAACTTCTCTATTTCCTTATCCCAGTTTTCATCTCGCTTCTCTGATTCTGTCACCACTTCATATTCTTGAAGTTCCTGTTGCAGTTCTTTTTCCCAGTCTGTAGAATCCTCTAAAAGAAACAGGAGAAGGAAAAAGATGCTCTCTGAATTTATCATGTCGCCTTTAACAATTCAGTCAACTGTAATTACGTTACCTGTGGAAGTCCCAGCCATGATACTGTGGTTAGCTCCGGCTTCCTCCCCGTGTGTGCTCAGAAGAACTGATCACATGTTCACAGTCACCAAGAGAAATTATTAGAAGATAAATTTGTTGCCAAAACCGGTTTGGCTCAGTGGATAGAGCGTAGGCCTGAGGACTGAAGGGTCCCAGGTTTGATTCCGGTCAAGGGCATGTACCTTGGTTGCGGGCACATCCCCGGTGGGGGGTGTGCAAGAGGCAGCTGGTCAATGTTTCTCTCTCATCGACGTTTCTGGCTCACTATCTCTCGATATCGACATCGATGAGAAGGGAAACATCAATCGGCTGCCTCCTGCACACCCCCATTGGGGATCTAGCTCATAACCCAGGCATGTGCCCGGACCAGGAATCGAACCGGCAACCTCTTGGTGCACGGGTCGACACTCAACTGAAAGGTTCTCCCCCTCCCAAACCGGTGGGCGGAGTTTGACATATGACCTCTTAGGGCTCCCCCCTCCCAAACTGGTGGGTGGAGCTAACAACATGACTGACACCTGCCAAGGAGACATCTCCAAGACAGTGAGCCACCAATTAACACGGGCCAAGGTGCCCTTGGGGCCCATCCTTTCCTGTTCCACCTGGGCCCAACCCCCTCCCTTTAAAAGGAACTCCAGATAGGCCACGTGCGTTCTTTGGAGGGGTACCTCCATTGGCCCGGTTGGGTTCCGGTCTCCTGTCCCCTCTCCCCTAATTCTAATCTTTATCTCGGTGATGGCTTCCGCCCATTACCGGGGAATAAACTCTCTTTAAAACTCCTGTTGTTCTGTTTCCTGTTTCCTTTCAAACCTAACATCAACCACTGACCCACACCGACCGGCAGCCTCTGCTTTTTATCTAGTGGAAAGCCGGTAATTTGTCCTGATGTGTCAAAGCAAGCAACCCCCTGCTTGCACTTTTTTTCTAAATTACTTTATTTTAGAGGCAGCCTGCTTCTTCCCAGAAGTGATGCATTTGCGGCACACAGCAGCTAGTAAAAGATGCTTCTAGCTCAGGGGTGGGCACACTTTTTGACTCGAGGGCCACAATGGGTTCTTACACTGGACCGGAGGGCCGGAACAAAAGCAACCTGACCATGCTGGCACTCTCATCTTGGGCTGCTGGTGAAGGAGCGGAGGGGAGAGCAAGAGAACCCTCCGCTCTTCCGGCTCTGTGGGCCGGATCTGGCCCGCGGGCCATAGTTTGCCCACGGCTGCTCTAGCTAGAAGCATAACCTAAATGTGAAAGGGGTACTTGTGTCTCCTCTGTTCCTGGCCCGCTGGCCTTGGGCTGAGAGGCCTGGGCTGCATCGCTGGGCCTCAGTTTCTCCTCGCTATGCTTCTGCGCATGCTTAGGGCAGAGGGGTGTGAGATCAGGTCATGCGTGCTGGAATCCTTCCTCCAGTGAACAGAAAAACAACTCTAATGCAAGAGCGATAGCATATTTTTGTACACCTGCGTCATAGTGACGACCGACAGCAAACATCAGCATGGGGCACGGAACCGCCGTTTTGCTTTGTACCTTCGGACACGGGCGTCTCCTCCTGCTTGTCGAGCACAAGCTGCTCCATTTCCTTCCTCAGGTCCTCCTGATCCAAGCTACAGGCATCGAAGGCGTCACTGACAAACTCAGAAACGCCGGGGCTGGTGGAAATCTCCTCTTCCTCCTGAAATGCAACAGACAAGCTCTGGCCACAGATCTCTAAGCGACATTTGTGGCCTACGCCTCTTGCTCACGTCGCCTCGCAGATTAATACCGCTTCCTTTTCCTCTCCTCCCTCTGCTGGCCCCACCGTCACTGCTCTCCAGCCTCTAACCCGCACCGCTGATCGGTGACGAAACAAGTTACAAGCTGAGTCTACCGGGTTCGGTCACAGTCGGATCACTCCGATGGTTCTGCCCAATCCCCGGCGAGCGCACCCAGAGTGGTTTACGCCAGGGGACTGCCGCAAGTCTGAGCTGTAGGTCCGTAACCAGACAAGCACTGGGCCCCTCTTCTTCAGATAAGACCGGTACCCACACGTCATTTGAAATGGTATCTCGGATAGTTAACCCACTGACTTCATTTCCAGACATCAACCACTAGGTACAACGTAAAACTGTATTACCTCTTGAGTTTTCAGCTGAGATTTGATTACGACAGGTGGCGTTTTGGGCCGTACTGCCTCTAAGAAGTGAGAATAAGAGAGACAATAATTGCTTGATGCAATTGTGAATACACAAAAGAGTAACAACTAAAAAGTCAACAAGTTTAATGATACTAGATTACTTACAGAAATGAACTTTTAATGTTATGTTTTCACTTTTTACATTATTATAAGAAACTAGTAGCCTTGTGCACGAATGTGTGTGCCAGTAGCTCTCTGCGGATCCTGGCCACTCCGCACCTGCTGCCCAGAGACCCATCCATGGCCAGGTGTGGAACGCTTGCCTCGTTGTCAAGGTGACGACACAAGTGTAACACCTCCACTCCCCCCCCCCACCCCCCCGCCTGCTGCCCAGAGGCCCTCTGCGGCCAGGGTGGAATGTTTACCTTGTCGCCATGGTGACAAAGCAAACATTCCGCCAGGCTGCTCACGATGCCCGCTCCCCTCCAGGACTGGGGACTCCAACAGGGCTGAGAGGACTGGGTGCCACCATCTTGTGGCTATGGGCGTAGCTATCTTTGTGATGGAGTGATGGTTAATTTGCATATTTTATAAGATAGGATTAGATAGGATAGCCTGGTGAAATCATCCCAACCTCTTTCTTTTGGGGATATTTTAAACATGTCATCGTATTCAATGCCCATTATACAAGCTTGACAGCAGGAAAAAAAATTTTTTTTTAACTTCAGTGTTAGCAAAATCCATTTGAAGAATAGCTCTGCTCTTTCCTTTAGGATAATGAGGATTAAGTTATTTACCAAGTTTTCCTCTTGTCACAAATGCTGGAAAGTTCAAAGGAAAGGGCAGTGCTCAATCACAGCTCCTCCTTTTCTCACCGCTACCTTTTGCCATCTTATAAACCTTACTAGATATGTAGTCTTAATGAGCCCTGTCTTACGCCCTTTTTGTTACATGGGCAGTATTTGGTAGAATTGCATTTTCTAATAAAATTAATAAAAGGAAATATAAAAGAATGACAGACACTTGGATTCATATAAACATCTATATGTAAAATGCCAATTTTTACTGGGCAGAGCAATTTCATTACATTAGTGGTCTGAACAACCCAACCCTTAGGACACACCACTATGCATAATTATTTAAAATTCCATGAATGGCCGAAACCAGTTTGGCTCAGTGGATAGAGCAGCCTGTGGACTGAAAGGTCCCGGGTTCGATTCCGGTCAAGGGCATGTACCTTGGTTGCAGGCACATCCCCCAGTAGCGGGTGTGCAAGAGGCAGCTGATCGATGTTTCTCTCTCATCAATATTTCTAACTCTCTATCCCTCTCTCTTCCTCTCTGTAAAAAAATCAATAAAATGTTTAAAATATAATAAATAAATAAATAAATAAATAAATATTACAAAATTGTCTAGCTGGTGTGGATCAGTGATTGAGCATTATGACCCATGAACCAAGAAGTCACTGGTTCAATTCCTGGTCAGGGCACATGCCTGGGTTTTGTTCTTGATCCCCAGTAGGGGGTGTGTAAGAGGCAGCCAATCAATGATTCTCTCTCATCATTGATGTTTCTCTCTCTCTCTCCCTCTCCTTCCCTCTCTCTGAAATTAATACAAACGTATTTCAAAACCAAACCAAACCTGAAGAATAAGAAAAAGATAGCAAAGGAAAGTTTGGTGAAGACTTGTGAGTTGGGTCAGAGAGCATTACCTTCTGGAAAGAAGAGTTTCCTTTAGATAATGATGACATTTCTGGCACATACAAGATGACCAGCACATGAGGGTCTCTACATTAAGAATGCTTTCAAAGTAACTCTCCTTTTCACGGCGAGCTCGCTGAGTGTACCTGTCAGTGGCGAGGCGTCGTCTCTGCCGAGGCTCTTCTCCCTCCCGGCAGCCTGCTGCTGCGCGGCCAGCGCAGTGAGCTGGGCGGACTGCTTAATCAGGGACACGCGGTAAAAGTAGTTCCTCCAGAACACCTCTTCCTTCACGCTTTTAAAGACAAACGACAACACAGTTGAGCATGCAGGCACACAGATGCATTCAGGGGTTATCTGTTGCATGGTGACTGGAACAGATGATTTCTTTAAACATATTTTATTGATTTTTTACAGAGAGGAAGAGAGAGGGATAGAGAGCTAGAAACGTCGATGAGAGAGAATCATCGATCAGCTTCCTCCTGCACACCCCCCACTGGGGAAGTGCCGGCAACCAAGGTACATGCCCTTGACCGGAATCGAACCTGGGACCCTTCAGTCTGCAGGCCAACGCTCTATCCACTGAGCCAAACCGGTTTCGGCTGGAACAGATGATTTTTAGGGGCATTAGCAAATCTAAGGGAGGCTCCAAGCAGTTCTTAGTTACTCTTTTTGTTTGTTAACATATTTTTTATTTATTTCAGAGAGGAAGGGAGAGGGAGCGAGAGAGAAACATGAATGATGAGAATCATTGATCGGCTGCCTCCCACACGCCCCCTACTGGGTACTGATCCTGAAACCCGGGCATGTGCCCCGACCAGGAATCAAACCGTGACCTCCTGGTTCCTAGGTTGACGCTCACCACTGAGCCACCACAGTTGGGCTTATTTGCCTTTGAAATGAACGCTGAATAACAGGGTAAGAGAAAACTTAGAGCCTCGGCATTTTCAGGCATTTTAATGATACCAAATTCCCTTCAGCAAACGAAGACTGGGTGCCGCTTGCAGCAGGATCACCCGGGAAACCGGAAACAGAGCCACGCCCCACCAATTATTTGCTGTTTGCTGAAGAACGAAGAGCGTGCAAGCAGCGAAAAGAAAGGATTGTGGGTGTTATGAAAGGAAGTGTCTGGTAGCTTGTAAATAACTAGCAATCTGTAAGAGTCAGCACTGAGGGGGGAGATGGTTGACAATGCAACATGTGAGTCTGAACTGGATCCTTTCCCTAGAACAGGTATCGCTGGGACATGTGGTGAAACCAGAATAGGGTCGAAACCGGTTTGGCTCAGTGGATAGAGCGTCGGCCTGCAGATTGAAAGGTCCCGGGTTCGATTCCGGTCAGGGGCATGTACCTTGGTTGCGGGCACATCCCCGGTAGGGGGTGTGCAAGAGGCAGCTGGTCGATGCTTTTCTCTCATAGATGTTTCTAGCTCTCTATCCCTCTCTCTTCCTCTGTGTGAAAAATCAATAAAATATATATTTTTAAAACCAGAATAGGGTCTGAGAATGAAGAGAGTAAAAACCCGGAAGTGACATTTTCTGATTTGGGTGGTTACATAGAAGTTATGCAGAAAAATCCTGTTTGTAGCCGAAACCGGTTTGGCTCAGTGGATAGAGCATTGGTCTGAGGACTGAAAGGTCCCGGGTTCGATTCCGGTCAAGGGCATGTACCTTGGTTGCGGGCACATCCCCAGAGGGGGGTGTGCAGGAGGCAGCTGATGGATGTTTCTCTCTCATCTATCTTTCTAACTCTCTACCTCTCTCCCTTCCTCTCTGTAAAAAAATCAATATATTTAAAAAAAAAGAAAGAAAAATCCTGTTTGAAGAGAATACACACTAAAGTAATCATGAATGATGGAGTGTCAGAATGACTCAGAAAAATGACAAAGAAAGAATGTCTTTAGACTGTGCTTCTCACCTTTCTATAAATTTGCAGATGAATGTACCTCCCCCCACCACCCCCAAACCAAGGACAGCCAAGGAACAGCTCTGGTGACTTGTGGGGTGTGTGTGGTGTTTTTTGTTCTTGTTTTTTTGTTTGTTTGTTTTGCCTGGAGTTGTTGTTTTATGTTATAAAAATGCTTTGCTAGTAAAAATGACAGGAGTGTAAGAGAATGTCTCTTTACCCCCTGCTTTATCAGAAGGTTCTTAGAAGGGGGGAATGTCAAGGAAGAAAGCCTGATGAAAAGCTTGGGAGGAGGGGCAGAAAGCCGGTGAGCACTAAGAAAACTGAGGGCCAGGCTGTGGACGAGGACAGGCCATCAGGACGCAGGACGCCACGTCGGTCACAGCCCGATGGGCCGGGAAGCTGGCTCCTGAAGAGCCACAGGCAAAATGCAAGATCAGTTCTGCAAACCAGGCCAGGTAACCAGCTGACGTGATGCCAGACAGCCACCTTTTCCTCCATTAACGCCGCCAACACTTACTGAGCGCACACGCGCACATGCGCTAGCCCCATGCTAGGTGGGGGTGCGGGGGGGGGGTGAGGGACGGATAAGACAGTTGTCCGCACAGATGGCCTTGGCTGCAATGACCTCTTACTCGCTCACTTCTGACCACGGGCCAAGCAGCATTTCCCAAACTCATGTGGCCTCAGAAGGCTCTTTCTCTCTCTCTTTTTTGAATAGTCCCCTCCTTTTTGGGGGGGCTTTCATTTTTTATTTTATTTTCTATTTTTATTGATTTCAGAGAGGAAGGAAGAGAGAGATAGAAATATCAGTGATGAGAGAGAACCATTGATTGGCTGCCTCTTGCACACCCCCCACTGGGGATCAAGCCCACACCAAGGTACATGCCCTTGACCGGAATCGAACCCGGGACCCTTTAGTCCCGGTTCTATATCCATCGAGCCAAACCAGCTAGAGCAGAAGTCTCTTTCTTTTCTTTTTTTAAAAAAATATATTTTATTGATTTTTTACAGAGAGGAAGGGATAGGGATAGAGAGCTAGAAACATCAATGAGAGAGAAACATTGACCAGCTGCCTCCTGTACACCCCCCACTGGGGATGTGCCCGCAACCAAGGTACATGCCCTTGACCGGAATCGAACCTGGGACCTTTCAGTCCGCAGGCCGACGCTCTATCCACTGAGCCACACCGGTTTCGGCAGAAGTCTCTTTTTCTTACAGCACCTCTTGGAAGTCGTCTGGCAGGAGGGAGACTTGGTTTAACAGCAGTCAGTAAGGACTCTAGCCGACTGCAAGTTTAGCCTAGAAATATCAGTACGCCTCAGCTGCCGGAAGAGCTAAGGATGTCTTAGGCTGCACACAAGACTCACTAGTGTGCCCTTCTGCAATCACACAACACACCACATGCACTTCGGCAAACTGCCTTTCAGGAGGTAATCATGGGAAGGTGAGGGGTACAGAGACTTAGACACCTGGCAGGACCCAGGGCATTTACCGGGGTAAATTCAGGGCCTTACACATAACACCACAGCCATACAAGTGAGATGAACTTTCCCATGAGGTACTGAGCGGACTGTTTTCAAGGTCACTTTTTGTTGTTGTTAATCCTCACCAGAGCATATTTTTTCCATTGATTTTTTTAATGTAAGGGAGGGGGAGAGACAGAGAGAAACATCGATGTGAGAGACACACTGACTGGTTGCCTCCCATATGTGCCCCGGCCTGGGGCCAGGGGTCAAGCTTATGACCAAGATATATGCCCTTGATGGGAATTGAACCCGAGACCCTTCAGTCCGCAGGGCAACGCTCTAACCACTGAGCCACCCGGCTGGTGCTCAAGGTCATTTTTACTTCTGAACTCTAGGAAATGTCCAAAACGAACAGTGTACTATCTACAGTGGATCACTGGCAATGTCTGCTCTCTTAATAAAAGCAAACATCTGACCCTGGCCAATGTGGCTCAGTTAGCTGCGCCTCGTCCCATGCACCAAGGGGTCACCAGTTCAGTTCCTGCCTGGGGCACATGCCTGGGTTGGGGGCTTGATCCCCAGCAGGGAGGTGTGTAGGAGGCAGCTGATCGATGTTTCTCACATCGATGTTTCTCTCTCTACCCCTCTCCACTTCCCTTTCCTCTCTCTAAAATCAATAAAAACATAGTATACACACACACACACACACACACACACACACACACACACACTGGATTGTTTTCTTTTCCTAGCGTCCTCTCCCTCTTGATGTAAGCAGCAGTCCCAGGCGCACTGCAGAAATATTCGGTTACCAACTCTGGTGGGAGTCACAATGCAGATGACATACTAAAGGTTCTAAGAAGCCTTACAACAAAAATCCACTCAATGGCCGAAACCGGTGTGGCTCAGTGGATAGAGCATCGGCCTGTGGACTGAAAGGTCCCGGGTTCGATATGGGTTAAGGGCATGTACCTTGGTTATGGGCACATCCCCAGTAGGAGGTGTGCAGGAGGCAGCTGGTCGATGTTTCTAACTATCCCTCTCTTCCTCTCTGTAAAAAATCAATAAAATATATATATATATATTTAAAAATTGCCGAAACCGGTTTGGCTCAGTGGTAGAGCGTCGGTCTGCGGACTGAAAGGTCCCAGGTTCGATTCCGGTCAAGGGCATGTACATTGGTTGCGGGCACATCCCCAGTGGGGGGTGTGCAAGAGGCAGCTGGTTGATGTTACTCTCACATCAACGTTTCTAGCTCTCTATCTCTCTCCCTTTCTCTCTGTAAAATATCAATAAAAATATATTTTAAAAAAATATATATATATTTTAAAAATAAAGAAAAAAAGAAATACCACCATTTTGCAAGTTGTGTTTCATCCATGCCTCCTCCCCTGAACACAACACTTTTCTTTGGGGGGACGTTGGGAAATTTTAAGGCAACGACAGATATCAGATCCTTTCATCCAGAACTAGAGGCCTGATGCACAGATCCATGCCAGAATGGGCCTGCCTTCCCCTGGCTGCCACAACCACCGTGGCTCTGGCCGGAGCCACCTTTCTGCCTTCTCACTTTGCTCAGAGGCCTGGAGCTGCTGGGGTGGTGTGGAATGCCTGCTTCGTCGCCATGGAAACGACGCCCCCCCAGCTCGCATATTCAAATTAACCCACCATCTTTGTTGGGTTAATTTGCATACACTCCTGATTGGCTGGTGGTGGTTGCGAAGGCATGTTCAATTTGCATCTTTCCCTTTTATTAGTGTGGATACTTCACTAAGCATTTTTAACAGATAGCGACTTATAAAATCAACCCTAATTTTTAACAGAAGGTGGAATTATATTACTTAATGGGCAGCTTACTTAGTGACAAATCTGAAATACTATTTGCCAAATACTAATTCTCCAAGCTTTAAAAAAATGTAAAATTACTGTCAGCAGTGAGAAGGAGTCCAGAATTGTCAAAAACAGAAACTATGGCCGAAACTGGTTTGGCTCAGTGGATAGAGCATCTGCCTGCAGACTGAAGGGTCCCGGGTTCGATTCGGTCAAGGGCATGTACCTTGGTTGCGGGTGCATCCGCGGTGGGGGGTGTGCAGGAGGCAGCTGGTTGATGATTCTCTCTCATTGATGTTTCTAGCTCTCTATCCCTCTTTCTTCCTCTCTGTGAAAAATCAATGAAATATATATATATTTTAAAACCAAACAAGCTACGGGCAGTGATATGCCTGCCAGGCGCACCCCAGGCCACATGTCCCGGCATCTCAGATTCTCTCTCATCACTGATGTCTCTATCTCTCTCCCCTCTCCCTTCCTCTCTGAAATCAATAAAAATATATTTTTAAAAACCACCGTATTTTTTTTTTTAAAAAAGAACTACTCTTCATGTCCTTAGAGAACAGCAAGACACTGCACCTACACAGTAAGAACACAGCGCTAGAGAAACGGAACACTCATGTTGCTGACCCTGGAAATGACACTCAAAACCAGGGAGCGGAATTAGAAAGGGCTTGGAAGAGCCTGTGGTGGCGGCGGGACGAGAAGAGGCCAGCACAGGAGACATCAGGCCTGTGTGGAGGGACCTGGGGGGGGACAGCGCCTCTGGTCGAAGAAGCCTTGGGTGGGACGGAGGACAAGAACAGTGCCGCTGGGAAGGCAGCAGCCGGTCCTGACGGGCCTCACAGACGTAATCCAAATGCCCTCTGCCCTCTGCGCGGGGGTGAAAGAGCGGATCTCACAGCTCAGCCCCACCCACAGTTCCCGAAAGTCCCCTCTTCATTCACATTCTATGGCACCGTGCGTGTGTGTGTGTGTGTGTGTGTGTGTGTGAGAGAGAGAGAGAGAGAGAGAGAGAGAGAGAGAGAGAATATGAATGTTGCTGAAGGGGCACAGAGCCCGTTTTTATGAAGAGAATCTGAGACTTTCCTGGCCCCCGCTCCATAATTCTCCCCTGATAGATACTGTGCCCACCACCGAGACCATTAGAAAACCCAAATGCAGCCGAAACCGGTTTGGCTCAGTGGTAGAGCGTCGGTCTGCGGACTAAAAGGTCCGGGTTCGATTCCGGTCAAGGGCATGTACCTTGGCTGTGGGCACGTCCCCAGTGGGGGGTGTGCAAGAGGCAGCTGGTTGATAATTCTCCCTCATCGATGTTTCTAACTTTCCATCCCTCTCTCTTCCTCTCTGTAAAAAATAAATTAAAAAAATATATATTTTTTTAAAAAACCCAAATACAGCCCAGTCACCACAGTTCAGTGGTTGAGCATCAGCCTATGAACCAGGAGGTCACGGTTTGATTCCTGGTCAGGGCACATGCCCAGGTTGTGGGCTTGATCCCCAGTAGGGGATATATAGGAGGTAGCCGATCAATGATTCTCATCATTCATGTTTCAATCTCTCTCTCTCCCTTCCTCTTTAAAGCCAATAAAAATAACTTTTAAAAAGAAAGAAAGCGCAAATACACGCTTCGTGAGCTTACAGCTTGGGAACGAGGGCGAACCGCATCCTGCTCAGCAGCTCGTCCTCCTGGAGCATGACCAGGGCCACAGGGTACATCTGGTCGAAGTCGAAATGAAACTGCACGCCGATGGGAGGGTCACGGAGGAAGTTCCTCTTGTCCTGAGGAAAAGGGGAAAGGCCACAGAACGCAATTAATATGTACCAAGGCATCACTGAGTTGATTATTTTTTTTAACATATTTTATTTATTTTTCACAGAGAGGAAGAGAGAGGGATAGTCAGAAACATCGATGGTAGAGAAACATCAATCAGCTGCCTCCTGCACACCCCCCCCACTAGGGACGTGCCCACAACCAAGGTACATGCCCTTGCCCGGAATCGATCCCGGGACCTTTCAGTCCGCAGACCAACGCTCTATCCACTGAGCCACACCGGTTTCGGCTAAATATTGACT
This sequence comes from Vespertilio murinus, assembly GCA_963924515.1. Lineage (NCBI taxonomy): Eukaryota > Metazoa > Chordata > Mammalia > Chiroptera > Vespertilionidae > Vespertilio > Vespertilio murinus. The sequence continues at coordinate 5,677,276 of OZ004710.1, read as the reverse complement.
TCTCCTAAATATTCGGCTAAATATTGACTTCTCTGCTTCACTGCAGAGTCCAGTGAGCTATTGTTAACCTGTCCACTTTTGAGAGAGAGCAGAGAAAGGCCGATCCTTTCACATATTTTTAAGTCTCAATTGGAGAGCCCTGAGGAAATTCAACCCTGCAATTAGTTGAAATTATATAGTTTGAAGCCATACAAACACGTTTGTTTTAGTGGGCACTGTCAGGCATGTGAAAACTAGCGCAGATAATCTCAGATACGTTCTAACTCACATTGAAGTCAGCTAACCATGGTGGTCATATCAGAAAAGCAAGCCGGGCCGGTGTGGCTCAGTGGTTGAGCGTCGACCTGTGAACCAGGAGGTCACGGTTTGATTCCCAGTCAGGGCATGTACTTGGGTTGCAGGCTCCATCCCCAGTGTGGGATGCTCAGGTGACGGCCAATCAATGATTCTCTCTCATCACTGTGTTTCTATTTCTCTCTCCCTCTCCCTTCCTGTCTAAAAATTAAAAAAAAAAAATATTTTTACAAAAGCAAAACCCACCGTGCAATTAACTTCTCAAGTGTGTACAGACCAGTGGTCGGCAAACTCATTAGTCAACAGAGCCAAATACTAACAGGACAACGACTGAAATTTCTTTGGAGAGCCTCATTTTTTAAACTTAAACTATAGCCGTAACCGGTTTGGCTCAGTGGATAGAGCGTCGGCCTGCGGACTGAAGGGTCCCAGGTTCGATTCCCGTCAAGGGCATGTGCCTTGGTTGCGGGCACATCCCCAGTGGGGGGTGTGCAGGAGGCAGCTGGTTGGTGTTTCTCTCTCATCGACGTTTCTAGCTCTCTATCTCTCTCCCTCTCTGTGGAAAATCAATAAAATATATATTTTTTAAAAACCTTAAACTATATAGGTAAGTGCACTGTTAGTAACTTAATTAGGGTATGTGGTCATTTGTGGAAGAGCCACACTCAAGGGGCCAAAGAGCCGCGTGTGGCTTGCGAGCCGCAGTTTGCCGACCACTGGCACAGACCCTGCTTTCTCGCACCTCTCTGCAGAGGGCCAGGGCCCGGCTCTGGCTGAGCAGTGTCTGTGCGGCTCCCCGGGTGAGTGAGGCCAGGACTGCGATGGTGACAGGCACAGGGCAGCTTCCCCAGAGCAGGCCAGGCGGGAAGGAGGCCTCTGTTGTCGGCTCGGTCAGCGAGTCTCCGTGCGGCAAGCACCTCCGTCCTCACCTTACGGACAGGACAGCGGCCGGTCTAAGGGCGGGGCCCCAGGACCGCCTGTCCCGGTGGAGCACCCCTCCCGGCCCGCACGGCCCAGCGGGCTCGGTGCGGCTCGCAGGCTCCGTCCCCTTCCATCTACGACGTCCCCGTGCTCCACGGACAAGCACGGTCCCCGTGTGACCGCCCACAGGGACAGCAGGACACAGACCCTGCCGCCCTGACTTGGGCCGAGCCTCCCTTCCTCCTCCTGCAGACGGCCTCCTGCAGGCTCCGGGGGAAGGTGTGGGGCGGGATGCTCGCATGGGCAGGAGGACCCTGTATGATAAAGAGCTTATATGCTAATTAAGCGGCCAGGGGAACGGCCAGTGCGGGGGAGGCGGGGCCACGGAGCCATCGGGGCGGCCAGCAGCCCGTGGCTTGTGACCACAGTCAGCGCACAACAGGGGACTCCACAGGACACTGCTGGGACTCCCCAGTGATTCTCTGCCGCCACCCTCTGGGGGACGATCGGTGGGGGCAGGGAAGGCTCTGTGACTGGTGGCCCCGCAGAGGGTGCAGCAGCCAGGGCTGCGAAGGCCACGCCCCTGGCATGAATTTCCTGCACCGGGCCTCTAGCAGTGAACAACAGGCTCCCTTGCCCTGCTGGAGAGCAATCTCCTTCTTAAAATGTCTGACAAGTAACAACTTTAAGCAAATTCTACTTCATGCTGCTGAACTCAGGTTTAGATGCCTTAAACTAAACGTTAGACAATCTACAATCCGTTACGAGGTACAGTCAACACACTGACAGAACAAAATGTCATACAGGCATTTTGTCCTGAGCGTATTAAAATTGGGGTCTCATTAAAAAGAAATTTAAGCTGAAACCAGTTTGCCTTAATGGATAGAGCGTCGGTCTGCGGACTGAAGGGTCCCAGGTTCAATTCCGGTCAAGGGCATGTACCTTGGTTGCGGGCACATCCCCAGTAGGGGGTGTGCAGGAGGCAGCTGGTGGATGATTCTCTCTCATCGATGTTTCTAACTCTCTGTCCCTCTCTCTTCCTCTCTGTAAAAAAATCAATAAAATATATTTTCAAAAAAAATCAACCCTCCTTCACAGAAGATCCTCATCTGGCCTGGGACCCACAGTTCCACGACATGGGACTCCCACAGGACACCACTGGGACTCTCCAATGCCCCCAACCCGGAAGAGTGGTGACAGTCATGTCTCTCTTGCTTTTTAAAGAAATATATATTTTATTGATTTTTGACAGAGAGGAGGGAGAGGGATGGACAGCCAGAAATATGGATGAGAGAGAAACATCGACCAGCTGCCTCCTGCACACCCCGCTCTGGGGATGTGCCCTTGACCGGAATCGAACCTGGGACCCTTGAGTCTGCAGGCCGACACTTGAGCCACTGAGCCAAACCGGTTAGAGCAGTCAAGTATCTCCTTATAGTTATGGCCTATGACCCTGCTGAATGGTGCATAAAGGGATGTCTCCACATCTCCCCTTTCCTATAGGCTGAGCATTAATAACCAAGGCAAAATCTGGCATGGCGCAGTGGCTGGACACTGACCTATAAACCAGGAGATCCTGGTTCAATTCCCAGTCAGGGCACATGCCCAGATTGCAGGTTCGATCCCCAGTGGGAGACGTACAGGAGGCAACTGGTCAATGGTTCTCTCTCATCACTTATGTGTCTCTCTCCCTCTTCCTTTCTCTTCCTCCCTGAAATCAGTAAAGATATGTTAAAATAATAATAATAATCCTACATAATAAAAGGCTAATATGCAAATTTCTTTCTTCTTTTTTTTTTAAATGTATTTTTACTGATTTCAGAGAGGAAGGGAGAGGGAGAGAGAGACAGAAACACCAATGATGAGAATCATTGACTGGCTGCCTCCTGCACGCCCCACACTGGGGAGGGAGCCTGCAACTTGGGCCTGTACCCTTGATTGGAATCAGAACCGGGACCCTTCAGTCCACAGGCCGACACTCTATCCACTGAGCCAAACCAGCTAGGGCTGAAAGTGCTTTCTGAAACTGTCGGGTCTACACAACTGTTAACATAATGCTATGCTCCCTCTGAAGTCCCAGTTTTGTGGGCTAGCATGTAGAATTTTGTTTCTTTGAATTTCAGTTTCAAATACATATAGCAGTTAAAAAGAAACTTAGAATATAATCTCTTCATTCAGAAGAATTAGAATGCTGTCTAGAAATTTTGTATGATAGCATATATTAAAAGATTATCCATGTTGCCAACACCGGTTTGGCTCAGTGGTAGAGCGTCAGCCTGCGGACTGAAAGGTCCCGGGTTCAATTCCGGTCAAGGGCATGTACCTTGGTTGCGGGCACATCCCCGGTAGGGGGTGTGCAAGAGGCAGATGATCGATGTCTCTCTCTCTCATCGACGTTTCTGGCTCTCTCTCTCCCTTCCTCTCTGTGAAATATCAATAAAATACATATATTTTTAAAAAGATTATCCATCTTAATAACAAAAGCATTCTTTTAAGGATGAAAAAAAATGTTTTTGCTTACAGTATTCTATTCCATTAAGAAAAAATAACTTATGGAGAAACAAATGAAAAGTTAGTGAAGTTAGTGGAGAAAGCCCGGGCAGGGTAGCTCATTGGCTAGAGCATCATCCGAAACACCAAATCTGTAGGTTCGATCCCTGGTCAGGGCACACATATAAGAATCAACCAATGGCCAAAACCGGTGTGGCTCAGTAGTAGAGCGTCGGTCTGCGGACTGAAAGGTCCCAGGTTCGATTCCGGTCAAGGGCATGTACATTGGTTGCGGGCACATCCCCGGTAGGGGGTGTGCAGGAGGCGGCTGGCCAATGCTTCTCTCTCATCGATGTTTCTAGCTCTCTATCTCTCTCCCTTCCTCTCTGTAAAATATCAATAAAATATATTTAGAAAAAAAAAGAATCAACCAATGAATGCATAAATAAGTGAGACAAATCTCTCTCTTTCTACCCGCTTTTCCTTTCTCACTAAAATAAATCAATAAAAGTTATAAAAAAAAGTTAGTGAAAAAAATAGTGAAAGTTGGTATGTACATTCCTAACAACTTAAAAGATTTTAAAAACTGTACAGAAGAAAAACATCTGCTGAAGATAAAATTGTGATGTGAATAACACACAGAATTCCACAAGATACTTACAGCTGATAAGGCCAAAATCTGTTGTTGAATTGTTTCTTCATCATTACTGTCAACCCACGGGGGCACTGCTGCTTCTGAAAGGTTTAACAGTCAAAAAGAAAACAAACAAACAAACAAAAAAAACCCAAGTTACAAGGGTTACTCTGCAATTGTGGTTTGAAAAAATGAGCAACTTTCCATACAACCATTTTAGCAAATTACTAACGAGCTCCAAATGACCATTCATCATAATTTCCAGACTTTTGTTTTTGTTAATCCTTAGCTGAGGATATTTTTCCATTGATTTTTAGAGAGAGTGGAAGGGAGTGGGAGAGACAGTGATGTGAGAGAAACACATGGATTGGTTGCCTCCTGCACGCACCCCGACGAGGGCTGGGGAAGCTGAAGGGAGGTATGTGCTCTCGACTGGAATCGAACCTGGGACCCTTCCAGTCCGAGGGCCGGTGCTCTAACCACTGAGCAAATTGGCTAGGGCACAATTCCCAGACAATGCATAAATCTTATGCATGTTTGTATTTGGTTAAAAAAATTTTTACTTGAATTATACAGTGAAGAAATTGTGCAACACCTTGACCAGGTGACCAAAATCAACATCACCATCGAGACAGACATGGCCCTTGTGGGTCTCCAAATGTGATATCTTGAGAAAGACACATTATCTAAGCAGTATTCTGGCCAAAAATGCATAATCTGCATCTAATTATAATCCAATCACAAGGAAATACCATATAAAACTCAAATGAGAAATGGTCTATTCAATAAATAGACCAAATAATAAAAAAGGAGGGGCATTCTTCAAAACCACTAATGTCATAAAAGACAAAGAAAAGCTGTGGAGCCAAGATCGGTTTGGCTCAGTGGATAGAGCGTCGGTCTGTGGACTGAAGGGTCCCGGGTTCGATTCCGGTCAAGGGCATGTGCCTTGGTTGTGGGCACATCCCCGGTGGGGGGTGTGCAGGAGGCAGCTGGTGATGTTTCTCTCTCATCGACGTTTCTAGCTCTCTATCTCTCTCTCCCTTCCTCTCTGTAAAATATCAATAAAATATATCTAAAAAAAAAAAAAAAAAAAAAGAAAGGCTGTGGAAATGTTCCAGATTAAGAGAGACTAAGATATGTGACAAAAATGCAATCCTGTACCCTGGACTGAGTGGATGCTATGTTGAGGGGGAAAATATATAAAGGATTTTACTGGGTCAGTGTCAAAATTTGAATGTATTATACAAAAGTTAAATTTCCTAAAGCTGGAAAACTATCAATCAATAAAATATATTAAAAACAAAAAAACTGCCAATCCCTTGCGCTCCTCATCCCCCCTAAACAGTGCAGGCTTCTGATCACCTCTCTTCAGGCTCTGACACACGTTTCATTAAGGAGGTCACCTACTCGTACGGTTTTCCCACAACTTGGCTAATAATCTGTATCTGTAGACGGAATTCTCCTCCACGCTTCAAACAAACGAACTGTTATTGGATCCTGTTCAGTTAATGTAATAGAACTTTCTGCGATGACGGAGATGTTCTAGATCTGCATTGTCCACTATGGAAGCCACTAGCCCCACGTGGTTACTGGGCACCTGTAATGTGACCACTGTGACCAAGGAATGAAACTTCCCTGACATGCTACCTGCGTTCCCTTCCCGGATTTTGTACATAGGTCAACGTAATCACTCCCGTGAAAGCTCTTTAGCTAATTTGCATAGTTTATTTGTCCCAAAGAGCTGCTTCATACTTTTGAGTTTACTAAAGCATAACAATGCCTAAAGCGCATTGGCCACAGGACTAACTGGTTCTGTTTTGCATCTGTAGCACTGCCCAAATGGAATGAATCATTTTACCCTACTTTTGCCAGATTCAAAGACATGAGGCCAGTTTTGTGTTTGAACACCATGAAAAAGGCAAAAGTAGGTATTTTGAGATTTTGTTAACTGACAACATTTATTTTTTCATTTTGATCCATTTTTTTTACATTTATTTTTATTGATTATGGTATCACATAATTGTGAAAACATTTAAATAAGCATTTGTCAGTAAATATGTACTGTTGCCGAAACCGGTTTGGTTCAGTGGTAGAGCGTCGGTCTGCGGACTGAAAGGTCCCAGGTTCGATTGCGGTCAAGGGCATGTACCTTGGTTGCGGGCACATCCCCAGTAGGGGGTGTGCAAGAGGCAGCTGATCGATGATTCTCTCTCATCGATGTTTCTAACTCTCTATCTCTCACCCTTCCTCTCTGTAAAATATCAATAAAATATATTTTAAAAAAATAAATAAATGTACTGGTCCTCAGAGGGGCCATCCCTGGCTGACCTTCCCCACCATCCCGGCCGTGGGGAACGATGCCTTTCTTCCTTTAAATCCTAAAGACTTATGGGTTTGTGCTACCCAGAAAATGGAAGCCATTTACACATTTTTTTTTTTGTATTCTTAGGGTCTTCTCATGATGTGTGGTAATAAGTGCTCAATAAAATGTGGCAGGGAAGTCAGTCATGTACAACCACCCTATACTATACCTGATTTTTTGGTATGCTGCTCCTCAACGAATTTTTTCTGTTCCTTCTGAAAATCTCCTATAATGGTCTGTCAAAAAATACATAAAGGGTCAAATTGCCTTGAAAATTTTATTATTAGGATAGAACTACATTCAAGATTTGTGAAGTTTATTCGAGATATTTAATTCATTTTCTTCAAATAAATATGCTAAAAAAGTGATAGTTCACCATATCTATGAGACAATTGTCAATATTTTTGAATTTCAAGAATACAATCTCCTTTTATGATAAATTATTGTTTCAAATGCAAAAATGAGTTAAAAACTGAACTTCTGTATTATTCAAAAAGATAAACCTCATTCTAACAAATAGTACATACGATAAAAGTATCTAAATGACAAGCTATCCAAAGTTTAACTGATGACCTCCTTAGTTCAAATAATTACCAACACACATAAAATTCACCACTGTAAAAAATGAACAAAGTCAACCCATTAGGGTCTTAAAAGGATTGTTACTAATGGGCTAAGACTTTAAAAAAATTAACCAAATGATGAAAAGCATGAATATATTCTGAAGTGTTATAGTTGAAAATTAAACTCACAATATGAAAAGTTTAGTATTATCCAAAAGTATCAACATACCTAGACTACGTAAAAACCAAGGTTACTTAAATCAGATCATTTATATCAAAGCTATTTGTTACACAAAAAGAGAAAAATTCCAAGAATCTCAACTATCAATATTTTTATCAGAATATGATATCCTAGCCTGGCCGGTGTGGCTCAGTGGTTGAGTACTGACCCATGAACCGAGAGGTCGCTAGTCTGATACCCAAGTTGTTGGCTAGATCCCCAATAGGGGGCATGCAGGAGGCAGCCGGCAGTATTTCTCTCCCTAGATGTTCTCCTAACTCTAAAATCAATAAAAACATACATATTTTAAAAAAAGAATATGCTATCCTACTTGAGTTAATAAAATTTGTAAGAAAAAAGGACGATATTAGCTAATGAATTTCATAGATTTCTACTATCAGAGAGATTTAAATGTACCTTATCGATGATGTCATCTATTTTTCCTTCTTCTACTGACTTCTTTATCGATTGTGCTGTCCCGGCAACTGATTCGGTTATCTTTTTTGTAGCAGCAGTGGCGAAGCTAAATAAATAGCCTGCAAAGAATAAAAAGAAGAGCTTATGCTCCATCCTAGTACAACGGTTATTGTATTTATAATTTCTCCCTTAAAGAGTTCTTGCACGAATCTTAGGCCACAGGGCATGTTCCTTGTTAGTTAGAACTTGAAACCAAACATGAGCAGCACTGCCAGCAGCCACTTGGTGGGCTAACCACCCATCCCGGACTTTAACTCATCTCTTTCACAGACCCTCAGCAAATCCCCCAGCCCTCCCCCACAACTGTTTCAAATTGTCCTGTCACCCACCCGGTGCGGCTCAGCAGTAGAGCCTGACCTATGAACCAGGAACTAATGGTTCGATTCCTGTAGGGGCACAGGCCCAGGTTGCAGGCCTGATCCCCAGTAGGGGGCGTGCAGGAGGCAGCTGATTAATGTTCTCTCGCATCGTTGATGTTTTTACCTCTCCCTCTCCCTTCCTTGCTGAAATCAATAAAAAAAAAATATTTTAGCCGAAACCGGTTTGGCTCAGTGGGTAGAACGTTGGCCTGCGGACTGAAAGGTCCCGGGTTCGATTTCCGGTCAAGGGCATGTACGTTGGTTGCGGGCGCATCCCCAGTAGGAGGTGTGCAAGAGGCAGCTGGTCGATGTTTCTCTCTCATTGACGTTTCTAGCTCTCTGTCTCTCTCCCTTCCTCTCTGTAAAAAATATCAATTAAATATATTAAAAAAAATATTTTAAAACATGTATTTTAGCATAATGATGTTAATTCTCAGATTTTAATAGCTCCATGGGTGAGGTACATGATACATACTGAACACAGAGAAAGCAGTACTGCTCTCAAGGAATGTCCATTTCTAAACAAACAGAAAACTTACAGACACCCCAGGAGCACAATTACTAGTATTCATTACATGAGGCACGCAGAGGAGGGAGGAAGAAGGTCCCCAGGAGTAATCAGAGAGAGGACTGGACTCTGGAGCCAGAGGGAGAGGAAGGTGGGAGAGTATGGCAAGAGATTTTCAGGTAAGAAGCTTATAGAGACAAGAAGTGGTTTATTAATTTTGCAAAGAGATAATCTGACACCATGTTAAAGACAGTTTTTATTAATTAGTTAGTAAAAAGTTGAGACTAAAGTAAGGAGTTAACAGGATGTGCTCAGCTGGCGTGGCTCAGTGGTTGAGTGTCGACCTAGGAACCAGGAGGTCACTGTTTGGTTCCCGGTCAGCGCACAGGCCCAGGTTGCAGGCTCCATCCCACCCACACCCATGATTCTCTCTCATCATCATCATTAATGTTTCTATCTCGCTTTCCCTCCTCTCTGAAATTAAACACACACACACACACACACACACACACACACACAGAGTTACTAACAAGAAGTATCAGGAGGATAAAGTCCACGTCGGGAACTTAGGCACAGAGAGGGTCTGAGCCAGGGAAGAGAAGGCAGTAAAACATGGGAGTGAGCACAGCTCCAAAACCTCATGGAAGAAGTGGGAAGATCAGGAACGTGAACGTAGTCATTTTATCTTCATCTTCATTGTAATTTTTATTTATTTTTATTAAATAGATTTTATTGATTTTTTACAGAGAGGAAGGAAGAGAGAGTCAGAAACATCGATGAGAGAGACACATTGATCAGCCGCCTCCTGCACACCCCCTACCAGGGATGTGCCCGCAACCAAGGTACAGACAGGCCCCTGACCGGAATCGAACCCAGGACCTCCCAGTCCACAGGCTGACGCTCTATCCACTGAGCCACACTGGTTTTGGCTCATTGTCGTTTTCAGTCTCACACCATGCTGGGAAGAGCAGATATAATCTGCCCAGTGTACAGACAGGGAAGCCAAGGCTCACAAGGGAGAAATGACTTGTCCATTATGACACAGGCCGATCTACCCGCTGACTGCCAAGCCAACAGCCGATCACCTTCCACCCTGCCGAAGAAACCCCAAGTTCATGGTGTCCTTCAGACCTGGGGGTGGTTTTGGGGACCCTGGACACAAGCAATCAAGGTCTTCTCATTAAGCCTCTGTTTGTGGGACTTTCTAGAATTTGGAGCTGGATTTTCTGCAATTTGCAAACGAACCTATATACTAAAAGCCTAATATGCAAATTGACCAAATGGCAGAACAGCTGGTTGCGGTGAGGTGCACTGACCACCAGGGGGCAGATGCTCAAGGCAGGAGCTGCCCTCTGGTGGTCAGTGCGCTCCCACAGGGGGAGCACAGCTCAGCCAGAAGCGGGCTCCCAGCTGGTGAGCACAGCAGCGGTGGTGGCTCCCAGCACTGCTGCAGGCGGGCGGTAAAGAGTGAAGGGTCCGAGACTGCGAGAGGGATGTCTGACTGCAGGCAGGGGACATCCTTAGTGCTGCCGTGGAGGAGGGAGAGGCTCCGGCCACCGCCGCTGTGCTCACCAGCCATGAGTCCTGCTCAGGGCTTCTGGCTGAGCCGTGCTCCCCTGTGGGAGCACACTGACCACCAGGGGGCAGCTCCTGAGTTGAGCACCTGCCCCCTGGTGGTCAGTGCGAGTCATAGCGACCAGTGTTCTGCTGTTCGGTCGATTTGCATACTAGCCTTTTATTATATAGGACAGGATAGGATCCAAGCTGTTGACCATTTGTACCGCCCTCCTTAGTAAATCTTTGTCATCAGAACTGAATTAGGGGTTTTACTTCTTTTCAAAGTAGACATGTATTTTCCTATGCGCACACTGACTTTTGGAGTCCTCTTAGGCCTAATTAACACAGTTCCACCACAAATGCTACTTTTCAAATGAGAGGAACAGGAACTGGCCTTTCCTTCATGGGCACTGACTGGCCTCAGGGAAGGGTTTTGAAAAAGCCAACGCTCATCGTTGGCCACCTCCCACTTATTTAAACGGTGTGAATAGCCAAAACCGGTGTGGCTCAGTGGATAGAGCATCGGCCTGCGAACCGAAAGGTCCCAGGTTCAATTCCGGTCAGGGGCATGTACCTTGGTTGCGGGCACATCCCCAGTGTGGGGTGTGCAGGAGGCAGCTGATCGATGATTCTCTCTCATCGATGTTTCTAACTCTCTATCCCTCTCTCTTCCTCTCTGTAAAAAATCAATAAAATATATTTTTAGCCAAAACCGGTTTGGCTCAGTGGTAGAGCATCGGTCTGCGGACTGAAAGGTCCCGGGTTCGATTCCGGTCAAAGGGCATGTACACTGGTTGCGGGCACATCCCCGATCGGGTGTGTGCAGGAGGCGGCTGGTCGATGTTTCTCTCTCATCGACGTTTCTAGCTCTCTATCTCTCTCCTTCCTCTCTGTAAAAAATATCAATAAAATATATTTAAAAAATATATATATTTTTTAAAAAATAAAAAAATGAATGGTGTGAATAACTCAGATTTTTAATACTCTCAGAGGCACCATTTTTCTTTTTTTCTTATTAATCCTCACTTGAGGATAATTTTTCCCATTGATTATTTTTTTAGAAGAGAGTGGGAGGGAAAGAGACAGAGAGAGAGAGAAACATCAATGTGAGAGAGACACAGATTGGTTGCTTCCCGTGCATGTCCCAACCCAGGGCCTGGGAACGAGCCTGCAACCGAGGTACTTGCCCTTGAACAGAACTGAACCCAAGACCGTTCAGTCTGTGGGCCGACGCTCTAAGTACACTGGCTGGGTACCAATTCTCTTTTCATTTTAAAGAAAGGGTACAGATAAAGCTGTAATTTGGTTGACTTTAACAAAACCACACAACCAATTTGGAAGTTACGTTGGGACACGGGCCTTCAGGAAGGTAGAGAGAAGCTCTTCACTGAGTTTCCTTATAAACTGTCCTCTGAAGCAGGTATCATAGGAGGTCCTAAGTTCATCTGGAGGGAGGGACAGGATGTGAAGATTTGTTTTTGGGCAAGAAAATGCAATGTAGACCTGGGTGTCCACTACTAACCCGTGAGGTGCCTACATTTATAAGTAGGTCATCATGAACCAAAAGTATTTAGGATCCAATTTTTTTTTAAATATTTATACTGATTTCAGAGAGGAAGAGAGAGAGAGAGAGATGGAAACATCAATGATGAGAATCATTGATCGGCCGCCTCCTGCATGCCCTCCCACCAGGGATCGAGCCCCAACCTGGGCATGTGCTCTGACTGGGAATCAAACCATAATGACCTCCTGGTCCGTAGGTCAACGCTTAACCACTGAGCCACACCAGCCAAGTGAGATATTTAATTTCGGTTTTCAAAACGCAGATGGGCCCAGCTGATGTAGCTCAGTGATTGAGCATCGACCCTGGAACCAGGAGGTCACGGCTCGATTCCTGGTCAGGGCACTTGCTGGACTACAGCTCAGTCTCCTGTAGTGGTGTGTACAAGAGGCAATGGATCGATGAATCTCTCTCTCACACTTTCCCTTCCTCCCTGAAATCAATAAAAAACATATTTTAAAAAATAACACACAGCCGAAGCCGGTGTGCCTCAGTGGATAGAGCGTCAGCCTGCAGACAGTAGGGTCCCAGGTTCGATTCCAGTCAGGGGCATGTACTTTGGTTGCGGGCACCTCCCCAGTGGGGGGTGTGCAGGAGGCAGCTGATCGGTGTTTCTCTCTCATCGATGTTTCTAACTATCTATCCCTCTCTGTAAAAAATCAATAAAATATATTTTAAGCAGAAAACGGTTTGGCTCAGTGGATAGAGCGTCGGTCTGCGAACTGAAAGGTCCCAGGTTCGATTCCAGTCAAGGACATGTACCTTGGTTGCGGGCACATCCCCGATAGGGGGTGTGCAAGAGGCAGCTGGTCGATGTTTCTCTCTCATCGACGTTTCTAGCTCTCTATCCCTCTCCCTTCCTCTCTGTAAAATATCAATAAAATATATTTTAAAAAATAAAATAAAAAAATTAATAGAAAAAAAAAGATTAAAAATATTTTTTTAAAAAAAATTTAAAAATAACACACAAAAAAAACCATAGATGGGTCTTTTTAAAGATAACATATCTTGCCCTGGCCAGTGTTGCCTAGTGGTTAGAGCACCCGCCCAGGCAACAAGGGTCACAGATTCAATGCCTGGTCAAGGGCATGCATCTGGGTTGCAGGTTTGATCCCTAGCCTTGTTGGGGTGCCTGTGGGAGGCAACCTATCAATGTGTCCCTCTCACATCACTGTTTCTCTCTCCCCCCTTCCCTTCCTCCATTCTACTCTCTCTAAAAGAAAAAGCAAGGGAAAAAATATCCTCGAGTGAGGATTAAAAACAAAACAACAAAATAAAAATAAAGAAATATATCTCTTATGATTAATACATAGAAATAACAAACATCTGATCATCTCTCTTGTCTTTCTGAAGTTTTGTGTATAAAATAGAACCTCTACATCTTTTTAATAGTTACATAAATATTAGAGCTAAAGGAACTAGCATTTATTTGGAAACTTTAAATTCACCATGTGTGTGGACATGGGAAGGGGGGAAATACTACTATCCAACCTTAGCAGTAAAGATCAGGAGGGTCTGATGAGAAAAGAAATCACGGCATTAAACTTCAAAGTAGACATCCATATTGAACACACATTTATTTAAAAAGTTTTCAAAAGGAAAAGAAAAAAAAGTATTCAGAGGTCTTCAGTACTAAATACAAACATCATGTTTTTACTAAAGCCCTCACATCGCCCTAACGGGCTTGGCTCAGTGGATAGAGCGTCAGCCTGCAGACTCAAGAGTCCCAGGTTCGATTCCGGTCAAGGGCATGTACCTTGGTTTGGGGCATAAACCCAGTGGGGAGTGTGCAGGAGGCAGCTGATCGATGTTTCTCTCTCATCGATGTTTCTAACTCTCTATCATTCTCCCTTGCTCTCTGTAAAAAATTAAATATATATATATATATATAAGCCCTCATAAAGTTTTCAGAAGCCACTTTAAAAATATATGGAGCCAAAACCGGTTTGGCTCAGTTTTAGAGCGTCGGTCTGCGGACTGAAAGGTCCCGGGTTCGATTCCCGTCAAGGGCATGTACCTTTGTTGCGGGCACATCCCCGGTAGGGGGCGTGCAGGAGGCGGCTGGTCGGTGTTTCTCTGTCATCGACGTTTCTAGCTCTCTATCCCTCTCCCTTCCTCTCTGTAGAAAGTCAATAAACTATTTTAAAATACATTTAATACCTTCCTTTGCTGCAGTTCTCTCCTAGCGCTGTCTGCTTTAGGGTCTTCCTTCTCAAAGACGTTTTGACTAAGCCCGCTGAAGTCTCTCTAAAGCCAGAACTACTGGAGCCTGTGTTTATCTATCTCTCAAGCCTACGTTGACCCTCTCCCTGTGTAGACAGTGCACTGGCAAAGAGCACGGGCTTTGAAATCAGATCTCGGTCCAAACTCCACCGCTTCCACTTACTGTGGCTGTCACCGAGGGTGAGGACTCGGGGCTCGTCTCCCAGCTCACGGTTTTTAAATATATACATATATATTTTATTGATTTTATACAGAGAGGAAGAGAGAGGGGTAGAGAGTTAGAAACATCGATGAGAGAGAATCATCGATCAGCAGCCTCCTGCACACCCCCCACTGGGGATGTGCCCGCAACCGAGGTACATGCCTTTGACCGGAATCGAACCTGGGACCCTTCAGTCCGCAGGCAGATGCTCTAGCCACCGAGCCACACCGGTTTCGGCTCCCGGGGGTTTCTAACAGATGAAAGGAGACGTGGTTCATTAAACATCTAGTGCTGGAACTGGAAGGCCGCGGACCAAACCCGGCAGCTCCCGTCCCGCCTTAAGGAAGGAGGTCCCACCGCACCAGCCTCACCCTCACCGGGGCGCTCAGTACCTCTTCCCCAACGAACTTCCGAAAACACACTGCCCTGAGGACAAAAAGTCACTTTTCCCAACCTACTCAAGCTCCCCGACCGCCTCGCTTGGGGGCTGGGGGGCTGGGAGGGCTGTGGAAGTTGGCGAGCGGCACAAAACAGATCCCGTGTCCCCCCCAAAGCCCTTTCGGCGGCTCCGCCCCCGATGCCTTACACTTTGTACGCGGACATGTGTCACCACGTCACGAGGAACTTCGGGTTCGGGATCCGACCGGCGGCTGGAGCCCCGGCTCAGCCCAGGTCCCCACCAAGCTCTCCCGTCCCGAGAGGACCGACCGACCGACCGACAGACGCCCCTTCCCCCCCGCGACACCGTCCGCCCCGCCGCGGGCCACTCACCGCCGAGGTCCTTGGCCTGGTGAAGCAGCTCGCTCTCCGCCGGCTCCGCCACAGCCTCTGGGAGCGGCTCCGCGGGCGCTTCTCCCTCGGGCGGCGCGTCCGCCTGGACCGGGCGGCCGTCGGCCACCGGCTGCTGCAGGCCCAGCCAAGTGCTCAGGCCGCGGAACATCCCGCCGTGGGGCGGCCTCGGTGCGGGCGCCGGTCAGCAGTGGCGGCGCTCAGCCCGGACTTCACAAAGCGCGTCTCCCGGGGAGATGGCCGGAAGTGGCGCCCGCCGCGGCCGGTGCAGCCGCCCCTCCGCCTCTATGACGGCTGGGACGCCGGGCGCGCGCGCGTCACTTCCGGCCTAAGCCCCGCCCCCGGGCTGTTTGTGTTGTGCGCTGGCGTGCGCGCGTGGAAGGCGGACAAAGGGCTTTTCCCACGGAGCCTGGCCACGCCCCCTGGCCCCGTAGGGACTGCCCCAGCGTCTCCACGGCGCGTTTGTCGCTCTAAGCGCCTTGGGTGGCGGCTTAGCTTCGCCTTTTCAGGTCCGGCGGGGCCGGCCCGTGGAGTTCGATTATCTTTTTTTTTTTTTTTTTTAATATATTTTATTGATTTTTTACCGAGAGGAAGGGAGAGGGATAGAGAGCTAGAAACATCAATCAGTTGCCTCCTGCACTGGGGATGTGGCCACAACCAAGGCACATGCCCCTGACCGGAATCGAACCCGGGACCCCCTCAGTCCACAGGCAGAGGTTCTATCCACTGAGCCAAACCGGTTTTGGCGAGTTAGATATCCTTGGTCTCCCCCTGAGACTGAATCAAAACTAGCCTCCCCACCCACACCCCCTACCCCCAACAACAACAACAAAAAACTAGCCCAGGGCTTCTAGACCCAAATACCAATTTCCTGGCAACACAGAGGCTGGAGGAAAGTGTTAAAGGATACCACGGGATGCAGGCAACATAGGATCTAGGCTGGGAGAAACCACAGGACAAACGGCACTGTTTATTCACATAAATTGCAATGAAGGGGAGAAGGGGAACTTAGAGATTAAAAGCGATTTAAGCTCTAGCTGGTTTGGCTCAGCGGATAGAGCGTCGGCCTGCGGACTGAAGGGTCCCAGGTTCCATTCTGGTCAAGGGCTTGTACCTTGGTTGCGGGCACATCCCCAGTAGGGGGGTGTGCCGGAGGCAGCTGATTGATGTTTCTAACTTTCTATCCTTCTCCCTTCCTGTCTGTAAAAGTCAAAATATACTTTTAAAAAGTAAAATAGAAGCGATTGAAGAGTCATAATGCATGGCAACTTGTGGATTTTATTTGGATCCTAATTCAAATAACCCCATTGGGGTGGAAAAGTTTGACTTCATAAGAACTGGAAATGTGGTCATTGGATATAGACCATGAAATTGTGGGACTGTTAAATTTAAAAACTTGTCTTTCTGGTAGAATGCACAAACTTTACCATCTTAACTGCTAAGTGTACAGTTCAGAAGTGTCAAGTGCATTCAGGTTGTTATGCAACCGATCTCCAGAACTCATCCTATTGCAAAACAAATCGTGTGTCCTTTAGACAACCCTCCATCCGCCCCTCCCCCCAGCCCTTGGCAACCAAACTGCTTTCTGAATGAGGTTGATTACTTCAGGAATCTCATATCATAAAATCACACCGTATTTGTCTTTCTGTGACTGGCTTATTTCACTAAGCAAATGTCCTCGGGTTCATTCTTGTTGTGGAATATGTCAGAATTTCTTTAAAATTCTGTCTTAAGAAAGGCTAACTTTATTACTTTTTAAATGTTTTGATTGATTTTAGAGAGAGGGAGTGATAGAAAAATCCATGAGAACCATCAGCATCTATCTGCTGTCTCCTGCACACCCCCTACTTGGGATCAAGCCAGTAACCCTGGCCTGAATGGAACAGGCGCCCTCTTGGGGCATGGGTTGATGCTCAATCACTGAGCCACACTGGCCAGGCAAGAAAGGCTCCTTTAAAAAGGCTGAATAACATTCAATTGTACATAATACCACATTTTGCTTATCCATTCATCTGCCCATAGACATAGGAATTGTTAAATTTTAGCCCTGACCGGTTTGGCTCAGTGGATAAAGCATCAGCCTGTGAACTGAAGGGTCCCGGATTCGGTTCTGGTCAAGGGCATGTGCCTTGGTTTGGGGCACATCCCCAGTGGGGGAGGGGGTGTAGGAGGCAGCTGATAGATGTTTCTAACTCTATCCCACTCCCTTCCTCTCTGTAAAAAAAAAATCAATAAAATATATTTTAAAAAATTTTAAACTGTGGTGTGTGTGTGTGTGTGTGTGTGTGTGTATGTGTGTGTTAATGTGTTCTTATCTTTTAGTCACACTGAAATATTTACCAATGAAATGATTAGATGCCAGCCATCCTGCCTCAAATTAATTCAGGATGGGGGCCCAGCCGGGTGTAGCTCAGCAGTTGAGCGTCTACCCAGGTTCCAAGAGGTCACTGGTTTGATTCCCGGTCAGGGCACATGCCCAGGTTGCGGCCTCAATCCTCAGTGGAGGGTGTGCAGGAGGCAGCCAATGAATGATTCTCTCTCATCATTTATGTTTCTTTCTCTCTCTCCCTCTCCCTTCCTCTCTGAAATCAATAAAGAAATATATTTTAAAATAAATAAATACAGGATGGGGGAAGTGAGTAGGGAAGCAGATGAAGCAAACCTGGCCACAGGTTGATAACTGTTGAAGTTGGTGGTATTACTATTATTATGTTTCTTTTTTTTTAAAATATATTTTATTGATATTTTACAGAGAGGAAGGGAGAGGGATAGAGAGCTAGAAACGTCGATGAGAGAGAAACATCGACCAGCTGCCTCTTGCACACCCCCTACCGGGGATGTGCCCGCAACCAATGTACATGCCCTTGACCGGAATCGAACCTGGGACCTTTCAGTCCACAGGCCGACGCTCTACCACTGAGCCAAACCAGTTTCGGCTATTATTATGTTTCTAACTCAATTACTATTATGTCTGTTTTTCTACAGACAGCATTTAACCTTTCCCACAATAACATGCAAGCAAACGAACACAAAAACTGCCCAAGCGAACAACTACTCCTTGAGAACAGGGAATTCATGAATGTATTTCCCAAGCACTGACTCAAGCAAGCTGTTGGCAAAGGAAACTCATTATTCCTCCTCCTTCCAACACTTTCGGAAGAGTAGCTTAGTTCCGGGGATTATATGGGGGGTGGATTACAATTCTGAATTTTTCCTGTTCTCCGGTTTTCCAGCCTGAGGTATATTTACAATCCAGGTCCAGAACTTTAGTTTAACAAGTCCACCCATTATTGTTTTTCCCCCGAACAGTTTTATTCACATATCATACAACTCACCAGTTTATTTATTTATTTTTAAATATATTTTATTGATTCTTTACAGAGAGGAAGAGAGAGGGATAGAGAGTCAGAAACATCGATGAGAGAGAAACATCAACCAGCTGTCTCCTGCACACCCCCCACTGGGGATGTGCCCGCAACCAAGGCACATGCCCTTGACCAGAATCGAACCTGGGACCCTTCAGTCCACAGGCCGACGCTCTATCCACTGAGCCAAACCGGTCTTGGCGATACAACTCACCAGTTTAAAGTGTGTAATTTAGTGGTTTTTGGTATATTACACTATCAATTTTTTTAAATTGCAGTAAATTATATATAACACAAAATTTATCATTTTAACCATTTTTAAAAATATATATTTTTATTGACTTCAGAGAGGAAAGGAGATGAAGAGAGAGATAGAAACATTAATGATGAGAGGGAATCATTGATTGGTTGCCTCCTGCACGTTGGACTGAGCCCACAACCCAGGCATATGCCCTTGATCAGAATCGAACCGAGACCTCTGAGTCCCCAGCCGACACTCTGTCCACTGAGCCAAACCAGCCAGGGCTCATTTTAACCATTTAAAATATATATTTTATTGATTTTTTTACAGAGAGGAAGAGAGAGGGATAGAGAGTCTGCAGGCCGATGCTCTATCCACTGAGCCAAACCGGTTTCGGCTTAACCATTTTTTAAAAAAGTATATTTCATTGATTTTTTTTTTTTACAGAGAGAAAGGGTGAGGGATAGAGAGTCAGAAACATCGATGAGAGAGAGACATCGATTAGCTGCCTCCTGCACAGCCCTCACTGGGGATGTGCCCACAACCAAGGTACATGCCCTTGACCGGAATTGAACCTGGGACCCTTGAGTTCGCAGGTTCAGAAGGTAACCAAGAATAATGTTTCTCTCTTCCTTCCTCTCTCTAAAGCCAATTAATATTTACATGAAATGGGGGAATACCTTTAACTTCTTACTCTTCAAATTTCTTCACCTTCAAAAGGAATATAGTTCCTACAACAAATAGCAGAGCTGGGGCCCAGCACATTGAGCCTTCCTTTGGCTTTATCTCCAGGAGCACTCAAAACAATGGGGGGTGGAACTGGTGTTGCTAAGTGGGTAGAGCGTCGGCCTGCGGACTGAAAGGTCCCGGGTTCGATTCTGGTCAAGTGCATGTACCTTGGTTGCGGGCACATCCCCAGTAGGGGGTGTGCAGGAGGCAGCTGATCGAGGTTTCTCTCTCATCGATGTTTCTAACTCTCTATCCCTCTCTCTTCCTCTCTGTAAAAAAAAAAAAAATCAATAAAATATATTAAAAAACAAAAAACAAAAGAAACAATGGGGCATGCTATGACCCTCAGGGGCAGACAGTTTTACAATGTTCTCAAAGGTGGGCTTCTTCAAAATAAAAGGTAAAAAAAACACACAAATCTAGTTAGTGGTGGGCTTCTTTTCCATTTCTTTCTTATCCTCAGCTCTCTGTCGGTAGTAGGCTGTGAAAGAACACTTGTTGAATGAAGGCACACCCTTATCCCAGACAGATTCATCAATCTCAACCCTGCTGTCAGATTTGTCTTCCTGCTCGCTTTACTTTCCACTTTGGATTAAGATTACAAAAGTTATCGTAAGAACCCTTGTGTTTTCACAAAATATCTTTCCTCCATTAGCCACATAGATAAATAGAATAAAAAGATGAGGCTCTCCACGAGGGGTGGGCAAACTTTTTGACTCGAGGTCCACAATGGGTTCTTAAACTGGACCGGAGGGCCGGAACAAAAGCAACCTGACCGTGCTGGCACTCTCCTCTTGGGCTGCTGGGGAAGGAGCGGAGGGGAGAGCAAGAGAGCCCTCCGCTCTTTCGGCTCCACGGGCCGGATAGAACAGCCGAACGGGCCGGATCCGGCCCGCGGGCCGTAGTTTGCCCACGGCTGCTCTACACTCTGTGGTAAAGAGTCTGACCTTGGAAACAGATGTTTTTCTTTTTTAATTTTTTAAAAGAAATATATTTTATTGATTTTTTACAGAGAGGAAGAGGGATAGAGAGTTAGAAACATCAATGAGAAAGAATCATCAATCAGCTGCCTCTTGCACACCCCCAACTGGGGATGTTCTGCAACCAAGGTACATGCTCTTGACCGGAATCAAACCTGGGACCCTTCAGTCCGCAGGCTGACGTTCCACCACTGAGCCAAACTGGTTTCAGCTGTTTTTCTTTTTTTCTTTTTCTTTCTTTCATTAAAAAAAATATTTTATTGATTTTTTACAGAGAGGAAGGGAGAGGGATAGAGAGCTAGAAACATCAATGAGAGAGAAACATCCATCAGCTGCCTCCTGCACAACTCCAACTGGGGATGTGCCCACAACCAAGGTACATGCCCTTGACCAGAATCAAACTGGGGACCTTTCAGTCCGCAGACCGACACTCCATCCACTGAGCCAAACCAGTTTCGGCTGGATGTTTTCCAGTGATATCAAAGGAAAGCAGAGTTTGCCACCCCAAAATACGCCTTTTGGGGTATTGATTATTTTAAGTTCTTTCTTTCGCTGGAACCTGTTTGGCTCAGTGGATAGAGCGTTGGTCTGCAGACTAAAAGGTCCCGGGTTCGATTCCGGTCAAGGGCATGTACCTTGGTTGCAGGCACATCCCCAGTAGGGTGTGTGCAAGAGGTAGCTGATCGATGATTCTCTGTCATCGATGTTTCTAGCTCTATCCCTCTCCCTTCCTCTCTGTAAAAAATCAATAAATTATATTTTTAAGAAAAGTTCTTTCTTTCTTTCTTTTGGTTATTTCTTTTTTAATTTAATTAATTTGGTTTTTTTTATCCTCACCTGAGAATGTTTTTTCCATTGCTTTTTAGAGAGTTAGTGAGAGGGAAAGACAGAGAGAAATATCTATGTGAGAGAAATAACTATGAGTTGATTGGTTGCCTCCTGCAAGAGCCCTGACCAGGGCCGGGCCGGGAGGACCCTGTAACCAAGGTGCATGCCCTTGACCGGAACTGAACCCAGCATCCTTTGCTTCACAGGCTGACGCTCTATTCGCCCAGCAAACCTGGCTATGGCTAAGCTGGTTGTTTCCAATAAACAAAAGACTCAGGAAGAACCTTTGATCCTTCTCTCCTCCTCCCCCCCCCCCCCCCCGCAACTGCTAAAGAATTTAGATTGGGGACCTCCTCCAGGAAGAGAGGAATAATCAGATAACTAGTTTAATATAAACCAGTGTGTGATAGAGAGGGAGGAACCTAGCATGACCTCTTTGATCAAAGTCCTCTCGGTATCATACTGTTTAAGATGGCCCAGCAAGCATATAGTTACCAAACGTTTGCTTTTCCATCTCTACCTGACTTGTCTTCCTTGCCCTCGGAGTTCGTCCCGTCACCCCACCTTAGCTCATAGGCCTTAACTTCCCGACTTGCCCTCAAATTTAATATTCTCTTTTTGGGGGGCAGTATTAAAAATATACATTTTTTAAATTGATTTCAGAGAGGAAGGGAGAGATGGAGAGATAGAAACATTAATGAGGAGAGAGAATCATTGATTGGCTGCTTCCTGCACACCCACTACTGGGGATAGAGCCTGAAACCCAGGCATGCGTCCTGACCAGAAATTGAACCGTGACTTCCTGGTTCATAGGTCGATGCTCAACCACTGAGCCACACAGGCTGGGCACTTTATATATTCTTATGAAACCGCTGCATGCACATAAGTAATAAATTGGGTCATTTTCTCCCGTTAATCTATCCTGTGTTAATTTGGTTAGGCTAGCCAGGAGAACTTAAAAGGGTAGGAGGAAAATTATTTTTCCTCCCCACAGTGTCCAGTGTCCTGGTTTTGTTATTTATATGAACTCATGTACAGTAGCTTTGGCCAGGGCACTCCACATCTTTAAGCCTCAGGTCCTTTATTACAAAAAAACACCATGACGAAACCGGTTTGGCTCAGTGGTAGAGCGTAGGCCTGCGGACTCAAGGGTCCCGGGTTCGATTCCGGTCAAGGGCATGTACCTTGGTTGCGGGCACATCCTCAGTGGGGGGTGTGCAGGAGGCAGCTGACTGATGATTCTCTCTCATCGATGTTTCTAACTCTCTATCCTTCTCTCTTCCTCTCTGTAAAAAAATCAATAAAATACATTAAAAAATAAATAAAAAACATTGATGTGAAAATGAAAAAACCAAAAAAAAACAAAAAAACACACACCATAATTACTGTTTTGGTTGTAAAAAGGAAATGAAGTGCTGAATTGTGGAAGGAAATGTTGCATACATGGCAGGTGTTAACTATTACCATCATTTCAACCCATTTCACAAGCGCCCTTTCTACAGGGTCCTGTGGATTCTGGAAGGCGTGTTTCATAGCAATCTCATCTGTGCCTCCAGCCTTTTTTTACAATGTGCTTCCTCCTTTAAAGTTTTTATATATTTATTAATTTTTAAAAATATATTTTATTGATTTTACACAGAGAGGAATTGAGAGAGATAGTTAGAAACGCCAATGAGAGAGAAACATGGTCCAGCTGCCTCCTGCACACTCCCTACTGGGGATATGCCCGTAACCAAGGTACATGCCCTTGACCGGAATAGAACCAGGATCCTTCAGTCCGCAGTCCGACGCTCTATCCACTGAGCCAAACCGGTTTCGGCTATTAATTAATTTTTAAAATAAATCTTTATTGTTCATATTATTACAAATGTGCCTCATTTTCCCCCCCTTCCATTGCTCCCCTCCACCAGGTTCCCACCCCACCCTCTGCCCTTTCCCCATCCCCTATTGTCCTCATCCACAGGTGCAGTTTATGTTCAGTCTCTTCCCGCCCCCCCACTCCCCTTTTCCCCGAGAATCGTCAGTCCACTTCCTTTCCATACCTCTGATTCTATTATATTCACCAGTTAATATTGTTCACCATGTTTTTTAATTAATTAATTAATTTTAATTATTTATTATTTGCCTTTGAGGAGGCTTGGGTCTCCCCTCTGGTTCCTATTGAGTGGAGCCTCTGCCCATTTTTGCAGAAATTGCCATCAGTAACCCTGGATCCTTATTGCTTCTTCTACAGCACTGCTCTGTCATTCTTAGTGGGGAGAAACTCCCTTTTGTCTTATTTTATTATTATTTGTATTTCTTTATTAAGGTATCACATATTTGTCCTCATCCCCCCATTCCCACCCCACACCCCTCCCCACGTATGCCCCTACCCCCCTGTTGTCCTTGACCACTGGCTAGGCCCATGTGCATGCACACAAGTCCTTTGGTTGATCTCTCCCCTTTATCCCCACCCTCCCCTGCCTTCCCTCTGAGGTCTCACAGTCTGATCGATGCTTCCCTGACTCTGGGTCTGTTCTTGTTCATCAGTCTATGTTGTTCATCATTTCCCCTAGATGAGTGAGATCATGTCCTACTGGAAATACACTCCCTTTTGTTTTAAAACTTATTTAATTTTTCCTTACAACCCCCTACCCTACCTTGTTGCTGTCATCTATTAGCTTCATATTCACTTGGTTTCTTGGCCTCAATTACCTCCTCCGAGTTCCACCACCCTTCCAGCGCCCTTGATGTCCCTTACACTGGCCTGGTGGGCGCTAGACCCAATGCCAGGTATGCCCATCTCACCTGACTCTGTTTCAGCCGTCAGACCCTAAGCCACGTCAGCTGAAGTGCTTCCCCTTTGATGACTTCAATACCAACACCACTTTGATGCGACAATTTGCCAGTTCCCTCATTTCTTTCTTAAAATATATTTTTACTGATTTCAGAAAGGAAAGGAGAGGGAGAGAGAGAGACAGAAACATCAATGAGAAGAGAGAATCATCGATTGGCTGCCTCCTGCACGCCCAACCCTGGGGATCAAGCCCACAACCTGGACCTGTGCCCTTGACTGGAACTGAACCCACAACCCTTCAGTCTGCAAGCCGATGCTCTATCCACTGAGCAAAACCAGCTAGGGCAATTTCCCCCATTTCAATGAGCTCTTGTCATTGCTCCCTTTCTTCTTCTTTTTTTAAAATATATTTTATTGATATTTTACAGAGAGGAAGGAAGAGAGATAGAGAGCTAGTAATGTCGATGAGAGAGAAACACCGACCAGCTGCCTCTTGCACACCCCCTACTGGGGATGTGCCCGCAACCAATGTACATGACCTTGACCGGAATCGAACCTGGGACCTTTCAGTCCACAGACCGACGCTCTACCACTGAGCCAAACTGGTCTCGGCCCTTTCTTCTTTTTCTCCCAGTCTATCAGCTTCCTGCTGCTCTCCATGTCTTTCCTCTGTGAACTAGAGCCCTGGTGGATTACTGCAATCACATTCTTTCAGTGTCTTCAAGTTCCTCACTCTCTTGTCTTTCTACTCCACTAAAACTCTGGTTTTGTCACAAACATCCACATTTACATACCTACTTGTTGCTATCCTATAAAATTATATCTGTCCCAGCTGGCATGGCTCAGTGGTTGAGCATTGACCTATGAACCAGGGGGTCACGGTTCCATTCCTGGTCAGGGCATATGCCTGGGTTGTGGGGTGTACAGGAGGCAGACAACATCATTGATGTTTCCTTTTACAAAAAAAAATATTTTTATTGATTTCACTTTTATTTTATTTTAAAAATATTTTATTTATTTTTTACAGAGAGAAAGAGGGATAGAGAGTTAGAAACATCGATGAGAGAGAATCATCAATAAGCTGCCTCTTGCACCCCCCCTACTGGGGATGTGCCTGCAACCAAGGTACATGTCCTTGACCGGAATCAAACCTGGGACCTTTCAGTCTACAAGCCGACCCTCTATCGGCTGAGCCAAACCGGTTTCGGCTCAATTTTATTTTTTAAAAATATTTTTATTGATTTCAGAGAGGGAGAGAGAGAAACATCAATGATGAGAGAAAATCATTGATTGGTTGTCTCCTGCATGCCCCCTACTGAGGATGGAGCCTGCAACCCCGGGCATATGCCCTTGACCAGAATGGAACCCGGGACCCTTCAGTCTGCAGGCAGATGTTTTATATCAAAATGGCGAGGGGTCATCATTGATGTTTCTTTTTCTTACTCTTCCTTCCTCTCTGAAATCAATCCATATTTATAAAAGGCTAATATGCTAAATATCCGACTGTCTGACTGGTTGCTATGAAGTGCACTGACCACCAGGGGGCAGATGCTCAATGCAGGAGCTGGTGTGATGCGCACTGGCCATTTACAGAGAAATGGCACTGCGGACCTGGCACTGACAAAGCAACACTCAGTTTCCCCCAAGTGGGATACAGGCCCCACTACCACCCAGAGTGACAGCCCACCAAATCGGAGCCAACGCTGCCAAGACCCCATGGCATAAAACATAGTCCACAGCCCAGTTCAACCCCAGAAACAGTCGCTGTGGGCACTGGGTAATGATTTCATTTAGCAATGCCCAGCTTCCTCTCCCTAGCGATTAGGCTCCTTGGAGTTTCTTCAGCCCAGAAACACAATTTGCTTTATAGCCAGGTACAAACATTTTACACTTGAATCAAATGTTTGTGAAGCATTTTCCTGTGCCTCATCTCATTTGATCCTCACAGAAGTCCTAGAGTAGGTAAGAGGAAACTCAGTGGAATCCTATTTTCATTAGCCAGAAAATGGAGATTTGGAAAGCTTAGAAACTTGACCTAACTGAAAAGAAGTAAGAAATAGTGGACCTTGAAAATGACTTCAGGTTTTCTTGCTGTGCAGAATCTAGTCAAACACTGCTGCAGTTAAGTATTTTATTTCCCCTTTGTTCTCCCTGGGTGATCTACAATAATAATCTGCTTTGTGTTGATATTTACTGTTGTGTTTCTGACAATGACCTGAAAGAGAAGTTGGGGTGCTTCACTGGGCTGGAAAAAGTTTAGCTACATCAGAAAGCAGGTCTAATTAAACAAGTTTATTCTCTATCTATAAAAGGCTAAGTTGACTCACACACGTGCAATACATATAAAGCTCTCACTGGTGCCAATCGCACGTGTGTATTTCAACCTGTCATTGTTGACTGTGAATTTGGTTGACGCTTCTATTATAGATTGAATAGCGATGCTAAAATATTTCTCCTAATTAATTTCCTTTCAATGTGCACGAACTTGTGCACTGCACCACTAGCAAAAAAATATTTTTAAAAAATAAAATGCTATCTGGTCGTCATTACACAATTATGGTTTTTAAACTCCACCAGGTGTTGCCTATCCCGGCACTCCAGTGACTTACACTGGTTACTCAAAATTCTCACTACTTTCCTAAGCCTTCCATTTCACTCCACACCCTTCCATTGGCCACAGTTACCTCCTCTCTCCTTCGGTGGTTTGGGTAAGTTCTTCCCTTCACCTTAACAACCTGCTGTGTCCTTTCTCAGGACCAACCATCCTCCAAAAACAGTCCCTTCACTTAGGAAGTCCTGATTGCCTCTCTTCCCCCCCCCGCCCCCCCAATTCTTCTCCGCGGGTGTTGTTCTAGGAATCTTACTGAATCTGATAGATGTTTAGACCGACCCCCCCTTCCCCCCTAGCCTGAGTCCCTCCAAGGGTCCTCTCCCCAGCGCTTCTGCAGTTCCTGGAGGGCAGCTGGGGGCCCGCGAACGCCTGCGACCAGGTGAGGCTCTTTCCGGGGGCGAGACCCGGGCGGGCGAGAGGCCCCCAGCTCGGGGGAACCCGGCGTGCACCTGGGCCCCCCCGAGGGCCTCTGCTAAATGAGCCGGGGAGGGAGGGGAGGAGCAGTCCCGGGGCAGAGCGAGGCCTGGGGCCAAGAGCCTCCCGGGCGGGCGGAGGGACGCGAGGCTGCCTGCGCCGGAGGAGCCACTTTTTCGGCGCTGCTTTCGTTGCATTGGACAAACCTGGTGCGAACCCCGGCTCGGCGGCGTGAGTCAGCGGGCCCGGCGGCGGCGGGAGAAGCGATCGGCGCGCACCCCGAGGCCTGCGCCGGAGGAGGGAAGAACCCCCCTGAGGGCGGCCCCCGACCCAGTCCCACAGGTGAGCGCGGGAGCCCGCCGTCCCCTCCCCCCCCCCCGGGCACCCTCCGGGCGCCGCCACCGCCACCGCCGCGCAGGTGATCCCGGGCCCGCGGCCGCCGCCCCCCGCGGCCTCCGGGCCCACGCCACCCGCGCCCCCGGGGCCTTCCCACCCGCGTCCCCGAGCCCGCGAGCGCGCGCGGGGCCGGGAGCCTTTGTCCCCTCCCCGATGGCGCATCCCCGCACCCCGCGCTCGCTCGCAGCCCCGAGGGGTGCGGGGCGCGGGGCCCCGGTGCCGTCGGAGCCCGCCGCGCGGCCGCCGCGATCGGGGGGGTGGTGTCGCGTCCCCGGGGTGCGTGTCTCCCCGGCCCGTCCCCCCCGGGCCTGGGGAGCCCCGGGAGCCCCGAGATGGCGTTGGCGGAAGTGGAGCCCCGCGCGGAGGGAAAGGGCCTCTCTGGCCCCTCGCCCTGCGCGCTCGCTCGCTCGTTCTACAACCTCCCCCCCCCCCCCATCAGCTCCTCCGGGCGCACCGGGCTGGAGCGGCTGCGGAGACCAGGTAGCGTCCTATCTGCAGCGCTTTTTACAGGTTTGATGGCTCATTTTTTCCATGTCGCGTCCTGTCCCCTGGTGAAATGTGCGGGTCAGGGTCTAACCCAGCCGAGCCCCGCGGGACCGTTCCCATCACTTCCAGAAAGTTCCTTCGGGGCCCCTCCGGACGATCCACACCCCCCCCTCCCCGGATTTGGAGCACAGCTGAGGACGGTGAATGTGCTGCATTAGTTTTGCCTGTTGGAGAACTTCATAAAATGGGAGGCTTCAGGAAGCACGCCTGTTTCTAATAATAACGTTCTAAACGGTCTCGTTGGCCAAGCGTCTCTTGGTGCTTTCTGGTGTTTTCTGCTGCTTTAGGCCCGCGCTGGGGGGGGGGGGGGGAAGGTTGGCTGCCAAGAGGCTCTTGAGATGTGCTGGGAGCAGACACACCTAATCTCCTAAGACTTAATAACAGAGAGAGATCGAGGGGGAGAGAGAGAGAGAGAGGGAGAGAGAGAGGGAGAGAGAGGAGGAGAGAGAGGGGGGTGGAAAGGGGAAGAGAGAGGG
The DNA here is from genome assembly GCA_963924515.1 of Vespertilio murinus. Lineage (NCBI taxonomy): Eukaryota > Metazoa > Chordata > Mammalia > Chiroptera > Vespertilionidae > Vespertilio > Vespertilio murinus. The sequence goes on along the minus strand of OZ004710.1, from coordinate 5,648,751 downwards.
AGAGAGGGGGGAGGGAGGGGGAGAGAAAGAGAGAGGGATAGAGGGGGGAGAGAGAGGAGGAGGGAGAGGGGGGGGGAGAGAATATGAATGTAGAAGACCTCACCAATACATTCTTGCATCGATTACGCGATAAAATGAAAGTGCCTTGGGTACACGGGGTTCCGTAAGATGGTTCAAGTGAACTTCATGTGTTTTTTTTTTTTAACATGGCTACTAGAAAATTCCAGATCGCACAGAGGGCCCGTGTCATGTTTTTATTGGACGGCGCACAGGGCAGCCCTACACATTCCGCTCTGCGGCCGATTGGTTCCGCTGCCTGCGCGGGAGAGAGTATGGAGCCGTGTCTTGGGGGACGAAGAACATCTGGATTTCAAGGAAGAGGCCTGCAGAGCCCGCCTTTTCCTGCTGCTGTAAAGCTTTGCTTCAGACTTTACTGAAAAGCAGGAAAAGGACTGGGTGCATCTCTGGCATTAAGTGACATTTCCTTTTTAAAAAATATATATTTTATTGATTTTTTACAGAGAGGAAGAGAGAGAGATAAGAGAGCTAGAAACATCGATGAGAGAGAAACATGGACCAGCTGCCTCCTGCACACACCCCCACTGGGGATTTGCCTGCAATCAAGGTACATGCCCTTGACCGGAATCGAACCCGGGACCTTTCAGTCTGCAGGCCGACGCTCTACCACTGAGCCACACTGGTTAGGGCTATTTATTTATTTTATTGAATTCAGAGAAGAAGGGAGAGGGAGATGGAAACATCAGTGATGGGAGAGAATCATTGAATGGCTGCCTCTCGCATACACACCCCGCCCCACTGGGGACCGAGCCCACAACCCAGGCCTGTGCCCTCTACTGGAATCGAACCTGGGACCCTTCAGTCCACAGGCTGATCCTCTATCCACTGAGCCACACCAGCTAGGGCATAACCACTGATCTCTTTACTGTCTCCATAGTTTTGCCTTTTCCAGAGCATCATGTATTTGGAATCCTGCAGTATGTAGCTTTTTCAGATTGGCTTCTTTCTCTTAGTTTCCTCCATGTCTTTTCATGGCTTGGCAGCTCATTTCTTTTTAGTGCTGGATAATATTTTAAGGAACTGGTATTTTTAAAAATATATATTTTATTGATTTTTTTACAGAGAGGGAGAGGGATAGATAGCTAGAAACATCGATGAGAGAGAAACATGGACCAGCTGCCTCCTGCACAGCCCCTACTGGGGATGTGCCCGCAACCAAGGTATATGCCCTTGAACGGAATTGAACCTGGGACCTTTCAGTCTGCAGGCCGATGCTCTATCCACTGAGCCAAACTGGTTTCGGCAGGAACTGGTGTTTTTATTCCATTTCACAGATGAAGAAACTGGCACAGAATGGATTAGCTTGCCCAGGTACAGCTTGTATAGCTCTGACAATACTGTCTGATCTCATAAAAAATCTAGAGAATGACTTTTTTCCCCCAAAAGTTTCAGTCCTGCCGAAACTGGTTTGGCCTAGGGGATACAGTGTTGGCCTGCGGACTGAAAGATCCCAGATTTGATTCCGGTCAAGGGCATGTACCTTGGTTGCGGGCACATCCCCAGTAGGGGGTGTGCAAGAGGCAGTTGATCGATGTTTCTCTCTCATCGATGTTTCTAACTCTTATCCCTTTCTCTTCCTCTCTGTAAAAAAATCAATTTATATATATATATGTCTCAGTCCTGGCTGGGTAGTTCAGTTGGTTAGAGCATCATCCGGATATGTCAAGGTTGTAGGTTTGATCCCTGGTCAGAGGACATACTAAGAATCAACCAGCCGAAACTGGTTTGGCTCAGTGGTAGAGCGTCGGTCTGTGGACTGAAAGGTCCCAGGTTGGTTTCCGGTCAAGGGCATGTACCTTGGTTGCGGGCACATCCCCAGTGGGGGTTGTGCAGGAGGCGGCTGATCGATGGTTCTCTCTCATCAATGTTTTTAGCTCTCTATCCCTCTCCCTTCCTCTCTGTAGAAAAACAATAAAATATATTTTTTTAAAAAAGAATCAACCAGTTGATGCATAAATGAGTGGAACAAAAACTCATTCTCTCAAATCAATCAATAAAACAATATCTGAGGGTTTAAATATTAAAGTTTCAGCTATTTAGATAGGAAAATGCTGTGTGCTTTTGACATTCTGGTTTAACACACTCTCTGCTTTACTGGTTTGAGAGAATGCTTCTCTTCCCTGACCCTTAGTGTACTTGCCTTTCAGATTCCATCCGGGCGTTGCCACCCAGCCGCTCCTGCCAATGAAGTATATCCTGGTCACCGGGGGGGTCATCTCCAGCATTGGGAAAGGCATCATCGCGAGCAGCATTGGGACGATTCTAAAGTCATGGGGGCTCCGCGTCACCGCCATCAAAATCGACCCCTACATCAACATTGATGCAGGCACTTTTTCGCCTTATGAGCACGGTATGAGAGAGATCCACTTCCTCCCTTAGAAAGCACTGAGTTAAACTGAAGTTCTTTCTTATGTGTTGGTTAATTTCTGTAGGATCGAGTTCCAGAAGTAGAGTTGCTGGATCTTATGTTACGAATATGTGAATGTTCTCATGGTCATTGATGCATTGTTCAGATTGCTGATGGCTCTCAAATCAGTCATTTTCTATTTTTTTAAACAATTTAAAAAAATATTGATTTTTTACAGAGAGGAAGAGAGAGGGACAGAGTTAGAAACATTGATGAGAGAGAAACATCGTTCAGCAGCCTCTTGCACACCCCCTACTGGGGATGTGCTCGCAACCAAGGCACATGCCCTTGACCGGAATCGAACCTGGGACCTTTCGGTCCTCAGGCTGAAACTCTGTCCACTGAACCAAACCAGTTTCAGCAAGGATGCCATTTTCATTGTAGCTCTTGCAGTATGGATTATGTTTTGTTTAATCATAAAGGTAATAGATTTATCTTAACATCTTATCATTAAGAGAAAATTTCAAACAATATAGTATATATTGACAATTATATTGACAATATAGAATGACATGAAGGAAATTTCCCACTTCTTGGAGTGACTATTATAAATGTGGACATTACAATGTATATAGTCATTCTTTTTTAAAAAAAGCATTAGCCCTGCCCTGACTGGTTTGGCTCAGTGGATAGAGCGTCAGCCTGCAGACTGAAAGGTCCCAGGTTCGATTCCGGTCAAGGGCATGTACCTTGGTTGCGGGCACATACCCATTGGGAGGTACGCAGGAGGCAGCTGATTGATGTTTCTCTCTCATTGATGTTTCTTATTCTCTATCCTTCTCCCCTCCTCTCTGTAAAAAATCAATTAAAAAAAAAAGCATTAACCCTTACATACTTTCTTTTTAAAATTTTTACATACATGCAGGAAAATGCATAAATCACAAATGTACCACTTGATGAAATGATTATACTGTGTGATCAGCCCCCAGATCAATAAATAGAATCTCCGTTTGCCTCCAAACCATGAGGGTAACACTGTTTCCCCGAAAATAAGACAGTGTCTTATATTAATTTTTACTCCCAAAGATGCGCTAGGTCTTGTTTTCAGGGGATGTATTATGTTTCCATGAAGTAGGTCTTATTTTCGGAGGATGTCTTATTTTTGGGGAAACACAGTACTATCCTGTCTTTTAACACCATAGGTTAGAGTTGCTTGTGGTTGTTTGTTGTTGTTGTTTATTTCAGAGAGAGGAAGGGAGAGGGAAAGAGAGATAGAAACAGCAATGATGAGAATCATTGATTGACTGCCTCCTGCAAGCCACCTACTTGGGGATCAAGCCCGAAACTTGGGCATGTGCCCTGATCGGAAATGGAACCATGACCTCCTGGTTCATGGGTCCACACTCAACCACTGAATCACACTGGTCAGGCTAGTTTTTGAACTTCAAATGAATCGCACAGTCACATTATTTTTAATCTAATTTATTTATATATATATATTTATTTATATATATATATATAATTTATATCTATAATTTATTAGATATATATAATTGATTTCAGAGAGGAAGGGAGAGGAGGAGGAGAGAGAGAGAATCATTGACTGGCTGCCTCCTGCACCCCCCACACTGGGGATCAAACTCACAACCCTGACTGGGAATCAAACCATGACCTCTTGGTTCATAGGTCAATGCTCAACCCCTGAGCTACGCCAGCTGGACTTTAATCTAATTATAAAACTTAATATACTGTGGACATTTTAATACATTTTGTACTCTGAAAAGTTGCGCAGTGCCCTGGCTGGTTTGACACAGTGGATAGAGCATCAGCCTGCAGACTGAAAGGTCCTGGGTTCGATTCTGGCCAAAGGCACATGCCTGAGTTGCGGGCTTGATTCCCATTGGGAATCTGTGACACTGGAGACCCAGAGATAAGGCAAATAATTAAAGCAGGTATTTCATGTGATTAAGTCTGCATCTATATCAGCCGTGGGCAAACTACGGCCCGAGGGCCGGATCCGGCCTTTTTCGGCTGTTCTATGCGGCCCGCGGAGCCGAAAGAGTGGAGGGTTCTCTTGCTCTCCCCTCCGCTCCTTCACCAGCAGCCCAAGAGGAGAGTGCCGGCATGGTCAGGTTGCTTTCCAGCCCTCAGGTCCAGTTTAAGAACTCATGTGGCCCTTGAGTCAAAAAGTTTGCCCACCCTGAATTCCATATCCTTTTTCTTGGTGCTGCTGTGGACGTGGAATTCAGGGTGGGCAAACTTTTTGACTCAAGGGCCACATGAGTTCAATCTTTCACCAAATTGCCCGTGGGCTCGCTGGGGCCCTGCTTTTCATCTCTTGGCTCTTTACCTGTGACTGTCACCAAGATGGGAATCAATTAAACCTTCCTTATGCCAGTTCCAGAGTACAGGATCTGGATGCTTTGAAGTAAATTGCTGTTTTTAAAATTGCTGTTGTAAAGCCCTCTTTTCAAATGATACGTGATGATTTTGGAAAGTAAATCTTAAAGACAGAATTTTAGTAAGTATGAAAAAAACCCACAATTAGATACTGGAATTTTTCTGATGCATTTTAAAGACTATAATTGAATTGTTAAGTTTTCTCATCAAAATGAAATAGTTGGAACATCTTCCGGTACACACACATACACACACATACACACATACACACACAGATTGCCGGTTAGATTTCCAGTGAAGGCACATACCTAGGTTTCGGGTTCCATTCCCTGTAGGCAAAAGATCGATATTTCTCTCACATCTCTCTCTCTCCCCCTTCCTCTCTTTCTGAAAATCAATAAACATTCTCAAGCGAGGATACAAAAAAATGAAATGGTGATAGCATATAGTTTATAATTAAGTCTCTTAACAGGGTTTTAATAAAATGTGCTCATCTTTGAAAAATAATCCGCTGGAAGCAAATGTGACAGTTTCACTTTGCCTCTTTATTCTAGGAGAAGTGTTCGTCTTAAACGATGGGGGAGAAGTTGATTTAGACCTTGGCAATTACGAAAGGTTCTTGGACATCAATCTCTATAAAGACAACAACATCACCACTGGGAAGATATATCAGCACGTGATCAATAAAGAGAGGCGCGGGGACTACCTGGGGAAAACCGTACAAGGTACTGATCGCATTGCACAGACATTGGGGATCCCACACCAGGTCCCTGCTCTCCACAAGTTCTAACGCCCCTCAGAGCCTGTCTTCTTTTCTTTCTCAGTTTCCTTACAGATGTCAAGTTCATCCTCCGAGTTCCTCATTTATTTTCACCAGTCTTTTCTCTTTTATTACCAATGCCATTGTTTCCCTTAGTTCCCCCCTTCCCCCCGTCTCTCTTATTCATTCATTCATTCATTTATAAAATCTGTGGCAAATCATTTATTCATCTTTTTTTTACATGATTAGGGTGTATTTTTTGGTTTTTTAATTTAATTTTAATTTTTTATTTTTTAAATATATTTTATTGATTTTCCACAGAGAGGAAGGAAGAGGGATAGAGAGCTAGAAACATCAATGAGAGAAACATTGACCAGCTGCCTCCTGCACACCCCCTACTGGGGATGTGCCCACAACCAATGTACATGCCCTTGACCGGAATCGAACCCGGGACCTTTCAGTCCACAGGCTGACGCTCTATCCACTGAGCCAAACTGGTTTCTGCTTTGGTTTGTTGTTTTTTTTTTGTCTGTCTTTTATTGAATGTGTTCTTTTTTCTTGTATCTTTGCATGCATGATGATTGTTTCCCCTTGAAGGAGGACAGCCTTGGAGGGGTGTGGTTCAGGGTTCGGGTTCTGGAGAAGGCCGCTCGCAAATGAAAGAGACTAGAAAAGTATTAATTTGGGAAAATGGGAGGCAGGGTGGAGTCCACCTCTAGTGGGAGGACTACTGCTCTGGCCTTGCTATCCCTTTTATTAAGGTTATGAGATACACCCCTATCCTTTAGGCAGGAAATTCCAATAATAGACAATGGGCAAGAATTTACATAAGACTAACAGGTGGAGGCTGCTTTCACTACCAAGGCCTCCACTAAACAAGGAGTGATTAGCTCCGACCATTCAGAGCAATTAAGGTTGACCAGCCTTCCCGATTCCCTTTTCACATTTCCCTGTTAGTGACTGACAAGGAACAGTTTCCTGCAGAGAGAGACTGGTGGATTGAACTGGAGTGGCAAGTAGCATAGTCTGACTTTTTTTCACAAACCCTTTCCCTAGAGCAGTGTTTCCCAAAGTGTGGTACACGTGCCCCCAGGGGTACCGGAAGAATTTGGCGGGGGTACGTGTTGCACCGGAGTTTGGTGGGGATATGCACTGCACCGTGCTTAGCTGCGCCTAATTCTACGTTCTCATGAGTCAAGTCAAGACAGTCTTGTGAGGCGTGAGATGGTCTGGTGTGCAAATAAATGTTATTTATAGTATAACTTTTATTTATATTTTATTATGAATAATTTTATTTTTCGTTTATTATTATTTTGTGTATGTACCAAAAAAAATATTTTGATTGTTAATAAAATACATCCAATTTTTTTTTTTTTGACGAGGGGTACTCAGCGTTACAAAAATTATAGAAGGGCCGAAACCAGTTTGGCTCAGTGGTAGAGCGTCGGCCTGCGGACTGAAGGGTCCCGGGTTCGATTCCGGTCAAGGGCATGTGCCTTGGCTGTGGGCACATCCCCGGTGGGGGGTGTGCAGGAGGCAGCTGGTCGATGTTTCTGGCTCTCTATCTCTCTCCCTTCCTCTCTGTAAAATATCAATAAAATATATTAAAAAACAAAAACAAAAACAAAAACAAAACAAAAATTATAGAAGGGATACACGTACCATATTTGCCGGCGTATAAGACGATTTTTTGGCCCTGAAAAATACGTATTTGCCGGCGTATAAGATGACTGGGCATATAAGACGACCCCCTAACATTTCCACTAAAAATACAGAGTTTGTTATATACTCGCCGTATAAGACTACCCCCCAACTTGGAGGCATATTTTTCAGGGCCAAAAAATCGTCTTATACACCGGCAAATACGGTATGTCAAAAGTTTGGGAAACACGGCCCTAGATGGTATGGCTCTCTTTTGTCTTAGAAGGGATCCCCTCCTGGAACCTCTGATAGGGTAAAGGTGATAATTCCTCATCTCCTTAAATCACTTACATGTTGGAACCAATTGAGGAACAGATGTAGGATAAGAGAGATGGAGATCAAAAGAGCAATTATATTATTGCCGAAACTGGACACTGTGGCACAGATCTCCAGTTCAACTGTGTTTTCTAAGTTTTCCCCGAGGAGGGAGCGTCACTGCCTCATACCTGCCATGTCCCAGTGATGGTGGAGAGGGCAAGGCCCAGCCCTGGGTCCTGACCCCTGACCCCTAACCCCTGTGCTGCTGGCATGGAGGCAGAACCTGGCCAACCTCATCCTTCCAGAAAGGGGTGGGCCAGGCATGCCAGCTGCTCCTTCCAAACGCACCAATCGAAGCCAGCTTCCTCTTGCCCACAGACTCTGCTGGCGTAAGGGGGAGCAGGTGCCTCAGCTTCCTGAAGGCCACGTTCCTACTTCCAGCCATCACATTAGGTTTGGTGGCTGGGCAGAACCCCCACGCGCCCATGTGGGTGTCACTTTTTTGTCTCTTCAGTTGGGTTTGCCAACTTCCGGCCTGCTCACCCCCCAAGGGCCTCCTGGGCCTCCCATGCTTGTGGAGATGTCACCTTTTGTCCTCTTCCATGGACGTTCGCGTTCACTGGTGCCCGGTCAGCAGGCATACCCTGTCTGTATCCTCTTGAGTGTCCCCCTCTCCATTGGCTGGTGGTCTGGCCACGCTCCATCCTTCTTGCTTGCGGACCCCAGCATTCAACATCCTAGGAAGCCCTCTTTGGCATTAGAGGTGTTTTCTACTCGCATCGAACGTGGCATTTCTGCTTTCTGTTTCTTATTCTCTGGGGTTAGTCAGTTTCAAGAGAAAAGGCATACCATTTAAATGCGTGAACGTAAATTGCCCCTGTAGTATTAATTTCAGTGAGGGAAGAGGATAGCATTAGGACTGCAGCTTGTCTGATTTGCCAGGTAGCTGTCAGGTTATTTGCGAGATCTAAAGATCCCTTACAGCCGAGACCAGTTTGGCTCAGTGGATAGAGCGTCGGCCTGCGGACTGAGGGGTCCCCGCTTCGATTCCGGTCAGGGGCATGTACCTTGGTTGTGGGCACATCCCCAGTAGGGGGTGTGCAAGAGGCAGCTGATCGATGGTTCTCCTCATCGATGTTTGTAACTCTCTATCCCTCTCCCTTCCTCTCTGTAAAAAATAATAAAAAAAATAAAGATTGGTTACATTGCCTCTTCATGACCGAGAAATAAGCTTTTGCACCAACTACTCCTTTCTGCAGTTGTCCCTCATATTACGGATGCTGTCCAGGAGTGGGTTATGAATCAAGCCACGGTGCCAGTGGATGGTCATAAGGAGGAGCCCCAAATATGCGTTATTGAGGTAAGCATGGACCGTTTCTTTATAAGCTTACTAGAAGCCCAGCCCACCCGCGCTGCTCTTTGGTCGTTAGGGCATTAGGGCCACAGGCCTTTTATAATATGGATGTCCTTCTGGGTTTTTCACCATCTGATCTCTAGTCATTCGACAAACACACAAAGATGACATCCTGTGTGCCAGGCATGGGCTAGGAATAGATAGTTCCTGCCCCGGTGGTCCCAAGTCCTTGGGCAAGGTTGGCATTGAACAGGTGAGTACTCCTGGGGTGAGTGTGCCTCGGCCTGCATGCGGACACATCAGCCGCACATAAAGTCAGTGTTAGGGCCCCATGTGCCAAGGCTGGGGTGGGCACTCTCTGGCCTCGAAGAGCCTGCAGACCTCCCTGTCCTCACACGGTGGAATGCATTCTAGTGAGTGTGATGTGAGACGTGTTTGTAAAATGCATTGGGAGCAGAGAGACAGACTTAGGGAAGTTTAATGTAGAGGCATTTGCAGGTGAGTATTAGCTATTTAAAGAAAGAACATTGGGGGTGGGGGTTGGGTAAGAGATCAACCAAAGGACTTGTATGCATCATATGAGCATAACTAATGGACACTGACAGTAGGGAGTGAGGGCATGTGCTTGGGGTGGGAGCGGCTGGGGAGAGGTCAGTAGGGGAAAAAGGAGACATAAGTAATACTTTAAGCAATAAAGAATTTAAATAAAAAATGATACCATATACGGACAATCCAGTAAAAAAAAAAAAAAAGAAGAAAAGAATATATTTCCTACCAAAAAAAAAAAAAAGAGAGAGAAAAGAATATGATTTGTATTTAGAGTTCAGAAAATTTAGTTGAAAATAGATTAATAGCCAAAACCGGTGTGGCTCAGTGGATAGAGCGTCGGCCTGTGGACTGAAAGGTCCCGGGTTCAATTCCGGTCAAGGGCATTACCTTGGTTGCGGGCACATCCCCACTAGGGGGTGTGCAAGAGGCAGCTGATCAATGTTTCTCTCTCATCAATGTTTTTAACTCTCTATACCTCTTCCTTCCTCTCTGTAAAAAATCAATAAAATATATTTTTTAAAAAAGAAAATAGATAAATATTTACAAATTGTTCCAAACATACTTTAGAAGTTTTCCAATAACTGAATTGAGTATTTTAAGTTTTAATTAGCTAAAATTAATAAAATTTAAAATAAAAAAAAGAACATAATACAGGGTGGGGCAGAAGTAGGTGTACAGTTGTGAGTACATGAAATACAGTTTATTCTTGTATTATTTGTTTTTAAATATATATATGTATATATATGTATATATATGTATGTATATATATATGTATATAATTATAATTATATATATATATATATATATATATATATATAATTGATATTTCACAGAGAGGAAGGGAGAGAGATAGAGAGCTAGAAACGTCGATGAGAGAGAAACATCGACCAGCCGCCTCTTGCACACCCCCTACCGGGGATGTGCCCACAACCAATGTACATGCCCTTGCCTGGAATCGAACCCGGGACCCTTCAGTCCGCAGACCAACGCTCTACCACTGAGCCAAACCGGTTTTAGCCTTGTATTATTTGTTTTTATATTATTTTCCTTACAAACAACTGTAAAGCTACTTATGCTCCACCCTGTATTTGAACTTGCCAGTTGCTCATGTTTCCCTTCCTATCAGTGTGCAGGTTGAGAATGATGTCCAGGCACCCTGATATAAATGCCAGGTGATCTGATTGACAGGCAGGACAATAGAATGATGAATAGCATAGTTCCTGGAGTCAGTCTACTCAAGTTCAAATTTCTGCGGTGACCCCTGAATGGTATATCGTTCAGTGGTTAGAGTCAGGAGCCATGCCGCTTGCTTTCATAGACCAAGTTAGGTCACTGACCAGTGGGGTGACCTTGGACAAGTTTGCTCACCTTCTCTGTGCCTCCATGAACTCACCTGCTAAGTGAGGATAATGACACTACTTAATTACATTGTTTTGAGGATTAAATAAGTCAGTATACTTAATGCTTGGAATACTCTTGATCTATGCTAGTAGTATGTGCTCAAAAATTATTAGCCATTATTAAAATGCCTGTGTGACATTTGGCAAGTTGCTTCTAAAAAATTCAGTGCAGTTATCCATAACAATATGATAATAATGTAATAATAAGATGGTAATGAATTGTTGTGAGGACTAAATGGGATAATATAAAGCATTTGGCTGCCGAGACCGGTTTGGCTCAGTGGATAAACTTCAGCCTGCGGATTCAAGGGTCCCGGGTTCGATTCCGGTTAAGGGTATGTACCTTGGTTGCAGGCACCTTCCCATTAGGGGTTGTGCAGGAGGCAGCTGAACAATGATTCTCTCTCATTGATGTTTCTAATTCTCTATCCCTCTTTCTTCCTCTCTGTAAAAAAATCAATAAAATATATTAAAAAAATAAAGCATTTGGCAATGTCTGGCATTTAGGAAGTGCTTAATAAACATATGTTAGCTCTTATTGTCATTGTAGCAGGTAGAAATGCCATCAACAAGATCAATTTTAATAGTAGAGGTGATAAATGTAACATAATGTGCTATACTATCATATATTAACTACGAGGCCCAGTGCTTGAAATTTGTGCACAGATGTGGTCCCTAGGCCGGCCTGTGATTGAAGCATGACTGTCTGGTGTGGAAGCGCAGATCCCAGCTGGCCTCTAGGCCCTGGGCAGCACCTGGGCCCCCGCGCACCCCCCTCTGAGTCATGGTGCCCAAGTCCCCTTGCAGAGATGCAGTGAGCACGACAAGATGCTGTGGGCTGGGGCGCAGCAGGGGTCTCTGGGTTACCCAGCAGTGCCAAATGGAAGCTTAGCGGGCAGCACGCTCTCTCCCGACCGGCCTTACAGACCAACTCCTGAGTGAACTCATGCAGAGCCCAACTAGCCCCCGTGGTCCCGGTGGCGATGGTCCGGCTCACCCAGAAGAGGCCATCTGGGTTTGGGGTGGGCTTCTTGGTGCCTGGCACCTGAGCGCCCACTGCCAGTGCCATGGTGCCGACTCCTGCCATGTTCTGTGCTGCTCCCTGGTGGTCAGCACACATCATAACGAGTGGTGGAACTCCTGTGGAAGGACTGCCTGAGGGGACAATTTGCATATTAGGCTTTTATTATATAGGATACTGTACTACTTAATAGTATGGCTATAAACTTAATATAAATGCATAGGTGTGCTCTACAAAGTTATTCTCCCTTGATATTTCTTGCTTTACAGTTTATGAGGAAAGAGGTAATTTAAAAAAAAAATATATTTTTATTGATTTTTCACAGAGAGGAAGGGAGAGGGATAGAGAGCTAGAAACATCGATGAGAGAGAAACATCGACCAGGAGCCTCCTGCACACCCCCTACCGGGGATGTGCCTGCAACCAAGGTACATGTCCTTGACCTGAATCGAACCCGGGACCTTTCAGTCCTCAGGTCGACGCTCTATCCACTGAGCCAAACCAGTTTTGGCAATTCTTTATAATTTTAAAAAATTGGAGTAGCTCGGCCAGCTTGGCTCAGTGGTTGAGCATCAACCTATGAACCAGAAGGTCCCAGGTTCGATTCCTGGTCAGGGCACATGCCCGGGTTGTGGGCTCCATCCCCAGTGAGGGGCGTGCAGGAGGCAGCTGATCCATGAATCTCTATCATTATTAAAGTTTCTCTCTCTCCCTTCCTCTCTGGAATCAATAAAAATATATTTAAAAAATTGGAGTATAACTTAAACACAGAAAGGTGCGCATGTAGATGTATAGCTTGGTCAAGTTTCGCAGACTAAACACACCTGCATAATTAGGCTTACTTTATTTAAAAATATTGAAAGTCTAATACAGTGAGTAGTTTGCAAACTAATGGGGCAACGATGAAGACAAACAGTGTGAGAGAAAGGCGGGTGAAAGCTCCAGGCAAATACCATCTGACAGTCATGAAAACAGCTGTAACCAGGGCGAAGCTGGCCTTGACAGAAAAGGAAACTTACGCGGTCACTCTGTTTATTGATTTTCAGATTTCTGAGTCAATCCCAGGATGCATTAGAGAAGCCTTAATAGCAGGGATATAAATGTCACCAGCTTTCAAAACACGATTCGTGATGTGTAGAGGGGCTGGAGGAGTGCTGGAGGGGAAGGAGGGGGATAGGAACCTAAGTTTACGCTGTGATGCACCCACAGATACTGTTACCACAGTCACGTCCTGCTCAGTGATGCGGATGCATTCTGTACGTTCTGAGAAATTCGTCGTCAGGCAATTTGGTGGTTGTGTGAATACCATCGAGTGCACTTGCACAAACATAGATGGTACAGCCGACTACACACCTAGGCTATGGGGCATAGCCTGTTGCTCTAGGCTACAGGCCTGCACAGCTTGTAACTGTATGAAACCACACGAGATTACAACAAGGACAGGAAAAAAATGATGCAATCAAGAAACCCAGGAAACACAAAATGTGTGAGGCTGCTGTTGACATAACAACATAGTGTTTTATAGCAAACATTATATATATATTTGATTTTTTTACAGAGAGGAAGGGAGAGAGATAAAAACATTGTTGAGAGAGAATCATCGATCAGCTGCCTCCTGCACACTCCCTACCAGGGATATGCCCGCAACCAAGGTACATGCCCTTGACCGGAATCGAACCTGGGACCTTTCAGTCCGCAGGCCGACGCTCTATCCACTGAGCCACACCGGTTTTGATGAGCCTTATTTTTTTTAAAAAAATAGTTGGGTTTATTTGTGTGTGTGTGTGTGTGTGTGTGTGTGTGTGTGTGTGTTTTAGAGAGGAAGGGAGGAGAGAGATAGAAACATCAATGATGAGAGAGAATCACTGATCAGTTGTCTCCTGCATACTTCACTCTGGGGATTGAGCTTATAGCCTAGGTATATGCCCTGACCAGGAATCAAACCATGACCTCTTTCATAGGCCGTTGCTCAACCCCTGAGCCACACTTGCTGGGAGGAATGAGCCCTCTTAACACTTCTTTTTTTATCTCAGCTTTTCTAGCCATTGTGTTTTTAGAATCATCCGTGAACAAAGCTTTTATATTTCACTAGAGGTCTAGTGCATGAAATTTTTGCACCGGTAGGGTCCCTAGGCCTGGCCAGTGATGACGGCCAATCAGGTTCCTGCCTCCCCACCCCCTCCTTCCCTTGCCAACTGCAAGCCACCGCCTCCTTCTTTTCTCAGTCCCTCAGCACCTCACAGGTGCCACTGGTTGCCCGCCATGTTCCTCACTGCCCCCTGGTGGTCAGCACACATCATAGCAAGTGATCAAACTCCTGGTCACCTGGTCGAATTCCCAAGGGGACACTGCATGTTAGCCTTTTATATATATAGATTCTGTGGCTGACACACCTGTCATCATTTTATAAGGCGTATGTTATAGACTCAGACTCTAATTGTTTTTAAAAATATATATATATTTTATTGATTTTTTACAGAGAAGAAAGGAGAGGGATAGAGAGTTAGAAACATCGATGAGAGAATCATCGATCAGCTGCCTCCTGAACACCTCCTACTGGGGATGTGCTCACAACCCAGGTACATGCCCTTGTCCAGAATTGAACCCAGGACCTGTTTCAGTCCACAGGCCGATGCTCTATCCACTGAGCCAAACCAGTTTCGGCCAGACTCTAATTGTTAAAGATTCCACTTGCACAGTGAAATAAAAAATTCTCAATGACATCTCAAACCAAAGTTCCATCTCAAAAAACAACAAGCAAACATGTTAGGCCTCTACCTGCACGTTGTTCATTTTTTTCCATATCTGTATTCTCAATTTTTAAAATTCTGCTCTTGAGTTGATTTCTTTGGCTTACTAAACATTAATTAAGCACTTCAATATGTACTAGCTCCATGATAGCTGTGAGTATAATGAGACAATGACTCTTGCTTCCAGGGCTTAATGTCTCAATTTTAATTTCATAGAAACAGATAAACTGTGCCAACTTGTCCCTGGAAAAACTCCTTCCTTTCCATATAACCCTGATGTTTATATTTGCTTATTGGACACTAGGTCAGACATACTTTTGGGTTTAAGTTGTGCACAACATTTGTGTGTGTGTATGATTAAACTTTTCTTTTTAAAAAATATATTTTATTGAGTTTTTACAGAGAGAAAGAGAGAGGAATAGAGAGTTAGAAATATCAATGAGAGAGAAACATCAATCAGCTGCCTCTTGCACACCCTCTACTGGGGATGTGCCCGAAACCAAGGTACATGCCCTTGATGGGAATGGAACCTGGGACCCTTCAGTCTGCAGGCCGATGCTCTATCTGCTGAGCCAAACCGGTTTCGGCTGATTAAACTTTCAAAGAATTGTCAAAGCTAACTTTTAGTTTTAAGGTTATAGAAGCATTTTTGCACTGAGCCCTCGACTTCTTAGACCTGTGGAGCTGACAGGCTGTGTTCATGTTAGTGTGGGTTGTCTAAGCATGAACCTGAAATAATTTATGCATGGTTTAAAGGAATAAAGTTTCTTCCTCTCCCTCCCTCCTTCTTTCCTTCCCTTCCTTCCTCCCTCCTTCCCCCTTCCCCTCCCTCCCTCTCCTCCCTCCCCCTTCCTTCCTTCCTTCCTTCCTTCCTTCCTTCCTTCCTTCCTTCCTTCCTTCCTTCCTTCCTTCCTTCCTTCCTTCCTTCCTTCCTTCCTTCCCCAAAAAGAAGACTCCTTTTGTTAAAGGCAAAATGGACATTACACATCTCATAAATTTGCTGTTGCTTCAATTTAAGCTTTGCATATATTTTAAACTATTGTCATGGGTGCTATTTCCCCTATTTTTTGGGGAATAATTAACTTAGCACTGTTCTACTAATAGGATAATGGCGAGCCAGAGACCTGGTAATGGGACCCTCCAAATAGATGGAGAGAATGCAGTACCACTGCCTGCCACGTGAGGGCAGAATCAGATAATGTTTCAAGTTTTGCTTCCCTTTCCGGATTTCCTGTTGACTCCCAATCCACCCCCTTCAAAAAAGGGAGCTGTCGCCTTAAGGTTTCGTTTAATGCAGACCTCTTTTTTTTCCTAATTTTTTTTCTCCCCCATTAGATTGTTGTTAATGAACACTCACACCCTTCACCTCCTGCCAATTTCCTGATTGCATGTGATAGTTCTTGGATGTTCATAATTAAGACTGTCATTCTTTTATAGAATTATCATATAATTCTGTCTGTTCCATACCCAGGAAACTTGAATTTTAATTATGTTTTGTTATCTGAGTCATCTGAGTTAAAGAAGACTTTCTTTTGTAGCAAGGAAATCCTGAAACGTCTTAGTTTGATTCCTTTGTAATTATGAAAACAGGTACTAGAATGCTGTTACCCAGGGCTTATACTGAATTTTGTGACCCTCTGTTCTCGCCTGACCACTAAGCTAAGCCCCCAGTGCTGCATGCATGTGCTGGGCTTGTGCTGGAGATACGGCTGGCACGGTCCTGCCCTCATAGGGCGTACAGTCTGGTAGGTAGAGAGACAGGAAACAGGGACTCCAATGGAACAGTGGTCCCTTGTACTGAGTTAGCAGGAAGGGCACAGGGGGCATCGAGAGAGTGGCTGCCCTGAGTGGTCAGGGTCCGGCTTTCTGAGGAGGACATAGCTCCCTGGGCTGACGCAGAAAAGGGAGCTAGATGAAGAAGGGGTAGAAAGGAGAGAGAGCCCATCTGAGAGGCCAGTGGGGCGGAAGTATAGAGTGAGAGGTTGGGGCGGGGGAGGAGGGAGGTGGGGGCATGAGATGAGATTAGAGATCTATGCAAGGGCCAGATCAAGAAGGGCCTTTAGCCCTGACTGGATTGGCTCGGTGGATAGAGCGTCGGCCTGTAGACTCAAGGGTCCCAGGTTCGATTCCCGTCAAGGGCATGTGCCTTGGTTGCGGGTGCACCCCCAGTGGGGACGCACAGGAGGCAGCTGATCGATGTTTCTAAGTATCTCTCTCTCTTCCTCTCTGTAAAAAATCAATAAAATATATTAAAAAGGAGAAGGGCCTTTGATGGTTACATAAAAATGTTTAGGCTTTATTTTTAGTGAAGCAGCGAGTTACTATTAACAATTTATATAAATACTGTTTAAATTACTCTTGGGGGGCATATATATATATATTTTAAAGGTCCTTCTGATGGTGTGTGACACATGGTTTGATTGTAGGACAGGGGAGAGTAGAAGCTGGGGGCCCTTAAGATTGGGTGTCTGCCACCTCTTTTTGGAAAGAGCCAGATAAAATACGTGTAGCTTTGCCAGTGGGAGATTCTCCGTCAATGTCAACAGCTACTCACGCCTGCCCTTGTGGTGTGAAGGCAGCCATAGGCAGTATGTAATGAATGGGCATAGCTGTGTGCCAGTAAAAGTTTATATATAAAATCAGGCAGTAGGCCATGGTTTGCCACCCCCTGGTTTAGATTATTGCAGTGATCATGGCAAAAGATGCGGTAATTCTAGCTCGAACCAGTGAGCTGTTTGCTGAGATGAAAAAGCACCCAGCAGAACAGGCCAGAGGTGATGGACCAGGGGTTCAGTTTGGGATGTGGTAAGTTTGGGTAATTATTATTTTTAAAAAAAATGTATTTTATTGATTTTTCACAGAGAGGAAGGGAGAGAGAGAGAGAGAGAGCTAGAAACATCAATGAGAGAGAAACATCGACCAGCTGCCTCCTGCACACCCCCCACCAGGGATGTGTCCACAACTAATGTACATGCCCTTGACCGGAATCGAACCCAGGACCCTACTGTCCGCAGGCCGATGCTCTATCCACTGAGCCAAACCGGTTTCGGCTGGGTAATTATTTTTTTTATTTTTATTTAAAAATATATTTTATTGATTTTTTTACAGAGAGGAAGGGAGAGGAATAGAGAGTTAGAAACATCGATCAGCTGCCTCCTGCACACACCCACTACCGGGGATGTGCCCGCAACCAAGACACATGCCCTTGACCGGAATCGAACCTGGGACCCCTCAGTCCGCAAGCCGACGCTCTATCCACTGAGCCAAACCGGCCCTGGCAGGGCTGGTTAATTATTGATCACTCTGAGATGTCAAAGCTGGCTGCAACCCCCAGATCATTCCACTTAGTGTTTAAGTTTTATTCCTGATTATTCTTTAGTTCTGCCTTATTTCCCCTTCCTAACTTCTGAGCTCCTTAGGAACATGTCTTAAAACCTTCCGGCACCTCATTTATAGTGTTGAGTATGTATTAGGTGCTCAAATGCTAGAGAATTAATTTTAAAATCCATGTGAGTCTTTAAGTATTTAAATGTGGTGAGGATGAAGGGGTTAAGATGACTTTGATCCCAGTCTAAAGTAAAATGCTTAAGTAACCATTGAAAGCACATCCTATATTAAGTTAACATTTATCAAAGGATTATATTATCAGGAATAGTCTCAGGGCTTTTTGTACTGCTTGTTTCAGAAAACCAGCATGTTTAATTCTAACCATACCACCATTACAAGGAGACTGTTCAGATGCATGCAGTCGTGTGTGTGTGTGTGTGTGTGTGTGTGTGTGTGTGTGTTCGTTCATTCCTTCATGGAGAGAGAGACAGACTGAGACACACACACACACACACACACACACACACACACACACACAGAGTGACACAGAGAGAATGCTCACTATTTCACACCAGGAAGAGGACCTTCTTGTCTTCTAATAAATTGACTTCTCTTTTCTTAAAGCCCTCCATTTTATTTTTAACATTTCCAGGCTTGATGACATGAAGGGTTAACGGCTTTATAATGATGCCCC
Organism: Vespertilio murinus; assembly: GCA_963924515.1. NCBI lineage: Eukaryota > Metazoa > Chordata > Mammalia > Chiroptera > Vespertilionidae > Vespertilio > Vespertilio murinus. Next base: position 5,630,113 of record OZ004710.1, on the reverse strand, counting down.
CCTTTTTTGGCGTGTGTGTGTGGTAATTTACTAGTCTGTATAATCCAAGTGAATCAATGATAGCATGACTCGTTTATTTAATTTTATCCATATCTTCACAGAACAGGCAGAGAGATCTTAATAAACACAGGATTAGACCATCCTGAAAGCTAGCCCTCCTCGCCCTTGCTTTCTTCCCTCCTTCTTGAGGCTCTGCTAACTCTCTTTCCTGTTTACCTGTCTGTGTTACACTCTATTCTTTCTTTTCTTTTTGAACAAAAAAGAATCTCCCCCCCCATCATTATATATTTTATTGATTTTTTTACAGAGAGGAAGGGAGAGGGATAGAGAATTAGAAACATAAATGAGAGATAACCATTGATCAGCTGCCTCCTGAACACCCCCCACCAGGGACGTGCCCGCAACCAAGGTACATGCCTTTGACCGGAATCAAACCTGGGACCTTTCAGTCTGCAGACCAACGCTCTATCCACTGAGCCAAACCGGTTTTGGCAAAAAAATAATCTTTATATAAGCTGTTAATAGATACCTAAATACAATATGGCTTTTAAAATGATATCATGTGTCTATACTTGTATTTATAAAGATAAGTGTACTAATCAAAAGCTATACAACATTGACAGCTAATCCAAATGCACACGAAGATATTCTTCTGAATTCTGTTTCATTGAGCATCAAAAACCACCAGTCTTTTAGTGCTTTTCTTGTACATTATTCTGTATCCACATTCTCTGCATCTGATTGGACCCCTGGATTTTATTTCATTTTCTGCATGACATTCATTGGCTGCTGCTTTGGGAACTGGATGTCCTTTTGGGTGTTCATTGTCGATCCTTAGCACCGACACACTCCTTCCTCTCTCTGCAATTCCAGACTACAGCACCTATTCTTTTTTTTTAATTTTTAATTTTAATTTTTATATTTTATTGATATTTTACAGAGAGGAAGGGAGAGAGATAGAGAGCTAGAAACATCGATGAGAGAGAAACATTGACCAGCTGCCTCTTGCATACCCCCTACCGGGGATATACCCACAACCAGTGTACATGCCCTTGACCGGAATCGAACCTGGGACCTTTCAGTCTGCAGACCGGTGCTCTACCACTGAGCCAAACTGGTTTCGGCCCTATTCTTTTTTTTTTTTTAAACTTTATTGTTGACACTATTATAGATATCCTCATTCCCCCTTTGTCCACCTGCATATCCTTTCTTATTTTCTAGTCTCCATTTCCTCTTCTCTTTGCTTCATCTTCCTTTATTTTATCTAAAAAATATTTTTGTTGACTTCAGAGAGAGAGGGAGAGGGAGAGAAACATCAATAATGAGAGAGAATCATGGACTGGCTTCCTCCTGCATGCCCCACAATGGGGATGGAGCCTGCAACCCGGGCATATGCCCTGACCGGGAATTGAACCGTGACCTGGTTCATAGATCAATGCTCAGCTATTGAACCGCAATGGCTGGACCAATTTACATTATTTGTAATGGGAAACAATGATTCGGTTTTCAAACAGCCAGCTGGAACGAAGTTCGAGAAATGAGGTTCCACTGTATTTACAACCGCGGTTCTTGGTCACCCTAGATTTCTGCTTAGCTTGTTCAGACGCTTTCTGTCAGTCTGTGTAACATGGAAGATCACTTGTGTCTTTCTTTTCCATTTCCAGCTGGGTGGCACCATCGGAGACATTGAAGGAATGCCTTTTGTGGAAGCATTCAGACAATTCCAGTTTAAAGCAAAAAGAGAGAATTTCTGCAACATCCACGTTAGCCTTGTTCCACAGGTGAGCTTTCCAGATAAGTATAGACAGCAACTTCTCTAAGTCTTCCTATGGCATTCTGTTTGTTCCGTATTTTATTTTTAAAGTATATTTTATTGATTTTTTACAGAGAGGAAGGGAGAGAGAGAGTTAGAAACATCCATCAGCTGCCTCCTGCACACGCCCTACTGGGGATGTGCCCGCAACCAAGGTACATGCCCTTGACCAGAATCGAACCTGGGACCTTTCGGTCTGCAGGCTGACGCTCTATCCACCGAGCCAAACTGGTTTCGGCTTATTCCGTATTTTACCTGGGGATCCATACACTATCCAGGAGAGCTAAATGTCCAAGGTACTAACAGTGACCCATTTCCTTCCAGCCCAGTGCTACCGGAGAGCAAAAAACCAAACCCACACAAAACAGTGTTCGTGCGCTGAGGGGCTTGGGCCTGTCTCCCGATCTGGTGAGTTGCAGAGAGTGGGTAAAGTTCTTGGCAATAGGACCTCCTTTTCTTAATCTATAACATCACTGAAGTCCTTACTAGCTCCTAAGTGCTTCCTATGACATTGACCTTTTTGTATCTGGGGTCCAGAGAAGGGTATTTCCTCATCCTCAAGGGTCACTTCATACATTTCTAGATTGGCCATTGTTTTTTTTCCCCAGGCCCTCCTTTGATTGGCCACACTGATCACGTGCAATGCGCTGCCATTTTGTATGGCCCCTGGGTCCTTGAGAGTGAGGTGGCACCTTGAAGATTTTCTCATGACGACTAGGATGGGCTATCACTGCTCTTATTTATAGTAGGGAATCCAGTTAATACCAATAGTCTAGATCAGGGGTCAGCAATTAAGGGCCTGTAGGCCTGTTTCCTGGAAAGAAATGTTTAAGACTTTGAAAATTGTAAATAAAGTTTTATTGGAACATGATACCATCCATTGTTAACATTTGTCTTTATCTGCCTTTGCACTATAGTAGCACAACTGCGTAGTCAGGACAGTGACTGCATGGCCTGCAAAACCTAAACTATTTCCCATCTGGCCCTTTAGAGGAGAAGTTTACCAACCCTGGTCTAGCTTTCTTCTTGTATTTTTTTTAAAAAAAATATTTGTATTGATTTTAGAGAGGAAGGGAAAGATGTGTGTATATATATATATATATATATATATATATATATATATATATATATATCAGTGATGAGAGGGAATCATTGTTCAGCTGCTTCCTGCACACCCCACACTGGGGATTGAACCCACAACCCGGGCATGTGCCCTGACCAGGAATTGAACCGTGACCTCCTGGTTCATAGGTTGATGCTCAACCACTGAGCCAGGCTGGCTGAGCTGTTCTTGTATTTTTAAAGGAGTAACATTGGTGAGCCTTAGCTCTCCTTATGAGAGACACATTCGAATTTCGAGTTCTTACTGGGAGAGTTGTGTTGGGTTTGATTTAAAAAATTTAAAAAAAAATGTATTTCATTGATTTTACACAGAGAGGAATTGAGAGGGATAGAGAGTTAGAAACATTGATGAGAGAGAAACATCCATCAGCTGCCTCCTGCACACCCCCACTGGGGATGTGCCCCCAACCAAGATACATGCCCTTGACCGGAATCGAACCCGGGACCCTTCAGTCCGCAGGCCAATGCTCTATCCACTGAGCCAAACCGGTTTCGGCATGCTGGGTTTGATTATACTTGCTTATATTCGTGCTCAGGCGAGTTTTTAAAAGGCCAGTGGAATGCCCAGAGTGAACATGTACATACCTAGGCAAATCTGTTGTAGCCAAAAAGTGCTTTATCTTGTGTCCTTCTGAAAACGAATGGCGGTGTGGCGGTGCTGCTTGCTGACCTGTGCATAACTGACTTTGACAGATCGTCTGCCGGAGTTCCAAGCCCATCGAAATGGCTGTGAAGGAAAAGATTTCTATGTTTTGTCATGTGAACCCTGAACAGGTTAGTGCTGCTCTTTAGATTTTATTACCTTGCAGGTACTTCTGCTGATGCCAACGTTTTATGCCTCTTAAATCATCGTATTACTTTTCACAGCATTTATGGAAACTCATATCCAACCACGGCTCCCTTGCCTTTAAGTGAACAAGCTTGAGACTCCTGACTCCTTAGCTAGAGTGCGTGTTTCTTTGCATAACTACTCAAGTTGTAGGTACAGAATCAGCGGGGCTTTTTAACTCGAAGTCAAATCTCTAGAGAGAGAACCACGCCTACTTATATCTCTTTTTAAAAATATATTTTATTGATTTTTTACAGAGAGGGAGAGGAATAAAGAGTTAGACACATCGATGAGAGAGAAACATCAATCAACTGCCTCTTGCACCCCCCCCCCCACTGGGGATGTGCCCACAACCAAGGCACATGCCCTTGACCGGGATCGAACCTGGGATCCTTGAGTCTGCAGGCCGACACTCTATCCACTGAGCCAAACTGGTTAGGGCTGTTATTATGTCTTTCTAGGATAATGGTCGGCAAACTCATTGGTCAGCAGAGCCAAATATCAACAGTAGAATGATTGACATTTCTTTTGAGAGCTGAAAACCAACTTGCCCGCACATGGAATTTTGTGGAAGAGCCACACTCAAGGGGCCAAAGAGCTGCAAGTGGCTCGCGAGCCACAGTTTGCCAACCACCGGTCTAGGACACTGACTGCTTTCACTTCGATTTCTCCTTGTACCTGCTACAGCTTAACTACCCAGGAAGCACACCTTATGTTGACATTCACCCTATCACTTCTGATTACATCACTTCTGGTTACATCAGCGGCCTCAGTTCAGTTCATCGCTACGGAAGCTGTACCAGGCGTTGGGCTTAAGTTCTGTGTCCTGCCAGACTTCCCACCTAGGGATCCGAGAGTCAACTTTTCTTTTTCTTTTGTTTTCTTATCTCTGTCTCTTGTTTGTAGTAAGGCTCAGGCATAGGGGACCCAAAGTGGGCTATGATTTAAAAAGTGATGGTAACCAGTGCTCAGGAAGAGTGAGGTTTAGCTTTTGTTTTCTTCAGATAAGCTCTGAGCTCTCTAAAGCCTCAAAGCCACCTATTCAGATTTCTGTATCTTGGGGGGCAGGTTGATGAAGAACCCACGGTCCTCCGATGCTTGCTTAGGGTCAGTGCATGAGTCGGAACTACTCTGAAAATGTGCTGGCAGGTTCAATGGGCTCCCCTGTGTTTTTAATGTCGTTAAGCCATTTTGATTTAAAAAATATATATATTTTATTGCTTTTTTACAGAGAGGAAGGGAGAGGGATAGAGAGTTAGAAACACTGATGAGAGAGAAGCATCAGTCAGCTGCCTCTTGCACGCCCCCTCCTGGGGATGTGCCTGCAACCAATGTACATGCCCTTGACCGGAATCGAACCTGGGACCCTTCAGTCCGCAGGCCGACGCTCTATCCACTGAGCCAAACCGGTTTAGGCGCCATTTTGATTTTGTTCAATTTGTTTTTTATATCTTCCTATTGGTCAGTAGAATTTTGTGTGTGTATTGAACACATATAACCTGGTTTCCTAAATAGAAGGAGACTGTAAGGACATCCAAGTCTAAGTTTAAGAAAAAATATATTTTATTGCTTTTTTTACAGAGAGGAAGAGAGAGGGATAGAGAGTTAGAAACATTGATGAGGGAGAAACATCGACCAGCTGCCTCTTGCACACCCCCCACTGGGGATGTGCCCGCAACCAAGGTACATGCCCTTGACCGGAATTGAACCTGGGACCTTTCAGTCCACAGGCCGATGCTCTATCCACTGAGCCAAATCGGCCAGGGCCAGAGATTTGGTTTTACATAGTAATTGTGACAAAGGCTCCTATCAGTGACATTTCAGCACTTCCAGTTGTGTTGGTGAGTGCACGAAGGAGGCACACTGGTCTTAAGTATCAAGTCGATGATGTTCAACCAGCTTAGGAGTCCCTGCTTGGAGAGCTACGGGTTTAGGAAGACGGCACACACAGTGTTGGCAGAAGGTTTCTTGGCATTTATTTAGGATGTGGCAGATCCTTAAGCGCCTGCCAGTGGCTTCTTGGATGTACTTGAGAGCGGGCGGTGGAAGCTCGTTAGGGTGAGTGTGAAAAACAGCCACGCCACCTGGCAAAGCAGCCGCTCTCTCCGAACAGGTGTAATTAATTTGTCTGTGTTCTGTGTGGGTTTGTAAATTGACCCACAAGAAGGGAGCGGACAAAAGCAACTCCAGCAGCAACAAATGAACGACCAAACAAATTACATACCCACATTTCAGAGCAAGGGCGTGTGTATTTATTGCTACCACTTTAACCCAGACTTCGGACATGGTGCCCTGGGCTGTGTGTCTCGACATATAAAGAAGCATCCATGTTCCAACACCATTCTCTGACATCGGCTGGGCGTCCTGCCATTCAGCTCTGACCCTACGGACCCCGAGAGTCAGACTCCAGAGGTTTATGGGCTCGGTGCTTTCTAAGACTGCCCTGACTTCCGACACCAGCCATAAGTTTCCAGGGTCCCCAAGCCACCCACAATTCTGCCTGGCTGACACAACCCTTTCAGGTTTGCGAATTCTCTAGAGCAGTGTTTCCCAAACTTTTGACGTGTGTACCCCTTCTATAATTATCTTAACGCTGAGTACCCCTCGTCAAAAAAAAAGGGTGTATTTTAATAACAATCAAAATATATTTATTTTTTCTTTTTTGGGTATATACACAAAAGAATTCTAAATGAAAAATAAAATTACTCATAATAAAATACAAATAAAAGTTATATTATAAATAACATTTATTTGCACACCAGACCATCTCATGCCTCACAAGACTGTCTTGACTTGACTCATGAGAACGTAGAATTAGGCGCAGCTAAGCATGGTGCAGTGCATATCCCCACCAAACTCCGGTGCAACGTGTACCCCCACCAAACTCTTCCCGTACCCTTGGGGGTATGCGTACCACACCTTGGGAAACACTGTTCTAGAGTGACTCACAGAGTCAGGAAAGTGCTATGTATAAAGGGTACAAATGTTCGGCAAGATGAGATACAGAGGGCAATGTCTAGGACAGGGGTGGGCAAACTTTTTGACTCGAGGGCCACCATGGGTTCTTAAACTGGACCGGAGGGCCGGAACAAAAGCAACCTGACCATACTGGCACTCTCATCTTGGGCTGCTGGTGAAGGAGCGGAGGGGAGAGCAAGAGAACCCTCCGCTCTTCTGGCTCCGCGGGCCGGATAGAACAGCCGAACGGGCCGGATCTGGCCCGAGGGCCGTAGTTTGCCTACGACTGGTCTAGGAGAATCCTGAGTGCAAGAGCTCTTATCTCCGTGGAGTCAGGGCGAGCCACCCTCCTGTGCAGCTGCGCATTTACCAACCGGGATGCTCCCCCTTCTTCTTGTTATTGGGAGTTCATTACTGGTCACATGACCAAACTCAATCTCTAGACATCCCCCACATCTCCCTTGACATCCTCTCTCTGGAGTTCAGTGGCTGAAAGTTCCAGCCCTCTAATGACTTGGTTTGCTTTTCTGGTGTCTAACTCCCATCCTTAAGCCACCTAGGGACCACCCAGTGTCACCTCATTAGCATAACAAAGATCCCGCTGTCACTCAGAAAATTCAAAGGCTTTTGAAGTTCTTCCAGGACGTGAGAATGAAGACCATATACTATATATATTTGTTTTCATTTTCTTTAAAAAAAAATATTTTATTGATTTTCCACAGAGAGGAAGGGAGAGGGATAGAGAGCTAGAAACGTCGATGAGAGAGAAATATTGACCAGCTGCTTCCTGCACACCCCCTACCGGGGATGTGCCCGCTACCAAGGCACATGCCCTTGACCGGAATCGAACCTGGGACCCTTCAGTCCGCAGACCGACGCTCTATCCACTGAGCCAAACCGTTTTTGGCTATTTATATGTTTTATGTTCTGCCACAGCATCCATGGTTCCAGGGCTAGAATACTGACTTCAAAGCATTCTGTAATTCGATCACATGCACCTTGCGTTAATTCTGCCCGTGGTGTAGGTGGCGGGTGTAAATCTCTTTTCCACATCCAGCTTGGCTAGAGAGCTATCCGGATCCTGAGTAGGGGCGGCTGGGGAATTGAGAAAACGAAAAAGACAGACAGTCACAGAGATAGAAGGAAAAAGCTGGGGCCAGGTGGGACACTGCCCTCTTCTGATGGAGAGGCAGTGACCCAGAACCTATGTAGCGGGTTTTATACCCCCAAATACCAGGAAGTCTCACCCGAAGTCAAGACAGAGGAGATTATTTGCATTCTTGCATTCCTGGTGCTTGACTGGATTTACGCATCAAAACCCACTTCTGACACCTGCGCCAAGATAAGGGTTCGTGCTGAGAACACATCTGCCTTTTTGGTAAGATCTGTCACCAAGACGTGGCTTTGCCAGTCGTCTCGGGTTCAGCTGCCAGTTATTAAGGAAGAATGCCATGTGCCTTCCCAGGCGCGTTCTGCAGGCTGGGCTCTTGGTTTCCTTCCATGGGTATAAATAAACTGCCAGACGCTGGAGTTCTGGCTTACTCTTGAGCTCATTCTGTGGCATATTGGAGTCATTCCACTGAAATACGCTGTTTTATCTCCCACCAGGTCATATGTATCCATGACGTTTCTTCCACATACCGAGTGCCCGTGCTTTTGGAGGAACAGGGCATCGTTAAATATTTTAAAGAGAGATTGAATTTGCCCATTGGCGAGTCTGCAAATAATTTGCTTTTCAAGTGGAAAAATATGGCTGACAGGTATGTGAAAGGAATTGCTAATGTAATCTTCAATAATTCTTGGGTTTGGGGATTGGACTGGCATGTACCTTAAGAGGTACTTATGTTGTATTTGGCTTTCTGTATGTGCATGTGTGTGTATGGATGTGTTTAAAGCTCTAGTCAAGCACATTGTTAGGATGTTTTACTGTATTTTTTGAAGATTTCTGGGACCTTTGAGCATTTTGATTGATTTATTTATTTCTTAGTTTCTGGATATTTTAAATAGTTGTAAATATCACGAGTTTTCTGTTTCTCGTTTTGTTTTGCTTGTGTTTAAGATTTGATTAATTTCTTAAAGAAAATCCTGTTTTTTTGCTTTTAAATATATTTTTATTGACTTCAGAGAGGAAGGGAGAGAGAGAGAGATATAGAAACATTAATGATGAGAGAACCATTGATTGTCCAACTCCTGGACGCCCCCTACTGGGGATCAAGCCTGCAACCCGAGCATGTGCCCTTGACTGGAATAGAACCCGGGACCTTCCAGTCTGCAGGCCAACGCTCTGTCCACTGAGCCAAACCGATTTCGGCTTTTCATTGATTTTTTTTTTCTGAGAGTGGAAAGGAGGGGGAGAGACACACAGAGAGAAACAGCAATATGAAAGAGACACATGGATTGGTTGGCTCCCAACCTGACCCAGGGATTGAGTCTGCAATCGAGGTACGTGCCCTTGATCGGAATTGAACCCACAACCCTTCAGTCCGAGGGCTGATGCTCTATCCACTAAGCCAAACTGGCTAGGGTGAGGTTTTGGGTTTGATCTCTGGTCAGGGTGTGTGTAGGAGGCAACCAATCGTTGTTTCCCTCATATATATTTCTCTCTCCTCTCTCTTCCTCTCTCCAAAATAAAAACAAAGTTCTCATCCCAAGAAAAAATATTCCTGATGATATGTGGTGACGGATGTTAACTAGACTTATTGTGGTGCTCTTGTAGCAATATCTACATATGTTGAATTATGTTGTACCTGTCAAGCCAATATGATACATGTCAATTACATCTAAATTGCCTTCCTAGAAAGTCACCTTTCCTGCCAGTTTTGACTTCTTGGCTTCCTGTGTATTTTTCTCCTCCTAGCCTTTTCCCCCACCATGTTGCTCTTGTACCCCTTGCAGATGTTAATCTGAATGAGGAATATTCCTCCTCCTGTAACATTTTTGGAGGGTTTGCTTCCAAGCCCTAAAATATCTTTCCACCTACTTAGTATCAGACCAGACATTTCTCATGTTCTCAGAACAGATCTCCTGACAGAAGCAACAGTAAAGATTGTGTCTCTAATGACAAAATGTGATTAAGCATCTTCTGTAGAATGGAATTTCCTCATAAAATTGATCTAAATGCCTTGTAACATTTTAAATAGTTCTCTTAGCGCCATTTTTTCCCCCCAGGCATGCCATGAATACCTGGCTTTTGTGGGCCAGCTGGGAATGTAGCAATTTAAAAAAAGTTTGTATTGAATTTATTGGGGTGACATTGGTGAATAAAATTATGCAGGTGTAGCCATTTTTAATGTAGGCACCTTTGAACGTGTCTTCTTACATAATGTCACCTTACAAAGTTGATACTGGAATGTTTCCGGTTGACACAGAACGCGTTGTTTAGTACAAGGTCTCCTTATAAATGCATTCAAGGACAGCTCATGTTTATAAGATGGGGACAGCCTTTTTTATTTTTAATGCTTTTAACTTTTTCCTCTGATTTCTATCTGTGCCTGCTTCTGTAAAGCAACGGTGGGGATTTCTTATGATTTTGAAATCCATCTGCCTACAGGTTTGCGTTCTTTGGGGGTGGGGTGGAGCTTTGAATCAAGTCCATAAAGTTCAAGGCTTGTCCGCTTCTCAGGTTTTTAAAAAAATATATATTTTATTGATTTTTTACAGAGGAAGAGAGAGGGATAGAGAGTTAGAAACATCGATGAGGGAGAATCATCGATCAGCTGCCTCTTGCACCCCCCTCCCCACTGGGGATGTGCCTGCAACCAAGGTACATGCCCCTGACCGGAATCGAACCTGGGACCCCTCAGTCCACAGGCCGACGCTCTATCCACTGAGCCAAACCGGTTTCGGCTGCTTCTCAGGTTTTGAAAAGCGCCTTGGGTGCTCACTTTGGTGTTCACATTAAAAAAAATGGGAGTGATACAGAGACTATTAGCATGGCCCCTGTGCAAGGATGCCATGCAAATTTGCGAAGCATTCCATTTTTTAAATATCACATAAAGGTTAGAGGAGGCAAAACCATTAACAACGATGGAAGAAGCCAATAGCTGCTGCGATTCAGAAATGAACTCTCAGCATCAATCAGGACACTCTGTGACAACAAAGACGTACAAGCGGGGAAGCTAAAGGTCTGCATTTGCAAAGGGGGATGGAGATAAGATACACGCATGTAACCTAGAGCCTGTCCTCCCTCCCAGGTACGAAAGGCTGCAGAAAACGTGCTCCATCGCTCTGGTCGGCAAGTACACCAAGCTGAGGGACTGCTATGCCTCTGTGTTTAAAGCTCTGGAGCATTCAGCCTTGGCCATCAACCACAAGTTGAATCTGATGGTGAGTCCCGGCCCGGGCGTCTGGGTATTCCAGTCACTCACTGTGATACAGCTTGTGCTCAGAGAGGTAGATGTGCCTGTGGCCAAGTCTCCCTGAACGCCTGATCTCACTGAGAGTAGACTGTGTTGAGGGAGCCCCAAGTCCAAGTTTCCAGATGCCAGCCAGGGGCCAGCCTTGTAAGCAGGCCTTTCCACTGAGAGCCACGTTACTTGTATTGAGCACACAGGTTTTTTTTTTTTTTAAAAAAAATATTTTATTGATTTTACATAGAGAGGAATTGAGAGGGATAGAGAGTCAGAAACGTCGATGAGAGAGAAACATCGACCAGCTGCCCCCTGCACCCCCCCCCCCACTGGGGATGTGCCCGCAACCAAGGTACATGCCCTTGACCGGAATCGAACCCGGGACCTTTTAGTCTGCAGGCCGATGCTCTATCCACTGAGCCACACCGGTCTCGGTGAGCACACAGGTTTAAGGCACAGTTCCGGAAATTAGGCTTTGCGCATTCAGGGCCATGTATACTTCATGCCCATTTAAGTACATCGTATTTGCCTAACAAGAAAATAACAGAACTTTCCCCCCCTTTAGCATTGAAATGGAATCCAGATTTAAAAAATGCCATCTTGCCTTTTCTAACTTGGAGGAGTGATATCTGGCAAACAGTGATTATTATTATTATTATTGATTTTTAAATCCTCACCCAAGGATGTTTTTCCATTGATTTTTAGAGAGAGTGGAAGAGAGAGGGAAAGACAGAGAGCAATATTTATGTGAGAGAAACACATTGGTTTATTTTATTTTTATTTTATTTATTTTTTTACAGAGAGGAAAGGAGAGGGATAGAGAGTTAGAAACATTGACCAGCTGCCTCTTGCACACTCCCTACTGGGGATGTGCCCGCAACCAAGGTACATGCCCTTGACCGGAATCGAACCTGGGACCCTTCAGTCTGCAGGCTGATGCTCTACCCACTGAGGCACACCGGCCAGGACAGGGCTTAGCTTTTTGGCCATCGCCTTCCCAGCAGTCCCCTCTGGTGATTCCGCCTCCCTTCCTTCCCTCAGCTTCCGGGTCTAGATTAGGTGTGGCTGCTGGTTACTTCCATAGCATTCTCTTCCTCGTTCACTGTGGCCATTATTCCACGGTGGTCGGCAAACTCAGTAGTCAGCAGAGCCATATATCAGCAGTACGACGATTGACATTTCTTTGGAGAGCCACATTTTTTTAAACTTAAACTATCTAGGTAGGTACATTGTCATTAACTTCATTAGGGTCCTCATAAGCTGGCCTTTGCTAAAAACTCAAGGGGCCAAAGAGCCGCATGTGGCTCGCGAGCGGCAGTTTGCCGACCACTGCACTATGTTGTTGCTGTCTGTTTATCTGGTTTCATAATCTTCCTTAAAGAAGATAAGAGCTCCAAGACAAAGATTGTGCTTTTCTGTCCCGAGCATGTAGTTCAGTGTTTGCATAACAAGTAGTTATTGGATAATTTTGTCCTAGTGTTGGACCGCTCTTGTGTTTCTGAGTATGCGTTTTTTCTTCACTGTCCCTTTGCTCTGTGCGATGTTTTCAGTACATCGACTCCATTGATCTGGAGCACACCACGGAAACTGAGGACCCTGTGAGGTTCCACGAGGCATGGCAGAAGTTATGCAAAGCCGAGTGAGTCCTGGGACCCTTCACCCTAGTTGGGAGAGTGACACTGTGCTTGTTCTGTAAGGATTGGACTGACCCAGTTACTAAGTTCTGCATTTTGAAAGGTAGCCTGGCGTACTTGTGGTCGTTGTGGGTGCTTGTGAAACATTCACATCGCATTTACTTTTTTTTTATTGTCTGAAGTTTTACATATGTCTCCTTTTCCCCAACTGACCCCCACCCCCCGCAAGCCATTCCCACCCCGGCCAAGCCCCCAACGCCCCAGTGTCTGTGTCCATTGGTTATGCTAATATGCATGCATACAAGTCCTTTGATTGCTCTCTACTCCGCGCCCCCCCCCCCCCCCCCACGCACCATTTGTCTCTGGAGCTATTCTTTTTTTTGGTAAAATATACTTTATTGGTTTTTTTTTACAAAGAGGAAGAGAGAGAGAGAATTAGAAACATCAAGGAGAGAGAAGCATCAATCAGCTGCCTCCTGCAGCCCCCCGCACTGGGGATGTGCCTGCAACCAAGGCACATGCCCTTGACTGGAATCGAACCTGGGACTCTGAGACCCTTGAGTCTGCAGGCCGACACTCTATCCACTGAGCCAAACCAGTTAGGGCTGGATCTCTTCTTGTTCATCAGATTATGTTGATCATTATATCCCACATATGAGTGAGATCATGTGTTATTTATCTTTCTCAGACTGTCACATTTACTTTTCAGTGTGCCGTGTTAATGTTAGTGGCACTTGCAATGGGACTGGTTTTGTTTGGGGGAGAATGGGCACCCTGTATTAGAGAGAGGGTGCTGATGGTATAAAAGATGCAGAGGTGGATTGTACACAAAGTTCAAGTGCAAGCATGACAACCCTTCTCTCTTGGTTATATTTTCTTTTCCACATCATTTTATTTGCATTTTTATTTTATAAGTAACTGACAGAGCTCTTGGGGGGAGCATTGTATTGTGAGGGTAGCTTGACCTTCCTGGATTTTTTCTTGAAGTCTTGTCTTTTTTTTAAAAAAAATATATTTTATTGATATTTTACAGAGAGGAAGGGGGAGAGATAGAGAGCTAGAAATGTCGATGAGAGAGAAACATCGACCAGCTGCCTCTTGCACACCCCCTACCGGAGATGTGCCCACAACCAATGTACATGCCCTTGACCGGAATGGAACCTGGGACCCTTCAGTCCGCAGGCCGACGCTCTATCCACTGAGCCAAACCTGTTTTGGTGAAGTCTTGTCTTTTCAAATGAGTGTTTGTTTAGAACAGGGGTGGGCAAACTTTTTCACTCGAGGGCCACAATGGGTTCTTAAACTGGACCGGAGGGCCGGAACAAAAGCAACCTGACCATGCTGGCACTCTCATCTTGGCTGCTGGTGAAGGAGTGGAGGGGAGAGCAAGAGAACCCTCCGCTCTTTCGGCTCCGCGGGCCGGATAGAACAGCCGAACGGGCCATAGTTTGCCCACGGCTGGTCTAGAAGGTGTCTAAAGTGTCTTCTAACAGGGAAATTTTTTAAAAAAATATTTTTTATTTTTTATTGATTTCAGAGAGGAAGGGAGCGGGAGAAAGAGATAGAAACATCAATGATGAGAGAGAATCACTGATCTGCTGCCTCCTGCATGCCCCCTACTGGGAATCGAGCCCACACCCCAGGCATATGTCCTTGACCGGAATCGAACTTGAGACCCTTCAGTCCCCTTCTATCCACTGAGTCAAGCCAGCCAGGGCTAACGGGAATTTTTATGTGTCCTACATAATTAACAATTGAAATCTTAGGCTGATTTTTACCAGATTAACTCTTTCTGATTATATAAGAGATCTTAACATTTTTATAAAGTGCTTTTAAAAAAGACCCTAACCTATTTTTTATTCAGATAAACCAGTGGCTTTTTATTTATTTTAAAATATATTTTTATTGATTTTGGAGAAAAGAAAGGAGGGAGAGGGAAGGAGGAAGGGAGGGAGAGAGGGAGGGAGGTAGGGAGGGAGGGAGAGAGAGAGAGAGAGAGAAAGAAACATCAACTATGAGAAAGGGTCACTGATCGGCTGCCTCTTGCACTCTTGCACACCTCATACTGGGGATCGAGCCCACAAGCTGGGCATGTGCCCTGACTGGGAATCCAACTGTGATCTTCTGAATCATAGATTGATGCACAACCACTGAGCCATGCCAGCTGGGCTAAACCAGTGACATTTTAAATTGAATTGAGTTCTCAGTCACTATGCTCATGCCACAAAGACCTATCAGACAAATATATATTGGGGTCAGTTTTGAGAAATTGTTGCAACTTCTTTATACATTGGGAAGATTTCAAGTTCAGGATGTCAGATCATGTAATCAATTCTGAACACAGACCTCAAGCGTATGCTCTAATGTTGGATTGGGATGAGTAAGCAGGAAAGGCTGAAAATAAGAGTTTAAAAAATAAAAAGAATGTCAAATTGACTCTCATCTTGTGTGTTGATTACAGTGGTGTTCTGGTGCCAGGAGGCTTTGGGATCAGAGGAACATTGGGCAAACTCCAGGCGATTTCTTGGGCAAGGACAAAGAAGATTCCTTTTCTGGGTAAAATTTATGTTTATGGATCCTAACTCTGTCTTTATTTGATTTTTGACACCTAGTAGGGGTAACACTTAATAGGGTTTGTTAATGTGAAAGGTGTGAACTCATGTTTGAATATTCAGGCACCAACTAGTCTGCTACAGAGGTCAGCAAATTGTATCTTCAAGACTATACCTTGCTTGTGGCCTGTTTTGTAAAGTTTTATCAGCACATAGCCACACTAATCTATCTATCTATCTATCTATCTATCTATCATCTAAAAGGCTGATATACTAAGTGTCCCTCTGACCATCTGACCGGTCGCTATGATGCGCACTGACCACCAGGGAGCAGATATTAATACAGGAGCTACGGTGATGCGCACTGGCCATTTACAGAGAAATGGCACCGTGGACCTGGCACCGACAGAGAAACACTCAGCTTCCCCTAAGTGGGGCATAGGCCTCGCCACCACCCTGGAGTGACAGCCCACCAAATCAGAGCCAACGCTGCTATGATCCCATGGCACAAAATGCGGCCCCCAGCCGAGCCTGGAAACAGTCGCTGTGGGCACTGGGTAATGACATCACGTAGCAATGCCCAGCTTCCTCTCTCTAGCAACTAGCCTACCTGGAGTTTCCTCTGCCCAGGAACACAAGTTGCTTTATAGCCACGTGCAAACATTTTACACTTTAACCAAATGTCTGTGAAGCACTTTCCCATGCCTCATCTCATTTGATCCTCACAAAAGTCCTGGAGAAGGTAGACAGGAGACTCGGTGGAATCCTGTTTTCATTAGCCGGAAAATGGAGATTTAGAAAGCTTAGAAACTTGATCTGACTGAAAAAAAGTAAGGAACGGTGGACCTTGAAAATGACTTCAGGTTTTCCCACTGCACAGAACACAAAAACTGCTGTAGTTAAATATATTACCCTTTGTTCTCCCTGCGTGATCTACAATAATAATCTGCTTTGTGTTGTTATTTACTGCTGTGTTGCTGATAATTACCTGAAAGAGAAGTTGGGATGCTTCACTGGGCTAGAAAAAGTTTAGTTAAATCAGAAAGAGGAGGTCTAATTAAACAAGTTTATTCTATATATAAAAGGCTAAATTGACTTGTGCACGCACAATACATTTAAAGCTCTTGCTGGTGCCATTTGCATGTGTGTGTTTCAATCTGTCATTGTCGATCGTGAATTTGGTTGACACTTCTATTATATAGAAAGGGCGAATAGCAATATTAAATATTTCTTTTAATTAATTCCCTATCAATGTGCATGAATCCGTGCACCACCAGGCCACTAGTTTGATTATATATTGTCTGTGGCAACTTTTGTGGCACAGTGTCAGGGTTTGAGACCCTACAGCATTCAAAGCCTAAAATCTTCACTATCCTGCCTTTTAGAGAGTTTGGAGAACTTAACCGTTGCTCTGGTTGGTAGCAAGAGGCTGGGAGAAGTTGCTGTCTCTACCTGCTCTGCCCTTCGATTTTCACCCAAATCCATCTTTTCACCACTTAAGTGGAGAACCATTCAACAGAACTCCACACAGTTCTTTCTTACCCGAATGAAAAATGTTGAAGTTGAAATTGACTCCTTCTCGAAAAAAATGGTTCAGAAAGACCATCCAGCTTTGCGGGAACAGCTGTGTTAACATTTGGTACAGCTGGGTCTCTTTAATGCTTTTGTTCAAATTGCAAAGCGTGGCTTCTGTGCCAGTGAGACCAGATGAAATGGATCCTTGCGGGGATAAAGGCAGCCCTGCATGTGGGGATTCAGGCAGGAGAGGGAGTGGGGAGAGGCTGTGTTTCACGCTGTGCTTGAATGTATTGGTGGGCTTGCAGACCGAGTGGACAGGCTTGGGTACCTTTTGGAATCAGCAGACTATTCATTTTCCCCATTGCCTGGTGTTTGATTAGCTTCTCAGAAGCTCTCCACTGGGATCCCTTTTCAAAAGGGAAGCCAGGAGTAGTTGCCTTGATACCTTGTTTTGTTTTACCCTTCTAAGCTCTTCGGGGCCATTGATTTCTTTTGAAGTAATCTTGTTTGGTTTCTGTCTACACGTGGTTCGTGTTCCTCAGATAATTATCACTGTATAGAGCAGTTGGAAACTGTAGCTTTCTCTTTAACACAGGGCTTCTTTATGTCCTAGCCATGTGGAACTTGCACGCGTCCCGACTTTGTTCTGATTTAGTGTATTGATTGCTCTCTCCTTTGAATCTCTTGTGTTCCTCGGATATGTCTCTAAGAGCATTAGGTGTGTGTTTAGTGGAGAGAGATTGGTGGCTGCAGTGACTATGGAGATGAGAGAAGGGCGAGTCCCTATGGCAACAGGCCTGGGACTACACAGGTCTCTTCCTTCTTTTTTTAAAATTTTATTTATTTATTTTTATTTTATTTATTACTATTATTATTATTATAGATTATGATACCACATAATTGGTATCATAACCCCGTTTCCATCCCAAACCCCTCCCCACATATGCCCTCACCCCCCTGTTGTCCATGGCCACTGGCTAGGCCAGCCAAGGGCAAACTACAGCCCAAGGGCCAGATCCGGCCCATTCAGCTGTTCTATCTGGCTCGTGGAGCCGAAAGAGCAGAGGGTTCTCTTGCTCTCCCCTTCGCTCCTTCACCAGCAGCCCAAGATGAGAGTACCAGCATGGTTAGGCTGCTTTTGTTTCGGCCTTCTGGTCCAGTTTAAGAACCCATTGTGGCCCTCGAGTAAAAAAGTTTGCCCACCCCTGGGCTAGGCCCATATGCATGCACACAAGTCCTTTGGTTGATATCTTCCCCTTACCCCCACCCTCCCCTACCTTTCCTCTGAGGTTTGAGAGTCTGATCGCTGCTTCTCTTTCTCTGGGTCTGTTTTTGTTCATCAGTTTATGTTGTTCATTATTTCCTCTAGATGTGTGAGATCATGTGATCCAAAAAAATACCCTTGTAAGAACAGAAACTGAGACAAGCCATAATGGTTATGCTGAGAGGCAAATGAATCAGTCTGTAGTGAGTTCCTTTCTGGGCCAACAGTTCTTTTAAGTCCCAGTTTCAATGTCAAACAGTTCCTTATGTGTACATGTCAGCCATGCTATTTCAGTTCTGGTTGGTGGACAAATGGTGGTGATGCAGGTCCGACCCTCTCTGGTTTGGTCCTGGGCATCCTTCAGTGACACACAGCTGCTGACTGCTGGTATGGCGAGGCGTTGTCAGCATCTTCCATCTCTGGACTGTTTCTCTTCTGTCTTCATAGCTGGAGCACTTCTGTCTATTCTTTTCTGTTACAGGAATCCAGATGGTCTCGGAGTTGTTTTCTGGGGTCTCTTCCTTCTTATTGAGCTCTCTGTTGAGTTCCCTTTTGTGTCTTCCTGCCCTTCTCTCAACCACACTCAAGCCCGCAGTGTAGGTGCTGTCTTCTTACAGTGAGGTTATAGGAATGTTCTGGGTTCCCCTGCCCAGTTGTCGGTTCCGCTGGCCAGCCTGAGGCTGCCCTCACAATGAAGGCTGAGAAGCTGAGAAGGGGGTGTGTGGAGACCCCATCTTGATTGGGTGTTGTTAGGTATTCTCTGAAGGATTCGGGTGCTCTGGGACAGCTCTGTAGCCCACACATGTACCTTGATGTAGAGACAAATTTGGAGGGAGGTACATTTGACTTTTGGAACTTGCCCTGGCCTTTCCTGCTGTTTTCTGACCTTGACTTCTTTCCTCCTCAAGTTCAAGTCATCTACCCCCTTCCCTGCCTCTGCCATAGATGTCTGAGTGCACAGGGCACAGCTGTGAACCCGACAGCCAGAGTCTTCCTCTCTCGGGGTCTGGTTTCTAGATGGAGGAGGAAGACAGCAAACAAATGAACAGAAAATGTGAAGAAATACAAAAAAATGTTCATTTGCTTTGTGTATGTGCTTTTTAAAATAGGAGTTTGCCTTGGGATGCAACTAGCAGTGATAGAGTTTGCAAGGAACTGCCTTAACTTGAAAGGTAAGTCTGAGATTTATCTACTAACTTTCCATTTAAAATTATTCTTTTCACTTAAATATTTTTTCAGCAGTATTGGTTTTAATTATTGAATTCATTTCTTAATCTCCAGATGCCAATTCCACAGAATTTGAGCCAAGTGCTCCTGTTCCTGTGGTAAGTGGCTTATTTATCTCTCTGGGTTGGGTTATTGTCATTTGGTTTCTGGCTTTTGCCTAAACTCAAAAGGGCTATTATTATTTTTTTTTCCATTTACACTGTCAGGACATTTAAAATTATGTGAGCCCTGGCTGTTGCTCAGTGGTTAGAGCATCGGCCAGAGGACTAAAGGGTCGCATGTTCTATTCCTGGTCAAGGACACGTACCTGAGTTGCATGCTCCAACCCTGGCCCTGGTTGGGGTGAAAACAGGAGGCAACCAATAGATGTCTCACATCAATGCATCTCTCTTTCCCCATCCTCCCTCCACTCCACTCTTTCTAAAACAATCCATGGAAAAAATACCCTCAGGTGAGGATTAAAACAATTATATGTGATACTATTACTGTTACTGCTTTTATTTTTCATTATGCTGTCAGGATATTTAAAATTATCTATGATTTTATTTTATTTTTTTACATACAACTGCTTTGTTTTCAAGAGTTCATTTTGCCAGCTATGTGTTGAAAAAAGACACAGTCCTGGGCTGATTTATCTTTGCAGCAGTTCAAGCTTAATGTTTAGGAAAGGATGAAATTGACTGTGACAACAATTTATAACAGCTAATATAAATAAATGGGTTGGCCTGTCCCTAGACTCATCCCTGTCTGTCTAGTTTCCACACTGGTGGTCATCTGTCTTCCTAAAACAAAAGTGACAGCTGTTCTTCCGCTGTTCCTCATTTCCCACTAATTCCCTTTCCTGTAAAATATTCAGTTCAAGGTTCTTGGCTGGGAGTGGAGGCTATTATGCTCTGTCACCTGCTGCTTCGCTAATTCAACCCATGACATCCCCTCCTTTCCACACTTGGGGTTTATGTTTGGGCAATCGGAACAATTTTTTTTGATGTATCGTGAGATTCCCTCTACCCAAGATCTTCTCCTTCTGCAACCTCCCTCCTGCTAGAATCTCAATGAAACCAATGAAGAATTTCATTAAACACACACACACACACAAAACCATGCCCGATTGTGGGATCCCCTTTCACATCCCGCATGGTTCAGGGTTCCGGTTCTGGAGAAGGCTGCACATAAATGAAAAGAGACTAGAGAATGTATTAATTTGGCGATATTGGGGGCCAGGCGGGGACCCACCACTAGTGGGAGGACTACCCACTGCTCTGGCCCTGCTATCCCTTTTATTGAGGCTAAGGGAAACACCCACAGCCCTTAGGCAGGAAATAACAGAAATTTACATAAGACAAACAGAGGTGGAGGCTGCCTCAGCTCACAATGCCTCAACTAAACGGGGAGTGGTTAGAGCAATTAAGGTTGTTGACCAGCCTTCCAGGCTTCCTGTCCACATCTATTAGAGAAACAGTGATTGGCTTCTGGCACCCTATGTCTGACAACTTACTATTCCTCCTTTCCTGGTCTCCCCTTTTCTCAGCTTCTGTGCTGTGGGCAGGAAGAAATTTTCAGCTGGTCTAATAATTAAGTTTGTTCAGCTGGTCTAATAATTAAGTCGACATGAGACAGAGTAACAAGAGAAAAATAACGAAATTTAATTACATACGTATGTATATATGAGAGAGTAAGACTCCTGACATGTATGAGAGATTCAGAGACAGGGAAGGAAAATGAGATATATGTGGCATCCTGAGCTAAGGATGAAGTAAGGTACCTTATGGCTTTACTTAGCATAATGATGTCTACATCTGTCTGTGTTATAGCTGCTATAGTTCTTTGTTTCTTTTTATTGCTGAATAATATTCCATTATATAGACCTACCACATTTTATTAATAAGTTTGTCCATTGATGGACATTTGGATTGTTTCCTCTTTTTTGCTATTATACTGCTCTGAACATTGTGTACAAGTTGTTGGATGAACATATAGTTTCATTTTACATGGGTATAAACACCTAGGAGTGGAATTATGGATCATATGGTGACTATATGTTTAACCTTTCGAGTAATTGCCAGACTGTTTTCAAAATGACTGTGACATTTTACATTCCCACCAGCAGTGTATGAGGGCTTCAATTTCTCTGCATCCTTAACACTTGTTATTGTCTGTCTTTTTTATTATAGCCATTCTAGTGGGCATTAAGTTGTATCTCATCGTAGCTTTGACTTGCTTTTCCTTGATGGTTAGATATTGAACATCTTTTCATGTGCTTACTGACCACTTGTATATCATCTTTGGAGAAATGTCTATCCAGACTCCTTGCCCATTTTTAAATTGGGTTATTTGTCTTTTCATTATTATAAGTGCTCTTTACATGTTCTGGATACAAGTTTCTTATTAGACATACTAGAGGCCCGGTGCACAAAATTCACGCACAAGTGCAGTCCCTAGGCCTGGCTGGTGATCGAAGCACTAGTGTCTGGCATGAAAGGGCAGGTCCCAGCTGACCTCTGGGCCCTGGGTAGCACCTGAGCCGCCGGGCCTCTGTGTGCCCTGTCTGCCTGAGTCACGGTGCCCGAGTCCCCATGTGGAGATGTGGTGAGTGCAGCCAGATGCTGTGGGCCAGGGCTCAGTATGGGCCTCTGGGCTGCCCAGGAAACCGGGTGGGCAGTGCACTCTCTCCTAGCTAGCCTTGCAGACTGGCTCCTGTGCAAATCCATGGTGGCCCTACTGGCTCCTGCGACCCCAGCAGCTGTGGCCTGGCTCATTGAGATCCAGCAGCTGTGGCCTGGAAGAGGCCATGCGGGTGCGGGGCAGGCTCCACACCGGCACCTGGCAGCTGAGCTCGGGGGCTTCCCTGGGGCATGAGCCTGGTATCCCGGGGAAGGGTAGCAGGGGAAGTGAGAGCAAGCTCGGCAGACACCCTGCATTCTCACTGCACCTCCATCCCTGTCACCCCCGCCCCCAGGTAGCCAGCGAGAGGTTACAGCCCCCTGCCTGGGCACCGCAGGAGGTTGGTCATCGACACCCACCCCCAGTTCCCCGTCCCGGCCTGGGGCCTGGCCCCAGTTGGGTGATCAGGGCCTGCTGCCTTGGGGGAGAGACCAGGAGGTTGGCCAGCAGGCCCTGATCAGGCGATTGGAGCTGTAGTGGGCGGGTGGTGGGCCTATTCAGGCCTGCTGGTGCGGGGAGGGAGCTGGCCCTCGGCCTCCCTGGGAAAGTGGCTGCGTCTGCCAGCACTCACCCCTGGTTTCCCATCCCAGCCCCAATTGGGCGATGGGGGCCTGCTGTCCTCGGGGAGAGACCAGGAGTTTGGCTGGTGGGCCCCATCCAGTGATCGGGGCCTGCAGGCTGGAGGCAGCTTCTGCATCGAGCGTTTGCCCTCTAGTGGTCAGTGCTCATCATAGCAATCGGTTGATCCAGTCATTCCGTCTTAAACGTCACTTAGGTTTTTATATATATACACTGAGTGGCCAGATTATTTTGATCTCTGAAAGCATAATAATCTGGCCACTCAGTGTATATAGATAATTTGGACTATTGACATTTTGGACTGGGTACTTCTTTGTAGTGGGGACTGTCCTGTGCATGGAGGATGTTGAAGAGCCTCCTTGGCTTCTTCTTACTAAATGTTAATAGTACAAATCTCCCAACGTCTAATTGTGACACTAAAAAATTATGACACTAGCCGAAACCAATTTGGCTCAGTGGATAGAGTGTCAGTCTGTGGACTGAGGGGTTCCAGGTTCAATTCCGGCTAAGCGCATGTACCTTGGTTACGGGCACATCCGTGGTGGGGGGTGTGCAGGAGGCAGCTGATCAATGTTTATCTCCCATCAATGTTTCTGGCTCCCTGTCCCTCTTCCTTCCTCTCTGTAAAAGATCAATAAAATATATTAAAAAAAATTATGGCTGAAACTGGTTTGGCTCAGTGGATAGAGCAGCTGTGGGCAAATTATGGTCCGTAGGCTGGATCCGGCCCGTTCGGCTGTTCTATCCGGCCTGCGGAGCCGAAAGAGCAGAGGGTTCTCTTGCTCTCCCCTCCACTCCTTCACCAGCAGCCCAAGATGAGAGTGCCAGCATGGTCAGGTTGCTTTTGTTCCGGCCCTCTGGTCCAGTTTAAGAACCCATTGTGGCCCTCGAGTCAAAAAGTTTGCCCACCCCTGAGATAGAGCCTCGGCCTTAACCCAGGCTAAGAGGTCCTGGGTTCAATTCCGGTCAAGGGCATGTATGTTGGTTGCAGGCACATTCCCAGTGGGAGGTGTGCAGGAGGCGGCTGATCGATGGTTCTTTCTCATCGATGTTTCTAGCTCTCTATCCTTCTCTCTTCCTCTTTGTAAAAAATCAATAAAATATGTTTAAAAAATTATGACACCAAACATCCCCTGGGGGCACAGACAGAATATCCCCCCCATTGAAAAGCATTGATTTAGAGACATACACTTAAAATTCTCCTCCCTCCAACCTACCCCCCTTCCCTTATGACAGCCATTAGTTCTTATTTTTGGGGGGCAATCTTTTCATTTTAAAAACATAAGTAAACTGTATGTCTGTTTGTAATATTTTCCCCTTCGATAAGTGGTATCGAAGAAGGGGAAAAAATGAATGGTATTGCTCTCTCTTCTTCTGGCAGAAATACCTTGTTTGCTCACTCCATGGAAGGATATTGAGATACTCTTTATAACTTGTATAGCTTACATTTTAGACCGCAATGAACCATAACTTCCAAGAGTTCCTTTTGAGGCTTCAAATATATTTCCTGACTAATGGCTGAAATGACTGTATAGGGCAGGCAAATCATGGGTTTACTTTTTTTAAGAGAATACTTTGGGTTAGGAAATTATCTTACCAGTAGGTGCCACTATTACACAGCTTTGGCAACGTTCTTGGATGACCGTCCTTTAACTGGTTGTGTGTGTGTGGGTACAAGCATGTACCCACACACATATGGATATGTGTTTTCTTTTTTTAATCTTCACCTGAGGAGTGAGGATATTTTCTCCATTGATTTTTAGAGAGAGTGGAAGGGAGGAGGGAGGGAGATAGGAGAGAGAAAAAAAAATCGATGTGAGGTGTGCCTCCCACAGACTCCCTAACTGGGGGCAGGGATCAAACCTGCAACCCAGATATGTGCCCTTGACTGGAATTGAACCTGAGAACCTCTGGTGCCCAGGCCAATGCTCTAACCACTGAGAAAACCTGGCCAGGGCTGTGTTTCTTTTCTAACAAACACATATGTTAGCATGCTTGAGACACTGTTTCCTCTAGCTTTTTGTACTGATCACTTCACATCAACACAGGGGATCTTCCATATGCTTGCCCTGTTGTCTGCATCATTCTTTTTAAAAAAAAATATATATTTCATTGATTTTTTACAGAGAGGAAGGGAGAGGGATAGAGAGCTAGAAACATCGATGAGAGAGAGACATCGATCACCTGCCTCCTGAACACCCCCAGCAGGGATATGCCCGCAACCAATGTACATGCCCTTGACCGGAATCGAGCCTGGGACCTTTCAGTCCACAGGCCGACACTCTATCCACTGAGCCAAACCGGTTTCGGCTGTCTGCATCATTCTTTAACCTGTCTCATGTTGATGAATATTTAGATTGTGTCCATTATTTTGCTACTTTAAATAATACTGCAAATTAACATCTATATTCATATGTCCTTGTACCCACACATACTTCCATGGGATGAATTCCTAGAGGGGATTTGCTAAATCAGAGGATATGTGAGTTTTACATTTTGAAAGCATATACTCATAAGTGCGATGAGAACAATAAAACCTAATTGCTACTGAGTATCTTCATGGCCTGCAATCAGTTTGTTGGAGAAAAAGAGCCTTAAGAGCCAGCATTTGTGATGATGGTGAGAAGTATTATTAAAGAAAAAGACCAAGCTAATGGAATCATCAGGCAGCCAACACTAGGAGGCCGAGGGAATCACTTAAATTTGAGCAAATAACAATGACTTACAATGAGTAATGGCCATTCTGGCCCTTTTAGCTACAAAAGTAAATAATTTGGAAAGCAGGAGCCTCCTGTAGGTGTTTTTGCTGCTAAAATCATTTTTCCTCTACCCTTTTAGGTTCTTGGCTGAAACCCTCCTCTGTAATCAGTCTGATTAACAGAAAAAACACACTAAGTTTAATAGCATGTACCTTCTGTGTACATGGGGGAGACCCAGGAAAATGGTGTAACTCCCTGAAACGGCCCAGGCTATCACCTTAAATACCATCTACAGCTAAAGACAGGAGGAGATGTTAGTTGTGAGGGGATCCGATGATGGGAGGTGATCAGGAAAAGATGAAAACAAGGATAATGTTGTTATGCAGATATAAATCTTCCACCTTCTCCTTTGATAAGAGTTTCTAGAGATTTACTAGTAGAATCCCCTCCTCTTTCTGGTTCAGATGGGAAGAGTTATGGAGATTTCCCTTATGAAAGGGTAACTTATTCAATTTTCAGAGCTTCTCTGCCTGCTGTTTCTTTTTTTTTAAAAAAAATAAATCTTTATTGTTCAGATTATTACAATTATTCCCCCCCATAGCTACCCTCCACCCTCTGCCCTTATTCCCCCCCTCATCCATAGGTATATGATTTTTGTCCAGTCTCTTCTCGTACCCCCCACACAGACACCCCTTTCCTCCTGAGAATTATCAATCCCCTCTCATTCTATGCCCCTGATTCTATTTTATTCACCAGTTCCTCAGATTTTTAATTCACTTGACTTTTAGATTCACTTGTTGATAGATATATATTGTTCATAATTTTTATCTTTTTTCTTCTTCCTCTTTTTAAAGAACACCTTTTAGCATTTCATATAATACTGGTTTGGTGGTGATGAACTCCTTTAACTTTTTCTGATCTGTGAAGCTCTTTTTCTGCCCTTCAATTCTGAATGATAACTTTGCTGGGTAGAGTAATCTTGGTTGTAGGTTCTTGCTACTCATTACTTTGAATATTTCTTGCCACTCCCATCTGGCATGCATGGTTTCTGTTGAGAAATCAGCTGATAATTGTATGGGTGCTCCCTTGTAGGTAACTGTTTTTCTTTTGCTTCTTGTAAGATTCTCTCTTTGTCTTTTGCTCTTGGTATTTTAATTATGATGTGTCTTGGTGTGGTTCTCTTTGGATTCCTTTTGTTTGCGGTTCTGTGCGCTTCCTGGACTTGTAAGTCTATTTCTTTCACCAGGTGGGGGAAGTTATCTGTCATTATTTCTTCAAATAGGTTTTCAGTGTCTTGCAGAGATCTCTTTGTTCTTCTGGCACCCCCATAATTCTGATATTGGTACGCTTGAAGTTGTCCCACAGGCTTCTTACACTGTCTTCAACTTTCTGGATTCTCTTCTCTTCTTGTTTCTCCAGAAGAGTGTCCTTTGCCTGTTTTATTCCAGATCTTTGACTTGATTCTTATGTTCTTCTAGTCTGCTCTTGGGTCTCTGTATAGTATTTTTTATTTCAGTCAGTGTATGTTTAATTTTTAGTTGGTCCTTTTTCATATCCTCGAGGGTCTTGTTAAATTTATTGGCCTTTTCTAAGAAATTCTTAAAAAACCTTATAACTGTGGTTTTGAACTCTATGTCCAGTCTTTTGTTCTCCTCCCTTTCTTGAGATCTATTTCCTTTTCTCAGCATTTTCACTGCTTCTCTGAGTTGGTGGGGTGGCTTTGTGTGCTAGGTGTCCTATATGGTTCAATGGGTCAGCCTCCCAGTTGCCTAATGTGGACACTCTTGGTGCACCCCTTTGTGGTATGTGTGTACACCCTTGTTGTAGTTGAGTCTTGTTTGTTGTTAGTGTCACTGGGAGGAGTTGACCTCCAGGCCAATTGGCTGTGAGGACCTGCTGTGTCTATAACAGAAGAATTGCTGTGCTGGAGACACGTTTATGGAGGAGGACTTGTTCTTGTAGGGCTTTGGTGCTCACTGAGTATGTCTCTTCAATGTGTCTCATATGAGAGTAGTTGAAATCTGGTGTCGTCTCACACTGACCACTAGATACACTAGTTTCTGGATCTCCAATGGGGTGCAGTTCAGCTACTGTCTGAGGCCACCCAGCAGGAGCTACCACAGGAACTATAGTTTTCTCCTCTTTGCTTTCTATTTGGTGGTTTTGGAGCTTGAGCTGCAGTTTATTTCATTAAGCTGCCACAATACAGGCCATTTATATGCAAAAGCAGCTGTGTGGAGTCTGGGTGGGTTTGTAGAATGTGTGGGGCGGGGCCTCAGGACTGGGCAGGGTCTCAGGACGTCACTAGGCTGGGGTGTGGCAAACAGTGATGGTTGCCGTCAGCTGTCTGCCTTCCCGTGTTTCCAAGTCCAGCAGTAAACTGATTATTGTGCGCACCTCTGCAAAAAAGTCACCCTCACTTTGAACCCGATGGCCGACAGACCTGTAGGTGTCTGGGTCCCCCGCATGACCCTAGAAACTGGATTTCAAAGTGATCGGGAGCTTGTTTCCCTTTGGGTTGAAAAAAAGCAGCGTGCACAGTCGCCTGCCATCAGCCTGATTCATGTGCCTCCGTACCTAGGCTTTTCAGCTTTTCAGCGCTTGTGCTCCTTTCTCTTTCAGCCAGCCTTCCCATGGTTCTGGGTGATAGATGCTTTGTCTTTTAGTTGTAGTTTTGACGTTGTTGTGTGAGGCAGCAGATTAGTTGTTTACCTACGCCATCATCTTGGTTCTCTGTCTACTGTTTCTTAAAAATAATCAGCTAAAATGAATCCCTATGTCAAAGAGACATATTCTGGGGTGTTAAATTCTGATCTTCATGAGCTATCATGACCTACCTTTGGCATGCATGATTAGTTTTATGGTTGCTTATGAAATCATTAGAGACACTGGCATCCAGGACAGATATCTAAGAGGAGTTGTCTTAGACTATATAATAAAAGCCTAATATGCTAAGTGTCTGGTCTTTTGGTTGTCCGTTCAACCAATCAAAGTGTAATATGCTAATGATATGCTAAGACTACTCAATCACTTGCTATGGCATGCACTGACCACCAGGGGCAGACAGTTGATCTGTCGACCAGTTGCTATAATGTGCACTGACCACAAGGGGGCAGATAGTTGACTGGCCGACCAGTCGCTATGATGTGCACTGACCACCAGGGGGAAGGTTAGCTTGCTGTTGGGGTCTGGCCAATTGGGACTGAGTGAGATGAGCCAGACACGTCCTGGAGCCCTCTCTCTGTCCCTCTTTGGCTGGCCAACCTCCTGCATCCGTCCCTGGCCCCCATTGTGCACTGATGGGGTCCCTAGGCTTGGCCTGCGCCCTCTCGCCCTCTGGCTGAGGAAACCCGCCCCCCGCCCCAAGAGCACGAATTCCATGCACCAGGCCTTTAGTATACACATAAAAGAAGAAATAGATTTTTCTTTAAGAATGAAGGTCAACTCTGAGTCTGTGAGTACCAGGAGAGAGTGAGTAAAATTTATTTTATCGTGCCATTTCTCTGCTTAATCTACATGGTGAAATAGAAAGCTCTGGGTCTTTGCGGACATATAGGGCTCTACAGCAAACCTGATATTTGGCCTGCTTCAAAGTAGCTTTACCTCCCCTCTAGATGATGCTTACCAGGAATACAGCTATTGCTTGCATTCTGACTCTGTATCAATCACATTGCTGCTGCTGACACACTTGACCTTGAATTTGGCTTTATACCTCTCCAGATCAGGTAGAGGATAGTTTACGGCATTGTGGACTTTATTAATTAGAGTATCTTTGGCTTTTGAGACATATAGGAAAAGGATCCCAATCTAATATTTAGGTATTTGGATAAGCTTAATTTTTAGCATTTCTTTTCTTTATTGAAAACAGTCACTTTAAAGATCTGAATTTACATAAAATATAATATCCTGAAACAGAACCCATGTTCTACCTTCAGACACATCAACATACTCATGCACCCTTGGATGGTGGTACTGGTAAGGAAAAGTGATAAATTTGAAGAATTTTAAGTAGATGTCAATGGAAATTTGAGATTGCGGTATTTGATATTATTTCACCTTTAGTTATTTATCATACATATTACTTCTTTTGCACTTTTTTGATCCAGGGATTTTTCAAAGTCAAAAGTAATTGTACATCTCACTCAGTGGATTTGTGAGATATTCACAAATAATTAAAAGTCAACTCAGGTGAAGGGCAATTTATGTTATTCATTAAGCATTAATTAATGCATAACATTTTCCTACCTTTCGCTGGAGCCCTATTTGAAATATTTTCTTTTTCCATGTTATTTTTCATCAGCTTTACATGGAAATCAAATTAAGTGTTTTTTTAAAAAAATAACACCCAGACAGCCACTTAGAATAACTTTTCAGGCAACTTTTATTACTTTGAAGACTGCTTTGCATTTAGAACATTGTGGTACTAGTAAACATCTCCCAACTAGCAAAACGACCTCATCGAAGTCATTTGGAGCTTGGTTTGGGCTAAGGAACTTTACCTATAAAAGCAGCTGTCAAGAAGAAAGCTGTCCTATGGGTAAAATAGCCTTTTTCGGACCAGTGTGGGAGCCTGATAGCCATTTAATTCTGTCTCTGTGTGGATGATAGGTTCAGAATTGATGCCCGGCTGTTGGCCATAGTAACTGCTCTGTATTTGGAGAAAGAGAAATTCTTCCAGGGATGATGGCCGCTGTCTAATGGCGAGGGCATCTTTTCCACCAGACCTCCCCGCTTGCCTGAGTCTACTTTTTGAAAAGAGACAGCACGGCTAGGAATAAGCCCCATAATGGAATCACAGGGCAGTCTATAATTTTAACAATAAATGAATGACTAAATGAGTACTTCAAAGCTAATGTATTTTAAAGCTTTTATACCTGGAGCTCAATAGGAAATGCCTCAGAAATAGGTATTTCAACCCTTTAAAAGATGTTCTTTGCACTAAAAATAACTGGATGCTAGCGGAAAGAGATTATTAAAGAGGAAAGAGTCACTGTGCGTTTGCAGCTCATCCACTTAAGTGCAGCCCTAAACATAGTGTATTACCAACAAAGTGCTTGCACAGCCCTGCTTGCGGTTTAGTTGGAGACACACAACATAGACTGGTGAAATATATAACTAAAATATGGGCAGCGTGTGGATACGCCCTTATTACTGCTACCAGCGTGGTTAAGTAACACTTCTGACATGGTAGGCTGTTCTGTATCTGTGCCATCCAACATGGGAATCCTCAGCCATATATAGGCTGTGGAGCACTTGAAATGTAGCTGAGGAATGGAATTTTATATTTTAGTTAATTTAAATATCAGTAACCACCTGAGACAATGGCCAGGGGACTGCACAGCACAGTAGACCTTCGTTTAGCATGGCACTAAGGACTCTCATGATCTAAAGCCGGTGTGCCCTCTTTATTTTTTATTATTATTTTTATTTTATTTTCCCCCACCATTTTTTTTAAGGCATTATATGTGTACATAGCTTATCATTGACCCCCCCCCCACCTCCCATACATGCCCTCCCTCCCCAGAGTTTTGTGTCCATTGGTTATACTTATATGCATGCATACCAGTCCTTCGGTTGATCTTTTATCTCCCCCAGATCTCCCTACCCTCCCCGCTGTCATTTGACAGTCTGCTTGTTGCTTTACTGTCACTATATCTATCTTTCTGCTCATTAGTTTATAATGTTCTTTATTATCCATAAATGAGTGAGGACATGTGGTGTTTCTCTTTCATTGACTGGCTTATTTCACTCAGCATGATGCTCTCCAATTCCATCCAGGCTATTGCAAATGATGAGAATTCCTTTTTTATGGCAGCATAGTATTCCATTGTGTAGATGTACCATAGTTTTCTGATCCATTCATCTGCTGACGGGCACCTAGCCTGTTTCCAAATCCTAGCTATTGTAAATTGTGCTGCTATGAACATAGGGCTCCCCCAGGTCCCACTGCTCCCCCAGGTCACACGGCTCCCCTGGGTCACACCGGTGTGCCCTCTTCATTCATCAGAGCCAGCTTTACACCCAAAAATACAGTGTGTACGTGCCCTGAACTGCCTTGCGCTTGAACATGATGTGTGTATATGTGCATATTTGGGGTGTTTTCTCTCCTTTTGAATGCCCAGGCCTTCCCTTCCCTGCAGGGTCCCCTCAGGGCTCTTCCTACAAATCCCAGTTGAAATACTACTTCTTTGATTAAGCCTTCTCATGACCTGACCCCAGACTTACTGACTTAGGATCTGAGTATAATCCTATATAATAAAAGCCTAATGTGCTAAGTGTCCAACCCTTCGTTTGACTGTTTGACCAGTCGCTATGATGCATACTGACCACCAGGGGTCAGATGCTCCGACTGGTTGGTTAGCTTGCTGCTGGGATCTGGGCGAGCCGGGCTGGACATGCCCTGGAGCCCTCCTGTGGTTGTGCATCATTGTGAGGGCCACCACTGGTGCAGGAATCCATGCACCATCAGGGCTCTAGTTCTTGTATAATGCTTTGGCCATTAAGGTGCTTTCTATATGTTGTAATTGAAAAAGAGAATGGACATTACTCTGAGAGTGGCTGATTGAGATTAGAACATCAGCTAAAATGGGAAGTTAGCCTGACCTAAATATTAGAACTCAACAAAACACATGCAACAGCCGAAACTGGTTTGGCTCAGTGGATAGAGCATCAGCCTGTGGACTGAAAGGTCTTGGGTTCGATTCCAGTCAAGGGCATGTACCTAGGTTGCGGGCACATCCCCAGTAGGAGGTGTGCAAGAGGTAGCTGATCGATGATTCTCTCTCATCGATGTTTCTAACTCTCTATCCCTCTCTCTTCCTCTCTGTGAAAAAATCAATAAAATATATTAAAACAACAACAAAAAACACACATGCAACAAAAACCTCCCACTATAGACTGATGCTGGTTATTAATGAAGATGTGAAAATCTTAAATATTAGAGTGGTCTAATTGAAAACCAGTCATAACTGGATAGTTTGTCTCAGGAGTTAAGTTGATTAATGTATCGTATTTATCAAACAAGAGGGAGAACCCTCATATGGCCATAGATGCTCAATAGGCAGTCTATAGTATCTAAACTTGGGTGCTCACAGTTTCATAACGAACTAGGGGGAAAAGGATACTTCTTAAATAAGAGAAAGACTATCTTTTACAAAGCAATATCCAGCAGGAAACTCAATGGGAAAATAGTAGGAGGTTCCTATTAAAACCAGACATGAATAAAAGATGTGCACTATTGTGACTAATAAAGTTGCTAAAATGAGACCGACTAATGCTGTCTGGGGAGTGAAGCTGTCCCGCTCCTGCCTGTTTATAAAAACAATCAATACGAGCTTTTGAAAAATCAGTTAGGTGGTCTATTTCACAAACCATAAAAATATTCATACCCTCTGACGTAGACATGTACTTCCCAGAAATCCTCCTAAGGAAATCCAGTATGTTGACAGGGAGATATGAACAGTTACTCATTATGACGTTATTTAGAAAAATGAGAAATGGCAATAATCCAAATGCCCCACAATGGAGAAATAGTTAAGACTATTATGGGCTATCCCTACAGTAGACCGTAATTGGTCATTAGACATGTTGAAGGCTTTTTATGCCATGAGAATGTGTGTGTTGAATTAGAATGACCCAAATTGTATTTAAACATCCCCTCACTGTGTATACAAATCTCCTTTGCTTCCAGGTGGAAGAGGTAGGAGTCAGTTTTCTTTCTTTTTGGTTAAATTCTCCTCCCATACTCCTTTTCCCTCTCCCCCCTCCCCAGCTGGACTCAGCAAGGGCAGCCTGAGCTGTTTCTCGGTACCCAGTGTCCCAGCAGCTTAGCGAGCCGGAGCTGGGAAGGGACTATGTGTTCCCGTCCCTTTTATTTTACACATCACATGCCAGGACCAAGGCCACCCCCTTGGGTGATGGAACAGAGCTGACAGTTGGCCCTGTCCTCCTCCTCTGAGAGGGTCAGTGATTCACAAAGCACAGCGAGTGCTGGGAAGATGACTTGAAAGACAAGTGTCTGTTCTCTGAAGTCTGTTTCTCACTAGCTGTTGACTGGAGTTGAAATTGGAAAGGCTGTGAGCCCTGAAGATGGGAGGGAAGAGCAAGGACGGGGTTATCTGGAGGAAGAGTGGAGTGAGGGAGTTGGTTTAGCATGGCGGAATTCTTTTTTTTTTTAAATCCTATATTGTTGAAAATATTATCCCCAGTGACCTCTCCCAGCCTGCCCCCCCCCCCCCGCCCCCAGCACAGGCCAACACCCTCCTACTGTCCGTGTCCATTGGCTATCCTTACGTGCATGTGTACAAGTCCTTTGGTTGATCTGCCTTCCCTCTGAGGTTTGATGGTCTGTTTGATGCTTCTATGTCTCTGAATGTATTTTTTGTTCATCAGTTTATGTTATTCATCATATCCCATACGTGAGTGAGATCCTACAGGGCTGGGCAAACTACGTCCCGCGGGCCGGATCCAGTGAATAAAACTATTGAATTTTAAAAAAAAAAAACACACGAAAAGACCGGACCCTTTTATGTAATGAAGTTTACTTTGAATTTATATTAGTTCACATAAACAACTCCATCCATGCTTTTGTTCCAGTCCTCCGGTCCAGTTTAAGAACCCATTGTGGCCCTCGAGTCAAAAAGTTTGCCCACCCCTGTGCCTAGCAGGATTCTTTCCATGTCTCTGATACCACCTCTGTAGTCTTGGTCAAGACCATGGAACTATTCTGGACCTTTTTTTATTTTTAATTAAAAAAATCTATAAAGTTATATTGATGAATCAGACTAAGGTTACTTTCAAATTTATTATTAAACTATGGAGGTCAGTAATTGACAAGGTGAGGCATGTCTTAAGAATTTCTTTATTGGTAGTAATTGGCTATCACTACAAGATCATTATAATTGGAAAGAATTTAATAGAGACGTTGGGAACTCTATGTAGAATTTGACTCTTTCCAGGTGCTCCTCTCGTGGTGAGCAGAATGGTATCATTTTGCTTTTTTCTTCACTGGGATAACTTGTTCAGTAGCCCCTGGAATTCTTCGAAGCTAATTTCTCCATCTCCATTCTTGTCCAGCTCTTTAAAAAGTTCCTCTAGGGTGTTTGGACCCTGGTGTCAGGCAAAGAGGAAGGGATGGAGAGAGGAGAGAGAATGAATCAGTTGTGTGCCGCTACACATTCTCCGAAATTAGGTCACCTTAGTCAAATTAGGTCAAATTAGTCTGCATTCCAAGAAGGCAGCGGAGCTTTTGATCACATGCTACTGATGGTGGTGGCAAAACCAACGTTAGCTGTAATTGCTCCATGTCACAGAACGGGCTACCCTTTTTATTTTCTTTAGCATACATTTATTATTTTAATATTGATAATGTGTATTTTAATAGGATTTGGTTTCTGTGCAATCTTAAGTATTTTCCTTGATGCTTCCAAAACCATTTAAAAATATTTTTTTAAATTGATTTCAGAGAGGAAGGGAGAGGGAGAGGGAGAGAGAGAGAGAAACATCAATGATGAGAGAGAATCATTGATCGGCTGCCTCCTGCACAGCCCCCAATGGGGATTGAGCCTGCAACCCAGGCATGTGCCCTTGACCAGAATTGAACCCAGTACCCTTCAGTCTGCAGGCTGACGCTCTGTCCACGGAGCCAAACAGTCTAGGGCTAAAACCATTTTTTTTTGAGGGGGAGCCCAAGCGCTTCACTGGACTTCTGAGGGGCCCACACCCACAAATAGTTGAGGACTCCTGCCCCAAGCTTTCCTGGAAGCTGGCTTGTGTCTGCCTGCAGGGCTGGGCTGGCATATAATCAAGGCATTACACGTGGCTTATTGCTGGCTGGTACCCTGTCCAGGGCTTTCAGTAGCTTGTGCAATCCTCTCAACCGCCCTGAGGGGGCGATCTTTACAGAGGAGGAAACGGATAATCTGAAACAGCTGTTGGCTTACTCCAGAATCCA
Organism: Vespertilio murinus; assembly: GCA_963924515.1. Taxonomy (NCBI): domain Eukaryota; kingdom Metazoa; phylum Chordata; class Mammalia; order Chiroptera; family Vespertilionidae; genus Vespertilio; species Vespertilio murinus. Next base: position 5,594,956 of record OZ004710.1, on the reverse strand, counting down.
CAGCTGGTAAGTGGGGGCCTTGGGGTCCAAACATTGACTCTAGACCCCAAACCCTTAACCAGCAACTACCATAGTTTTTTCCAAGCCCTGTGCCACGGCCCACCTCCATGCTAGGCAAGATGACTTTGGATCAGCGGTTCTCACTCTTGGACATGCATCAGAATCACGGGCTTCCTGACCTCAGTAAATACAGATTTCAACCGTAAGAAAATGAGAAGATAATGGGTCATAAGGTCATTGAACTCAGCCACTATTCTTCTTAGTGCTAATAATAGAAACCTTCTCAACAACTGACACCAGAGACCTTTTCATGTGTCATAGTGGCAGGAGGGACTTTTCTGGTTAAAATCTGGCAGGCAAATGCTTTCTCCTGAAGTTACAGCTGCCAGGTGACCACGTTGGATGGAGCAACTGCAGCCCTTCCATTCGGAGGCTGGCTTGCAGGTGCGAAGGGAAGAAAGCACCTTGGAGGCAGGCAGACAGACAGTCCGCCTTCCTCATTCCTTTTCGCTTCTAGATGCGTTTTGTTTTTGACAACCCCGGGACGGTTCTTTATCGCTAAAGAAATTGTATCCTTTCCCGAAGGTCGTTGAGAAATGCATGGGGTTGCCTCTTTAACCCAAATTTAGTCCCTTAACACAAATGAGCGGCAATTTATATGCTTTTGAAATGGGTTTATACAGAAAATAATTTGTCAGTGGGAAGAAACATCTCTCATTGTTGATGTTTTTATCTCTCTCTCTCTCTCTCTCTCTCTCTCTCTCCCTCTCCCTCTTCTTTCCTCTCTGAAATCAAATCTCTTAACAGACTGCCCCGATAGCGTTGTCTTGTTGAGAGATCCTACATATAATGTTGAAGGGTGCCCAAGGACAAATAATATGAATTTACTGGCCTCTGTTTGCCTAGAGCCCGGCATGGACGGGCTGAATGCAGGCTGAAGGCCTTTGCGTGTTTGCGTGGCAACCTGTGCATCTTCCAGCCTGGCAGCAGTGCCACCCCTGCTTCCGTTACTCTGGCTGGTCCAGAGAGTTCTGTGCCAAGGCTGGGGTGGGGGGGGGGAGTGGAGGCTGCGTCCTGGCTTCCCAGGAGCAACGTGGGAAATGTTGCCCTATGCAACGTGGTCTCACAGAGGGAGGGCGCGTCACGTGGCGGGGGAAAGCGCACGGGACGTGCTCTGTGCCCTCCCTCTGTGATGTCTGCATCTTGGCTGCTGCGTGCTCTTCCCCAGGTGGAATCCGATCAGTATCTCAGCCCTCAGCCTCTTCCCGGCTCCTCCTCTCTCCCCTCCGCCACCAGAGGCCCGCTCAGGCACTTACTTTGAGCAAACTGGGGAATTCGGTCTGAATCAATAGTCTCAGCTCCTCCTTGGACAGCTGATCTGGATCACCTTCTTTAGCCGCGTATTTCTCAAAAATGGTCTTCAGTTCGTTAGGGGACATTTTTGCACTCATCTTGGTGTCCTGTAGATCGGGCAAGAAACGAACTTACTCATGATCGCCAGCAGGAGTTGGTTGCCGTCGGGCTATTTCCTTGGCGCAGATGGGGGGACAGTAAAGCAGAGGCTGGGGGCCGGAGTGAGGGGCCCGGGGGAGGAAGAGAAGGGAGGGAGTGGAGATTGTGGGAAACGCACCAGGGGTTGCGCACTCGTTTTAAAGATAATCATTTCAGGCAGAATGTGAAATGCCTCTTCTTAGAGGACATCTGTTAGGAGAGAGTCCCTGAAGCCAAGCACTTTAATTAGTAACGATGACATTCTTCACCTTTCGCCGTACCTGGCCGCGCTCCGTCGGCTGTGGTCTTTGCAGAAACCTGAAAAGAGCTTCTAAATGACTGGGAATCTCGTTAGAGAGCACAAACCTGCTTTGTCCTGAGACCATTCTGTCGCACACCGTGCTGAAAGGAGGCAGAAAGCGCTGCAGGTAGAGCCAAAAGCAAGCGCACTCACCTGGTCACCGAACAGCAGCAGTGAGGCAGCGGGAGAGGAAGACCGGAGTGTGGCGAGTGGGGCAGGTCTTGTGGCTTTTATAGGCCAGGCAGGCGGACACACCGCCCTGATGATGAAATTTTCCTTTCGCTTGCCATTTAAAGGTAATTATTAATGGTTTTTGAAAGGCAATCTTAAGACTCCATGCACCTTATAATTAAGGGGGTTGTAAAATCAGCCAACCGGCACAGGCTTGTTAAAGCACCTGACCCCGAGGACAGGACGGGTCCCTAGGTCCGCCGAGGTCAGGAGGAGCAGTTCCCAGAGGCGGGCCCCAGGGAGGGACAGTCACCTGCCACCGGACCTTAGCCACCAGGAGGCAGCAGCCTGGCTGCCAGGGGAAGTCTCAGCCTGGGGAGGAAACACAGACCGGGACCAAAACACATTTCTGTCCACGAGGCAGGGGAAGCTGTATGCAGTCTGGTTGCCACCCCTCAAATGGTCCGTTAGGCAATTTGAAATGTTTAGGGGTGCCCTAACCCCGGGGGTGGGCAAACTTTTTCACTTGAGGGCCACAATGGGTTCTTAAACTGGACCGCAGAGCCGGAACAAAAGCATGGATGGAGTGTTTATGGGAATTAATATAAATTCAAAGTAAACATCATTACATAAAAGGGTACGGTCTTTTTTTTTTAATTCAATAGTTTTATTCACTGGATCCGGCCCGCGGGCCATAGTTTGCCCAGCCCTGCGGGCCTAACCGGTTTGGCTCAGTGGATGGAGCGTCAGCCTGCAATGGAAGGGTCTCAGGTTCAATTCCGGTCAAGGGCATGTACCTTGGTTGCGGGCACATCCCCAGTAGGGTGTGTGCAGGAGGCAGCTGGTCGATGATTCTCTCTCATTGATGTTTCTGACTCTCTATCCCTCTCTCTTCCTCTCTGTAAACAATCAATAAAATATATATATCTTTAAAAATAAAATGCCCGGGGGCAATGCAGACAGGTTTTCCCGGGTTTTGACAGGTGGGACAAGTAAGGTAGGCACTTTTCAAGGCCTTATTTTATTTTACTTTTATTTTTTAAATATATTTTTACTAATTGCAGAGAGGAAGGGAAAGGGAGAGAGGCAGAGAGAAACATCAATGATGAAAGAGAATCATGGCTCAGCTGCCTCCTGCGTGCCCCACATGGGGATCGAGCCCATAACCCGGGTATGTGCCCTGACCGGGAAATGAACTGTGACCTCCTGGTTCATAGGTTGACGCTTAACCACTGAGCCACACCGGCTGGGCTTCACAGCCTTAATTTTTCCCACCAATATATATTTTTTTTCATGATGCTTTATTTTTTATTTATTTTTTTTATTAAGGTATTTTCTGTGTACATAGTTTACCATTCCCCCCCCCCCACCTCCCATTTATGCCCTCCCTCCCCAGAGTTCTGTGTTTATTGGTTGTACTTATGTTCATGCATACCAGTCCCTCAGTTGTTCTCCTATCTCCCCCCAGGTCTCCTTCCCCTCCCTGCTGTCATTTGACAATCTGCTTGTTTTATGGTGACCATCTCAGGACCCCATGAATAAAATCTGCTCCTCATTTGGCAGTCTGCTTGTTTTATGGTGACTATCTCAGGACCTTATGAATAGAGTCCACTCCTCCTCTGGTTCTCACCGCCCCTTCCCCTAGGTCCCACTGCTTCCCCTGGGACACTCGGCTCACCCGGGGCACTCGGCCCCCTGGGACACTCGGCTCACCCGGGGCACTCGGCCCCATGGGACACTCGGCTCACCCGGGGCACTCGGCCCCATGGGACACTCGGCTCACCCGGGGCACTCGGCCCCATGGGACACTCGGCTCACCCGGGGCACTCGGCCCCCTGGGACACTCGGCTCACCCGGGGCACTCGGCCCCCTGGGACACTCGGCTCACCCGGGGCACTCGGCCCCATGGGACACTCGGCTCACCCGGGGCACTCGGCCCCCTGGGACACTCGGCTCACCCGGGGCACTCGGCCCCCTTGGACACTCGGCTCACCCGGGGCACTCGGCCCCATGGGACACTCGGCTCACCCGGGGCACACGGCCCCTCTAGGGTGTTGGGGTCACATATTGGAGGCGCCACGCTAGCTCCTTGCTAGCATGGCGGGCAGGCTGGGACAGCTGCAGTTGGGCTGAGATGGTTGCAGGCGGGGGGACCACCTTCAAAGGTGTCTCGTTCGGTGTGGGAGCGGAGCAGCTGCAGACATGGAGGCTAAGTTCTGAGGTCGCCCGCTCCCTGAGCCCAAGGCGTGGTGAGCTCCGTTCTTGGTGGATTTCCTTTATTCACGGTGGCAGTGGCGGGTGGCGGTGCCAGGTGCAATATTGATGGTCGCTCCTGTGGTTCAATTACCACTGTAGTTTTAAAGTTCACATGGTGGCGGTGGTGAGAGCTTCGGTTTGCCATGTGGCATCGGAGGATGGGCTCGCCTGGGTGGGTAATGGAAGGCACCATGCCATTTCCTCACCAGCGCGCTCCATCTCCCTCCCAGCATGTCCCACCAATATTTTTTTTAAAAAAATATATATTTTATTGATTTTTTTACAGAGAGGAAGGGAGAGGAATAGAGAGCTAGAAACATCGATGAGAGACAATCATCAGTCAGCTGCCTTTTGCATGCCCCCTACTGGGGATGTGCCCGCAACCCAGGTACATGCCCTTGACCGGAATCGAACCCGGGACCTTTCAGTCCGCAGGCTGACACTCTATCCACTGAGCCACACCGGTTTCGGCTTTCCCACCAATATTGATTCATAAGTGCTGTCCTTTTGTCTGTGGACCAAATGCATACACAGTGAAGAGTGGAAACGTCACAGTCTCTGGTAGGACTGGGTTGTTATTTGGTCTGAACCAGACCTTTCTCTCTTATCAACCTAGCAATTTTTAGATTTCTAATCTTGGGTGTGTTTTTTTTTCTTTCCCTTCCTCCTTTTTTTTCTAAAGCTAATTGTTGGGCTTCTCTAGCCGGTTTTTCTAAATGACCCGCTGGGCAATTATCCCTTTGGACCCTGGCAGGGGTTTCACCGCTGCCCACTTCTCTAAGGGTTGCATTCCTTGCAGAAGTTCAGCAAGGTGACTTTCTTTAGCTTCCAGAGAGTCGAGTTCAGCATGCCCCGGGATCTTAATCCTAACCAGCTAACGCATCAGGTGAAAGTATAGCAAACAATAATTCCCCAACATATGGGCCATTAGTTTTATTTCCCCTGGAAGTGAGGAAGCCACGTTGTTCCCATAACATTACAAAGTCATGAGCTACTCTGGAGGCTTATGGACGCAGTCTGAATGCTGGCAGTTTTGCCCTGGGCTAAAACATAAGCCAGAGCGAAAAGCATACAATTCAGCCCGCTGAGCTGAGGGAGCTACAGGTAAAAATGCCTCAATTACTTTCAATTGCATAATCAGCACAGCGCTTTCCATTTTCATTTCTCAAACACGAACCATCTGTAACGCACCCCGGGGGCCTCCTGCCAGTCAGGAGGGGGTCTCAGGAGGCGGTCTGTCAGTGTCAAGCGGTCGTGAGGGGCTTTATGGTCTCAGAAGGGCGAAGAATCGTGGGATTGAGGTTAGCACTATGCTAGAGAGTTGTGTGGGGAGCAATGAGCAGAAGGATTTCTTCGGAAAGAAGGCACCTAAATGAAAGATGCCGGGTATAAGAGGATTCAGGAGGGCGTCTGCTGAGTGGGGTACAGAGATGGTTCGAGGGGATCCTGCAACAATATTCTCAGTGGCCTCCACCAAGAGGGCAGTGGCAGTAATGGCTCTAAGGCAAGGGGGGGACACGGAGCCCAGTTGCTGACTATCGTATCCTAGGGATCTGTCGTGGTCCCCATGGCTTTTGGGTGAATATCCCAAGGGCACCCCTCCCCTTTTAAAAAATAACATTTTATTTTTAATTTTTATTTATTTATGGTCTAAAGTTTTACATATGTCTCTCCCCCCCCCCCCCGTTTGTGGACCCCTCCTCCCCCAGCCATTCCCACCTGGGCAAGCCCCCACGGCCCCAGTGTCTGTGTCCATTGGTTATGCTAATATGCATACATACAAGTCCTTTGGTTGCTCTCTACCCCCCCCCCAAGGGCATTTCCTTTCTTTTCATATACAAAAGGGAAAAGGGGGCCCTAGCTGGTTTGCTCAGTGGTTAGAGCGTTGGCCTGCAGATTCAAGGGTCACAGGTTCGATTCCCAGTCAAGGGCATGCACCCCGGTTGCAGGCTGCATCCCTGGCCCAGGTCAGGGTGTGTGTGGGAGGCAACCAATCAATGCGTCTTCCTCACATTGAAGTTTCTATTTCTCCCCCTCCTCCCTCCCTTCCACTCTCTAAAAATCAATGGAAAGTATCCTCGTGTGAGGATGAAAAAGGAAAAAGGGATCTGATCATTGGGATGTACAAGAGCAGTGGGTTTTTAAAAAAATATATATTTTATTGATTTTTTTACAGAGAGGAAGAGAGGGACAGAGAGTCAGAAACATTGATGAGAGAGAATCATCGACCAGCTGCCTCTTGCACACCCCCTACTGGGGCTGTGCCCGCAACCAAGGTCCATGCCCTTGACTGGAATCGAACCTGGGACCTTTCAGTCCACAGGCCGATGCTCTATCCACTGAGCCACACCGGTTTCGGCAAAAGCAGTGGGTTTATTAAACCCTTCTTTAAGTCTTTAAAGGCTGTGTCTTCCCATTATTCCCATACAATCAGGTCAGGACAGTCATTCTTTAGTAGAGCATACAGAAGTTTTGTCATAAGAGAGATTCATTATCAGCTTGAAGAAAAGTATCTCAGAGCCGGATCGGAGCCGATTAAGAGTGAGGATTAGAAAAAGCTCCTGCAGCTCCTCAGAGACTCCTCAGAGGAGCAGGGGACCTTGAGAGGGCCGGACAGAAGGCTAATTACAAGGCTGAGGGTGCTCGCAGCCTTTAAACTTTTGACAATCCCTTTCCCAACATCCTGGCTCTTTGCAAAAATGAGCAGAAACTTGGAGCGTTTCGTTTCCCATTGGGGCCTTCATTTGCCAAGGCTGAAGTGAAACATCCTGGCAGTCTTCCTTGTAGGCGGCTCATCAAGAGCACACGCAAGCTGGTTTGGCCAGATGAACTCAGTCTAGGGCGGACATGGTCTCTCATTCCCAGGCCCCTGAAAAGGGAAACTCTTTTTTGTTAAAAAAATATATTTTATTGATTTTTTTATAGAGAGGAAGAGAGAGTTAGAAACATCGATGAGAGAGAATCATTGACCAGCTGCCTCTTGCACACTCCCTACTGGGGATGTGCCCACAACCAAGGTACGTGCCCTTGACAGGAATCGAACCTGGGACCTTTTAGTCCTCAGGCCAGTGCTCTATCCACTGAGCCAAACTGGTTTCGGCGAAGGGCAACTCTTGGTTTAGCTCGTTCACAAGCAACAGAGGTAAAGGTTACCTGAGTGAAATCAACATCTGAAGGAAGGCCGGGATTCTCCTTTATAAAGTGACCTCTTGTTGATGAGAACAGCCACGGACGGATTCTGTGAGCAAGTCTGAATTTTGCCGAAATTCCACAGGCTTTGGGAAATTGCTCCCTATAGTTTTCTAAGCTCTCTGATTTCTTCCCTCAACATCAGAGGCTGGTTTTTCTAAATCTGTTTCAGAATGATCCCGTTGGGCAATCCTTGTCCAATGCTGAGCCCGGTCTTCCCTAACTAACACAGATTAGCTTGTGCAAGTCAGCAAGCCCAGACTGATGGGTCTGAATACCAGTCAGATTCCTCAGACAGCTTGTGAGGATCCTTAGGTACTTCTTTTCTCCAGGGCACAGAGGAAATGAGGTGTGTTATGATCCTGAGAGCTCTTAACTTTATTTTTTTATTAAGGCATTATATGTGTACATAGCTTACCATTGCCCCCCCTCCCCACCCCCCATTCATGCCCTCCCTCCCCAGAGTTCTGTCTTCGTTGGTTGTACTTATATTCATGCATACCAGTCCTTCGGTTGTTCTCTTATCTCCCCCCAGGACTCCTTCCCCTCCCCGCTGTCATTTGACAATCTGCTTGTTTTATGGTGACTATCTCAGGACCACATGAATAGAATCCGCTCCTCATTTGGCAGTCTGCTTGTTTTATGGTGACTATCTCAGGACCACACGAATAGAGTCCGCTCCTCCTCTGGCTCACACCGCCCCTCCCCCCGGGTCCCACTGCTTCCTCTGGGACACACGGCTCTCCCGGGGCACACGGCAGAGCTCTTAACTTTAAACAGATAGAGCCTGATTACTTGAGGAGGAAGGAGTGGGAGCGAATTCCGGGGAAGAAGGCACCAGAGGGGGACTGGGGATAAGGAAGCCCGTAGTGAAGGCAGCATGGTATCAAAGTGGAGCTTGAAATAAGGAATTGGAGAAAAAGACGTGAGGATACTGGAGAAGAAGCCTGTGGCAAAATATTCACAGGCCTTAGCCTGTTTGGCTCAGTGGATAGAGCGTTAAGCCTGGGGACTGAAGGGTCTTGGGTTCGATTCCTGGTCAGGGCACAAGCATGGGTTTCGGGCTCGATCCCCGGTAGGGGCAGTGCAGGAGGCAGCCGATCCATGATTCTCTCTCATCTTTGATGTTTCTCTTTCTCTCTCTCCCTCTCCCTTCTCTGAAATCAATAAACATATATAAAAAAAACCACACAAAAACCAAATTGGAGAATTTTTATTAAAGAGAGCCGAAGCTGGTTTGGCTCAGTGGATAGAGCGTCGGCCTGCAGACTGAAAGGTCCCAGGTTCAATTCTGGTCAAGGGCATGGACCTTGGTAAGAGGCAGCTGATGGATGATTCTCTCTCATCGATGTTTCTAACCCTCTATCATTCTCTCTTCTTCCTCTCTGTAAAAAATCAATGAAATATATTTTTTCAAAAAAATAAAAGAGGGAATAGGGTACCTGGAGGTGGATCCCGAGATAGTGGAGTCGAGGGGAATGGCAAGACAGCCACGTAGATGAAGAGCATGTGGGAAGCCATTTTACTCTCCCTCAAAATTCAGTTGCCGCTGTTAATTCGAAAACTTTATTTTGCAAAGAGGCAACTTCAGATTCTTGATCTCATCTGGAAGTCTCAACACACCAAAATAGGGGTTTTCTTTAGCTTTGCCAGTTTCAGTGCTGTGATTGTACAATTCGCTTTGAAGATAATAAAGTTTGGGAATCTCACATTCCCCACAGTGGCCACTGATTTTCTGAATTACCGACGGCCACCTCTGTCCGTTAGCTAAATATGTGCATAGAAAGTGTTCCAGTCCCTGCGGGAGGGGTTGTCTTAAATATTAAATAACCGAGACCCCATTTTTCAGAGGCTTTTCTCTAGAGCAAGAGGCCCAAAGCAGTCTACAACAGCTCAAGTCACCTGCACGGTAGAAATCGGCCAGCCTCGCTCTAGAACATTCTGATCATAGAAGAATCGGGTCTAAAGTTTAAAAAGCCACTTCTGGGCCCAAACCGGGTTGGCTCAGTGGATAGAGCATCAGCCTGTGGACTGAAGGGTCCCGGGTTCGATTCCGGTCAAGGGCATGTACCTTGGTTGTGGGCACATCCCCAGTAGAAGGTGTGCAGGAGGCAGCTGGTTGCTGTTTCTCTCTCATCCATGTTTCTAGCTCCCTCTCTATCTCTATCCTCTATGTAAAAATAATTGATAAATTATATTAAAAAAATAAAAAGCCAGTTCTGGGAAACAGCCTGCTTTCTGGAGAGCCTGGCTATATGTAAGCTGAGCGGCACTTTTTTAATGAGACAGTCTGGTCTAATACTCAGCCAGAAGCTAATTTTAGTAGAAATAGCCTGTTTCAAAGGAAATTGAACCCAGGCCAGGTGGTCTCCAAAGATAACCTGATCCTGACGGAGAAATCAGGCTGCCGGGCCATCTTGGGTACTCACAGACAAACAGCAGAGGACAAACAAGCAAAGCCTTTTAACAAACAAAAGACACTTTATTTTTTAAATATATATTTTATTGATTTTTTACAGAGAGGAAGGGAGAGGGGTAGAGAGTTAGAAACATCGATGAGAGAGAAACATCAATCAGCTGCCTCCTGCACACCCCCTACTGGGGATGTGCCCGCAACCAATGTACATGCCCTTGACCGGAATCGAACCTGGGACCTTTCAGTCTGCAGGCCAAACCGATTTCGGCACAAAAGACACTTTAAAGCCCTAGCTAGTTTGGCTCAGTGGATAGAATATCAGACTTCGAAATGAAGGTCCCCGGTTCGATTCTGGTGAAGGGCACATGCCTGGGTTGCAGGCTTGATCCCCAGTAGGGAGAGTACAGAAGGCAACCAGTCAATGATTCCCTCTCATCATTGATGTTTCTATCTCGCTCTCCCTCTTCCTTCCTCTCTGAAATAAAAACATATTTTTAAAAAGACACTTTATTTTTTAAAATATATTTTATTGATATTTTACAGAGAGGAAGAGAGAAGAGAGAGGGATAGAGAGTTAGAAACATCAATGAGAGAGAAACATGGATCAGCTGCCTCCTGCACACCCCTCACTGGGGATGTGCCCGCAACCAAGGTACATGCCCTTGATGGGATTCAAACCTGGGACCTTTCGGTCCGCAGGCCTACTCTCTCTCCACTGAGCCAAACCGGTTAGGGAAAAAAAAAAAAAGACAGTTTAAACAGTTTTCGAATAAAGCCTTGAATGAGAGCTTCAAAATGCAAAAAGCGGAAGCTCATTTCCAGGAGCAGCCAGCAGTTAGCTCAAGGGCTTTGTGTGGCGCCAGTGCCCAGTTGCTCACCGGCTCTGATGCCGTTAGGTTCAAGCAGGGGGGGAGAATATACACAATAATTTGTTGTTTTATTTGCAAAGCAAGATTACCAAGTGACATGGTCATTTTTCAACTTTTTAATTTGTTATTCCCATATCTGCTCTTTATCTATGACCCATTTTTCTCACCAAATATATTTTGTTAATCATTCTAGAAACTTGTGAAAACACTTGACTCACTACTTACACATTTATGTAATTTTCTCTGATCCTTTGTTATGTTACCTATGAATTGAGGCTTGAACTATTGAACTGCATTTCTCTCTGATGCTTTTTAGTGCCAAGATTCTAGGAACTTATTTGCCTTGGAGAACAAATGTGAAATCTTACCGAGTTCCTTAAAAGTTTCCTGCCAGTCCTGTATGTTTACCATTCCATGTACCTTTGCTGTCTTGTATGTGTCATTCTTGCTTTCATTCCAGATTATTTGACTTTGGTATGCAATAGTACTGACCATGTATTAACATTCTTCGTTGGTTACAGATAGGCATTTTTTAAATAAACTTTAAAAATATTTTATTAATTTCTTTTTACAGGGAGGAAGGGAGAGGGATAGAGAGTTAGAAACATCAACGAGAGAGAAACATCACTTAGCTGCCTCCTGCACACCCCCTACTAAGGATGTGCCCGCAACCAAGGTACATGCCCTTGACCGGAATCGAACCCGGGACCCTTCAGTGTGCAGGCCGATGCTCTATCCACTGAGCCAAACCGGTTTCGGCGGCATTTTGTTTTTAGTTGTAAAATTTTACACAAAAATATCCTGATTTTGGTAATGTATTTTAATCAAGATAGTATAGAAATTTTGGTGTTTTTTAGATTTATGCTTTGTTTTACCTGGAGAAAGTAGGCTTTTGTTGAACAATCATAACAAGAAATACCCTTTCCTCTAAGACAGTGGTTCTCAGCCTTCCTAATGCCACGACCCTTTACTACAGTTCCTCATGTTGTGGTGACCCCCAGCCATAACCTTATTTTCGTTGCTATGTCATAACTGTAATTTTGCTACTGTTATGAATTGAAAACACAGATATTTACATTACGATTCATTAACAGTAGCAAAATGACAGTTATGAAGTAGCAACGAAAATAATGTTATGGTAGGGGGTCACCACATGAGGAACTGTATTAAAGGGTTGTGGCATTAGAAAGGTTGAGAACCACTGCTCTAAGACCTTTAAAAAAAATTAAAATCTATAGAAAAGTTGCAGAAGTATTCGATGAACAGCAACCCACCTTTCACCCCAGATTTACTAATGACTAACATTTCCACATTTGCTTTTTCTGTCTGTGGATGAACACTGCGCCCTCCCCCCCCCCAAAACCTGGAACCATCTGAGAATTAGTTACAGACATTCTGACACTCCTCAGAATGTATATATTATGTATATTCCCCCCCCCCTCACTTCTTGAACCTAACTGAAATGCCTGAGCATCTTCTAAGACAAGGACATTACCCTACACAAGCACAATGCCTTTATTACAGTCCACATTTTAATACCTCAGTCGTTGAAATAGCATCTTATATGTTCTGTTCTCTCAAATTACCACTTGTGAGCTAAAATCAACATGGCAATTGTTATATTTCTTGAGTCTATATTGAAGAAATTGACTTTAATAACTACATGTGATCTTAATAACTATGATATATAACTATGATTTTAATAACCATATGTTACATGGCTGATAACATATATATAAAACATATGGCATATATTATATAATGACATGTGTACGTATAAAATTAACTCTAAGAAAACACTTAGAACAGTATTGGTTAGTAGTATTTGCTGAAACTGGTTTGGCTCAGTGGATAGAGCGTCGGTCTGCGGACTGAAGGGTCCCAGGTTCGATTCCGGTCAAGGGCATGTACCTTGGCTGCGGGAACATCCTCAGGGGGTGTGCAGGAGGCAGCTGGTCGATGTTTCTCTCTCATCGATGTTTCTAGCTCTCTATCCCTCTCCTTTTCTCTCTGTAAAAAATCAATAAAATATATTTTTTAAAAATAGTGTTTTAGGATACAAAGCTCTCATTTCAAGGGAAGACCTCTAATTAAAAAGCCTCTGGCTGCTTGTTGTGAGAACTTGGGCTTGTAGTGAATGCTAACAGAACTTGGGAAGCAATCTGTGAGTCTTCTTAAATTTTCACTTGCTTCCCTCTGCCAGTCACATCTCTCGTCTCTTATTCTCCCTTTTACCTGTAGGCGCAGGTGTGAGGGTAAGTCTGCATTGGGAAACCAAATCCACCATTAGATATTGCCATGAAACATTAACTAAAAATATATGGGGACGGGTGATAAATACAGGGTGTGTTCACAAGAGTGCATTTTGAAACCAGAGCAGGGGAAAAAGTGACAGGCACAAGATTGGTCATGGACAAATGGAGAGGCAAAGGTTGCTTAACACCTCACTGTTCAACTGCTTGATCTTTGGACACACTTAAGTTTTTCCTGGGAAAGCCACGAGTAACTTATTTTATTTATTTTTTATTTTTTAAAAAATAAAATTTATTGATTTTTTTATAGAGAGGAAAGGAGAGGGATAGAGTTAGAAACATCGATGAGAGAGAAATATCCGCCAGCTGCCTCTTGCACACCCCCTACTTTCGGGATGTGCCCGCAACCAATGTACATGCCCTTGACCGGAATCGAACCTGGGATCATTCAGTTCGCAGACCGACGCTCTATCCACTGAGCCAAACCCGTTTCGGCAAGAGTAACTTATTTTAAAAGCTCCTGTACCACAGGCCTCCACTGACGTGTTACTCAACTCTAAGTCCACAGTAGGCAGCGCCTGGAGACACACCTTTGGGAAGATGATACAGAGTCAGTACCGGGGCCCTGCAAAACCAGTAGGTGTGAAATGCTGTCCATGGGTTCGTGTTGTCTTTGATCTTGAGGTTTAGGAAAGACCCTGACTGACATGCAGCTGCCCCTAAAGGGGAACACCCTTCCCCTTGCCTGCCTGCCTTCCCTGTACCCTACGACAGAGCTTACCTTCTTTTTCATGTCCAGCCTTTGCCTGGCTGTGAGGCTCCCTGATTTGGGGACCTGCCTCTGCTGCCCTGGGTCTTCATAGCCTCTTCTTCATAGCCCCGTGGTCGGCAAACTGCAGCTTGCGAGCCACATGTGGCTCTTTGGCCCCTCAAGTGTGGTTCTTCCACAAAATACTACAGCCTGGGCGAGTCTATGTTGAAGAAGTGGCGTTAGAAGTTTAAGTTTAACAAATTTGGCTCTCAAAAGAAATTTCAATCATTGTACTGTTGATATTTGGCTCTGTTGACTAATGAGTTGGCCAACCACTGTCATAGCCCCTACTTAACTGGGGTCTGATTTTTTAAAGATATCTTTTTATTGATTTCAGAGAAGAAGGGAGAGGGAGAGAAACAGAAACATCAATAAGAAAATCTTCGATTGGCCGCCTCCCGTATGTCCCCCACAAGGGATTGAGCCCACAACCCGGGCATGCACCCTGCTGGGAATTGAACTATGACCTCTTTGTTCATAGGTCGACACTCAACCACTGAGCCACATTGGTGGGGCTGAGGTCTGATTTTTACCATGGAGTGTGTACCGTCCCAACATTTGACCTATTAGCTTGAGAAATCCTCATAGCACCCCTCTATGGAGACATTCAAGGACCTCTTCAAGGTCACATCACTGGGGATTGGTAGATCTTGGATTCAAGTCCAGGCCTGACCTTCACCCTCAGCCACCATTCCAACTGCCCCTCCCTGGGGGAGGACTTCTGTGAGCATTGCAGGTCAATGTTAGCATGAGGCCCAGAGGTAGGACGTAGACTTAAATGTATGGTCACACCTGAAGCTATAAGCACATTCTCTTCCTGGTGGAAGTAAAATAGACCTTTCTTTTATTGGTGGAAAAAGCAAGGTTAAATGGCCGTAAAATATACACACATTTATAGCTTGCTTAGTACTTCCACCATTGTACATTCCATCCTCACGCTGCTCCTCAATGCTGCAGGCTGGGAAGACAGAAAGTGAAGTAATGGTCCTGCATCAGGTGGGTGGTGGGCTTGGGCACTGGGGCGCGTGTGGACTGAAGTGACCGTCTGCCTCTTGGGATAATTCACAGCGTCTCTGAGACCCTCCCACTGCTCTTAGGCACTGACCAGCGCCTCAGTCGCCTCTGTTAGTTTTAGATAAAAATCCAGGGAAATATCATGGAGCACTTGATCTGAATCTGAGACTGTGCTGAACCCTGTTGGAGACATACAAGAAGATGAGCCCACACTTTATGAGAGGAGGTAGATAAATGAAAGGGTGAAGGAGGTTAAAGTTGTATATAAAGGACTGTATCCATTTCCTATTGCTGCTGTAACAAATGACTATAAACTTAGTGGCTTAACACAAGGCAAATTTTCTTCAAGTCCTGGAGCTCAGAAACATAAAGTTTTTCCTTCTGGAGGCTCTAGGGGAGATCCTGTTTCTTTGCCTTTTCCAGTTTCTATAGGCTGCCTGCATTCTTTGGCTTGTGGCCCCTTCCTCCATCTTCAAAGCCAGCAGGGTGGCCTCTTCTAATCTCTCTCTCTCTCTCTCTCCCTCCTTCCCTCCCTCCCCCCTCCCCTTCTTACCCCCCACCTCTACTTTATTGTCACATCTTCATCTCTGACTCTGACCCTCTTGCCTCACTCTTATAAAGACCCTGTGGTGACACTGAGACCATCCAGACAACCCAGGGTGATCCTTCCCATCTCAGGAGCCTTAATTTAATGATATCTGCAAAGTCCCCTTTGCCACACATAAGGTAACCCATTCACAGGTCCTTAGGACTAGGAGTTGGACATCTTTGGGAGCCCATTATTCAACCTACCAGACTAATTGCAAATGAATGAAGTCTCTAGCTTATTTATTTGGTAGGGTGAGCTTAACAATGGTATTACTTATGGGGCAATAAGAACTAGAGGGTGTCCCTGACGCATGAGCCCTTGTGCGATGGTAGGGAAACAACATCTTAGGGAAGTAGTGGAGAGGTGATATGTATGTAGTGGGGTTGTGGGGAGGGGACCAGAAGGGCCATCGGCAATGGCCTTGGTTGCCTGAGGTAGATACCACAGGTTAGAATACGTGGGGACCACTAGGTGGGCAATGGAAATATCAGGGGGAACACTGTGTAAAGTGTATGATTGTCTGACCACTATGCTCTTCACCTGAAACTAATACAAAATAATATTGAGTGTAATTGAAATTTTTTTTTTTAGAAAAGAGAGAGAATGTATGAGGAGAGCAGAACTAGTTTCTGAATGAGGTGGAATCTGAGTGCCCCGTGGGAGAGTTTAGATTTAATTTGCAGCAGTGCAACAGAGTATTACTTTACATAACATTGATATAAAATTAGTTTACACTTTATGCTCAACTGGACTATGACTCAGAGAATCAAAATTAGAAGCAGGCATAAAAACTGGACAGAAAAACTAGTGGACAGTAAGAAAGGTTTGGGGACACTCCCCTCCCCTACCTGGGCCTCCTCTCTCTCCAGCTCCATTTTCTCCGCTGTTGGGGGGCCAGGGTCTCCTGTGGGGGAGCCAGGAGATGGGGAGACGGGCAGGGGTTGGGGTGGAGGGAGCAGTGGCCCCAGTGAGTTTGGGGGAAGTAACCAGGCAGGGGAGGGGTGGAATAGGGTGGGGGCCTCAGGGCCCCCCCAACTATGGACGAGCGGCTGCTGGGGCTGCCCCCTCCAGGTGGGGGCTGAGGGGGGCCTAGGGCTGGTGGATGGGGAGCCTGGGGACCTTGGTAAGCCTCCCGGTGGCAGAGACCCCAGTAGGGTTGGGGGGGGGCAACCTGGGAGGCCGAGGGAAGCAAGACATCGGGGACATTCTGCAGCAGATAATGACCATCACGGACCAGAGGCTGGACAAGGCCCAGGCCAAGAAACGCCCTAAACGGCCACCGAGCGAAGCCAGCGCTCTTTAGCATCCTGGGTGAGATCCAGGAGACCAGCCTCAGCATCTGAAGCTCCCAGGAGGAGGAGCCGGTGGACCCCAAGTTTATGCGCTTGGACAACATGCTTCTGGCAGAAGATGTGGCTGGGATGAAGACAAAAGAGAAGCAGTCCAGAGATGGAAGACGCTGACGACGCCTCGCCATACCAGCAGACAGCAGCTGTGTGTCACTGCAGGATGCCCAGGACCAAACCAGAGAGGGTCGGACCTACATCACCATCATTTGTCCACCAACCAGATCTGAAATACGTAGCATGGCTGACACGTACACATAAGGAACTGTTTGACATTGAAACTGAGACTCAAAGAACTGTTGGCCCAGAAAGGAACTCACTAAAGACTGATTCATATGCCTCTCAGCATAACCATTATGGCTGGTCTCATTTTTGGTTCTTATAAGTGTATTTCTTGGATCACATGATCTCACTCATCTAGGGGACATGATGAACAACATAGACTGATGAACAAGAACAGACCCGGGAAAGGGAAGCTTCGATCAGACTGTCAAACCTCAGAGGGAAGGTAGGGGAGGGTGGGGCAAGGGGGAGAGACCAAGCAAAGGACTTGTGTGCATGCACATGGGCCTAGCCAGTGGCCATGGACAATGGGGGTGGTGGTGGTGGTGGTAGTGGTGACGGGGGCGGCACATATGTGGGGAGGGGTTTGGGGGATGAGGACAAATATGTGATATCTTAGTTAATAAAGGGAAAAAAAGAACCTGCTTGGGGGGTGGGGGAGGTGTGGCTGGGCCTGAGAAAGGTGGGGGAGGGGGGACTCAGCTGCAGCAACTTCTGGGGCGGCGTGTCCCCTGACAACTCCATCCAACACTGGGACTGTGGCAGCAAACTTGCCCAGATCTGTCATCTCTACCCCTCGGAGCTGGAGAGGTATGAGTAGGTATGTAACGAGTGCTCGACCCACATCATGAACCCGCTGAGGGAGCAGAGCCGCACGAGGCCCGTGGCAGCCAAGGAGCGGATGGTGAGCATCACCCACTGCAAGGGCAGTGCCGTCCAATGCAGCTCCAGCAGAGACTTGCCAGGCCTTCAGGGCCCTGCGCTCCCCGTTCCTAAAACGCCTGGACTTCAGCAAACAGGCCACTGAGGTCCTAAACGAGCATTTATTCCCACCCGAGTGGCCCGTATCCCAGTGGGGAGGCTGAAGAGGAGCTTGCCAAGAAGTGCGGCATCACCGGCTCTCAGCTCTCCAACTGGTTTGACAACAAGCGGATCCGCTATGAGAAAAGTATCGGATTTGTGAGTTTATTATATTAATCAAATTTGGTCAAACATTAGTCATTATTTTCTGTTCCCCTTTTGCTCTCTCTCTTTTTAGAATTCTAATTACACAGCTTGGGTTTGTCCAAGTCCCCAATATGCTGTTCAGTGTCGTGTGTCCCCCCCCAGTATTTTCCCTCTGTTATTCTGGGCAGTTTCTAATGTCTTCAAATTCACTCATCTTTTCTTCGGCAATGTCTGATTGTAGTTAATCTCATCCAGTGTTTTTAAATCTCATATAGTAGAGTTTTTGTTTCTTTAAGTTCAACTTGAGTTTTTTTCTGAATATGCTACGTCTCCATTTAACATGTGAAGTACTTCCTCTAGCTTCTTGAACATATGAAATAGTTATAATAATGATTAAAAAAATAAAAGTATCGGAAAGTTTCAAGAGGAGGCAAACATCTGTGCCGTCAAGACTGCTGTGTTTGTTACCCGGAGTGGGGGGCAGAGGGCAAACTGCACCAGCTCCCTGACACCCCCTTCCACAGGCTCTGGCCGCTCTTTCAATCTCTCAGGATCCAGAGACATGTGAGTCCCCAACGGAGGGACCAGGGAGCGTTCATTCTAACACTTCCAACCGATCTCACCCCTCAGGGCCACAGGGTGAGGGCTCATGAGATGACTCTTGACCAGAGGACAAACCCCAGATACAGGAGAAGCACAAGACAGAGAAGGGCAAATGGGGTTGCCCTACCCCAGCCGACTCAGTGCTGGGTTGCTGACCACATGGCAAGGAGAAGGGGGTCCCTCAGGGGAAAGTGGGGTCTGTCTCCCCCTTTTATCCTTCTTTTCCATCTTTCTCTCTCTCCATTTCTTACACAGAGACACACCCAGAACCTTCTCTTTCAGATCCTCTCTCATAGACACATACATGACTATGCTGTTTCTCTCTCTCATAGACACATGCACAACTATTGTTTCTCTCATAGACAGATATACTACTATTCTGTCTCCCCCCTCTTGGTTCACCCCCCCCCCCCGCACCTCTTGGTTCACCCATTCTCCCTCCCCCACCCCTTATCTGCTCTGGGATCTGTGGAGACGCCAGCCTTGCCCTACCTACCAGAAATGCCAAAAATGGGGACACAACTTCTGGACAGATGACCTGGCCACGCCCCGGAACTCTCACCCCTCCCCCTCCCCCAGACGGCTTTATTACCTCATATGCAGCTCATCATAAACCAATAGAATTGCTCGGTGAATGAGTGTCTGACTCCGATATCTACCTCGGATGGAGTTTCTGCTACTTTAGGGAATTGGGAATTGTTAACTGGGTTTGGGGGTTGAACCTTTTTTTTTTTAGGGAAGAAAAAATCCCTGGGGTCTGTATTTTGGGGGTGTTTTGTGGGTGTTGGTTCTTAATTTTTAATTGAGTTTGGGGAAGTAGATGTTTTATATGTTGATTTCCCTTTTACCTTAATTGCTGGCTTTCCCATATTAGGGGTGACAGCAGAAGGGGTCAGGATAAGAGAAAGGAGGACAAGCTGGGGACTTGCGTGCTGGCCCGTTCTCCCTCCTCTCAACCCTTGGGCAGGGCTGGGCACAGCCATTTGGAGGCTGTGCCACCTTCTCCTGTGACATGTCTTTTTTTTTTTCTTAAACTATGCAGGGTGGAGGGAGAAGGAGGAAGGGCGATTGTGAAATAAGCAGTTGGGATGCTTGTGTGTGTTATCTCAGTTTTCCCAGAAACGAGGTATCTTTGTTCTCAGTCTAAAATCACGAGGGCGGGAGAGGAGAGAGGCTGCAGAAAGCCAGGTACGGAGGGAAGTAAAGTCACTGCTGCCCCATCCTTGGCCCTGAACCCTCCAACGACCTCAGGATTTCACAGTCTGTCACCGTGGGGAACCCGCCCGTCAAAGATGCGGCCGGACTGTGGGCAGGCTGAGACTGGAGGGTGGGGGGCGGGAGACACAGGCATGGGTTTGGGCAGTTCTCACTTGTAAACTTATAGTTTCACAGAGAAAAATAAAAGCAGTATTTTTTTTTTTAAAAAAAAATATATTATTGATTTTCCACAGAGAGGAAGGGAGAGAGATAGAGAGGTGGCTAGAAACGCAGATGAGAGAGAAATACCAACCAGCTGCCTCCTGCACACCCCCCACTGGGGATGTGCCCACAACCAAGGTACATGCCCCTGACTGGAATCGAACCTGGGACCCTTCAATCCACAGGCCGATGCTCTATCCACAAGGGTTTCGGCAGCAGTTTTAAATAAAGAAAAATTTTCCCTGGGGGCCGGGGAAGAAAAAAGATTTGGGGAGTCTTTGTAAAGGAATAGACTAGACATTTTGAAAGAATCACTGTATGTGTTGTCTAAGAGGTTGGAAATAGTTTTGTTTTTTTTTGGGGGGGGGTGGGTAGGTTCCCCCCAGTGCTCCCAAATGAAATGTGCAAAGGCAAGGGGGATGAGGGAGGTCAGCCTTACAGGGCTCTGTCTGAGGGTTATGCTCCTTCAGCTCCTGCCGCTGAGGAATGTCTTTGATAAGAGGACCTAGCTCTCCTAGACTGTGAAGGTGCCAAGGCCTCGGGGAGTCTTGAACCCATTACACTTTTATTATGGGCTGCAGAAACTTTGGTAAAGGTTAATGAGTGCTTCTTTATCCTCATGTGGGCCTTTTACATCGCCTTTATCACCGCCAATATTCGTTACTCATTGATCCTCTTTTATTTTCTCTTAATGCTGTAGAACTCAGTTCCAAGAAGGGACAGGTCCGCGGCGGGGATCACAGGACGGCCTGTGTTTATTCAGGCAGGCCCAGGCGATCCTTTCTGCGAATGGAAGAAGCATTTTTTCCCCCTTCTTAGATGCAAGATCTAGGGAATTATGGAAATGCTGGGATTAAACCGACAGCATGGTTGAGGTTCTTTTCACCACCTCCGGAATGATAAAAATGTTTTGAAACCCGTGATACGCTCCCGTCTTTCGGGCTTGTGGCGGGAGGAATGCCAGGAACGAAGATGTTTTCCTTCATTTTCTTGTTCAGTCAGGTTGCTCATAACGCACGAGGCCGTCATATTATCATCTTCCGAGCTCTCAGGATTGCAGGGCTGCTGGTTGGGGCGGGCGTGGCCAGAAATGCACCGTGTTCTCTAGCTACTTGAACCTCACCTTTTCTGAGTGTTTGGATTCCCCCAGCTTGTGCTTGGATGTTCTGTGACTGCCTGTGTGGTGGGCCTCCCCGGACGAGGCCTCCTAAGCCAGGCCAGAGAGCAACTCTCCTGTCAGTTCTCGCTCTGCTTCTCTCCTTTCGCTGACATGCAGGGCATCATTAGAGTTGGAATGCTACCTCCCCATCTTTTCTCTAACATTTTTTTTAATTTAAAAAATTTTAATTGATTTTTTACAGAGAGGAAGGGAGAGGGATAGAGAGTTAGAAACATCTATGAGAGAGAAGCATCGATCAGCTGCCTCCTGCACCCCCCCCCCCCACTGGGGATGTGCCCGCACCCAAGGTACATGCCCCTGACTGGAATCGAACCTGGGACCCCCTCACTCTGCAGGCCGATGCTTTATCCACTGAGCCAAACTGGCTAGGGCATTTCTCTAACATTTTCTTACCTTGTTCACTGGATTCTATGCTAGCATGTTTGTTTAAAATATATATATATATATATATATATATATATATATATATTATTGATTTTTAAGAAAGAAAGAGAGAGGGATAGAGAGTTAGAAATATTGATGAGAGAGAATCATTGACCTCTGTGCCTGCAACCAAGGTACGTGCCCTTGACCAGAATCGAACCTGGGACCTTTCAGTCTGCAGGCCGACGCTCTATCCACTGAGCCAAACCGGTTTCGGCTATGCTAGCATGTTTTAACCGAAGGCTCTCTGTAGCTGTTACACCTTAGGATTTCTTTCTGTGCTATCATTTCAGGAGAAGGTTGTATTTCTTGCTTCTGAAAACAGCAGGGATCATGTGAACTAGTACCCCGGTGGGAGGCCTGAATAATACAGTTCACTATTTGGGCCTTACATTTGTATTTTCATTAAAAGCCAACAGTTCCAAAGGCCTTTAATGGAAAAACTCAGCAATCCTCACCTCCTCTCTACCACCCTCAACTTTTCCAGCTGTTTCTTCTGCTACCTCCCTCAATGTTTCTAAATAACATTCTCATATTGCTGTTAGAAATTTCCAGACTTTTCCCCTGTGTTGGAGGAGTATTTAACGTCCTTGGACAGCCCCGGTGCTCACTGCGTTTTCCTTCTCTCCCCTGCCCCACTTTTATTTTGGAAATGATTTCTGGTCTTGAGGTGCTTGTCAAGCTCATCCCGAGTAAGCAGTAAGTCAGGCTTCCTGAGTCCTTTGAGTCTATTCTCAGTGGTTCACATCAGAACATTTCTTGAATGCTAATTGTGCCAATAAGTGAGCATACTACATCAAAAAACTCTTTCTGGCCGAAACTGGTTTGGTTCAGTGGATAGAGCGTCAGCCTGCCGACTGAAGGGTCCCAGGTTCGATTCCGGTCAGGGGCATGTGCCTTGGTTGCGGGCACATCCCCAGTAGGGGTCTGCAGGAGGCAGCTGGTCGATGTTTCTCTCTCATCGATGTTTCTAACTCTCTATCCCTCTCTCTTCCTCTCTGTAGAAAAATCAATGAAATATATATATATATATATATATATATATATATATATATATATATATATATAAAGACTCTTTCTGAGTAGATGGGCCTACTGCAGTAAGTAAGAGTGGACTGAAAAATCACAGTATACTCAAAAGAAGAAACTAGGAGGAGCTTATGGCTGAGATCTTCCTAGCTCGTTCCAGTTGTCTCCGACATGAGTGGAAATCGGGGCTGTGGATAAACTTAGGACTTCTCACAAGCCTGTGGCAGTCTTATCTGCCCTTTTCTAGAAAACACACAAGGGGCCGGGCATTTGCAAGCTGGAGGCTCATGCCCTCTGTCACCTCACTTCAGTAATACTTAATCTAGGCATAATTAATCAACCAGAGAGGGCAGGAAAGAGACGCCAAGGCCAAGAGCACTTCAGAACTGAGACTCCATTCAGCAGGGGGTGCAATGAAGTTTTTTCTCCCCTTCTCCTCTGTGGCTTTGAGAGCATACCTGGGCCACAGGGTTCGGAAAATGCTTCTGGGGCATTGATAAGATCAGACAAGTTCTTGGAAACTTTTTATCTCAGCAATTCCAGTTGCCAGTGCTTTCTATAGAGCAGTGTGTGGTAGCTAGGGTATGGGGGTGGGGTGGGGGACACCAGAAAGAAAGGTTTTTATGAGAGGGAAGCCCGAACAATTTCATTAGAACAAGTTAACTCACCCAACTGTAGTCTAACAATGTAAAAAAAAAATGGATTAAACAAAACCACGAGATTGCAGTGAACAGAACTGAGAAAACAGCAATGGAAATGAGAACAGGATTGTCATAAAAAATCACCTGTTTCTGAGTTTCTGTGATGTAATCGGAAACATAAATCGGAAGTGATTTAGTTTGAGTTTGTTCGTTCATTCGCTCAGTGCATACCATATACCAGTTCCATATATACCAGGGGCTGGGAACACAATGGTAGGTAAAGCAGCATGCTGCAACTCTCAAGGATTTACAGTCCGGCACACAGAGTGCTCTGTAGGCCTCAACTGACGGATGTGCAGTGACGGGGCAGGCCTAGAGAGGGGATCCTGACTAGACTGTGGTGTCCAGGAATATCACTGCCTGTACAAGCTCATCTACCGTATTTGCCGGCGTATAAGACGATTTTTTGGCCCTGAAAAATATGCCTCCAAGTGGGGGGTAATCTTATACAGCGAGTATATAACAAACTCTGTATTTTGAGTGGAAATGTTAGGGGGTCGTCTTATACGCCCAGTCTCTTATACGCCGGCAAATACGGTATTTTTCAGGGCCAAAAAATTGTCTTATACGCCGGCAAATACGGTATATATACAACAGGTTAAGCGACTGTTGGACCATCTGACTGGTAGCTATGACGCACACTGACCACCAGAGGGCAGGCACTCCGACCGGTATTTATGATGCACACTGACCACCACGGAGCAGATGCTCAACACAGGAGCTGCTAAGCTGCTGTGACTTGGCAGCAGCGGTTCTTGGGTGATGCACCCCTGAACCAGAGAGGAGAGAGCCCAATTCTGGGTTGTGTCACCTGAGAATCTCCCTCTCACAATCTGGGACCTCTTGCGAGATGTTGGAGAGCTGGTTTTGGCTCAACCCCTGCAGGCCAGACTGAGGGAACCCACATGCCAGGGGGACCCCGCTCATTCTGCAGACTACCTTCATGCCATGGTGCCACAGGTGTGGATGGCCGGGGAGGGACCGTGGAGGTTGGTTTCAGGGTGTGTCCGGCCATCTCGCCCAGTCCCACTCTGCCGGCCACCTTCTAATTAATTTCCTTTCACTGTGCACTAATTCGTGCACTGGGGCAGCAGTATTGTCTAGTTGAGCTAACATTTCAAGGTAGAGGGTAGTGTGATTTAGGAAAAGAGGGCAGAGGAGTGGGAGAAGATGTTCTGGGCAGAGGAAATAGAAGGGCCTGGAAGAAGGCCATAGTGACCAGAGCTCAGAGTGTGTGTGGAAGGTCACGGGAGTGAGGCTGGAGGACTAGGCTGGGCTGATACCATGCAGCCAAGGATTTCAAGCAGGAGCAAAACCACATCTGCTCTGCCTGCGGTGTACAGGGAGGATGAGGACCATGTGAACATGCGGCAGCCAGCCCGTCAGCTCTGGCTGTAGCTCAGGCGAGGGGCTGTGGTTTGAGTGGTGGTCGGAGCTGTGAATGAATGCAGGAAGTCTGGAGGGGAAATCGATAGGATTGGACAGCTAGGATATGAGGGATGAGGAAGAGGGAGACCTCCAGGGGGTAGCACTTAGGGGTCTGACCTAGACAGCGTGCCGGAATGACCTAATGGTTTCTACAAATAAGTACTTTAGGTATACATTTCCACAAAGATTGACAGATCTGCTTATGGAACATCTTGAGCGGGCAGTGGGAGAGGGAGGTTATGTGAGAGGGAGTGAATACCATATTATGAGGCCCCAGACATCCAGAACTTGAAGTGTGAACGCTGCCCAGAGCTGACAGGTTGAGTAATGACGGGAGGAAGGTCATAAAGACGCCCCTGATAAATTTTTGACTAGTGATTTGAATGAAAGATGAGAAGCAGACATGGA
Organism: Vespertilio murinus; assembly: GCA_963924515.1. Lineage (NCBI taxonomy): Eukaryota > Metazoa > Chordata > Mammalia > Chiroptera > Vespertilionidae > Vespertilio > Vespertilio murinus. The sequence continues at coordinate 5,569,830 of OZ004710.1, read as the reverse complement.
AAGGAAACGTACTCTAAGGCCTGTATAAAGCAGGGATGTCTTTGAATGAGAGAATTGGAAGGTATATCAGACTTTACTCTTTAGGGAAGATCCTTAGCCAGTGATCATGACTCTAGAAGTGAAACTTGAAATTTGGGAAATTTGCATTTTTATGAGATGACAAAAACCAGACCTGTTTTGTTTCCTAAGGTGATTGATATGCCAGAACACAACCCTGGCAATTTGGGAGGAACGATGAGGCTGGGAATAAGAAGAACTGTTTTCAAAACGGAAAATTCAATATTGAGTAAGTCTCTCCGATTGTTTTAAGACACGGGGTGTCATTCACCTTGCCCCTTCCACCTCCCCCGCTTTCCTTCCAGACTTCCTCTTGCCTGTCTCCCCCTAACCTCCTGCTTCCTTCCCTGATCCTTTCCCTGGAGGGGCTGGTGGGACACACGTGGCTGCTCCTTCCCATTTGATCTCCAGACACCCTGGCCAGCGGGCTGTTTGTGATTTTCCCACGTTCCCGGACACGGTCTTTTGATCCCAACTCGGTTCTTTTGGATCTCTCCATTATGTTGAATCCCACTCCCTGTTTACTTGTTTTATGTCCGACTGGCTTCAGCCACTGATTTAGGAACTTCTTGAGAATGACAGCAGGTATATCTCCGAAGTCTGTTTCTCCGTTCCCTCAGTGGCTCCAGCATGGCGAGAGGAAAATATGATGCCATGTTTGCTGATCTGCTGATATTTGCTAATCTCCCCTCCTGATAAGATTCCTCTAATTTCTGTGCAAGTATGCCTGTAGATGACCATATTTCTGTGAGAATGACTTAAAGTCAACCCCCCCCCCCGAAAGCACTTAATTCAATTTAATAAATATATCTCGAGTCACTTACACATCATGCTAGATTCTGCAGATAACGGTAGGACCAGGACAGATACCAGCTCTGGCCTCCGGGGCCTCAGAACAAGGGGAGAAAGCGTGATGAAAGGCATAGTATGCAAGGTATTAACAGGGCCATCTCTGGGGCATCCAGCGTCATTCCTGTGAAGTTTGAAGAATGTCTGAGAAAAATGCCTTCTTAACTCAAAGAAGAATCAGATCAGAAACATGTTTCTCCTTTAAGGATAATAACTAGCTTCTAAGGAATAGAAAGCTTGCCAGCAAACATGAAATTGAAGAAGGAAAAGTTTTAAAGGGTACACGTTTTCCCTGCTTTCTCTGGATAAGAAGCCATGGTTCCCTAAGTGACTTTTTCTTTAAGAACGTAAGAATTTTCCCTCTCTGTGGCTAGTAGCAACGACTTTGGCTTTCAGATGTTTTCAAACATTTGACACTGCTTTGTTCAAGTGATTGCCCAAGTGGCCAAAAATCGTTAGACATTTAATGGTTTTAAATTGCATCTGTAAAAGATTCCGTGATAATTGTATTAAGCTTTTAAAAGGAGCATTTGTTCAATATATTTAAACATTTTATCTGTCTTGATAGAAATAAGACTGATTTAGGATTTGTTTTTCTTTACGTAATGTTGACGATTTTTATTAATTTTAAACACAACACCAAAACCTGTTGCTTAATGTCTTTTGCCTGCCTGGAAAAATATTTTAAACAGCTTCTTTGATACTTAATTTACACACTGTGCAATTCATCTGTGAAAAGTGTACGGTGTACTGTTTTTTTATTGATTTCACAGAGTTGTGCAGCTATCAACACAGTCAATTTTTTGAACATTTTTATCACCTCAAAAAGAGACCTTGTTCTTTTTAGCTATCACTACCATCCCTCCAGCCCTAAGCAACCATCAGTCTACTAACTGTCTCTATAGTTGCCTATTCTGGGCATTTCATATAAATAGAACCATAGGACATGTGGTATTTTGTTGAGCTTCTTTTATTTAGCACAATACTTTCTTTTTAAAAAAATATTTTCATTGATTTCAGAGAGGAAGGGAGAGGGAGAGAGAGATAGAAACATCAGTGATGAGAGAGAACCATTGATTGGCTGCCTCCTGCACACCCCACATTGGGGATGGAGCCAGCAACCCGGCACGTACCCTGCCCAGGAATCAAATTGTGACTTCCTGGTTCATAGGTTGACGCTCAACCATTAAGCCACGCCGGCTGGACTAGTGTAATATTTTCAAAGTACATCCACATTGTAGCATGTACTTCATTCCCTTTGAGGCCTAAATAAGTCCATTGTATGGACATAGAACATTCTGTTTATTCATTCATCAGTTGTTTGATATTTGGGTTCTTCCCAGGCCTGCCTTACATTGCAATTATGCTTCATAAGCATATGAACCCGTGGTCACCAACAGGCATAACGTTTTGCCCTCCCACCTGTGTGGGGTCTTCCACAGATGTCCCAAAAAGGTGTGTCAGAGATAAGAGAGAAATACAGGACTACTGTGCATGGGTCTGCTGAGTATCATAAAACTATAAAATCATATATAGCAACCTTAGTGTCTTGTGGGTTCCCCCCCACCCTCGCTAGTCATTATATTTTTTTTGTAGGAGTTTATATTTTTCACAAGCCGGCACATTTCTTTTGTAGGATTTGTTTTTCTCTAGTCAGCTCATTTATTTTGTAGACCTTTTTTTTTGTCCCTACTCAGCACATTTCTGCAAGGATGGTAGGAACAAAATACATTTGGCCACATTGCCTGTGACGACGACTTCTTGTTTTGATGAAAAGCATTTTGATGCTCTTCATTCTTTATTTTTGATTTATAGGCCAGGCTTGCAATGCTCTGGATGAAAGGGGGAAACAGGAAAGTAAAGAGGTCTCTTTCTTTTGTTTTATTTTGTTTGTTTTAGTAAAATAGAATACTTTAAAATAGGATCAAAGCCTACAAATATTTATAGACACAATGGCTGGATTGCTAGAGTGACTCCAACTTTTATATTCAACAAGAACAATTCCACTTTTCTTTTTACTCACCTGTTAGTTCCTTAAGGGTTATAACAACTATAGATTTGATTTTTCTTCTTTTTGAAAAAATATGTTTTTATTGATTTCAGAAAGGAAGGGAGAAGGGAGAGAGAGAGACAGAAACATCAATGATGAGAGAGAATAATTGATCGGTTGCCTCCTGCACGCCCCACACTGGGGATCGAACCTACAACCTGGGCATGTGCCCTGACCAGGAATTGAACTATGACTTCCAGAATTGAACTATGACAGCTCAACCACTGAACCAGGCCGTCCGAGCTGATTTTTCTTCTTTTTAAGCACTTTATTGAGGAGAGTGACATACAAAAAGGTGTACATATTTAATGTATACAACTTGTTGAATTGAACCTGAGTTTCCTGAAGTGGAGATGTGGATAAAAGTACTGCTAATTATCATTTGTTCTATTTATAGGAAATGTGTCCCCAGAGGCTCACTCCCATCATGTGTCTTGAGTGTGTATGTGTGTGGTCTTGGTCTGCAAAGGCCTTTTCTTATAAAAGGATTAATGATAGTGTATTTGACATTTTTTCAAACTATATATTTCTGACCCTTCTTTTAAGTATTAATTGCATAGTCATGGTCTTTTCCAAACTTTATCTATCATGCTTAGTTTTTATATAGTCTTCTATTGTAGCATGACTTAAATTTTTTTTAATTGATTTCAGAGAGGAAAGGGAAGGGAGAGAGAAAGAAACATCAATGATGAGAGAGAATCATGGATTGTCTGCCTCCTGCACACCCCACACTGGGGATTAAGCCCGCAACCCAGTCTGGGCATCGAACCATAACCTTCTGATTCATAGGTTAATACTCAACCACTGAACCATGCCGGCTGGGCATATAAATTTTAATTGAGTTAAGGAACTGCAACCTACTGATTGATTTCCTATTGTTAAAAATTTCAGGTTGTTTCCTGCATTTTGTTAGAAAAACGCTGATGGGAAGGAATATCTTGACACAGAGTTTACGTAATTTTTTTATTTCCTTGGGATAGATTTCTTGGAGTCAGACTGTTAGGTCAAAGGCTATGAACACTTTTATTTAAAAAAATATTTTATTGATTTTTTTCAGAGAGGAAGAGAGAGGGATAGAGAGTTAGAAACATAGATGAGAGAGAATCATCGACCAGCTGCTTCTTGCACACCCCCTACTGGGATGTGCCCGCAACCCAGGTACATGCCCTTGACTGGAATCGAACCTGGGACCCTTCAGTCCGCAGGCCGATGCTCTATCCACTGAGCCAAACCGGTTCCGGCGGGTATGAACACTTTTATGACTAATGCTTCTGCCAGATGGTTTGAAAGAAAAGGTGAACCAGTTCATAACACTACAGTTGTACAGTAGTGTTCTTGCTTTCTCTAGTCTTATTCTTTTTGCTAGTATAATCATGATTTTTCTTCTTGCTCTATTAGCAAGAACAAAACAGCCTCCCCTCTTTTTTAGGTGCTAAAGTGAATATTTATTTAGGATCATATGTAAATCACAACAAACGACACAGCTCATAAACCGACAAACAGCATAAGTATCACTTATGGATGAGGGATTGCACGAGGGAGGGCTTTTGAAGGATATTACATTTTATTAGCTTCTAAATAATAAAATATTAAGTAAAATAGTAGACCTACTTATGCTGTTATGATTGTTAAATTTTAATTGCATAGTCATGGTCTTTCCCAAACTTTATCTATCATGCTTTATCTATCTATCATGAGGATTAAATAAGTTAATTCAGGCAAAGCACTTGCCTATAGTAATATTCACTATTTTTAGTATTTATGTACATATAGCCTGTATGTAAGGCCCCAATTACCTCTGCAAAGAGAGTCTCAGGGTGCTACTGTACCCAGGGAAAGCATGAGAATCCACTCAGAAGAGTGACACCCCAAGCTCCTGTGTGCACAGCTTGGGACACAGGGGTGGTGATGCCAAAGGCAGTTCCCAGTGGCTCCTCCAAAGACAAAGCCACTTTCATATTTATAATCCAATGTAATTTGTTTCCATGCAATTCTTATTTGTAGCCCTTGGCATACAGATAGTGTTCAGTATAAGCTTCAGGTACCAAATCAATTGTGGTGACTCATTTCTAATCCCCTGAACTGAGAATTTCTGGAGTTTTAATTTTTCATGATCTCTCACTCAGAAGCAAACCGGTGCATTTGGGAAAACACAGGAAACCAAGACAATTGTGTGTTTTTCTTTTCTTTTCTTTTTGAAAATATAAGATGTTCTTCTCTTCCATTCATGATCCAACACCGTGATGGATGTAGTTTCCATGTGGCTTCTTCTGTAAGTCCTTGGTTATAAAGCTTCTCTCCAGCTAGTCTTCAGCTAAAAGATTTGGTGAGCTCCAGGACACACAATAATGTCTCCGTTATGTGCATGGGTGGAATTTTTGAAACGGAGGTGTAGAGCTGAATGGGGAAGGAGGATATTGTGGGAGAGACTCCAGCGATCAGCTCACTTCCAAACCAGCCTATCTTGTCTTACTGAGGGGATGGCATTATGTGTGTGTGGGGAGTCCTGAGAACTAGATGATGAGTTGTATGTGACTTTTTGTTCCTCACCGGCACTCTTTATAGAGGCTAGATGCTCAAACTTAGAGTCTTGCGTACAGTGCTGTTAGAGTTCCAGTGGGAGGACCCAGACCTTACATAGATGGGGCCGCCAAAACCGGTGTGGCTCAGTGGATAGAGCGTCGGCCTGTGGACTGAAGGGTCCCGGGTTTGATTCCGGTCAAGGGCATGTACCTTGGCTGAGGGCACATCCCCAGTGGGGGGTGTGCAGGAGGCAGCTGGTCGATGTTTCTCTCTCATCAATGTTTCTAACTCTATTCCTCTCCCTTCCACTCTGTAAAAAATCAATAAGATATATTTTTAAAAAAAGAAAAAGAAGAAGATGGGGCCATGGGGTGTAGACCTAAGCATTCTGAGGAAGGAAAGGGAGGCCTGAACCTCCTCATTATTTTCCTAAAAGGAAGGTCAATCTCCCTTGTTTTTCACAGGGTTCAAGGACACCTCCCCACTTGTCCACTGACTGCCTAAATATCCTCTTTAGTGACAGAATAAGGCCAAGAGGGCTTTCGGAAGTCATTTGAGCAAACCTCTGTTTTTCAGCTGAGGAGTGGAGGGCCATGGAGTGGCTCACAGTTAGTCAGTGGGTGGTCAGAACAGGCCTGCTCACTTCCCTTCTCACATGGTTTCTAATCTCTACTGGAACACATGGCCTTGGCCCAACAGCCCACCGTTACGCTCACTCTCTAAAATGGAACTCTCGAAACACACATTTTACAATTGTTAAATGCTTTACCTTTCAGATAGGTATATTTTATTGCATGTAAATTACACTTCAATTTGAAAAGAACACACCCATATTTTAAATGCGAATGTAGATGGTAGGACTTATCCCCTTATAGTGACACCTTTATTTGGTTGATTAACTCATTAGATGACTTTTGAAAAGTAGGGGTACTTGGAGCCCTAACCAGTTTGGTTCAGTGGATAGAATCCACCCTCAGACTGAAGGATCCCTGGTTCATATGGCTGTGAGGCCATATGATCTCTGGCCAGGGGCATGTGGACACGATCCCCAGTAGGGGATGTGTCGGAGGCAGGCGATTGATGTTTCCCTCTCATCAATGTTTCTACTCTATCGCTCTCCCTTCCTCTCTGTGAAATCAATAAAAATACATTTTAAAAAAGTAAGGGTAGCTTAAAGAGTAAGAAGTCTAGAATAACGTGTGGCTAGAGATGGAGGGGGCAGGGCCAGGCTCAGGTGAGAGGGGAGAGAGGGCACCGAGGAACATTTTTATGGGAGGGTTTTAAGATTCCAAAGTAAACTTGATCGTTCTGCCCATGGCTCAGCTGAGTATGAGATGGGAAGATAAGAGAGTACAAAGCAATTCAGACAAGGTTCAGAGCTCACTCAGGGGACAGCTGACAATTTCTTTGATGTGTTTCCAAAGTGTTCCAGGCACCAGACTTACGTTTTTTTGGTCAGTTCAGACATGTTATCACAACTTGCCCCGGGGTGGAAGCCAGTCTTTATCTGTGCCAAGTGTGGTTTTCAAACCAAAGTGCCATCTACCAGAAAGAACATGTTTTCTTTGAATCAGTCCGGTAACGTGAGTCAGGTAACGTGTTTGAATACAGCGCACTCTGATGTATGTGCGCTGGTAGAAATGCCAGAGTAAACGCAATGAGAAGCGGTCTGAATTCCACACGCAATTTGTATAACTCTGCCCTCCAAATCAGCGTCCAAATGGTTAGGGAGCACCTTGCCTTCAGAAACAGGAATGCCAGGGGTGGAAGGGTGCAGAGGAGGCATAGAAGGGAAAGGGCCAGCCCCTGAGCCCTGTGCTGAGCTGGGCAGAAGGGGACATCGTTAAAAGTGAGTGGATGCTATTTGCCTTTTAGGGGTGCTCAGACGTGTGGAGGATGTAACACCAGGACATACTGGAAGGAGCCAGGAGCCCCCTGCAGGGCACTGGACACAACATGAATTTCGTGCACCGGGCCCTCTACTTCTGAGATAATAACTCTCATCCTCAGGACAGGTGACAATGAGAACAATGAGAATTGACTTGGCACTGGCAGATGTCACCTGTCAGAGGAAGCTGGGAGTGCTCCTCTGGGTGATGCCAAAGTCTAGGGTGCAGAAGGCCAGCCCAGCCAGCTGGACTCAGAAGGTAGAAATTGAATGTTTTAGAACAAGACTTCATTCCTTTTGGGGATCTTCCTTGCAGCTATAATAATAAAAGTGTAATATGCTAATTAGACTGGACGTCCTTCCAGGTGACCTTTCGGACAAAGCCAGGGCTGTGAGGGAAGCCCAGGTCCCAGGTGCCAGAGGGAAGCCGGTGCCAGCAGCCAGGGGAAGGAAGGCCTACTCTTGCACGAATTTCGTGCACCGGGGCTCTAGTTTTCTTATAATAAAGAGAAGGACTTGCCCAGCCAGTGTGGTTCAGTGATTGAATGTCAACCTATGAACCAGGAGGTCATGGTTCGATTCCTGGTCAGGGCATATGCCTGGATTGCAGGCTCGATCCCCAGTGTGGGGCGTGCAGGAGGCATTCGATCGATGATTCTCTCTCATCATTGATGTTTCTATCTCTCCCTCCCTCTCCCTTCCTCTCTGAAATTAGTAAAAATATATTTTTAAAAAAGAAGGAAGAGGACTAAGCTCTAGGTTCTACTTGACAAGTTTGTTCTGAGAACACAGAGGCAAGAGGCTAACTAATAGGGTACCCAATGTTACGGAACTGGGTGAAATTCATGCTATTGGAAATTCCAAATGGTTCAATCTCCCATTGAAAGAATGGAAAGAACTAGGAATATGGGGAGACAAATGTTCATGGGCTGGAAAAATCGTTTTTTGCTTTCTTATCTCTTATCAAAGCATTGATAGAGAAAAAACAGTTTCTAGTTCCTGGTGTAATTAGATTCTTGGGAAGCTTAAGGGGAAAAAAAAAACATACCTTGCAAAATGTCTTGGCTGGGTTAATGAGGTGATTTACAAAACAGTTTAAAAGAGGTCACCAGGGACTTAGGGGTGCCGAAGGTCTACGCCACTGCAGTTTGTCATGCTGAGACACAAATTCGAAAGGATCGAGCCTGCTGCGTCCCTGTGGACAGGCCACACCGCAGGGGCTCTGGCCTTGGCCTCGTCCTGCCTGTGGCTGGGAAAACCATTTGCTAATGTGTGTTTGGTGCTTTTAAAAATATATATTTGTATTGGTTTCAGAGAAGGGAGAGGGGGAGAGAGAAACATCAGTGATAAGAGAAATCATGGATTGGCTGCCTCCTGCACGCCCCCCACTGGGGATTGAACTCACAACCCGGGCCTGTGCCCTGACAGGGAATTGAACTGTAAAGGCTGAGCCCCACCCGGCTGGGCAAATGTGTGGTTGTTAATATGGGAGTGCATAGGTCTAAGACACAGCTCCTTCAGTCATGACAACAGATAGCATTTATGTTCCCCTTCCTGGACTAACGCTGTCCTGAGTACTTCACCAAGGGGAATTAGTGGAGTGGTTAGCAGCCTAGCCTGGGACCACACTGCCCCATCAGAGGCCTTAGCTGCTATGTCTCAGTTTCCATTTCTGTAAAACAGACATAAGAATAACACCTGCCTTGCCCTGACTGGTTTGGCTCAGTGGATAGGCCTGTGGATTGAAGGGTCCCAGGTTCGATTCCGGTCAAGGGCATGTACCTTGGTCGCGGGCACATCCCCAGTGGGGAGTGTGCAGGAGGCAGCTGATCGATGTAGCTCTATCCCTCTCCCTTCCTCTATGTAAAAAATCAATAAAATATATATTTTTAAAAAAGATAACACCTGCCTCATAAATTTCACATGAGAATTAAATCAGTAGTCATAGATGTGGGTCTTTAGAACAGTGCTTGGCACAGAAAAAGCACTATTCAAGTGTGGCTGTTAGGATCATAAATGTGAAGGGTTTATTGTATTGACCTGTGATTCTCCCAAAGCTCAGGGTAAACTTCAGTTAGTGACCTACCGTCTTTCCCCCAAAATAAGACATCCTCCGAAAATAAGACCTACTTCATGGAAACATAAGACATCCCCTGAAAATAAGACCTAGCGCATCTTTGGGAGCAAAAATTAATATGACACTGTCTTATTTTCGGGGAAACAGGGTAGTATTGAAAGTGGGGTCCTTCTAGGGCCGTAGGCAGGGAAAAGGGATGAGCCTGAGGAGAGGGGGAGCAGACAGCCCCTTTCCCTTGCTCCCCACCTGCTAATATGGACTAGCACAAGAATTCAGAAAATGTACGAAAAGAGATGTTAAAACTGGGATAACCACACCAAGTGGGGGAAAAAGAGATACAAACACCGAAAAGGAGGGTAGCTTTGCCATACAGAACTAAAGGCAAGGACTAGAATTTTTTAAAGTAGATTGTTAGCATTTTGATACTAGAAAATTGACATGAGAGCAGATTATGAAAAATAAATATTAGGGAAAGGAGAGGAGTTTGGATATTTGAGATGTTTTATACAATTTAAAGGAATGATAAACTAAAATCCAAAAGTAATAAATGAAGAAGCAGCATTGTGGATGGCCTTACTCACTTTCTAAGCACCAGTAATTAAGGTATTAGGTAGCCCGGCTGGCATGGCTCAGTGGTTGAGCGTCAACCTATGAATCAGCGGGTCACAGTCCCATTCCCAGTCAGGGCACATGCCCTGGCTCGATCCTGTGTGGGGCGTGCAGGAGGCAGCTGATCAATGAGTCTCTCTCATCATTGATGTTCCTATCTCTCTTTCGCTCTCCCCTCCTCTCTGAAATCAGTAAGAAATATATATATATGTGTGTGTGTGTGTGTGTGTGTGTGTTAAATTAAGGTATTTATACATCATTTCAGTTGTTTCTGTCAATGCCCCTAGGACAGCCGTGGGCAAACTATGGCCCAGCTGTTCTATCTGGCCCATGAAGCCGAAAGAGCAGAGCGTTCTCTTGGTCTCCCCTTCGCTCCTTCACCAGCAGCCCAAGATGAGAGTGCCAGCATGGTCAGATTGCTTTTGTTCCGGCCCTCCGGTCCAGTGTAAGAACCCATTGTGACCCTCGAGTCAAAAAGTTTGCCCACCCCTGCCCTAGGACCTAGCTTCATTTCGCACAGGAGAAGGGAATCTTGGGAAGGTGAAGTTCACTTGCTAGAATGCTAGTCCTGAGCTTATTTCAGAGCCTGCATCCTTGACCGCTTCTCTCTACCGAATGGCTGGACCTTAATCCAAGAGAGGAATGGCAAAAACCAAACAGCTTCTAGTGCTCAAAGCTTCCTTGTGCCGAAAGCCCTGAGACAGTTTCTCAGGTTTCAAGAAAAGTGTCTTGTTGGAGGAGAGCCGGGGTGCAGAAAGTGAAGCCCCCATCCCTGGCTTCTGAAAGGCATTCTGAAACCATGTGTTTGGCTTGAGGCCAGATACAAGCACTGAGTTGGTATTGTACTGAGCTGCTGGACCAACGGGACCAGGTAGGGAATGTCCAACATCCAAGTATGAGAAATGCCACAGCCTAAGCGCAACAATCAGTGGCAGCTACAGTGGGCCTCAGGCTTAAAGAGGAAACAGGGCCCCCCTAGCTGGTGTGGCTCAGTGGATAGAGCGTCGGCACGCAGACTGAAGGGTCCTGGGTTTGCTTCCAATCAAGGGCATGTACCTTGGTTGCGGGCACATTCCCAGTATGGAGCATGCAGGAGGCAGCTGATAGATGATTCTCTCTCATTGATGTTTCTATCTCTCTATCTCCCTCTCTCTAAAAAATAATTAATAATTTTTTTTAAAGAGAGGCAGCAGGGAGTGGTAGGGACTGAGGCAAATTGGCATGCACTTGCCCCATCAAAGGAGGAACTTTTTCCTGGATATGGCAATGGATTAATTTTGTAAATTCATTCTTCACAGATTTGTAAGTGATCAAGATAGATTGTGAATGCAGAAAGTAACATTTCCAAAGTTCTGAAAACATGTTTCATTATACACCATGTAATATATACATATATATGCATATATATATGTATATATATATATATACACACACATACAGTATATTTCCTCATTCGTGCATTCAACAAATATTTATCGAGTGCCTGCTTATGAGTTAGGCCAGTGATCGGCAAACTCATTAGTCAACAGAGCAGCAAACTGGGGATCACGAGCCGCAGTTTGCTGACCATTGGGTTAGGCACTCAAAAGTTGAGAGGATAGGTCCCTATCTCATCTGTTATCTCAAGGAGCTTCTGGTCTAGCTTCTGTTTGATTTCATAGTCTAGAGATAACAATAGCAATCTCATGGTTCACTTACTGTCCTGGCAGTTCACACACTTCGATTTATTTAATCCTTCCCACGGCCTTATAAATCAGAGACTATCATAGTCCCCATTTTACAGTTGAGGAAGCTGAGGCAGAGAGGCGAAGCCAATTTGGCCAAGCCACACAGCCACTAAATGGTGTAGTGCAATTTAAAGCCCGGCAGTCTGGCTCCAGAGCCACTCTCCCTCCTCCCTCTTCCTGGTATCTGAGACAAGTGAGCAAACACAAAGTGTCCCTTAAGCCTGGCGGCAGGCGTAGGCCAGTTTCAGAGTCCACGTGACATCCTGCTATAGTCCCAATGACCTGACGTGCAATTCCTCGTATCTTAATTTGTATATTTTTGCCATTTTCTTTTTTTACTTTAATTTTTTAATTAAATTATTATCTGTGTACATATATTATCATTGCCCCCCCCCCCAAACAAGCCCTCCCTCCCCAGAGTTTTGTGTCCATTGGTTATACTTATATGCATGTGTACAAGTCCTTCGGTTGATCTCTTATCTCCCCCATATTTCCCTCCCCTCCCCGCTGTAATTAAGAGAGTCTGCTTGTTGCTTTACTGGATTTTTGCCATTTTCTTCCCCATCTCGGTTAAGATTGGCAGGCTGTGCCATTGAACTTGCTGAGCCATACATTGCAGTGAAGGAAACAGGGAAGAGATTTTGAGCGATAGGAGGAAAAGGTCAATTGCAGAGTCAGATGTCATAAGGCATCTTCTCAAAATCAGGTCCAAATCTTTCAGCTGCTTTTTCCTGTAACTTCACGATGATAGCTATGCTTCCATTTTTTCCAGCTGGGTGTTACCGTGCTATTATTTTCAAGTTTTTCTTTCATTTTTATGAACTGATAGCTCAAGGTCCAAGGCTCTATCTTGAACAACCCATCCCCCTTTCCATGGCACAGTGTAGTTCTCTCAAAGGAGCTCCCTGGCTCTCTATTCCTGTTTTTTTTTTTTCTTCCCTAAAATGCATACCTAAATACTCAGTGCCATTAACATCATCACCAGAGAGTTCAGTGTATGTGGGTAGAATTGCAAATAGAAGTTCAGTCACAGTAACTGATCAGACGGAGTCGGATGAGAAGGCAACCAATTTGCATTTTCTTCAGCCGAGTGGAAGTGGCACACATCCTGTGCCATGCTTCGTGACCTCTGGGAGCGTGACGATCCCTGCCTGTTTAACTGAGCGCCGCTTCCAGGTCTGTTGGGCTTTGGCGATGCCTTCCAGCACTGTTGGCAGGTCCTCGCGTCTCTTGGCTGTGTGCCTGGGGCCTGCCTCATGAGGGCTGGCACTGAGGGAATCATCGTTGGCACCTCTGACTGTTCCAGTGCTGTAACCCACTTGGCGCTTGGGCCATCCTGTTTCTCCACCTGCCCCAGTGGGGCCTGTTCCTGAGAGGTGTCTGGTGTTGGACCCCACTGCTATCCACCTGACACTGGTCAATGGCCATCCCACTGATCATCATTCCCATTGCCAAATAGGTCATGCTCAAGGTGCTTTCCTGGGCTGCAGTACTTGCAGACAGTGGCATACTATCTAATAAGAGTAATATGCAAATTGACCATCACTCCAACACACAAGATGGCCACCCCCATGTGCTCAAAGATGGCTGCTCCCATGTGGACACAAGATGGCCATCACAGGATGGCCAGAAGGGGAGGGCAGTTGTGGGAGATCAGGCCAGCAGGGGAGGGCAGTTAGGGGTGACCAGGCTGGCATGGGAGGGCAGTTAGGGGCAATCAGGCTGGCAGTGGAGCAGTTATGCATCAATCAGGCTGGCATGGGAGTGGTTAGAAGGTGATCAAGCTGGCAGGCAGAAGCAGTTAGGGGCAATCAGGAAGGCTGGTAGGTGGGCAGTTGGGAGCCAGCAGTCCTGGATTGTGAGAAGGATATCCACCTGCCCGTTTAGGCCCAATCCCGGTGTGAATCAGATTTAGCATATACTGAAATAGGCAGTTGGGTATAACCTTGATGGGTCCAAGATTTGAGAGGGTGCAGGCTGGGCTAAGGGACACTCCCCCATGCATGAATTTCTTGCACTGGGCCTCAAGTGTTTAATAAGTTCCACATGTGATTGTCAGCCACGCACTCCTGATTAAGACCCTTGATATAGCCTGGTCAGGTGGCTCAGTGGTTGAGCTTTGACCTATGAACCAAGAGGTCACAGTTTGATTCTTGCTCAGGGTATATGTCCGGGTTGCAGACTCCATCCCCAACAGAGGGCTTGCAGGAGGCAGCCCATCGATGATTCTCATCATTGGTATTTCTATCTCCCAGTCCCTTCCTCTCTGAAATCAATAAACATATTTTTTTAAAAGAACCTTGGTATAGACATGCTCGTTTAATCCTCTATTCCTGATGCTCAGCTTGTTTCCAGTTGTTCTTTGTTAAATAATAGGAGTGAGCATATTCATGGATAAATCTCTGTCCTCATTTCTGTTTTCTGGGGTAAATTCTTAGAGGTCAAATTTTAGACTCAAAGGACAGGCATATTTTTAAGGAGGGATATAAAGCATTGTCGCTAGTGCTGTATGAAAAAGTGTAGTAGAGAAAGCATTGGGCCAGGTGGGAGGAGGCCTGGGCTCAAGACCGCACTGCGCTGCCAGCAGGGCAGAGCTTTGGGCAAGTTTTTTTGTTTTGTTTTTCTTCCTTTGGTTTCATTTTCTTCTTTTGTGAAATGATCCCCATTATGAATCTGCACAGAAGCCATAGTGTGGATGCTACTCGGTCTCGCAGTCTTGCGGGTAAGTGCATGAAAGGAGGCACCATCTGCTGGAGTCCACAGGGGACTGGCATAACAGCAGGCTTCCCCTTATGCAGTGTGATGGCTTACTTGAGAATTGCTTCCGGGTTTCAAAGAAGTGATTGCTGTCCTGCATTATAAGGGAAGGAAATCTAGATTACTATCTGAACTCTAGTTCTTTTTTAGGCCTCTGGTAGAGATTAAAGAGACTTCGCCCACACATATGCCATGGGTGTGGTTCCAAAGCTGATGACTCTGATATTAATTTCACTCTCGTATTGTTACAGGGAAACTTTATGGTGATGTTCCTTTTATAGAAGAAAGACACAGACATCGGTATGAGGTACGCTTTCACACTGAATTACTGTGGAATATAGATGCTTAGTGTGAGGAACCCCAGAGATTACAAGTGGGCCTCTGAAAAAGGATCAAGGAGATGGAGTTCCTGGGTCATGTGGGGGTACAGTAGATACCAGAACAAGCCCGGGGCTCTGTTTTTTTTTTAATATATATATTTTATTGATTTTTTAGAGAGGAAGAGAGAGGGATAGAGAGTTAGAAACATTGATGAGAGAGAATCATCAATCAGCTGCCTCTTGCATACCCCCCACTGGGGATGTGCCCGCAACCAAGGTACATGCCCTTGACCGGAATCGAACCTGGGACCTTTCAGTCCGCAGGCTGATGCTCTATCCACTGAGCCAAACTGGTTTCGGCCCAGGGCTCTGTTTTGAGGGAGGACTGGTGGGAATGGATGCTGAGTAGGCTACCAATAGTGGAAAACAATTTGCTGAGTGTGGGCCATTTTTGGTCTTATTACCATTGGGAACTGGCCTAACTGGTGGGACAAAAAAACTATTGATCTGCTTTGCCTATGTGGTGGCTAGAAGGTACGAGAACTACTATGTATACAATAGTGTGGCCATTAATTTCTTCATACTTATTTTGCATCTGCTATGCACTGGAGATGAAAGGCGCAAAGACACACTTGTTATCCCTCCTGTTCGGGAGCTTACATTCTAATTGGAGAAGACAAAAATATAAGCTAACAAATAAGAATTACACATTAAATCATGTATCAGACAAGGTACTTGCATCTAGAATATATAAATAATTCGTATACCTCCATCCTAAATAATGGCAGAGGATCTCAATAGACATTTCTCCAATAAAGATGTACAGATGCCTAATAAAGAAATGAAAAGATGTTCAACATTGTTTGTCATCTGGGAAATGCAAATCAAAGCCACGGAGATACCACGTCACACCCACTAGGACAGCTATAATCAAAAGTTGGATAATAACAAGTGTTGGTGAGGATGCAGAGTAATTGGAACCCTCATGCATTGCTGGTGAGAATGTAAAATGGTTGAACAACTTTGGAAAAGAGTCTAAAAGTTCCTCAAAAGGTTGAACACAGTTACCATAGGACCTAGCAATTATACTTCTATGTAATTAACCAAGAGAAATAAAAACATACATCTACACAAAAACTCGTACACAAATTATTATAGCAGCGTTATTCAAAATAGCCAAAAAGGTGGAAACAACCCAAATGTCCATTAACTAATGAACGAAAAATAAAATGTGATGTATTCATACAATGGAATATTATCTATACTAATAAAAGGGTAAAATGCAAATTGGTCAGGATGCCCTCACAGTAACGACAGAACAGCAGGCTGCATGGAGTGACAAAGCCAGCAGGGGTGATCAGGCTGGCTGGGGGCGGGGAGGGAAGATGGGGTGACCAGGCTGGCGGGGGGGTGGGGACAGTTAGGGATAACCAGGCTGACAGGCAGAGGTGGTTAGGAGTGATCAGGCTGGCAGCGGGAGCAGTTAGGAGCCAGCGGTCCCAGATTGTGAGAGTGATGTCTGACTGCTGGTTTAGTTCTGATCCCGGGGATTGGGCCTAAACCGGAAGTTGGACACCCCTTAAGGGGTCCCAGATTGGAGAGGGTGCAGGCTGGGCTAAGGGGATTCCCTCATGCACGAATTTTGTGCACCGGGCCTCTAGTTTGACAATAAAAAAAAAGTTGATATATGCTATAACATAGATGAACTTAGAAAACATTATGCTAAGTGAAAAGCCAGTTACAAAAAAAAAAACCACATACTGTGTAATTCCATTAGTATGAAGTGCCCAGAATATGCAAATACACTGAGTGGCCAGATTATTATCATCTCTGAACGTATAATAATCTGGCCACTTAGTGTATAAAGAGAAAGAACGTAGATTAGTGGTTGCTAGGACTATAGTGAGGGTGATGAGGGGACATTGAGGGATGATGGTTAGAGGGTGCATGGTATATTTTTGGATTGATTGTGGTATTGATTGAAACCTATACCACTGAGTTGTACACTTGTAAACATGTAATATAATTTTATTGATTTGAGAGAGGAAGGGAGAGGGAGAAATAGAAATATTAATGATGAGAGAGAATTATTGATCAACTGCCTCTTGCACACCCCACACTGGGGATCCAGCCCACAACCTGGGCATGTGGCCTGACAGGGAATTGAACCGTGACCTCCTGGTTCATTATTGATGCTCAACCCCTGAGCTATGCCAGCTGGGCAAGTTGTACACTTTGAATGGGTGAATTGCAAGGTATATGAATTATATCTCAATAAAGCAGTTAAAAAGGGAGAAAAGTTTACAAATCCTGAGAACTAGCCCGGTGTGAAAAAACAAAATAAATGCATGCGTGGTTAAGACTGAAAAGGAGAGGTGGGACCCCACTTTGGTTTTAGATGAGGAAGTGCTTTTTGTGAAGGAGAGGTTGAAAAGTTTGGGGTCAAGATCTGATGAGATGAGTGAGGGAAGGGGCTGTGAATCAGGTCATCAAGTTGTCATCTCTAACCAGTATTTTCGTAGAGAACTTGCTCCAAGCTTATTTTTAGAGCTTTTATGTAACTAAATGTAAATAAAGCACTGGTGTTAGTCACAGGGTAAATAAGATGGTTTCAGTCCTCAAGCAGGTTTGTGATTTGGAGAGAGAGAGTTACATTGGCACATAACTCATGGCAAGAAGCAAATACGGGGATCACTATAAATAGCTTGTCTCAAGGTCTCCAATAAAAAGTGTCTGTTTCACAGTCCTGCTTTCTGGATCTCATCTTTGGGTGAGAGAACGCGGGCCTCCCAAATTTAAGGTCTTGATTAGACTGCTTCTTAGGTTCACCATGAGTTTAAAAATAGGTTGAATACAGAAATTCACTACTGGCTAGAACATCACTGAAATGGAAAACCCACCCAGTTGATGTAGGCCCTTTTAATAAGCTGATATGTCTGCATTGTTCTGCTGCCCAAAGACATTTAATTTCTTGTGTTTTATTTTTTTCCCAGGTGAACCCTACCTTGGTCAACCAATTTGGGCAGAGTGACTTACATTTTGTAGGTCAGGATGTTGATGGGGAGAGGATGGAAATCATTGAACTGGCAAGTAAGTGGGCTCTTCGTTTTTGAGTTTTTGTGTTGAGCTAACCTCTTTTTCTTTGACCATAGAACCGTCCTTTTCAACTATATCCTTTAAAATATATATATATATATATATATATATATATATATATATAAATATATATATATATATATATATATATATATATATATATATATAAATATATATATATATATATATATATTTTTTTTTTTTTTACAGAGGAGGAAGGGAGAGTGATAGAGAGTTAGAAACATCGATGAGAGGGTTATCGATTAGCTGCCTCTTGCACGCCCCGTACTGAGGATATGCCCGCAACCAAGGTACATGTCCTTGACCGGAATCGAACCCGGGACCCTTCAGTCCACAGGCTGATGCTCTATCCACTGAGCCAAACCGGTTTCGGCTCACCTATATCCTTTAGGCTCTGGATAACCTAGACTACTTACTCTTCTAACTCTCCTACTTCTTTTTCTGTTTTAGCCTGTGTCACCATCCTTTGTTTCAAATGCCTTTGTCTCTTTCCTTTTCTGTCTCTAGTCTGTTGAGGTACTTCAGGAGTCCCCAGGAGGTAGGAGAGTTGAGGTTGGAAAAGGCATTTTTGAACTTAATAGTATGCTGCCTGCATCCTGAAAGAAGGACGGCAATTTACATGACGTGTGCGCACCTAGATGCTTCTCCCTGGCCCCTCCCCCCCAAGGACTCTGAGTGCCTTATGCAAATTACAAGGCTAATGATGTTAGGATGTTATTCCCACCTCACAGAGAAGGAGACTGTGTGCAAAGAAGTGAAATAAACTGCCCAGGGCCATTGAGCTAGCATCTGGCCTGGCTATTGATTCCTTCTGCCACCAGTCCTGTGGGTGTTACTGTTCTTTCCTTTTCATTGGCCGTTCCATTTAAGATGATCAGTCCACGTTTTGAATTAGAATATGAGAATTTATTTCCCATAGTCTTCCTAATGGGAATGCCCACCGTTTAGAATTTATATAGCACGGCTTGCTGGCATGCGGGTGCGAGGTCAGAGACATTCTTAAAGCAGATTACTATTTGTTGACTTGGTTCAAATATTTATTCGCTGTTAATTCTCCTGGTTCTCATTATTTTCAGCAAACATTAGAAGTCGCCTTCCACCACAGAGTTTTAGATTTCCATTGTCACTTGCAAATTTCATGCGGGCTGCAAAGGGAATGAGAGTTGCTGTGTAACCTTGCGACTTTTAAAAGCTGACCACGGGGAATTGATTTTATTATGGAGAATTCTCCAGAAGATTTGGATCTTGGCTCCCTCTTAGAAGCGTACCCTCGAATCTCTCTATTACCAAAGCAATTCTAAGAGGAACAACAAAGCTGGAGATTAGTACAATGTCAGAATTTGGTTCAAAGCAATTAAGAGAATTATTTAAAAGATACTTTGACTGCTAGAACATCACCAAAATAAAAATTTTATAGTCTCCTTCCTCATATGAGCATAGGGGATTTTTGGGATAAAGTGATTCAGAGCAACGATCCATGCATTTGAATATTCTGTCCCTGACTCTGACATAATCCATTATTCAACTTCTGTCTGTGATGGTACAAAAACACAATTACTGTCTGCTGCTTTCAACGATCTCACTGGATGCTGTGCTGTAAGATTTATTGCATCTTAAATTTAAAGCTACATTGCTTTGTTTCTTTTCTAAGCATTGATGATTTCTCTTCTACTTTTCTTGAGGGGACACATTCCTGAGAGAAGGTGGCATTGCCCTCCCCAAACTGTCATTCCTGAGTGTCCCCCTAATATAAAAAGGTTTCTTCTCACATGTGATGTAGAACAAGCATTGTCAAACTCAAAGGCTAACACAGGCCAACTAAACAATGTTTAAGTTTACATGGGCTGCAAGAAAACAAAAGCTGCACCCTAGCTGGTTTGGCTCAGTGGATAGAGCGTCGGCCTGCGGATTGAAGGGTCCCAGGTTCGATTCCGGTCAAGGGCATGTACCTTGGTTGCGGGCACATCCCCAGTGGGGAGTGTGCAAGAGGCAGCTGAACAATGTTTCTCTCTCATCGATTTTTCTAACTCTCTCTCCCTCTCCTTTCCTCTGTAAAAAAGTCAATAAAATATATTAAAAAAGAAAACAAAACAAAAGCTTCCATTTTCATAGAAACGTAGGTTTATTTCAATAGAGACATGCTGAATATAAAAGGCTGAAATAAATGTCATCGTTAACATAAAATAATAGAAAATTTTAATAAAAATTAATATTTTTTCTTGGACATTAACTTACCAGACACTGAATAACTACACAAATTAATAAGCGTAATGCAAATAAACCTATGTTTCTTGTTCTCTGAAAGTAAAATATTTTCTGTTGTGTACCCCAAATACAAGTCAGTCCAAGAATAATGACTTGGCCATTGGCTGCTAAAATATTCACTGCTGGTATTAGTGGGGAGAAATGGTGTGCCTGTGTGAAAGGGAAAGGAATGCAGCAATGTTCTAGTAATCAGTCATTAGCAAACATTGCAGTTTATTATTAATAAATATGTATAACAGGATATTGTAAAAATTAACGAAATTTTAAAAAATATATTTTATTGATGTTTTACAAGGAGGAAGGGAGAAGGATGGATAGAGAGCTAGAAACATTGATGTGAGAGAAACATTGATCAGTTGCCTCTTGCACACCCCCTACTGGGGATATGCCCGCAACCAAGGCACATGCCCTTGACCAGAATAGAACCTGGGACTCTTCAGTCCATAGGCGGATGCTCTATCCACTGAGCCAAACTGGTTTCAGCAAGTGACAAAATTTTTATTAAAACGTTTCTTACATACTGTTACATTGGCTGGGCTGCAAAAATATGCTTTATGGGCCACATGCGGCCCGCAGGCCATGAGTTTGACATGCTTGATGTAGAGGATTTCTACACTGGATTTGTGTAGACTCACAGCTGTGTGATAGAACTTGCTGCAGTGATATAGAGTTCTGCCCTGTTCAGTGTGGTAGCCATATGAAGCTATTGAGTATTGAAACATGCTCAATTAATTTGAATACATTAAAATAGCTATGTGTGGCTAGAGGCTACCATTTTGTAGAGCAAAGCTTTAAATAACCTTAGAAGGGTGGACATTTGTGATCCATCATCGTGTCCTCACTACTCTTCAGTAGCTTTGGGACTCTAATGGCAAGTGAGGGGGGATTGGGATTTTGAATTACTTACTTGGTTTTTAGATCATTTGATAAAACATCTCTGAAAGCTTTAATGTTGTATTTACTTTTCTCTATAAAGCTGGTTTTATCATAGATAGATAGATAGATAGATAGATATAGAGATATATAACTCAATATCAATTTAAATTATTTTAAAAGTAGGGAATAGAGCACACTGACCATGTTCCATACTATAATAACTATGGGATGAAAGAGTTGATGAATCTCTAATTAGGAGTTTATCCCTAATATGGGAAAAACATAATTTTTTTGAGAGTTTCAATTGGGAAGAGGAATTTTTAACCCTATAAAATTTCTACCCAGATTTGAAAATGTTGCCAGTTTACTTCTTATTACAAAAACGGGATTCCTGTTAAAAGTAGTGGGGAAAAGCTACTTTTCTATTCATATTACATCTAGGAGAACTTGAATTGCTCATATAGGGGCTTCTTACAATCCTCAATCTGAAAATCACTTAATTTCCTACCCTGGTAATGTAAGTACTATATGCTTATTGTAAAGCTTCACACGATACAGAAAAGTATGAAGAAGAAAAAAATAATCTTAAGCTTTTGTCACCTTGAGCCATAACCACCATTAGCATGTTTGAGAGGCCATCCTTTTATCACTCAAAGACCATTCATCACAAGAGATAAGTTGGCATAGAATGAAATATGAGCTCAGTTTCATGGTGCTGCCTGTGATTAATACCCAACTTAAAGCTGTGACTAGAAAAGCAGTTGTACTTGCTGCATTCCCAAGGGACCCTTACCTTGGTGAAGGAGATCTGGTAGAAAGTGGCCTGAAGCCATCTAAGAGACAGAATGTCCTACAGTTGGCCTATAGGGTGGAGGGTCCCATGGAAATGAGCACAGTGCAAGTCTATGGAGGACCACCCAAGCAGGCAGATTGCCCAGCTGGCGTGGCTCAGCGGTTGGATCAGGTCATGGTTTGATTCCCAGTCAGGGCACATGCCCAGGTTGTAGGCTTGATGATCCCCAGTTGTGGCTATTGATCAATGATTCTCTCTCATCATTGAGGTCTCTCTCTCTCTCTCTCTCTCTCTCTCTCTCTCTCCCTCTCCCTCTCTCTCTCCCCCTCCCTCCCTCTCTCTCCCCCTCCCTCCCTCCCTCTCTCTCCCCCTCTCTCCCTCCTTCTCTCCCCCCCCTCTCCCTCTCTCCCTCTCTCCCTTTCTCCCTTTCTCCTTCTCCCTCTCCCTCCCTCCCTCTCTCTCTCCCTTCCTCTCTGAAATCAATAAAAATTTATATATTTTTTAAAAAGCAGGCAGATTTTGGGAAAGCAGAATTCATCTTGCCATTCAAAAATTTTTGCTCAACACTGCTTATTCTAATACTACCTTTTACAAATAAAATGTTGGATTTCTTTTCGCGGGAGGTGTGTTTTGTAATTTGAAATTCTCCTGGGAAGATGGACTGTGAAAATAACTGGTTATGTGGAAATAACTGGCTATGATGATAAGTTAAATAATTAATCTCCTCATGGAATGCGTTTCTGATTCAAAGATAAGACCTTTAAAGTATTTTTCCTGTTTGCTTCAATCACATCATGATTGTTCTCATTTCAGATCACCCCTATTTTGTTGGTGTCCAATTCCATCCTGAGTTTTCTTCTAGGCCGATGAAGCCTTCCCCTCCATACCTGGGACTATTACTTGCAGCAACTGGGAACCTGAATGCCTACCTACAACAGGGATGCAAACTGTCCTCCAGGTAACAGCTTAACAATGACCCAGGATGCGGTTATCAACACTCTAGGTTTCTCGTAAACTTTAAAAAAATATGATTTTATTGATTTCAAAGAGAGTAAAGGAGAGGGAAGAAGGGAGGGAGGGAGAGAGAGAGAAACATCCATGAAAGAGATACATTGATTGGCTGTCTCCTGCACACCCCTCAATGGGGAGTGAGCTGCAAAATGAGCATGTGCCCTGACTGGAAATTGAACTGGTGACCTCTTGGTTCATGGGTCGTGATGCTTAATACCTGAGCTTATACCAGCTGGGCTGATTTCTTTTTAAAGTGAAGGATCCAAGAGGTTGCAGGTTCGATTCCTGGTCAGGGCACATGCCCGGGTGGTGGACTCGGTTCTCCATCCCCAGTGGGAGATGTGCAGGAGGCAGCAGATCAATGAGTCTCTCTCAGCACTGATATTTCTATCTCTCTGTCCCTCTCTCTCTTTTAAAAATCAATAAAAACATTTAAAAAAATAAAGTGAAGAATTGTTTTTTCCTTCTTAATAATTGTGACTTTTTCTTCTAATAAAAATGATCTAATCGTATCTACAATAGTAATCTAACAGTTTTCCAAATTATGCTAATTCTGGGGCATTATTTTAGAAATTTTTGTCATTTTGATAAGTGAAAAATAGGATTTTCTTTTGTGGATTCTGATGAATAAATATATAAGTATGTTATTGGCTCTTTGTTTCATAAATGATCTGTTCATATCCTTTCCCCTACTTTTCCTTTTGCTATTATATCTTTTTTCTTAATGATTGGCAAGCTCTTTATATATAAAGGACATTAATCCTTTGTTAGGTTGCAAATACTTTTTCAAAGTGATTTTGTTTTCTTCTGAGTGGTCAATGGTAATTTTTATTTTCCTTAAAGAGTTTTAAATGAGGAATTAAATAAGTTCTTATTTATGCATATATTTCTTATTTATGTAGTCACATCTTTTATGAATTCTGTTTTTAGTGTGAGTGTGTAAAGTCTTTTCTTATAAAAAGATTATAAATAATATCCTTTTTTTACACTAGCACTTTTATGGTTTTTATTTTAAATGAAGTTTAAATCTCTAATCTATATGAACTTTATGTTTAGTATAGTGTGTGAGGTAGGGATCTGGCTTCCTCCCACCTCCCAACCCCAATTGTTGGTAAGTTGAATAATTTAGACTTGTTTGGGGGATTTTTGTTTTGTTCTGTTAATGATTCCACCTCTTATTTCTGAACCCATACAACCATTTTCATCAAAGTATTATTGTAAATCAAGTCTATTCCCATTATTGTTTAACATTTTTAAAAAGGTATTTTGCTGCTCTTCTAGATTAACTGTAGAATGATTTTTGAAATCAGGCTTGAGTAAAGTAATCGTAGATTTTCATTAAAATCTCTTTACATTTAAATATTAGTTAGGTGGGAATTCATATTTTACATTTTCTCATCCAATAATATTATCCATATTAATAAAAGAGTAATATGCTAATTAGACTAGGAGACCTTCCAGAGACCTTCTGGACATCCTTCTGGAAAAAGCCATGGTGGCTGGGCCGAGGCAGAGGCAGTTAGGAACCATCAGGCCATCAGGGGAGAAATTAGATGTATCAGGCAGGCAGGGGAGGGAAGTTGGGGATGAACAGGCCAGCAGGAGAAGGCGGTTAGGGACAATCAGGTTGGTAGGTGAAGGCGGTTAGGGGTGATCAGGCAGGCAGGTCAGTGGTTAGGAGCCAGTGGTCCCGGATTGTGAGAGGGATGTCTGACTGTAGGATTGGGCCTAAACCAGCAGCTGGACATCCCCTGAGGGGACCCAGATTGGAGAGAGTGCAGGCTGGGCTGAGGGATCCCCCACCCCACTATCATGCATGAATTTCGTGCAGTGGGCCTCTAGTATGGAAGGAACTAGCCACAATTATAGACTATATCTAAGTTAGCACCCTACCTAGGGTTAGTACCATAATAATTGGATATGTATTGTTTAGAAGATTACCAGTGCTGACCCTCATTTTAGCAAACAACCCTTGTGATACTGCAATTGAGGACTGCTCGGATTGGTGCATGGTGTGTAAGCGTGTGCTTGTGTTATGCAAGCTGCTTATTTGCCACATTACCTGCTAGGGCAGTGGCCGGAAAACTCACTAGTCAACAGAGCCAAATATCAACAGTACGACGATTGAAATTTCTTTTGAGAGCCAAATTTTTTAAACTTAAACTTCTTCTAACGCCACTTTTTCAAAATAGACTCACCCAGGCCGTGATATTTTGTGGAAGAGCCACACTCAAGGGGCCAAAGAGCCGCATGTGGCTCATGAGCCGCAGTTTGCCAACCACAGTGCTAGGGGATGCTCACAGTTCCTTAACATTTCCTTTAACTGGGAGTTCATATGGGAGCAGGCTTTATATATTTTGCATGTCAGGCGTCTTACTGAATTAATGATCACTCCTTGCGTTCTTGAACCAGTGCACTCATTTTCATGCTGTGCCTTATGGAGCTGGAGTCTGGCCAGCTGTGAAGAGCAGGCTGAGGGGCTCCGGGCTCTTCCCTGCTCCAGCCAAGCAGCTTCACTTTATCTGGCTCATGAAATCATGAGATTTCATGCAAAGATGAGCTTCCTGTGTTCTGAGGCTGCATGGCTTATGCAGCAGAGTAGAGATTTCAGTGTGTTCCCATGTTGGATGTGTGCTGTGGTCCTTCTCAGCCACTTTATTGTCTCCACTAGAGGCCTGGTGCATGTAGGGTCCCTGGGCCTGGCGGGCGATCAGGGCCGATTTGGGCCTTCTAGCTGCTGGCCAGGGTCTCCCTTCCCAGGTTGCTGGCTGGGGCTTTCCTTCATTCTGCACCCCCCTCCCCCTATCAGCACATGTCACAGCGAGTAATTGAACTCCTGATCAAACTCCCGAGGGGACAATTTGCATATTGGGCATATATATATATATATATATATACACACACACACACACACACACACACACACACACACACACAGAATAGATTATTTCAGTGATCATATGTGAAAGAAGGGTGACAATAGAGCAAATTACATGCCTGGGAGAACTAACTCTCTCTCTCTCTCTCTCTCACACACACACACACACAGAATAGATTATTTCAGTGATCATATGTGAAAGGAGGTTGACAATAGAGCAAATTACATGCCTGGGAGAACTAACTCACACATAACTCAACATAACTTTCTGGTTGTTTGCAAACATCAACTAATATGCAAATGGTATGTGGGCATGTGGCCTACCCACATGTATGCTGGATGGCCCGCTGATTCTCGCATGGGGCTGGTGGTTTCTGGGTAAAGCTTACTGGTAGTTTCTGCAAGAAGTGACTGCTTGCTAGTGACTCCTGAGCAAGACACAGCACGTCTCAGAGAGAAGGAAAACCCTCCTACCAAAACTCCGATGCTGATATTGGTATTACAACAGACTCCTGTGGCTGGCAGACAATTTCTCTGTATTAGCCACACACTGGCACTTCCTTAAGAGCAGCCAGAATCTTATTTATCTCCGGCTCCCCGGCTCCCTGGCACGCAGGTTTGTTTGCTTTTATTGCACATTAAAGTAATAAATGTGATAGCAGGGAGAATGGATATAGCCTGTTCTGATCTTAACACCTTGCAGGGAGGTTTCCAACTAAGAATGGAGAATTAATCCAGTGCCAGGTGCCAGGATGCCAGAGGAATCTTGCACTTCACCTCCTCTGCCCACCTCCATGGTGTCAGTGAGCATCGAAAAGCAGAGGATGGCTCTGGTGGCCAGGCTCTAACGTGAGCCGAACTGACACTATATTTCTGTCAAACAAGATGACTGTTGGTCATCAATGCCAAACAAATGTGACAAGGAATAGGAACTTCAGAGGAATGACTTCCTGTCCCAGAAATTGGCTCCTGGTATTGAACTGTGTGACACCTATGCAGCCCGCAGCTTTAAAACACAGAATGTGAAAATCCTTGGTTTTGAGCAAGTTCACCTGAGCTGTAACCCCAGCATTCTGCCTTGTGGGAACCATTTATCTTTCAGTGCCTGGTAAGTGGCAGTAAGAAGATCATTTTGGGCCCTAGCCGCTTTGGCTCATGGATAGAGCATTGGCCTGCAGACTGAAGGGCCCCAGGTTTGATTTTGGTCATGGGCACATGCCTGGGTTGCGGGCTTGATTCCCAGTGGGGGGGCGTGCAGGAGGCAGCCAATCAATGATTTTCTCTCATCGATGTTTCTATTAGTATCCCTCTCTTCCTCTCTGAAATCAATAAAAAAATACTTTTAAAAGAATATAATTTTGGGATCTAGAGCTGGTGAGCTAAATTCTTAGCTGCTCCACTGTGTATAGAATGATAGCAATTATGAAGACTATTCCACCTTGTTTTAGACCAGCTGTGGGCAAACTACAGCCCACTCGGCTGTTCTATCCGGCCCGTGGAGCCGAAAGAGCGTAGGGTTCTCTTGCTCTCCCCTCCGCTCCTTCACCAGCAGTCCAAGATGAGAGTGCCAGCATGGTCAGGTTGCTTTTGTTCCGGCCCTCCGGTCCAGTTTAAGAACCCATTGTGGCCCTGGAGTCAAAAAGTTTGCCCACCCCTGTTTTAGACTTTAGTGGTATGTTCAAGATGCATAACAGTTCTAGGATGGTATTCTTTAGACTTTTTAAAGCTAAACAAAACTTATATGAAAAATCAAACTAAGTGTCTTGTTTTTCGGGGTTCCCCAAGACCACCCATACATTCGATGATTCACTAGAAGGAATCAGAATAGAGTTGTACCCACAGCTAAAATTTATTACAGTGACAGAATAAGCATACACAGCTGGATCTGTAAAAGAAAAAAGTGCAAGTGAAGACTGGAGAAATCTGTAGGTTTTCTTTTCTTTTTTTTTTTAATCCTCACCTGAGGATATTTTTTCCATTGATTTTTAGAGAGAGTAGAAGGGAGAGGGAGAGACAGAAACATCGATGTGAGAGAGACACATCGATTGGTTGCCTCCTGCATGCCCCCTACCAGGGCTGGGAGCCTACAACCAAGGTACATGGCCTTCCCTGGAATTGAACCTGCGACCCTTTAGTCTGTAGACCGATGCTCTATCCACTGAACCAAACCAGCTAACGCTGTTTGCAGGTTTTCTGTGCTTTCTCTCTCCTGTGAGAAGTCACACAGAACTCCCTCTCCCTCTATCAGTAAAAAGGCAGCAACGTGAGTAATGTGTATGCCTAGAGAAGCCCATTTGAGACTCAGGGTTTAGGGTTTTTATTGGGGACTGGTTGCACAGGCTTTTTCTTTCTAGCAACTGCTCAAATTTCAGACTCTGAAAGGAAAGCAAATATTTACCATAAATCACATTGTTTATATAGACAGCATTAGGCCCAGTAAAATGATCTTATTAATTTGTAATGGAGAAAACAATTTCCCAATTTCCCCTGCAAGCAGACCCTTCTAGAGACAGCAGCCTCAGGCCTGCTGTGTCAACTCTTTTGCACAAATCTAATAAACCATTGTTAGAATAAATAAATCCAATGGGAAATTATGGTCCATTAAAGAAATCTTTATAATTCTTTGCTGATATCCCTCCACTGGTGTTGAAACAATTTGTCCCATGTATAAAATGTAACCACAAATCTTCATGGTCTTGCTGGCGTGTGATGTACTGGAATGAGACTATTTCATGTAATTGGTTTTTGTTTTTTTTTAAAAAAAAACATTTTTATTGATTGTTTTTTTTACAGAGAGGAAGAGAGAGGGATAGAGAGTTAGAAACATCGATGAGAGAGAATCATCAATCAGCTGCCTCCTGCACATCCCCCACTGGGGATGTGCCCGCAACCAAGGTACATGCCCTTGACTGGAATCGAACCCGGGACCTTTCAGTCCGCAGGCCAATGCTCTATTCACTGAACCAAACCAGTTTCGGCATTTTTTGTGTGTGTGTGTTTTAATATATCTTTATTGATTTCAGAGAGGTAGGGAGAGGGAGAGAGAGATAGAAACATCAATGATATGAGAGAATCATTGATTGGCTACATCCTACACGCCACACACTAGGAATTGACCTCATCAACCTTGCAGGGGAGGGCAGTTAGGGGTGACCAGGCCGGCAGAGGATGGAAGTTGGGGGCAAACAGGTTGGCAGGGGAGCAGTTAGACATCAATCAGGCTGGCAGGGGAGTGGTTAGGGGGTGATCAGGTTGGCAGGCAGAAGCGGTTAGGGGAAATCAGGAAGGCAGGCAGGCGAGCACTTGGGAGCCAGCAGTCCTGGATTGTGAGAGGGATGTCCGACTGACGGTGGGATTGTGCCTAAACCAGCAGTTGGACATCCCTCGAGGGGTCCCAGATTGGAGAGCGTGCAGACTGGGCTGAGGGGCCGTGCCACCCCTTACCTTCACCCCATGCACCGGGCCTCTAGTTTCATATAATTGAAAGAAATAATTTTTTAGGAGACATTAAATGTACAGGTTATGGCAAAAGTAGGTTTACAGTTGTATGTGAAACAGTTTATGCTTGTATTATTATTTATTAATTACTAGAGGCCCAGTGCATGAAAATTTGTACACTTGTTGCGTGTGTGCGTGTGTGTGTGTGTGTGTCTCAGCCTGGCCTGTGCCCTCTCGCAGTTCAGGAGCCCTCGCTCCTTACAGCTTGCCTCCTCGCTGCTTCTTACGGCTCGGCTTGCTACTCCTTAGCGCTGCCTCGAGAGAGCTGCTGCCACCGTCGCTGCTCTTGCCTGGCTTCTGGCTGAGTGGCGCTCCCCCTGTAGGAGCGCATTGGCACTAGGGGCAGATGCTCAGTGCACAGGCATGGAAACCTGGAATAGACTGATGAATCTCAGAGGGAAGAGGAGGGGGAGGGCGGGAAGAGATTAACCAAAGATCTTATATGCATACTAGAGGCCCAGTGCCTGGATTTGTGCACCGGTGGGATCCCTTGTCTTGGCCTGTGGGATTGGGCTGAAACCAGCTCTCCAACATCCCCTGAGGGGTCCTGGATTGCGAGAGGGCCAGGCTGAGAGGGACCCCACTGGTGCACGAATCCATGCACTGGGCCTCTAGTCTAAAAATAAAAATAAGTAAATAAAAAAGGGGATGATAATAGTATACCCTTCATACAAGACTAATGAACATTGTTTTGTACTAAATGTAAAGCACTCAGCACACCGCCTGGTCTGTGGTGGGACATTAAATGGGAAATATGATGATGATGATGCTCTCATTATTAACATGACCTTAGTCCTGGTCTCCTTTATCTCTTGCCTACTGCAAAGTCTACCTGGTCTATGCCTCCAGTTTTCCTCCTCTCAAACTGTCTTCTATCAGCAGGATGGTCTTACTACATTATATCTTAGAGCTTAGAACTCTCATTGGCTTCCTTGACTATAGGATAAAATGCACACAAACCCATACAGACCAGTCCTCAGTGCCCTGATCTCCCCTCAGGATCTTCATCCTTTAGGGATGCTGTGAGGAACAGTTGAGATGGTGCTTTGTCAACTTTACATGGATATGAAAATACTACTCTTCTGCCTTTGTTACACTTCAAGCAAACGTGAACTGGGGAAGGTTTCTTTCTTGCTTTCCTTTTTAACAGTCTTTTTAAACATCTTTTACAATAGCTCCCCCTCTGTGATTGCTTGACTCCGACTCCATACTGGAGACTTTTTCTGGTCGAAGAACTGCGGATCAACCACCTTTGAGTATACCTTCCCTTGGGGATGAAGTGTTGGTTGAAGGTGCTCTTTCCCGATCATGGGTCAGCGCAGGCTGATGATGTGGGGGGCAGCCAGGGAGGGAGTTAATGGTGACAAACTCTACCGCGTCCTTTGTTCCCTGCAGGGCTTGCATTCTGCATTTATTATTCAATGTAAAACTCATTCAGAGCACACTTAAGTTTTTATTTCGTTCCTCTTCTATTTTATGGCTTCCAGGGGCTCTTTGAGAAGGAAGTCAGTATAGTGGTAACAGTGCTTTGGGGAAAACTGTGTGCATGGGAACCTGTTTTAAAATATGCTTCTTCCACACAAAATGGATTTTGATATGAAGTATGGCAGGGACTCATGCATGTTGGGAATCTTAAGTATGCCATTAAAATGTTTTAATTCCAACCACCTCTTCCTGCTGATGAAGAAGAAATGGTCTAATGGCTGCCCCCGGGAGAGCATAAAAGGTGGACTATGTGAGGCATCACTGTATCCTTGCCCTAGCGCCTTGGAGTACATGTATTCTTATATTGGGAGTTCATTAGGCACCAGGAATCTTTCACACACCAACTTGGCCGTGACCAGCCTTTTGTTTGTCAAAGAACCATGCGTAGACCGATGCTGTCGGGTCTTGTAAATCAAGCCAGGGTTGTAAGGAGAGCGGTTCCCATGCCCTGCGGCTAGTGATTTTGATTCTGTCTTGTAGGAAATAGGACAGTGAAACAGTTTTTTTTTTTTTTAAAGAATGCTTTCATTATTTGGGAGGCACATGCATGCCTCAGAGAGATTTGCTGTGATTTTACTGAACTGTGGCTAGCCAGACCTTTCCAAAAACCTTTTTTAGGGAGAGGAGGACCATTGCATGGTGATTATAGTTTGCTTTTTTTTTTTAAATCATTATTTGTTTGTTTTTAAATCAGCATTATCCAGTAAAACTGTCTGCCACGATAGAAGTGTTCTGTAATCTGCGCCATCCAAGTATGACAGTCAGCAGGCACATGTGGCTACTGAGCACCTACATATGGCTCAATGTGTTCGAGTGAAAAGGGGAATTTTAATTTTTATTTGATTTAAATTTAGATGGCTACTGTGGCTTGTGGCTACCACACTGGACATGGTAGGTTTAAAACTCGCCCCTCCTCAAATGTCATAAGACATGCACGAATGGGTCTGTATTCTGTGGCATTTCATAAAATTTAACACGAAAGACCCAAGTATCTAATAACACTGCCCACTGAGAAGTGGGTGTGTGTGTGTGTGTGTGTGTGTGTGTGTGTGTGTACAGATAATATTTTAAAAGATGGGTTAGGCCTAAGAAAGAGCTGAGATGTTTTGAATTAAGTGAAAAGATACCCAGGTAAGTATATATATTTCTGTTCTTTGTGAAACGGAAATGAACCCTAAGGCACACGTGTCTCAGAGTAGCACCCACATTTGATGGAATGTGCAGGGAGGAGCCCCTGCTGTTCTGCTTGTGGGTGATGATCCACATTTGACTTCTAGCAGTCAATTTCTTTTTGCTGACACGAGAATGCCATAAAACCAGCAAGTTTATCAGCATGCCTCTTTTGATAATTTTGTTCTTGAGTGTAGTGGTTTACTTGATTGTTTTACCCTTGGCCCCTGACACATACGAAAGAAAGTTAGTGAACCCTGTCATTTACCTTGGAGATGAGTAAACCCAGCCCGAGCCACACTTCGCTAGACTCAGCCTGTGCTATTTTTGGGTGTGGGCAGTGTGGCGCAGACAGCCATTAGACAGGAAATAAGAGCCATTAAGTTAGACACTCACCCACCCAAGCTCACTTGCTAACGTGGGTAGGGAATTCTGTTGGTACAGGAAACAATGCTGAACATCATGCACTTGGCAGTTTTCATGACGTCTTCACATTTCCATGACTTTTTGAGAGAGACCATATTACAAACTAGAGGACCAGTGCACAGAATTCGTGCACTTGGTTTAGGGGGTCCCTCAGCCCGGCCTGAGCCCTCTCATAGTCTGGGAGCCCTCTGGGGATGTCTGATTGCCGTGGAGACAGGAGAGGCTCCCGCCATCACTCCTGCGCTTGCCAGCCATGAGCCTGGCTTCTGGCTGTGCGGTGCTCCCCTGTGGGAGCACACTGAACACCAGGGGGAAGCTCCTACATTGAGTGTCTGCCCCCCCCCCCACGGTGGTCAGTATGTGTCATAGCAACCAGTCATTCTGCCGTTTGGTCAGTTTGCATAATAGGGTTTTATTATATAGGATATGTAGCCCCCGTGAATAGTGACAGCTAATATTTTTGTATAGTTTTCAAGAGCGTACTTATATATTCCCTTTTGGCCCTCATAACATTTTGATGAGGTTTTAGGTATTAATTCAGCTCTTTCTAGACAAGCCATGGGCAAACTACGGCCCACGGCAATTCTATCCAGCCCGTGGAGCTGAAAGAGCAGAGGGTTCTCTTGCTCTCCCCTCAGCTCCTTCACCAGCAGTCCAAGAGGAGAGTGCCATCATGGTCAGGTTGCTTTTGTTCCGGCCCTCCAGTCCAGTTTAAGAACCCATTGTGGCCCTCGAGTCAAAAAGTTTGCCCACCCCTGGGCTAGACTCTAAGGAATCAGGTGACCAGTGATGGCCAATAAACAGTACGACCAGGAGTGACAGGGAAGATGTGGGCCATCCTACTCTTCCCCAGCCTGAGATTAGAGAAGGAAGCAGGTATAAAATCTGATAACTGCCCTGACTGGCTTGGCTCAGTGGATAGAGCGTCGGCTTGCGGACTGAAAGGTCCCAGGTTTGATTCCAGTCAGGAGTGTGTGCCTTGGTTGTGGGCACATCCCCAGTGGGGGGTGTGCAGGAGGCAGCTGATCGGTGTTTCTCATCGATATTTCTAGCTCTCTATCCCTCTCCCTTCCTCTCTGTAAAAAGGCAATAAAATATATATATATATATATACTTTTAAAAATCTGTTAACTGAGGAAATTGGTTTGGGCCTTCTCTCCTGTGGTATAGGGCAACATGCCCTGAGGGGCCATGCTGGCCCGCTGCAGTGTTGCTTACTAGTGAACTTGAGCTAGTAGGCTGGGTTAGCATGATGGGGATCTGGCCCCACCTCAAATGAGCTCTGTGCTCAGTGAATCACTTGAACACCCTTGGCCTTCATTTCTTCTCAGATAGGGAATTGAGTACAACTCCCAAATCCCCTTCCTTTGCTAATTCTATGACAGGTGATGTTGCATAGAATCAGGAAAGATTCGGCATTCGTGTAGTAGTGGGAGTACATGGAAAAGGACATGTCAACTTTTGAGGCCAGTTTTTCAAAAAACATTCCTCAGTTATTCCTGTGTTTTCTTTATTGAAAACTCTTCTGCAATAGTGAATTGATTTTCATGAACTAAAATCTAATAAGAGGTATCTTCTACTTGAATGCTTTTAAGGATATGTTGATTTATATGTTTATTGAAATACCTTGTCTTTTCTGCCAGTTCTTTTTAAAAAAAATCTTTATTGTTGAAAGTATTACATATGCGCCCCCCCCAAGGCCTTTACCACCTATTGTCTATGTCCATGCGTTATGCATTTATGCATATAAGGTCTTTGGTTAATTACCCCCTCCATTTCCCCACCCCCTTCCCTCAGAGATTCTGCACTCTCTGCCATGCTTCCATGTCTCTGGATCCACTCTATTGATCAGTTTATTTTTTAAATTAGATTCCACATTTGAGTGAGATCATGTGATACTTGTCTTTCTCTGACTGACTTATTTCACTTATTTTCTGCCAATTCTTAATCTTCTTCTAAGAATGTATAAGTATCCTATCCATACTCTAGTCCACCCCCATGCCTACCCTTTGTGATTTTGTCCAAAAGTCAGGGAGGAGAGTGAGGTTGGCTTTTATGATTTTGTTTATGTATTTGATATGTGCTCAGTATATTTAGAGGAAATCTTGTTTTCTAACCTATGAGCATAGGGTTTCTCTAATTGTTCCTTCTCTTCCCTTAACAAACAGAAAAAAAGAGTAGATTTTCACCTATCATGGAATTCATGAAATACTTAATTCCTGGCAATGCCATCTCCATAGATCAGTAGAACTCTTGTGGAATTGATCAACCTGCTGACTTATTTGGAATCGAGCAAGAGGAACCCTAAACTGGGCACAGCTCAGAGCAAAATTACACTTGCAGGGCTATCTCATGGAGAAGGTGTATTTCTCAGGAACCCAAACATGGCAATAACTATGTCAATAATTGGTCCTGTTTTTAATATTCCATGTGACTCGAGGTAGTTGGAGCATCCCAGGAAGTTTCTATTTTGAAAATAGCGTATTTGTGAAAATTACTTCTAAAATCCTTGAACCTATGAGAATGTTTGTTGGGTTGGGAAACTTTCGTGCTGCTGACCCATAAATCATAGTGAAAATGGGTCTGAAGTAGGTAGGATTTCAAGGTGAGTTTACCAAGTACATGAATGTTTTTTATGTGCACTATTGGGTTTTTCCTGGGTATTTAAAATATATATATATATTTTAAATATATTTTATTGATTTTTCACAGAGAGGAAGGGAGAGGGATAGAGAGCTAGAAACATCGATGAGAGAGAAACATCAACCAACTGCCTCCTGCACACCCTCCACTGGGGATGTGCCCAAAACCAAGGTACATGCCCTTGACCGGAATAGAACCTGGGACTTTTCAGTCCGCAGACCAACGCTCTATCCACTGAGCCAAACCGGTTTTGGCAAAATATATATGTTTATTGATTTCAAAGACAAAGGGAGAGGGAAAGAGAGATAGAAACATCAACAATGAGAGAGAATCATAGATCGGCTGCCTCCTGCATGCCCCACACTGGGGATTGATCCCACAATCCGGGCTTGTGCCCTCACTGAGAATCGAACCTTAGCCTCCTGGTTCATAGGTCGTTGCTCAACCACTAAGCCTTGCTGGCTGGACGTGGGTCTTGAGCTACCATGCATGTCTTAGTTCTGTTGATCACCAAGTTTAATATCCCATTGGAGTTTGCTGACTGGATGACCAACTCCTCCACATTGAAGCTATCTAGGGGAGCTCTTGTGGTCCTCAAACTCAGAGACAAAACCCAACCTGCCACTGAGTAAAAAGGAGAGTGTCTGGCTAATGGAATCAGGGATGTACAGCTGCTCTCACTGTTCTGTAGTCCTTTCATATTGATAAAGGAAACAGTTGTCATCAGAAGGGTGAAAAATGAAAAAAAAAATCTGTGAGCATTCAAGTACTATTGGATGCTATGCTATTTATTGCACTTGAGAACAAATTGAGATCAGCAGGAATAGGACTGAATGATGCTTAATCTCAAATGGACTGTGATTCAGGCAATAGTAGATTCATAGGAAATAAATGGGTCTATCAGCTCAGGCTTTCACTTTAACTTAATTTGTTTACATAATACCTCCAGTAGAAAGCAGACCGTAGGTAAGAGGGTCAGGAGCAATGTGCTTTTAAGGCTTTTGTCGAAGTTTAGAAATGATTAGTGGTCTTTATAAGATTATAAATTTAATCTAAATTGAAATGCTTTTATAAATTTTCTGAATAAGTTACTTCCAATTTAAGATGAAAGCAAGGGATCAGTTCCTCTGACAAAAGGAGACAAGGAGACTGTGGTATGTGAGTAGGAAGTGATAATAGAGTATTTCTTAGGATCGTCTCTGAGTGGGAGTTAATTATGGAAAGTGTTTTGGATCATTGTCTGTTTTTTCTAATACCTTGCTAAATTAATTCCTCTTTTGATCTAGTGATAGATACAGCGATGCCAGTGATGACAGCTTTTCAGAGCCGAGGATAGCTGAGTTGGAAATAAGCTACAACTAATACATGACTCGGAATGACAGGCACTACCTGAGAGGGTAAGAAGGAATCTCTGAGTTCTTGTTTGTTTTATAGATAAACTGCTGTCTTGGTGTAGAAGGGAGCAAGCACTACAGAATTTGTCTACAGGATCATATTTGCCTGGCAGAGGTAGACAGACAGACCTCACAGCCCACTGCACCTTTGGGAAATTGGAATGCACCTGAGAAAGCTAGCAGTTAGCATGGGGAGAATGGAATACATTTGAGGCCAGGAATCCTATATCATAAAAGCCCAATGATCGAAATGGTGGAACAACCAGAATGACCAGAGACCAGAATGACCATGGCCCCTCTCTCCGGCTGGCCACCCCACAGCAGGCGGTTAGGGGTGATCAGGCAGGCAAGTGAATAGTTAGGGGCCATCAGGGAGGCAGGCAGAGTGGTTAGGGGCAATCAGGTAGACAGTGGTGGTTAGGGGAGATCAGGCAGGCAGAGGCAGTTAGGGGCAGTTAGGGGCAATCAGGCAGGCAGGCTAATGGTTAAGGGTGATCAGGCAGGCGGGTGATCAGTTAGGGGCTAGCGGTCCTGGATTTGGAGAGGGATGTTTGACTGCCAGTTTAGGCACAATCCACAGGGATTTCTGTGGGGTCGGGTCTAAACCGGCAGTTGGACATCCCCCGAAGGGTCCCAGATTTCAAGAGGGTGCAGGCTGGGCTGAGGGACTCCCTCCCCTGCCCCCGTGCATGAATTTCATGCACTGGGCCTCTAGTAAATAAATAAATAGAAAAATAAACTTATTTATTTACTTACTTATTAATTTATTTATTTGATGCATGTATATGTATATAAACAATACACCTGGAGGCCGAAGTGGGTAGAATTATAATGGTTTAGGTCAGGGATCAGCAGCCTTTTTCTGTAAAGGGCCAGATAGTAAATATGTTAGGCTTTGCAGGCCATGCGGCCTCTGTCACAGCTGCCATTGTAGAGGAAAAGCAGCCAGGGACCACACTCCGCTGAATGGGCATGGCTGTGTCCCAGGAAACCTGTTTGTAAAAACAGTTTGCTGGCCCCTGGTCTAGGTCCCTTGTGGAAAGCAGGTTTTCTTGGGTGTGTGTAAAATAACGTATTTTATCTCTCTGTAGGGCGATGGCAGAGGCAGGCTTGGCTGCTGAGGGCAGCCTATTTTCCGCGCTGCCGTATTAGGCTTTAGTAGAGCGACAGCAGCCTGGCTAGCTTGGTCATACTCCAGCTCAGAGGCCTGGGTTGACCTGCTCTCTTTAGCAGGGACAGCAGCTTGGGGTATTTGTAAAGAGTTCATTGCTCCAGTGTCAGCTCTCTTTGTATTTCTCTTAGGGACTGAATATTCATGTTCTCCATGGAAAGCACATTTGTATTTCTTTAGCTTTGCCTCAATGGAGAGCTTTAGGAGCAAACCAAAATGATGCAAAGATTAGCTGGGAGGATTTTAAAGACTTACATTATTCAGGTTCTGATGCTGCTAATACACATATTCCTCTTTTTTTTTTTTTAAGACTCTGAAGTAATGGAAGCCAAGATAAAGCAACTACCTGAAGAAGTCACCACATTCTTAAAGAAGCACGCACCATGGGCTGGAAGCCTCAAAGGGAGTCAGATAATTTGTACTTTCATGCACCAGAACCAAAGGGGCACTTTCCTTTTCCCGCCAGAGGTGGCCCTCGGGTCTCCCAGATTCCCCTAGCCCGTTAAACATTTCCCACCAACCCGACTGGGGAGAAAGTTGTTCTTGTTTTGTCTGGTGTAACGTGATGCCAGGACCTGAGCCTTCACTGGGCTCTATGGGAAGGGTGGCAGGGCACATGCAATAAAACTAATTTTGAGTGAGAAAATGAGCCATTCTTTGACTTGGAACTCCGCCACCGATCTGGGTGCGGCCCAAGCTGATTTCAGTTTCTCGCCCAGTTTATTTCTAGTTCAAAGGGAATTTAAGTAGGTCCAAGGTTGGGGGTGGCAAGAAAGGCCTGTGCTCAGCCGCAGAATGGAAGGGGCCATAAAAAAAATCTCAGGAATCAAGATCAGTTCATGTACACGGTGTCCCCCCAAAATGTATACGCACTTTAACAGCTGATAGCTGTAGATTCTATTACATTTTGAAAACGGAATGTTTGTGTGTGTGTGTTTTTTGTTGTTCATCCTCACCTGAGGTTATTTTGGAGAGAGTGGAAGGGAAGGGGAGAGGACACACAGAGAGAAACATCAATGTGAGAGAGACACGTCGATTGGTTGCCTCCCACACTTGCTGAGTAGGGCCGGGGATTGAGCCTGCAACCAAGCTACATGCCCTTGACTGGAATCGAACCCGGGACCCTTTAGTCCACTTCCACAGGGCCGGACGCTTCAACCACAGAGCAAATCCAGCGAGGGCGGAAATGAAACATATTTTAATAAACGCTTTATTCAAAGTGTGTATACATCTTTGGGGACACCCTGTATATTTTTTCATTGAGATGAAATTCACATAAGATAGAATTAACCATTTTAAAGCGAACATTGCAGTAGCATTAGGTACATTCGCAATGTTCTGCAACCACCACCTTTATCTACTTCTGAAACATTTCCAACACTCCAGAATCATCCCCGTGCCCTTAGCAGTCACTCCCCACTCCTACCTCCTCCCAGCCCCTAGCAACTGCTAATCTTTCTATGATTTTCCAATTCTGGATATTCCATGTAGCTGAAATGATACAATATATAGCTTTTTGTATCTAGCTTCTTTCATTTAGCATCATTTATTTTTTAAAATTTATCTTTCTTGTTGAAGGTATTACAGATGTCCCCTTTGTTTGTTTGTTTTTTCCCATTGACCCCTCCCCTCACACCTGCCCCTCCCAGGCTTTTTCCAACCTATTGTCTGAATCCATGGATTATGCATATATGCAAACATGCTCTTTGGTTGATCTCTTCCCCTCTCCCTCTTCCCTCTGAGATTTCATAGTCTGTTCCATGCTTCTGTGTCTGGATCTATTTTGTTCATCAGTTAAGTTTTGTTCATTAGATTTCACATATGAGTGAGATCATGTGATACTTGTCTCTCTCTTACTGGCTTATTTCACTTAGCGTAATTCTGTAGTGTCATGTTTTTTAAGGTTCATCCTGTATATCAATGCTTCATTCCTTTTTATAGCCAAATAAAATGCCATTGTATGTATCTACCACAATTTGTTTACGTCTTCATCTGTTGATGGGCATTTGAGTTGTTTCCACCTTTCAGCTGTGATGAATAGTGCTCTTACGAACATTTATGTGCAAATATTTGAGTACCTGTTTTTAATTCTTGTGAATTGCTGGGATATATGGTAATTTTGTTTAATTTTTTGAAGAAGCAGCCATTGTATTTTAATGCAATTTTTTATATCAAAATTAATTTTAAAATTTCACAATGAACAAAATATTGAATTTAAAAATAAAGACAGAATCCTCCCTCACCTCCCCCGGGGACCTGGCCCTGTTATACAACATTCTCAACCACTGTGCTTCTTTAATATATTTTAATGGATTTCAGAGAGAAAGGGAGAGGAAGAGAGAGAGAGAAACATCAATGATGAGAGAGAATCATTGATTGGCTTCCTCCTGCATGCTCCCCTTCCCCACTGAAGATTGAGCCCAAAACCTGGGCATTTACCCAAACCTGACTGGGAATCAAACTTTGACCTCCCAGTTCATAGGTCAATGCCCAAGCACTGGCATCAACCATTATGCTGCTTGATTTTCCCAGTTCAGTGTGCTTGCGTTGACTTCATTGTTGCCTACGTTTGAGCTTTCTGATACTGATTTAAACTGCACAGTTAATTTTTTGTGGTGGTTTTAGGGGCTTTCAACTTTTATCTTTTAATTCTGTAAAGTGTTACAGCATTGTTTTGTAATGCCACAGAAAGTTCACCCACGAAACACACGCAGAAATGAAATGATAATTCTGATAAACAAAAACCTCAGCGCTTCAGGGCTCCACTTGTGAAAATTACAACTTCAGGATCACAAAAGGTTCCAAAATAAAAAGCCTGCAGATAGGTTAAAAGCCAAAATAGGCCTCCTAGAGAGAGGGCTGGACGCCTGGAGGGCAACTTTCGCATCACAAAGGGGTAGTGTGGTTTAAATGGAAGTTTTTAATTGTAATGATTATGATTTCTAAAGTCACTTATAACAGAGAGCTTCCACTGCTGGGCTAATGATGCCTGCAAATAGGACCAGAAGGAAGGGCACTTAAGAAACAATAAACCAGCCTCCTCCTTGTTGTGGTTGCTACAGAAGACTTCTCTCTTTTGGAGCTACCCTTGAACTTGGGATCCAGTGAAGCAGCAAAATGGCAGTAGCATGGCTGCTTAGGATGGCAGAGCAGCTGTGGGACGTGAACACATGGAAAGTTATTACGAATCATTCATTCAGCAAATGTATCTTGAGCCCCCAGCATGAACTAAGCAGTGTCGGGTGCTGGGGAAAGTGTAGGGGAGCAGAATTTGTCCCCAAAGTATGTCTCTTGGGCATAAGGATTATTTTAGCCTGGTCATTGTTAAGAAACAGCACACTTAGAAGATCTCTGAAAACTGAGTACAAGTTACCCTTTTGTAAGAGGCATTGACATTGTTAATGAAAAAAACCCATGGAAACCTGTAAAGGATTTTTGTGAGTTTATTTGAGCCAAACTGTCGACAATTGCCGGGAAGCAGAACCTCAACGGATTGAGATAATGCTCCGGAGAATGGCGGGTTACATTTCTATATACATTGCCATAAAAGGAAAGGGACGTAAGTGAGTTACATGAAATTCATTGGTGATAGATTAGGGAGGTGGGACAGAGCGAAGTGGGGAAACCTCTGGGATAGGGTAAAAAGTGAAACGATGGACAAGAGCTTCTTTTACAGATATGGATACAGGACACTCCAATGCAATTAACAGTTGACAATTAACTTGATAACAATAACAATGAGGGATTGTCTCAGGGCCATTGGTTGTGCCCTCAAGGGTCGGGGTAAAGAGGAAGCTACAAGTTACTCAGACATCTCACAGATAGGTTATCTTAGAGGCCCGAAGGGAAACGGGCTCAGTAAAGATCAAAGTTGATCTTTGGGAACATATCGGTCTAGGCCCTAGAAAATGACTGCCCAATATAACCTGATTGTAGTAAGATATTAAATTTTCAAACCATCGTTGTGGTTATTTTAGGTCTTCAAGTTTGCAAGACGGCCACGCAGGCCTTCCAGAGCCTGTCAGGTTGGCATGTGGCTCTTTTCTTTCACAACATTTACAAAGGAAATCTCCATTTGTAAGGCTCCATACCATCTCCCTCTCCATACCAAGAAGAGGATGACTAAATCTATAGAGATTCTCATCAATGGAGAAGTCAACAACCTAAATCTACCTTACCCTCATCTCCCATAACTGCTCCTCCCCCCACTAGCAACTCCTTTTGCTTTTAGCTGGAGATGGCATGTAAGGTGGAGGCTTGGGCCATTTGGGGGAGTTCCCCAGTTTTCCTGAGTCTCTTTCCCATGGACACAGGAGGAATGCATGTTATTAAACTTGCGTATTTTTTTCTTATTAATGTCTTTATTATTATTGGAGGGTTTCAGCCAAGAACCTAGAGGAATAGAGAGATAAGATTATTTTTCCTTCCTACAGGATTACCCTTCCTTCTTGCACTTGACTGTTGCTTGGGGTAAGGCAGACTTTAAACAAATACATAGGAAAAGAAGTCTTTAATTAAAATTGTGATATGTTCAGGGGGCTTTGGTATTCTTATACCAAAGAATAAGGACAAAGAGACTTGGGAGAGAGTATAAAATAGGGTCCTATGACAAACTGGGGATCTAGGGAAGGCGTATTGAGAAAATTTGGTAAACACTTTGATAGATCCTCCCCTTCCTCCAACTGATGGACGATGTAAACTCCACCTGCAGCCGGACATTCCTGAGCACTGAACCACCAATCAGCACCTGCCAAATACCTTAAGCCCCCCATTCCTAAGTTCCTAGGTCCCTAATCATAGGTCTTACATGAAACCACCAATCAGCATGTGCTGAGTGCCCTAAGCCCTGTCCCCTGTTCTCCCCTTAAAAAGTGCTTGTACCCCGGCCCTCGCTCTCTTCGTCTCTCTCTCTGGAAGCAGCCGGCAGTGGTACTTTTCTCCTCAATAAATCCTGTGTCCTGGCATCCCGGTCTCCGGCCCCTCTATTTCATCTTTCACATTTTATCCAAATTTGTGCATATCGTCACACAGTACAAAGACAGTGGGCCAAGAGCTACAAGGCTCAGTGGGGATGTGGTTTCCCAGGCCAGCAGGGCAGTGTCTGTGTGGTGGTGAAACTGGACAACCAATGGGTCTGGCTACCTGTCACTATTTGATCCAATTAAGCAATGACAGGGTTGAGTCATATATGAGCACGTATTCCAATAATGTCAGCAGCATGGGAGAGCAGCAGGTCATCCACTAAGATCTGCTCTGCGCCACCCACCCCCATAAGGACAAACAAAGACAGAGATTACTTGGGGAATTAGGCAAAAGGAATAAGAATGGGTATACAAAATATGCAGGCATGAGGAAGTGAGCAAAAGGAATAGAAATGGGTATAATATTACAGGCAACAGCAGCATGGGGTTTGCGAAGGGCTGGGGACTCTGGATTTCACAACAAGGTTGTTAATCTTTTCATGATAATAGGCAACTCCCAGATGGGGATGGACCACATTTCCAGGTGAGCTCCCAGGTCTCGCCCACAACTCCCAGCCAGGTTAGAATGTGATTTCTTCTTTAAATATATTTTTATTGGTTTCAGAGAGGAAGGGAGAGGGAGAGGTTGAAACATAATGATGATAGGATAATTGATCCGTTGCCTCCTGCACGCCCCCTACAGGGGATGGAGCTTGCAACCTAGGCATGTGTCCTTGACCGGAATCGAACCTGGGATCCTTTAGTCCACAGGCCAACACTCTATCTACTGAGCCAAACCAGCTAGGGCAGAATGTGCCTTCTTTAATCAGAACAAAACAGCCAAGGTTAACAGAACATGATTAATATTTCTTACTAGT
The DNA here is from genome assembly GCA_963924515.1 of Vespertilio murinus. Classification (NCBI taxonomy): domain Eukaryota; kingdom Metazoa; phylum Chordata; class Mammalia; order Chiroptera; family Vespertilionidae; genus Vespertilio; species Vespertilio murinus. Next base: position 5,526,407 of record OZ004710.1, on the reverse strand, counting down.
GACCCAGTGTACCAAATTCGTGCACATTAAAAGGGAATTAATTAGAGGAAATATTTAATATTGCTATTTGCCCTTTTGCTATAATAGAAGTGTCAGAGATGAAAGAAAATTAGAAAAATGTATATGAAAATCTTCCTCCTGTCAGAGTCTGGGGCACTCTGCGGGAACCAGAGTCAAGTCCCTGTGCACCAACATGCGCCTTAAAATTGCGGGCGACCCAGACCCGGCCCACCCCACCCCAATTAGGCTAGATCCAGCCCCAACCAGCCCCACCCCCATCAAGCCCCACCGAGTGGGGGAGTGCAGCCTCAGGTCTCCTGGCCTAGTGCCAGGGTGGGGGGCATTGCCTGTGGTCCCCTAGCCCGGGCCGGGGTGTACGGCCTGAGATCCTCTGTCAAGTTCCGCTAGGTATGTGTGTGTGGGGTGCAGCTTCAGGTCTCCCAGCGGGGTGCAAGGCCTGAGGTTCCCTGCCTAGGCTGGGGCAGGGGGCACACCTTGAGGTTTCTGTCAAACCCTGCAGGCAGAGTGTGCAGCCTGAGATCTCCTGTCAAGCTCCCCTGTCCTCGCCCAGCACCAAGCAGCCTCAGGTCCCTGCTGATTGCTATTAAGGCTTGCACAGGAACTTGGCCTCTGCTGTGGGCACAGCCAGTTTGTTATGGCATGACGGTCAATTTGCATATTCTCTTTTTATTACATAGGATAATTATGGCTAGTCCCCAATGTTCTATTTCTGCCCCTAACACCACCATTGCCCCTAAACTGAGGTTCTGTAACCCCATGATGCAGTGAGATACTCAGAAACAATATCAGAAGTCCAGAGTGGTGAAATGCTGCCTGTGGGCTTCCTCTCTGCTGGTATCTTTGGAATTAGGTTGGATTTCTTTATTTAAAAATAGTTTTTATTGATTTTTTACAGAGAGGAAGGGAGAGGGAGAGAGAGTTAGAAACACCGATGAGGGAGAAACGTTGATCGGTGGCTTCCTGCACACTTCCTACTGAGTATGTGCCTGTAACCAAGGTACATGCCCTTGACTGGAATCAAACCTGGGACCCTTTGGTGTGCAGGCCGATGCTCTATCTACTGAACCAAACTTGTTAGGGCGGGATTGTTATTTTTAAGCCCACAAGTACCCTGGCAGGTGGCAGGTGCTGATTAGGGAAGGAGGTCATGATTGTTTCCTGGGACTGTAGCTATGGAAGTTTTGTCCCCCCCTTGGAGGGGCAGGTTCTGGCCAGCAGCCCTGTAGTGGTGGTTGTCCTTAGAGGCACTGGCTGGGGGGCACTAAGGGGGACTCTAGGGGGGGTGGCAAGGCTGAAGGGGGAGTAAGTGTCCAACCTCCCCGCTTGGCGCCACCTTTAAATTGTACATGGCCATTTCACAGCTGTATGTGCTCAGGGCAGGGCTCCAGTCTCCTGGAGTGGGGCGGAGGGGGGCAGTGGAGGGATGAGTGGGCTGGGCCTGGCTGGGGCCGGGTGAGCTAGGAGGGCGGGTTTAGCTGCGACCCCCAGTGAGGTTCAGTGCGCTTGTGCTGACAGACGCAAATTGGAGGACAGTGCAGGACTAAAGGTAAATAACAGCTCAGATTCACTTCTAATATTCGGTTGTGGAGATGGCGCCGCTGCTGTGTGGGGGATGGGTCTGATCCTGGGGGGCATTCAGGCCTGCCTCCACCTGGGTCTGGAGTTGTAGGGAGGAGAGGCATGCCCAGCCCTGGTGGATGGGGCCTGGCAGCAGTGGGCCGTGGGCCCCAGGTGCCTTGGGGGTGCTGATGGGTTGTTGCCCGCGTGCCATTGTGGGCACCCCTGGCAGGGGAAGAGATCAGGACTCAGAAGTGCGGGCTATGGCTACTTCCGAGGCTGGGTCTTCTCCCCACTGGGTCAGCCTCCCATTCCCTCAGGGTTGCAGGGGCTGGAGTAGGGTGTTCATGCAGGGGAATTGGATGAGCTCCCCACGGTAGCTTCCTCTTCCTTCTTTGCAGTGGGGCTCCTATCATGTGCCCTCCTCAGACCCCCAGGAACTGGGCTCCAGCCGCCCCACCCATCCATGGCTCCCTGCCACCCCCACCCCACTTAGCTCTCCCTGGCCACCCCTCTGTCAGAAGGCTCCGGGGCGCCCTGCTGTGGGCAGTGCAGTCCTGGGGCAGGGATGGGGGTGTGGGGAGCAGCTCCAGTAAAGTTTAGTAATCTCCAGATCCGCTTCAGGATTCAGCTTGATTCCCAGTAGGGGGTGTCCAGGACGTTGATCAATGATTCTCTCTCATCAATGATATTTCTATCTCTTCCTCTCCCTTCCTCTCTGAAATGAATATATATATATATATATATATATATATATATATAACATAAAACTAAAAGATACGATGCAAGAAAAATTCTTTTCAAGTCTCCAATGGAATCTAATTTTTAAAAATATTTTTTTCAGGTACTAGCATTATCGAGGAGATCACTTTGTAAGTTATATAAATGTCTAACCACTATGCTGTTCACCTGAAACTATTCTACACTAATAAAAGGGAAAGATGCAAATTGACCATACTTCCACAACATCCACAAGACAATCAGGATGTCCCTGGAATATAGTGAGCCTGCCTGCTCAACTCTAGAATGTCCTGAAAACTGAGTTGTGAATATTGTTGGTATTCTCATTAGTCAGACACTGGGATCGTGAGAAACCCAGGTTCTCCTCCTAGATTTTAAGAGAGCTCTAGAATCCCCTTTCTCTTCCCTTTCCTACTCCAGCTGCTGTCTAGATCAGCACTGTCCAAAAGATAAAATGTGAGCCACATATATTATCTGAAATTTTCTGCTAGCCATATGAAAAAACAAAAAGAAACATTAATTTTAGGGATATATTTTAACACAATCTGTCTAAAATGTGATAATGTTAACTTATAAATATAAAAATCATTAATGGCCTATTTTACTCTATTTTTTCTCATATGAAGTCTTTGAAATTTGGTGTGGGTTTTACACTTACAGCACATCTCAATTCAGACCAGCCACATTTCCAGTGCTCACTAGCAATGTGTGGGAGAGTGCTGTGATTTCTGATAGGAGATACTATATAACACTAACCCCCCAAATCCCAATGGCTTACAAAAGCAAGCAAGTGGTTGTGAATGTGTAGAACCTGGCTTCCGGCTGCAGGTAGGTTTCTGGTCTACCACACATATCACCACTGGCTATTCAAGCCATACTCTTCTCATGTCCAATGCTGGAAGTGCAAAAGAGGTCAAGCCAAAACCAAGTCACTGAGGGTTGGGATTCATTCTCTGCCTACAGTAAACCCTGGTAAAGGAGGGGGAAGGAAGGAAGAACTGAGAACAGTCCATTCTCCCACACACCCTCTTCTGATAGCTCAACTAAGCAATTTAAATGTTTCCTTTCTCTGCACTTGCATCATCTATTCAGTTGCTCATATTAGAAGACTGAAATATAAGCAAAGATCCAGATTGGAAAGGGAGGAGCATTTGTTCAATTTTTGATATATTGACTTTGCGGTGATTATGGAATAGTCAGACAGATGAGGAGACTGTTGGCTGTAAATACCCAGAGCCAAATCATTTTGGTTGTTTATTTCCCACTCAAGCTCCTCCAGGTTTCTTGAGTGGGGCTAATGATAACTATTACTAGTTTAAAAAAATATTTTTTATTGATTTCAGAGAGGAAGGGAGAGTGAGAGAGATAGAGAAACATCAATGATGATAGAGAATCATTGATTAGCTGCCTCTTGCATGCCCCACACTGAGGACTGAGCCTGTAACCAGGGCATGTGCCCCAACCCAGTATCGAACCGTGACCTCCTGGTTCACAGGTCAACACTCAACCACTGAGCCATGCCTGCTAAGCCCATACAGATTTTTATTACTTCAGAGAAGTTGTATGACTGAAGGGCACTGCCAGGTTATATTTTTAATCCAGATCTGCTTTCGTCCATCATTTCTAAAGATTCTTCTGAAAAAGCGTTTTCTGTATTTGTGTAAATACACTTGAGTCATCACATCTTGTGCAAATTGTCTGGATTGATTAATGGTCTCTTGTTTGCTTCCTTTTGCTTATTGTATTTATAGTTCACATTACTTATAATTGTTGGATAACACAATATGGACCAGATGGCTTCATTATTCTGTGTTTCGCATTTGAATTTTAAATGTTGTGTTGGACTGTCTGCCGGTGGCTAGCTGTGTCCCGGAGGAGATGATGAGGAAAGACTGAAGTTCAAAGATCCCAGGCCAGATATCATGGGCAGTAAATGTTGTTGAAGTGTTAGCTTTGGAGGTTTCTGCTAGTCCCTTTGCCCTTAGTTTCTTTTTTTTTTTAAATTTCTTTATTGATTAAGGTATCACATATTTGTCCTCATCCCCCAAACCCTTAATTTCATCTGTAAGTGTAGACGGGAAGGCCTGGGAGAGAGAAAAAACTGTGCAGTAAAGGACTTCTGAATCACTCAGCAGGCCCATGATGACCTTGTGTTTAAAAAGGCTTTTTACCAATAAGTTCACACAATTGATTATATGTTAGAAATTTAAACTATAGCCACTAATATTCACAAATAAGAGAATCAGTCAGGGGCCCAGAGGGAAACAGGTGGTATGCTCAAAATGAAAAACCAGTATGGGTCAAAGAAAACTAGGTATAGTGAAGTAATCTAGACTTGGATGGGCAAGAGGAGGGAGAACCCAGAGAGAATAGCTATAGCTATAGGAAAGGGTAATGTTACACAATAGATTACACAGTAAGTTTTAATATCTAGAAAGAGAAATTACTCCCCTTGATGGGGAAAAGGAGGCATTTTCAGGGGGGTAGGGGGCCTAGCAATGTGACTCTGTGCCAGTAACCTAATGCACATTCTTGTTAGCCTATAGTCTGGTCACTGCCCCTTCTTTAATAATCTGGTCCTGCAAGACTTGTTTACCTAAGTACTAACTCCCATTTCAGAAAGGCCATAAACCATGAACAATACACAACCCCCAGAGGGGGTTGTCAGTACTGGCGCCAGGCCAGGCTTTTACCGGTATTTATTTATTATTTTTAAAAAAATATATTTTATTGATATTTTACAGAGAGGAAGAGAGAGAGATAGAGAGCTAGAAATGTCGATGAGAGAGAAACATCGACCAGCTGCCTCTTGTACACCTGCTAACGGGGATGTGCCTGCAACCAATGTACATGCCCTTGACCGGAATCAAACCCGGGACCTTTCAGTCCGCAGACCGACGCTCTACCACTGAGCCAGACCGGTTTCGGCCAGGCCAGGCTTTTAGATGTGGTTCCAAGGCCTCCAAACCTGTGGTTTTTTGCAAGCCCATGAAAGGTCTGGAAGTATGATCCATATTTGGGGGACAAAGAAGCCAAAGGGTATAAAGGGAAAGCTTCCTCCATATTGGTTTGCTCAGAATTTGGAGAGAAACAGTCTCCCCTGAGTCCTGTACCAGTACCTGTGAAACATCTGAAAATAAATGTTTTTTTTCCTGTGCCTCCGGAACTCCTGCATATTTCTAGGTCACCTGGTAAATTCTGTAACACCCTCACTATTTTTCTTTAATTTTTATTAACTTTATTTTTCTTACTTTTATTCTTCTAGGTGTACTTTTAAATCATTTCACTCATTTAAAAAATCCCATTTTTATGGTGATTGGAATGATATTTATATATTAGTTTTTTCTAAATGACATTTGCCTTCCCCTTCAGAAAAATGTTCTAACTTTCCGTGTAATCAGGTCACCTTTTCTTTTCCATGAGTATAGATAATCAACAGTTGACTGCAATAATGTTCAATGTTTTATGTATTTTATTTAATATCTGAAAGTAATATTCATTTTACATTAAGCAATTTAACAGGCAAATAGTGCTCATTTAGTTAACCACTTAATAGTCTAAACATTTCTAACATTTTGAACATGAAAATTCTTCATCTTCTAAGAAATGAAAACCTTGATGCATGATTAAGTTGGAGAGAAGGAAAAGTATTAAAATTAGCTTAATTAATTTTATATAACAGATAATCATGTATTACTTTTTAATTTGCTATGCAACATTGTCCTTTTTAAGAATTGATTTTAGAGAGAGAAACATCTATTTGTTGTTTCGCTTATTTATGCATTCATTCATTGGAGTATTGAGAAGACACTCTAACCAACTGAGCTACCCAGCCAGGGCGAAAATTTGTCTCTTTTACAGCTTTTGATTTTTTTACGTAGCAAAGACATGAGGAAGCAGACTTAGTATGTATATCAAATTAAGTTCATAATGTCTAGGTGAATCAGGATTAGAAGTTTATCTAGAACTACTCAGCAATCATTAATGAAGCTGCTTGGACATTTCTAACATCCGCCACTTCCCCATTCCCAGTACCTTGATGCTTAGATGCTTTTTATTTTATGTATTGAATTGAATTGAATTTATTGGGGTGACATTGGTTAATAAAATGATATAGGTTTCCAGGATACAATCCTATAACACCTCACCTGTAGAAGACTACTTTCTTTTCTTTTTAAAAATATATTTTATTGATATTTTACAGAGAGGAAGGGAGAAGGATAGAGAGCTAGAAATGTCGATGAGAGAGGAACATTGACCAGCTGCCTCTTGCACACCCCCTACCGGGGATGTGCCCGCAACCAGTGTACATGCCCTTGACCGGAATCGAACCCGGGACCTTTCAGACCGATGCTCTACCACTGAGCCAAACCGGTTTCGGCATAGAAGACTACTTTCAATAGCAAGATTCCCCAATGAGTGGGAATGATCAAAAGATGTTATCAACATTAGCAGCTATTTTTCTTTCATGGTTTAGTGAGATTTTGGTCTTGCAGAGTAAGATGAAAGGGGCAGCCTCTATTTATTACTTGGTTTTCCCTACAGAAATGGTTCTAGAAAGACCAACATGCTTGTACCCTTACCTGAGACAGAGGGTGTCTGCAGATGGACTGTGGGATGAAGAGGAGAGAGTTCTCTCTGTCTCCATTCTGGGTCAGGAATCAGCTAATCCTTTACTTTGTCTTAACCTTTCCTCTCTCCTGTCAAGGACAAATCTAATTTTATTTAAAGAAGACTGGGGCCGAACCAAAAGCTAAAGAAACCATGAAAGGGAATTACTTTGGGATATTATTTTTCTTGATACCTTTATCTAAAATGAAATAGGCATGATGTGAGGGGAAGGTCTAACTGTATCTTTGGGGGAAGGAATGCAATATATATATATATATATATATATTTTTTTCCTCTTCAGTATATATATATTTTCCCCTGAAGTATTTGTCTTTAATTCCATATAAACCACTTGCAGACTATACAATCAGTTAGCTGAGGTGAAACAGCAAAAGGAAGAGAAAGCAAAGGAAGATACTTAAGCCCCAAGCAGAGCAAGGACAAAAGAATTTCATAAGGTGAGCAGATGCCCTACCATTTTTCATGTCAAAGACAGGGCACAACTTAAACTGCTAAATTTTATTTTTATTCCCTCCACAAAAAACCTAAACAAACTTCAAGCCAAAAATATATGCTGACTTTTTACAAAAAGTGTAATGGTTTTTTAAAAAATAAAAATTATGTGTAACATAGGCACAGTTATTTAAAGTTAATACATTTTTATTTAAGGAATTTCACATACTGTGATTTCTTAAGTTCCTCCCGAGTCTCAGTCTTAGTCCCTTTGAAAAAAAATTTTTTTTTCTCTCAGGGTCACCTGACTGGGTCAGAGCTTGTGGTGGAGATACTCAGAGGAGATGGCTCGAAAGTCCACTAGTCCCCACCACATACCTCACCAGTGTGAAGTTTGTTGACCCCCGAGTGACCTTCTTCAGGGCCATATAGGATCCCCTCCTTTCCCGCCACCCCCCCGCCCACTCTGCCCAGAGAGTCTGATGACAGCAGCTGTGCTGAGGTGCCTGAGGTTGGTGTGACCTTTGAGGATGTCACTGTACTTCTCCAGAACAGAATGTCACCTCCTTAATGAGGCTCAGAGACACCTGTACCTTGATATGATGCTGGAGAATTTTGCTCTTATATCCTCACTGGGTTGCTGCTGTGAAACAGGATGTGGAAGCATTCATTGAACAGAACATTTCTGTAAGAGAACCACCAGCAAAGAACAACGAAGTAGCTTTGTATTCCCAGAAGAACCACCCCCGTGAGAGTTGTGGTGCAGTTTTGAGGGACATTTTCCAGTTGGTTGAGCAGCAGGGAACACAACACAGCCTGCAACTGTTGAGGTGCGGGGCATGCGCAGAACCATTTTATTTCAGTGCAAAGCGTCACCAGCACCAGGACCAGCACATGAGAATAAAGTGTTTCATAAGAGGTTTGGGCAGGGCCTCACTTGTGAAAAGCTACAAATTCAGTGTGTCCCAGAAGCTTTTTATGGGTCAGAGGTTGGAGGGCAGAAGGTTGGAGGTCAGAAGGTTGGATTTGGCATCCTTACTGCTTCAAGACAGCTTTAGCAACAGGCTACTCATATCAAGGACAAACCAAGTGAAATCTCGATGACTGGAGTGACATTTCAAAACAGAAAAAATTACTAGGCCAAGAAAGAATGTAAAAAATCCATTGGATGCAATGTTCCAGACCAAGCTGTTCCAGACCAAGCTGTCCATACTGGAAGACAGTGTTTTTTGGGCCCTGAAAGTAAAAAATATTTTAAAGGAACCTCTGACCTTCATTATCAGAAAGTTCACTCATTGGAAAAACCATATGAGTATAGTGAGTGTGGGAAATATTTTAAATATCAGTGCTCCCTTATTCAACACTGTCAAATTCACTTATGAGTGTGCTGACTGTCTGAGATCCTTTTGTTGAAGTTCCAACCTCATTACACACCAGAGAGTTCACACTGGAGAAAAGCCATATGAATGTGGTGAATGTGGGAAATCTTTTAGCCACAGTTCCAACCTCATTTCACAGCAGAGACTTCACACTGGAGAAAAGCCATATGAGTGAGGTGAATGTGGGAAATCCTTTAGCCACAGTTGCAACCTCATTTCACACCAGAGAGTTCACACTGGAGAAAAGCCTTATGAGTGCACTGATTGTAGAAAATCTTTTATCAAGAGCTCTCATCTTCATACTCATCAGAGTTCACAAAGGAGAATGGCTTTTTGAGTTCTGTGAGTGTGGGTAATCTTTTAGTGAAAATTCTAACCTCTGGACACATGAGAATACATATTGGAGGAAGTTTTTAGATGTGTAGAAAATGTAGTTTCTTATTTTCGTGTTAACAACACTGGAGGAAACTCAAGCTTTAGTTGTCTGACTTTCATGTCATAAACCCCATCCTCAACAGTAAGGAGATTTTTCATAATTTTAGTTATGTGGGAAGCATGTGTACTTATGCTATGCTTTCTAACCTGCCCAAGACTTAGTGCAGAATTCTGTGACAGAATTCATTTCACCTGTACCAACAATGAACACAGTGTTCATCAGTCACCATCCTAATGTCCTTAGGGAAGCTGACTTTGTTCTCTTATTAGTTGGAGGAAATTAGTAACCTGAGCCCTTAGGTTATCTGCATTTCATTTATTCTATTTAGGGCATGAACCTGACCATTGTTGACTCCAGAGAACATCACCTGAGTTCAGCTGGCAGCTTCCAGAAAAACCTTTTTTCAGAGTCATGATTTCTCTAGATACCTCTGGTGAATATTTCCAGTGATGTCACCATCAGAAGACTGGCTGGATCCATGTCCTTTTGGTTTTTAAAATAATAAAGACCTTTTTGTTTAAGTCCTCTTTAAAAATATTTAAAAAATTACTTTTTCGCTTAATCCATAGCTGTCATGTCAGTCAGTACACCATTTTTATTTATTTGTTTACTAGAGACCCGGTGCATGGATTCATGCACTGGTGGGGTCCCTTGGCCTGGCCTGGCCTGCCAAGGGGTCGTGCCAAAACCAGCTCTAGGACATCCCCTTTGGGGTCCCAGATTGCGATAGGGCACAGGCGAGGCCGAGGGACCCCACCAGTGTGTGAATGCTGCATCCATTTGCAGCTAGGGTTCAAGGTCTGGAGAAGGAGCTGACACGCAAATGGGTAATATTAGGCAATAAATATAAATTTAAAAGGCATGGGGAAGCCAGGCGGAAACCTCTCTAACGAAGAGACTACACTTGGGCCCAGGCCATGTTAGCTTTTATTTACTTGAATACACTTTTTAAAATCATATTTTATTGATTTTTTTACAGAGAGGAGAGAGAGGGATAGAGAGTTAGAAACATCGATGCGAAACATCCTCTCTTGCACACTCTCTACTGGGGATGTGCCCACAACCAAGGTACATGCCCTTGACCAGAATCGAACCTGGGACCTTTCAGTCCGAAGGCTGATGCTCTATCCACTGAGCCAAATGGGTTTCAGCTGAATACACATTTTTATTAGTGGCCCCTCCTCTATCTGTCTTATTAAAATCAAAATGACCTGATCCAATTCAGTGGAACCAAGAAGGGAAACAAGCTGTAAAATCTCTAAAGACTTATCTATAGCTCCTGGTCTAGGATATCTTAATTATAATCATTCTAACTTTTTATACATGGAAATAGAGCGAATACTTTTGAACTAAAAAATGGTGAGATTGTCACAGACCTATAAAACATTATGGTCAGCAGTTAAAATCAGTCTCTAAAAAACTCCTCTGTATGACAGCCATTTATGATATAGATATGTTATGCAAACAAACAAAAATATAGTTATGGGTTCTCCTTTGTTTATGCTACTCGTTCAGTTGAATCTTCACTGAATTCTTATCACATCGAACAGTCAACTGACTCTTGCTTTCTGCACCTACTATTTAACTTGATGTAACAGTCTTAACCCAGCAACTTGGCTACTTTCTTTACAGAATAAAGACATCCATGATTGTGTCTTGCTTAGTGACCACAATCTTGTTCCTAAGAAGAATTTACAGGAAACTCCTATTGAAAAGGCTGACTTAATTTGGTTTACACATAGATCTTTGAAAGAGAAACAGAGATGTTACTAAGCTGAATATGCAATAGCTTCCATGGTAGACTTAATTGAACGCTCTTATTTACCTTAATAAGGTCTGGCCAGTAAGCTGAATTAATTGTTCTAACTTGGGCTTGTAAATTGGCCAAAGATCAAATAGTCAATATTGGCACTAATAGTTGCTATACTCTTGGTGTAGCTCACAACTCTAAAATGTGAGGCTTCTTAACTTTCTCAGGGAAGAATAGAAAATAGGTTGAAGAATTATTACATGCCATACAGAATTGAAACAATTGGCAATTATCAAAATTCCAGATCATTCTAAAGCTGCCACAATGAAAGCAACAGGAAATCATTTAGCTGATGCTGCAGCTAGACAGGCAGCATTAAGCAGCCAAATTATCTAAACCTTAGAATGCATCTTACTTCCTAGTAAGTCAATAAAAACTTTCTTTTACAGTTTCAATGGACAGCTGCATAAGAATAAAAGAGGATATAGCAACAAAAAGGGAGAAATTTTGACCCAGACAAGCAGATATGGTTCCCTATAGGGACTCAATTACCTAGACTTTAACATGCACATGATGCCCTGGCCAGTTTTGCTCAGTGGATAGAACACCAGCCTGTGAACCGAAGGGTCCCAGGTTTGATTCCGGTCAAGGGCATGTACCTTGGTTGCAGGCACATCCCCAGTAGGGGGTGTGCAGGAGGCAGCTGATCGATGTTTCTCTCTCATCGATGTTTCTAATTATCCCCTCTCCCTTCCTCTCTGTAAAAAAATCAATAAAATATATTAAAACACACACACACACACACACACACACACACACACACACACACCAAACATGCACATGAGCTAATACATTGGGGTCCTAAAAATGATTTCATAGAGTAAACAATATTATTGGAAAACTTCTACTGTAGCTCATAAAGTGTGTAGCAGATGTTCTATTTATCCAAATATAACACTAAAATCATCCCAAGTGTCCCAAAGACATTTTCCACTTTCTTTATATCTATTTGAGGTATGGTAATTGGATTTTATCTAAATGTCACCATTTCAAGAATACAAATATGGGTTAGTTATGATTTGTATCGTGTGTGTGTGTGTGTGTGTGTGTGTGTGTGTGTGTGTGTTTTACTGGATTGAGGCCTTCCCTTGGAGGAGAGCAACAGACTTAATGCTAGGTAAATTGTTATTTAAAAAACTTAATTTCCAATTAGGGAATTTTCTCTGAGTTATAGTGATTGAGGGACTCATTTTATTGGGCAAATGCAATCCATTTGTAATAGTTGGCTTATTCTATAGTATCTTTATTGTGCATATCACCTTAGTTCTATGGATTGGTGAATCATACAAATGGTACAATTAAAATGTAAGTAGGGCCCTAGCTAGTTTGGCTCAGTGGATGGAGCATGGGCCTGCAGACCAAATGGTCCCGGGTTCGATTCCAATCAAGGGCACCTACCTCAGTAGCAGGCTTCTCCCTGGTCCAGGCCCTGGTCAGGACATGTGCAGGAGGCAACCAATCAATGTGTTTCTCTCACATTGATAATTCTTTCTGCCTTTCCATCTTCACTCTCTAAAAAATCAATGTAAAAGTATCCTGGGTGAAGATCAAAAAACAAAACAAAAAACTCAACTAGGTAAATTTGTAGAAGCTTTTTATTTCCTTGTCTTAAAACTCTTTTATAGTACTTCTCAACCTGAAATCTATTTATTTTGGTAAACACATAGTTTTTCCTATTAAATTGTCACTGGTCATTCTTTGCATCTAGATAAAGAGACATATGAATCAAATTTATTTAAAAAAAAAGTAGTGGTCTAGTGCGCAAATCTGTGCACATTGAAAGTAAATTAATTAGAAGAAATATTTTGATATTGCTATTTTCCCTTTATCTATAATAGAAGTGTCAACCAAATTCACACTAAACAATGACAAGTTGAAACACATGCTTGCAATTGGTGCCAGCAAGAGCTTTATATGTATTGCACGTGTGTGAGTCAACTTAGCCTCTTATATATATAGAGTAAACTTGCTGAATTAGATCTGCTTTCTGAGTTAGCTAAACTTTTTCCAGCCCAGTGAAGCACCCCGACTTCTCTTTCAGGTAATTGTCAGAAATACAACAGTAAATATCAACACAAAGCAGATTATTATTGTAGATCACTCAGGGAGAACAAAGGGTAAAATATATAACTGCAGCAGTGTTTGACTATATTCCGTGCAGTAAGAAAATCTGAAGTCATTTTCAAGGTCTAACCATTTCTTCTTTTCAGTCGGGTCAAGTTTCTAAGCTTTCTAAATCCCCATTTTCCAGCTAATGAAAATAAAATAGGATTCCATTGAGTCTTCTATCTACATACTCTAGGACTTTTGTGAGAATCAAATGAGATGAGGCATGGGAAAATGCTTCACAGACATTTGGTTAAGGTGTAAAATGTTTGCACGTGGCTATAAAGCAAGTTATGTTCCTGGGCTGAAGAAACTCCAAGGAGGCTAGTCTCTAGGGAGAGGAAGCCAGGCATTGGTATGTGATGTCATTACCCAGCACCCACAGCCACTGTTTTCGGGCTGGGCTGGGCTGTGGGCCACATCTTGTGCCATAGGGCTCTCTGTAGTGTTGGCTGCAATTTGGTGGGGTGTCAATCTGGGGTGGTGGCGGGGCCCATGTCCCACTTGTGGGAAGTCGAGTATTCCTTTGTGGGTGCCAGGTCCACGGTGCCATTTCCTGCATTGAGCGTCTGCCCCCGGTGGTCAGTGCACTTCGTAGAGACTGGTTGGATGGTAGGACACTTAGCATATTAGCTATATATATATATATATATATATATATATATATATATATATATATTGCATTATTATCAATAACATATTAACCAAGTTATAGAAACTAATATATTAGTGACATTCATTCCAAGAGACAAAGATTTTAAAGACCGTGACTAACAACCAGGAGATTTTGTCCATTGGAAAAGACATTAATTGGAGATACTCTTCAACATTGTTGAAATGAACTTTATGGCATCTGCCCTGTCTGACATTAGCCTCCACCTACAATGGATATCAAAGATTTCTCAAGGATGAGAAATTGACAACATTAGAAATAGACAGCTTACAAAGTCTATTCATCAACAAAGTCTATAATTTATATATCTACACATTAGCATTGAACTTTGTTATCTGTCTGCTAATAATCTTAGTCATAATAATAATTGTACTTATTTTTTGGGCTTTTCTCAAACCTTGGATATATAGCCCAACTGTTAATAATTGCTGAAGGTATCCTATGTAATAAAAGCCTAACATGCTAAGTGTCCAATCATCTGGTCATCCATTCAACCAAACAAAGCATAATATGCTAATGATATGTAAGGCTGTTCAACGGCTCACTATGATGTGCACTGACCATCATGGGACAGACAGTCAACTGGTCAACTAGTCACTGTGATGTGCACTGATTACCAGGGGGCAGAACCTCTTTGCTTAGGTTAGGTTAGCTTGTTGCTGTGGTCTAGCTGATCAAGAGTGAGTGAGATGGGCTGGACACGCCCTGGAGCCCTCCCATAGTCCCTCCCTGGCTAGCCAACCTCCCACATCCTTCCCTAGTCCTGATCGTGTACTGGTGGGGTCCATTGGCCTGACCTGTGTCCTCTTGCAATCTGGAACTCCTCGGGGGATGTTGGGGAGCTGGTTTCAGCCTTATCCCACAGGCCAGGCTGAGGGACTCCACTGGTGCACAATTTCGTGCACCAGGCCTCTAGTATAAGATAACTTTTGTATTATCAATAATACTCTTAATGGCTTAGCTTTTGAAATTTTGAAGGAATGTTTTTGCGAAGGAAGGAAAGGAATGTGTGTTTGTAAGAGAAGTTAAAAGTCGTTTGTTCTAAATCTTGGTTATTTCTGAATGAGTAAAAAAAGACAAATTAAGGAGACTTAAAAAGTTATAGAAGGTCAGTGGAAAAGAAATATTGAGAAGGGAATTTTATGTATAAATGTTAGAAACCAATTATGGGAATGTGCGTTCCACTTATCCCAAGGACTGCTAACTATATTCAGATGGAAGTTGTAGAGTTTATAAAATTATGGCCGTCTATAACTACTGCTGAGGCATAGCATATTTACCTATGAAACTCTTGCTGTCCTCCTGGCCTCTGAGGTTTTTAGATGATAATTGTAATTTATAGCATTGTGTTCTTATAGCCATGTCTCTGAATAAAATTACACTTACAGCTTCCAATTGCACAAATAGTGGGAATCAGATTAATAATAAATGGCACCTGAGTGCTTCTAGTGGGAAGTAGATAGGACATAGTAAATGGGAACTCATCTCATGATCATATTATGAAAACTGAAGAGGTGTATGGTATGACCTCAAACTATAAGCAAATATTATATTAGACGCAAAATATAGAGAAGTGAGACAGCTAGCAAAACCTGGATCTGATAGCTTATAGATTAGAAATGATCCAGAGTGTTTTTGTTAATGAAGGCCCACAGACCTGACTGACTCCCATTTACTTGATTTTCACTTTTCAGAAAGATTCAGCCTTGACTTTCATCCAAGGTTACGATCTTGCCTCATCTGCAATAGTTCATCATCCAGTAAGACAAATGCTGACAGTAAGACTTCCTAGAAATGAGCCTTATACCATGGCACCACATTATCCAAGTAAAAGGCTGGTCATCAGTGCATCCTTAGGATGGATTTATGCCCAAAAGGAAGAAGTGTGGACAAGAGGGCCATATACTAAACTTGACAAGCTCAGGCAAGGCCTGCATGCGAGCCTTACAAACTCAGAGACCTAAGGAACCATATAGAATGATCTGAAATTAAAACTTTCTAGCTAAAAGTGAGTCATGGTGGATAGTCATGTCATAGGTTGGTATTTTTCTTGACAAATGTCAATCTTTACCTTAACTAAGCCTGTCCATTGTCTTTTTACATCTACAATAATCCTTTTTTCCAGACCTCTCAGGGCACAATTTCCCACCAGAGCTGGAGACCACAGAGCACCTCATTACTTTTTATATTGTGTTATCAAATGTTAATTATCCTATACCCACCCACGTAAAAGAGGTACGGGGTATCTGTTTTCCTTTTCATCCAATCATATAGATCCCCCCTACCCTCCCTAATCTATCACCTATGAATTTTATATAATCTCTTCTCAATCCATTGAGATTTTGCTTCCAGACAATTGTCATTTTGGCTCAAATAAACTCGTAACAATTCTCTACAGATTTGGGTGTTTCTTACTTTGACAGCACAAAAGTACTATTAGTCTCAATGAAATAGAACCTTGGTGCAGTGGTATGTTTTTAATACCTATATTTGTTTGTATTATCTGAACGTAAACATGAATTTTTAAGAGTA